>OX403630.1:9037001-10237001 GCA_948107755.1 Campoletis raptor | reverse complement strand
GCTTTGCAATTTCATTTCTTTTTTCTACCCTCATTTTATGGCGCACGACCCATTTTTTGCTTCGTTGCGTTTCTCCCTCTCCCTTTCCTCTCATTTCTCTCTCTCACTCTGTCTTACGTTTACGATACGATTTACTGCTTATTTAATTTCGCCTTTCGCTCATTGATTTATTCTTCAACCGGAGTCTGATGATCCAGCATGGACGGTCGAGATTCTCACCGTTCAAACATTTCAAATTCATTTTAAAAGTCCTCGTATCAAAAAAGACTCAAAAATCTTATCAAAATCGGTATCAAAATTTCTAAAAAATATTTACAAATGTTCAGAAACCTCAATTATTTTGTTAATGGAAAAAAAAAATCCAAATACCACTTTTTTTGTTCTATAATCGAAACCATTGCCTCAAATTCAATGATTTTAAGGAAATACGACATTTTTATGCTGTCAGACTACAAAGGGTTGATATTATTTTCAACCCCATACAATATTGGACCCGTAGTAATGTGGTTTTTGGTTGGCAAAAGTCGACTCGCGTAAGCCACACACGTGACAACCATTTCAAGGGTCTATGGACCACCAGTTATGGTTCACATTCTTCGAACATTCTGCTGAAAGGAGAGTAGCACACACGTATACACATGTGTGTATGAGAAAGAAGAAACGTTGCATTAACTCCGTCCGTGCGAATAAAATGCCTGCGTCGCGAATCGCAGACGAATATGATCAAAGGTCCCGACATAGTGCCCAGAGACTTTCGGTTTCTCTTCTAATATGAAACATCGAGAAACGAAAGGTCTTATCCGAGGCAAAAGGTTGGCATATGTAGGTCTTTTTTATTTTTAAATCGTCGTTATGCATATATCACACCTTTAACCATAGTTTTTAAAAAGCGTCGAAGATGGTGTTACAGAAATTTGCTACGAGGGGTGACGCGACTGAAATTACAAGAAAAAAAGCGTCGTCAGGCTTCTCATGAGCTTTTACACGTTTCGTCGGGATTTTCATAACGAAACAACAGCCGAGAGTAGAGTATCGCGCGGCAAACCACACACGTTTCTTTTTATTTCCAATTTTAATGTACTACAAACACGCGACAGCTATTACGCAATTTATTCACATCGTCGAATCCTCCAGTACTATACCAACAATAATAATCCTTGTTAACAAAATGAGGTTTTTCAAATAAAAAATTAAATAAAAAGCTTTCAAGTACCAAAACTTCGCGCTTTCAAACTCTTTCGATCTCGTTGAGACGACTTTCGCTCTCTTTCTCTCGTTAGATCTCATGCCACGTGTCGTTCCACTCTGTCAAATCACGACAATGAGCCTTGACGCCTTTACCATAAAGATTTTGTTTGAAGTACACGACTCAGTATTTCCTTTTTTTTTAATAAACAAATTTAATAAAATAATTTTTTTATTTTAAACGATTGTAGAGTCAAGTGAGGATTGACGCAATGAAATCCAAGTCAAAATCTATAAAAACATAATCTAGAAATGGACGAAAAATATTTTCAAGCCATGACAGCCCGAAAATCGTGAAATTTGAAGTCCTCATTATCAAAAATATTGAATTTGTTCTTTTTGTTTAAATAGATACAGAATTATTGGTTATAACGAACCCTTCAAATGTGTCGAATATAATTATTTATATTGCCAGAGAAATAATTTCTACCTCGAATCAATGGTTCATAGGAGTGTGAAAAAAAAAATTAATTCCTGTAAAAGCTGTTGCAGGGGGTGTGTGGAGTGTGCGAAAAAAAATGCATCGCAAAAGGGCGTCAGTCCGTACGGTCGAGCGTCCCTTATTTTCCATATATAGTAAACATTTATTTATACGTAAATGTCTATGTATATATTTATATTTGGAGGACATTTTAATTAACGAAACGCTCGAGGACGCTCGACGGAAAAGGCAGAGCAATAATTAATACCGGCGGCTCGCGAAGTTTCCAGACCTAAAATGCCGCCGGGCATTCATGCAAGAAATTCTCGCTCGCGAGACGCCACCCACGCCGACGATTTGCCACATTGCCATTCGTCTCTCTCTCTCTCTCTCTTTCTCTCGTCTAGCGTCTCACTAACTCACGTATGTGTATCGCGAAGGGGCCAAAGGTTAGTTATTCACGCGTCAAGGCGCCACCATTGGTGGCGTTGTTCGTACAAACGTCATTTGAGAACGTCAGCAAGTTGGTTATTTGCACCATTGGCCATGCGTCTTTAATGCGAGAAAAAAAGACAGTATGAGTGTGTGAGAGCGAAGGAGAGATGAAGAAAAAATAAAATAAAGTAAAAACAAAATTAAAATTCTAAACGATCCGGCGTCAAACTTTTCTCGCCTTTTTCATTTCTTGCTACCATTCCTTTTTCTCCCCTCCATACAATCTCTTCAGCTATCGTTGACGGGTATTGTGACTGCACAGGCTTCGGGAAAAAAAATCCCGTTGGAAATAACACCCGAAAGAAATCTCCCGTCGATTAACATGCTAATCGCGGCCACGTTGGCGATGACTTGTAAATTATCTACCTCATAGCGTTTTTAATTTATGAATGAATTAATACGTGATAAATCATTGTTTCTTCGCATAGAATTTGATGTTAATTTTTCCTTGTGTCCACTGTAAAAAGAAAAAATATAACAATAATAATAAGAAATAAAAACGGATGGTCCCATCGTTTCGAGCTTTCTATAAAATTAGTTTTTTGAAATTTGTCGTAAGTTCGATTATGACTTTTAATAAATGAATAATAAAAATTAAAAAATCTCTGTTTATTGAGCCACCAAATAAAATGCTGTTCCTTATTTATCATAAATACATCCGTATGTTTAATCCGGTAAATACTTGTCAGCGTAGATTCAACTTTTTATTCGATAATCCAACATATTTAGAGTTTAAAGTAATAAATATTAATTGTAACGTTTATTTAACATATTGATTTGAACTTATTACAAATTCATAAAGGATCGATATGTATATTTGTAAATGGCATATATACGTGATGAAATTTATGTGAGAAAATTTTATTCGCTTAACGGTGTCTTCATCAGACATTTTCCATTCCAATTTATTCTCATATGTTTAACGAGATGAATTCATTTTCCTTCTTACACCGTAATTTTCGTTAGTAAAAGATGTGTCACAATTGTCTCACGCTTTCGACAAATATGTAGATATCCATGTACTACATATATATTTTTTAGTTTTAACGAGAAAAATTTGATGTTGCAACGTGTTGAATAAAAAAAAAAAAATCGTTTACCGTGGGAAAAAAATCTAGGGTTTGGGATTTTTTGAAAATCGAACTCGATGAATTTTTAAATATTATTTAAACACATCTCATGAATGATGTTTATGTATCAATTTTTATCATACGAGAAAGTCCACAATTTTTTATCTTCGACCTCTGCGTGTAATACAATTTTATATTTTTTATTTTTGTTGCCCCGTCTTCAAATTCTCTTTTCCAATTCATTAGTTCGCTGATATAATTTATGTATTTGTTCAACGAATTGTAAATCTTGGCTCATTCTCATTTGAAATACAGGCGAAATGAGCGAGAAGAGATAATCGTACTCTCTCGTTCTTTCATCTCGCGAAATATCAACCAACTATATTTATATATATATTATACATTTATATGCATATATATATTTATATATATTAGCATTGGGCGCCAAAGGTGCTCGCGCTAGTCGCGCACGAGAGAGAAGAGCCAATATGGATAGGAATGCGTGACGTTACCATAATATTAATAGTTTATTTACCGAGGCCCATACGTCACCGACTCAAATGGAGAAGCTCTGTGTTGGTTAACGCGTTAAATGCCCGAGAGAATGAGATTCGCACACATACACACACACTTTTCCTACAAGAACCCTTTACTAACATAAATATATATTTTCATGTGTGAATAAAACTCGTCTCTTTTATGTTCACGACCTTAGTATGTAGAGAAGAGTTGGTTGAAAATTGGACCAAAGTTTGAACACATTTATAGAATATTGCAGAATTAATATCATTGACAATAAATAAAAAATAAAAAATTTATGTAATCAATTATTGAGAGTCAAGTAATGGATTATTTTTCACACCGTCTTCACTATAAATGGAGTCATTTTTTTACTCGTTAAAAAAAAAAAATTGATAAGTAAAACAAAGGAATGAAAGAAGTTGAGTGAACATGAATATACTTTGAGTAAAAAAAAACTAACAGTAGTTGTTGAAATTTACTGACTGGTCCATTTTGCCCCCAGCTTATCGATACATAAGCAGACGCTTGTTCGTTTCATGGGTCTTCGTCTCTCTTCCCTCACTCTTGTAGATATGCTCCGGGCAAGTATCACTAAATATTCCTTTACTCACGAAAGAAAGAGATAGAGAAAGAGAGAAAGAGAAGAGAACGAGAGAGCAAGAGAAAAGATACGCTGACAAGGTTGAGAGGTACGGTTTCTAGCACCGGCGACTTGTCAACAGCCAATATTGATGGCAGGATGTGTAAGCTCGGACCTGCGCTGCAAAGCCATAGGCACCATCAGCCAGCAAGTTTTGCGATGAACCAAACCTTCGTATAAACATATACCGCATGTGAATACCTTGTAAAACATATCTATATACTTTAAACCCTCGGGCGTTCCATTATTTGAGAGTTAACGAGAAATCGAAAGTCTTTCGAAGTCTATGCGCTATATATATTTGTTGCATACATGAAGCACTTTTGCCCCACTCTCCAGCCATTTATCTTCAACCATTTTCAATTGCACATGCATATTTTCTTATCATTTTGTAGTTTTTTCAAAATCTTTGGTGACATGCATTGTGACATTGGGTCAATTTGACCCGAAATGTTCTATAGTTTTGATTGAAAAGAACCAGAATTACATGCTTAAAACATTCCTTGACATTCGCAAAATATCAAATTCAATTGATTAACAAAATTATTGAAACCTTTGGCTTCTGGAAAAATGAGAATCTTACTGACGTTTTTGTTCTTCTATTTTTTAACATTTTTTAAATATACTAACGAGAGAAGTGTACTCGTGGAAGTTGTTTTTTTATTCGAAAACCAAATAGTGCAATGATAAGATTTCTGCAAAGAGTATTTGATTGAACGAGTGAACATGGTTTAGTTTCGAAATGAAAAAATTGTCAATACTTATGAAAAAGTGTTGTCTTCCAAAAGATTTCCGGAGCACGAACAACTACGGCTGAAAACTTAGTCCGGGTCATAATGACCCAGAGTGTAAAAGAAAGAGTAAAAAAAACCTGGGCTTCGAAAATTGGAGTAGGCAATTTATAAGTTCTTCAGGAAATTTTATTTTTCGAGCTGTTTTTGTTTACGAAACAATATTTTTGTTTACGAAAGTTTGTTTTTTGTTGATTTTCGGTACGAAATCGTGTTTCGGTGAATTGAGGATGATGCTGCAGTAGCGATTGGTCCATAACGTTTAAGAGTGCCAAATTGTTCTCGCGTGTTTCTGTTCTCAACGACACGCAGCGTTGTCGACAATTGTCGTTTCCACTGAAAACTCGTGAGTCTCCCCATCACACTATTCTTCGTGCCCTCAGATCGGAGAGAATTTCGTGGAATCCACTATCCGATAATAATGGCGCGCTCAGCCAACTTCAGAGTAAAAAGAGGAGCTCAAAAAATCACCAAAGTTGTAATAATGATGGTTAACCGTGCTATACACTCGAAGTATATATCCATATATTATTTTTTCCAGTAAGCAAACACTCTGGTAGACTTATTCGTTTCCCTTTTGTTGCGTGTTTAATCCAGCCATGTGTCGCACGGTTCGCGTGGTCATCGTTCTTTTTGGTGTATTTTTTGCACTCTCTCAGCTCTTTCTTCAAGTTTTTCTTATTTGGCTACAAAAATATAAAAAAAATTGTCCAGTGGAGTGTACAAATAAACTGAAAAAAAAATAAAAATAAAATAAAGATCGTTTGTAAAAATCGACACTTCTAGAAGACTGTCAACGGAGCCTGATCTCGTTATTTCCATTTCCATACAACCATATTCGAACATTTGCCTTAAAATCCTATCCACGTTGCTCCTCCGCAATTCCGCGTCAAAATGAACGCCATCGTCGTTCCAAAAGTAGGAAAATCTGGTCGAAAAACGTTTTCCCAAACGTACTTGACAGGGATCAAGTGTAAATGAAGTGTATTTTGCAATCAAGTGAAGATGTTAAAAAGGAGTGAAGATGTTGAAGGTATCGGAAGAGTAGAGAGAGAAAGAGAGAGAGAGAGAGAGAGAGAGAGCGAATGGTAAAGCATTTACGGATGACTGTGATTTTCAAGCTGCGATGAGAAAGAGACAGAGAAAAGACGAAAGGATATCAAAGGATGGTAGATATTCTCCGATGAAAGAATTCGCCGAGTAATAGAGGTACGGAGGCGGTTCGCCGCTATTAAATGCTGTACCGGTCGAGAAGCGGCGCTCTTTCGAGATATTTCAGAGAGCTGCTTGTGGTGGCTTGTTGGAGCGTTGGATCGTCGTCACGTTATAACTCTTTGGTATATACAAGTATATAAACTCGTATCTTGGTTGCATAGCCCAGGTAGTCCTTTCAACGATCGGTTCTCCTCGTGTCAACTCCGTCGCCTTGCACATATAGCTGACTGGCTGGTTATTCCTTCTTCTTCTTCATTTTCTTCAATTTTTTTTCTTTCTTATTCATCTCTTCCTTTCTTTCTCCTTGCTGGACCGCTATATGAGAAGATATTAAAAATAAGTTTTGAAGATGACTGTGCATCGAGTGATTCAGGCCCAAAAGCCGATGACGTTACGGCTTTAGATTTCAACAGGTTCGTAACTAACGAAAAACCACCGAATATTTAGTATAATTCGAGTTGCGCTTCCGACATGCCTTTGATGACATGTACCAAAAGCTCCCCTTGACAACGAGCTATTTGTCGTGTCATTCCCAACGACTATACGTCGGCACATTTATTCTTCATCCACCTACGAAACCGTATGACGTTAATTTCGTTGGAATTTTCACAGGTGGAAAGGTTCCCAGAGCGCTCTTTGGGTATATAGACGAAGAGTTCTGCCTCGTTGTACCAAAACAACCCTGCCATATCGAGTCAAAGTTTCCTACACTCACTCTGTCCTCCAACATATATTACAGTGATTATTTTATCAATCACTGTCATCCACTAATGCCATACCTGGTGTAGCTTTAGAACGTGAATATAACATTTTATGTGACGAAGCAATGAAAATCATTGATGTAACAATTAATTTGTCACTGCTCTACAGACATTGAAGCATTTCGGAAAATATCACTGTACAAAAAAAAATTAATGACGCTTGTTAATGATTGCAACTTAACTTCCATAGCGGTCAGCTTGTCTTTTCAACTGACGTCCCAACACGGAGCTTCAATTTTGTCGAAATTAATGCTATTTGTTGAATGAATTATATCGAGTAATTAATTCATGATGTTTCATCCAAAATTCATTGATTTCAATTCGACCATCACTCTTCCGAGGTTCGGTGATGATTCCAGACGAAATCTGGGCTTTCCCGCGCGTTTTGACGACCTTCACACTTCAAACTATCAATATATGAATCGCTCTGGTTCGGGAACGTTCAATTCGTCAATATCGATATCAGTGGTGATGACAGGAATGCCTGGGAAGAATTTTGAGCTTCGGAACATAACTTCCGAGGCTGTCAGCACCCCAAACGATGACGTTTGCTTCTCTGATCTTCTCTTCTATATACAAATACACTAACTTGGTCACATCATCACCAGCAGCAATCCACAATGCAATGACGAAAGCTATATTTATTTCTTTATTTTGCCACCCGCTGTGAGAACACAGCGATACATGGTGAGATCGAATCGGACCGCCGTAGCGATGAAATCCGATCGAGGTTTCAAAAGGAAGAAGGCAGAGATACGAAAGCATGAAACGATGCCTGTAAAGAGTTGCTCGAGTTTTGATGATCTCTTATAATCGGTATGAGAACATTCAGAGTCAAAGACACCGGCTTCACAGAGTATCTTCACCCTCGAACTTGTCTTTTCTTATCTCCTTCCGAAGCTCACCACGGGATGTCTCTTGATCGGGCGCCACGGACGCTCATCATCGCGGACCACACGATTTTATCGCCAGCTGAGAAATAACGATTATTGCTTGAACAAAACGGATCACTGTGCCATTGTCCTTTGTTCGCATAACGATTTTAATATTCATAGATTTTTATGTGTATACATAAATATGTGTTTACGTTTTTTTTTAAGGCAACCAAATTCTGGTTAAATAGTGCATCAATTCTATTGAGGAATTTAATTATTAATTCGATATTAATTTATTCTAACTTTTCGTTGACAGACTTATTCCAGGACCCTGTATTGACACACTGGGTCAATTTGACCCGGAGGTTACTTCATGGGCCTGTCGTCAGCAGCCCTTTCTAAACAAACAGCGAAAAATTAATCCGGGTCAATATGACCCAAGTGTATCAACGTTCCTTTAACATTGAGACTCAGTCCGTTTTCCAATGATTCGTAAGAAAGTTACAGATTTTCAAATTCCTGCTATACAATAAATGACTCTTCGATAAATTCTGTTTCGAACTGAAATAATCGAATAAAAATGACACAATCGTTGGAAGCTCAAAAAAAATGTTAGAAAAACATAAAAAAAACTTTACGACGTCCCTGGGAAGGATTTCAAAATGTTTGAAACATTAAGATGAAAAATCAGGTGCTTCTTGATACTTCATCTTGTGTCGTGTGCGGTGATCCAGCCCCAGGATGGCACTGCGAGTTCTTTCCCTCATCCAAAGCACAGGGACTATTTATGGTGGAAAGAAGCACATTACAGCGTGGAATGTAAAGTCGTACCCTTTTTCCTCAGGAGACACCGGCAGCTAAGGCACGTTACAAAATGGGAATTCCCCGAGTTTTGCCGAGGAGCTACTCCAAACACTTTGAAGAGATTTATACAGGCATATACACATGACTGTATATATCTATATTTATGCGAGTGTTGGTTTATACGAAGTGCGCGGACTCGTCTCTTATCGCGTTCCGAAAATCAGAAATCTTGAAGATTGAGATGAGAGACAGAGAAAGGGAGAGAGGGAGAGAGAAGGAAAAAGACTAGTGTTGCTCCGCGCGCTCATTATTATCTTCTCAAGATCTGGCGCGACCAGAACGGTCCAAGCACAACTTCAACTTCTACGCGAGGCCGCAAACTCTTCGTCCATGGTTAATATAATAAATGTTCGTATTTATGTGAGAAGGTTCGGTGAACTTAAGTGAATCTCTGACACATTGCCCATCTGACTAAAACTTTAAGGAGACACTCCTTGCATACTTCAGATTTAAACTTTTTGAAGTATCATTTAAATATGTAAAAATAATCAAAATGATATGAATTATGTCGATTGACTATTTTTTCTGTTGACAGTTTGACGTAAGATTTTTAGCTGCAATCATATGCGACTGCAATCTTCTTGAATCAATTTATGAAAGTTGAAATATTTATGAAAAAAATATTGATCTATTGAATATTTTCTACTCTAACGTACGATGAGAATCAAGTTTTTGTTTCACAAGATCAATGGTGTCTTGATATACTTGTTATTATTCGTGCCATATTCTTTGCCATACAGTAACTGTACTAAGAATAAACAAAATGAATAAAAAAGTAAAGAGAGAGAGAGAGAGGGAGAGAATAAAAAAATGAATCAGAATGAACGATAGTCGATGGTGTTCGTACGAGCTGATGACCTACTTTTCTGCAATCGTTGCGTTCCCGGTGCGTGAGCTCTCGGAGGACATCGAATCGAACGTCACGTGACTCTCACGAGATGAGACTCGAACGATATATATAATGGTGGTCGCGAAGGTTTCTCTCGGCGCAAATAAGCGCGATCTCGTTCGTCTCCTTGTCGAACGATTTCTGTATCGATTTAACCACATCGAAGGAGACATTAAAAGAACAAAATTGCCAACTTTACTTTCCAGTCACGAATCCACATTCAAAATCCTCGATTGGCAAGCTTTGGCAATGAAATATCAAATAATGACAACTTCACAATAAAAGAAGGATGATTGGTGAGAAAATTTTACAAACATCCAACCTCCCTCTTTCGAATCTCATCAATTCTTCTCTTTAAACTCCTGTCTTTTTATTCACTTTATTTATCATTTGATTTTAACTTTGAGCCCAGATTATTGCGGGTCTTTGAGTTGAAAACGTTTGTGTGCAAGTTACGTCTTAATTCCCAGGAATAATGTCGATTTAACGATCCTTTTTCTGTCTCTTTCTTGCACACATTTAATCTGTATTTATTTCTCTGCATGACAAAGATTTTCGCGATATGTACATGAGAGTGAGATGGCGAATATCAAAACGTGTCAACGTTCAGGCGTTTTTGACTCGCGGTAGCTGAGACTCGCCGATAAAGAACTTTAAATCTCTACTAGTCTCTTCGTTAGCTTCTCTTGTTGAGATGCCATGCAAGTGTGAACCGTGTTTTCTCATACGTGAATGGTGTACACACGTGTTTTGTGACTACTCCAAAAGAATAGCTCAGTCGAAGTTGAATCCATTGGGTAGTCACTAAGTGACTTGTGGTTACCGCTAAGAAAAACCTTCGACTTTTGTATACTTTGATAAATATATGTTGACTATACACCATGTACAATTTTTTCCTTTCTAATCCATCGTGTTATTATTTTTCTCGTCTCCTCGTACCCTCTGTTTATTCAAAGTTTTGCCTTGCAACGTCTGCGATTGGTATGATCACGATGCTGAAGATTAATAAACAGTTGTGAGTTGAAAATATTCATTGTGCTTCTTTGATGCAAAAGATTCTGGATGGTTGTTTTTATGATTGCAACGACTGTGTATTGTGTACTAGAGAAAATGAAATTCGCTTGAGAAGAATGTTGACTTCGAATGTCAGATTGGCGAGGCGTTTGACAGAGCTTGTCAAAAGTTTCATCATTTTTACTGTCAAACTCTGCATGCAATTCGAACGATCTTTTTGTCCTGCTTTTTTGTGACGATTTCTTCAGCTAAAGCATCGATAAAAATACATAGACGTAGAACGTATAATATGACACACTGAAGATGATAGAACGGACTGATTTATAGCAAGGCAATGATTAGGCAACGCGCCTTCGGTAAACGGTCCCTTTATTATCGACTCTTCAGCCGAAACTTTTGTGCATACAAATATATACATATATATCTATAGATATATTTTATGTATACGTGGATATACCACCGGGTTTGATTTTCGCTTTCATCATTAATCAGATACATAGTCGTTGTGCCTCTGCTTCCCTTTCACGCTACCTCACACGTATATGTGCATCAAAGAGAAAACGAGACGAAGAGTCAAACGAAAACTCACCGAATCGAGCCCTTTGTTGTCATAACAACATCTTCACGGGACCACTGAACTGCAACTGATGGTACTCCACCGTATTGTAAATGTCAGGGCATTAGCTTGTTCCATCCTTGTCATGATGATAAAAAAAAAAAGCAACAGAAAAAAATACAAATATTGAAAATCTGAGATAAATATTCTTCACCTTGAATCCTTCATGATAAAAATATCATTTTTAAAAAAGTTTTTACTCTTCCATAGAGTTATTGATTAATCATTTACTTACGAAGTTGATATTCAATTGAATGGTTTGTCAATCTTTTATGAAATCTTTTTACGAAAATTCGAGAAACCATGTTAAAAAGGTTACCACTTGTGCGCCTCACGTGTTAAAGTCTTTATCGCGTGATAAAGTTGTGATACTTTGTATCGATAGACAGTGATACTAATACCACTCAAAAGATTTCGTCACTCGTTGACGCGTATACTCGTCGATGTCTGGGCTTTTGAAGAAGCACTGAGAAGAGAGCTCTTCGGGGACCGAGGGAAGGTTCCCCTGAGTAAACACAAAAGATTAAAATGTGTTTGATCAAAAACTTAGTTGCACACGAGTTGTGACTACCGATTTTATGTACATATATACTTTAGTTGTACCTACGAAAGTGTAATAGACATTTATCAGCTTCCCCTGGTCCTGGTCAGCCCTTTATTTGTACTATCACTTACCAGGCTTTCAGCGATGATCGCTCTTCTCGTGTTTACTGTTATGTACATGACTTTGTGCCTCTTTCACGAGAGGCTATCAATGGCTTCAACTCGCAGATGGTAACGACTATACTCAAGAGTGATAAATTCTAGAACTTGACACAGATCTTTCTGAAAATGTTATCAACAAGAAAACATTGGAATTCAGGAAATTTTCACTCGTCAGACACCTGAGTTTCATTCTGTTCCCTCAACAATAATGAGCCCTAATTTTCAACGTAATTATCACATGCATTGAGTTATCGAGACATGGAAGTGCAGCCACATAGAAATTAGTTCTCTTGATTCTGCTGCTCCACCAAGCGAAAGACATATTTTGGGTCAGTATTTTTTTCTGGTTGGATGATCTCAAATATCTTTATCTTGATTCAAAGTATTTACCGAGCAAGTATTCCCTGAATGACCTAAACGACACAAGGCCACTTTGCGAAAGCTCAGTGTCATCGAGAGACACCAGTGAAGTATTCTCTTTTCATCGGGGGTTCATTGAGGCATCATTTCGACCCCCCTTGGTTCGTAGCTCATCAATATACTCGGATGCAATACCACATGGATGTTACGTGAATACCCATAACAGAGGCATATCCATATATACATGTTGTCTAGGGTATGAAAGGACTGATCACTCGAGATTCATACCGGAGCAGGTGTTACTAGCTCGAAAATAGCAGGAAGAGCATGATTTTGCGGATCTGTCGATGTCGATGATCATACAGGGCAGATTATTCGGTCGAGGATAGTTTTGGAGCCATGATGATGATGTTAGCCCTTGAAAAGACGTAACACCCCATGTGTACGATACTTACGGTCGAATGGTACGAGACACAGAGAGAGAGAGAGAGAGACAGAGACAGAGAGGCAAGAGCTATTGAGAAACACCGGCAAAAGGGAACTTTGAAAGCGCAAGCGATTCGTCACAGATATTATTTGAAGGGTCTGAAGATACACTCTATGTATTTGGTAGCCATGTATAGTGTTTTTGTACCATCTTTTATCTGGCTCACTTTTGTCTCCCCCGTTGCTTAGCTCCATCCTTTTTTATCTTCTCCATTTCTAGTCTTCCCTCTCTTTTATCCTTTCCCTTCTCTAGGCTCAGTAGCACAATACAAGTCAACACGGCTGTCTGCGTAATGAAGTAGTTTCCGAGGGTATATGAATGGGTACAGGGGTTGAATTGGGGAAGGTTCCACTGCCGTAACTGCTCACTGGTGGCTCTCTCTACTGCCCTTCCATTCTACTATGTGTTATATATATATAAATATATGTGTTGGAGACTTCGAGAGCAATGTACGTCGAAGGGTGCCTCTAATTGGGGGGTTGGCCACTCTTCCCGCAACCCCCAGTGGGCTCGCGCGAATCTCCGACATATGCTGCACGTAATCCCTCCGATTCGATTCGGCCTGGCGTGTAATAGATAAATAAAGGTCGAGTTTCTATGTGATGAATACTCTTGAGATTTCTCTCGTGGTCTTCCGAGGATTATCATAAATATTCATTTGCGATTGATTTTACGATGATTTATCGACCAACTAAGTAATTCCAGGCTCAACAATATCATCGGAAATGTATTTTTTATTTAGATTGACAAATAAATTTTCTACGTATCTTTATGGAGTGTTCTTTTTTTTCTACGAAACTATTAGTAACCTTTTTTTTTTAGTTTTGTTTTACATAAAATCCCCATCAGATGCAATTTTGACTGATTTTAATTTAGCCTCCAGTATAGTTTACACTCGCCCTTTCATTTAACGTTCACCCTTCCTCGATATCTCTTCATCGCGAAAAAAAAATGGGCACATAAAGTGAATTTATCGCCACCGCAATTAGACTCCAAGTATGAAATATACTGTGAGTTTTTTTTTTTTCATTACTTTTCAACACTTTAAAGTAAACAGGTTTTGGGGTGATTCTTGATTGCGACATTAAGTCTCTATTGTGTTTGACGCCACGTCGTTTTTCCACACCTTTATCCACAGCCGGTTTTCGATTGTCAATTCTTTTGTAGTTTTTTTTCTTCTCATTGTTACTCAACACATGTCTGTGAAGCAAATGAATTTGACAACGTCAAAGTACGTCAAGTCACAGTTGTTAGATATGAAACGGCAAAATTGAATCATAAAATATCTCGACCGTACACAAATATAAATTACACTTGAAACCTGATTAAACTTACTATTATTACTTTAAAAAAAATATATTCATAATTTTCGCCGAAACAATGGATGAAATAAGAAAATTACTAAAGCAGATATTAAAGGTGTGAACCACATGTTCCTGAAGTCGTTAACCTAAGAATGGAAAGTTACCGATATTAATTACGCAATGCGAAAATAGAAGTTTCAACAAATATATAGGACATGACGTGACATAATTTAAACAGTTAGCTCAGCTGGGTTAACAAATATCATTCGATGATTATGAATAAATTTTAAAACTTTTAGGTCCATGTTCGTTTTTGTTACTGCTACAATTTCTTCATATTTTCTATCAAAATTTTCTATCGAAGAGAAAATAATTGAAAAAAATATATATAAAAGTTGTAAACATGGCGGAAAACAACGATGGAAAAAAATGTACTTTTTCCTGTCATCGATGGAGCTGATCTACGAACTGTCACATCCACGTGACTCGGGGAAAACGAACGTTTAGCAGAGACCTCGACAGCGTTCGTCATATAACCTCACACCACGAATCTCTCTTTCTCCTTTCTCTGTATCTCTCTCTCTCACTCTCTTCTGCTTTTGCTCTGCATCGAACGGTTTGTAGCTCCAGCCGTGTCTTCCACGTGACTTCCATGCGCCCTCGTTAGCGTCGGCTTTGGCGTTTTCCGAGAGCGGGAGATCGAGAGCACACTGACGTCATGAAATAACCGAGTGCGAGGCCGAATAACCGGCAACCGAAGGCTCGAGGTAGCCAGAAATGCAGAAGGGTCGGGGGCGAAGGGTGAAAGAAGAGAGGAATGAAGGACGTGGCAGCAGAAGAGGGAACAAGCGGTGAGGTACAACTGTGAAAGGGGGATGAGGGTTGCGTGGGTTCGATACGCTGTAAGTTCTCGCTAATTGGGGTGAAGCTGCCATCGTTTCGTACACGATGGCAATATAGTAGGGGATGCTTCTGCAAAATCGAACTTCTCTCGCTGAATCGTCGAGCAGCCATCAGCATCTTCATCCAAGTATTGCTCTCGACCCTTTTTCCGGTCCTGCTCTTCGTCTATTTCCCTTCGAGTCCCTCACCACGAAGGGCAAACTTATTCAGTCATGAATTTGCTATATTATTATTACAAATATTTATTTAAAATAATTTGCAAAACGATTCATTTTTTATATTTATTCGCCAAATACAATCAAACATCTTAGAATAAATGCAGTTTCAAATTATTTCATGATAGTTTCAGCCAAAAACAGTTGATATGAACAAACTGTTCCGAATCAAAATGGATTTTTAGAGAATTTGAGCCATGATATAATGTCTGGCGTTTGGGAGAACCATTTGAAATGGATAAACCATTAATACAAACATGATTTATTGGATGACAATTTCGGGAAACAGGAATAGCACTGATTCGGGCTAACTTCTGTCCGCACATATGACGTTTATCCAAACTACGAGTTAAAAGTATAGGTAGACGAGTATATAGCGTCGAGCGTAATGTAATCAATCAATTATCGCGTGCAGTGATCGATGTGCATTTGTTTGTCACGCCAGTTAGTCACCCCTATCGGTCAATCAAGCAAATAACCCGTTTCGAGGTTGGCCCAGCGTGCGTGATACGTCGTGTATTTACTGAGTGTTACAATCCGATGAACACATACATTTGTCAATTATTCGTAGACTATGAAAAATCCACAGGGATTTAGATGTGCATTAATTGGGCTTTGATTATCATCAGAATATTCCAAAAATTATGTTTTTCTAGTAATTTAAAAAACAATAATACTATGACAAAAAAAAAAACAAAAACATTTCCGTTGGAATAAATACGAGAAACTTGTACCTTAAACGAAATTCAATTGTTAAATACATCACATTTGTATGTGCAGAGTAGACAATTAGCATAAACGAGAAATCGAAAGTACAGGTAATCGCGTTGGGTCACGCAATGTTTACCACAATCCATTCTGATTCTAGAGTGTCATTTGAATAAGTTTCAGATCTCTTTCTCTGTCATTCTCTCTTTTTATTCTGGTTGTTTGAATCCAAATGTAAAACGCCCTGGAACATATATATATATATATATATATATAGATTTATACTGAACACTATAATAAGCTTCTCGCTCTAGCTCACGTGACAAAAGGTGCGCCACCGGTTAATGTGGGGTGACGTGTGTTTATAAACACATCGACCAAATGGGCTGGTAGGGTCGGGGATAGGCGGGGTTGTATGAAGTGTATCAACAGTGATCCATCCTTACACACGTACCTACAACAACCAGCCATTTAATTTCATAATAGTATGCAGAACATTTATACTGCGGGACTATTTAATTGAACCATGAATTTGTAAACTTTGCTGTAATACACATCTTCGTTGGCCAATCGTTGAAGAAGCTACACGCGATAACTATTTCTCTTGGAAAATCCATGAGAGTGAAGTATGATACAAACGCAGATTTCTAGGGGAAATTTATAACATAAAGACAGCAACGTAACAACATACTGTTTTCTTATTATCGTTTTTTTTTTTCACGTTTATTTTCTTTCCGCCACATCAAAATGTGCCAACAGTTTGTTATTTTCAAAATCTCTTTTTCCGCCTGTGAAACTCGACACTGACGTTATCGGAATAGCCTCTTTTCTTCTCATCATACTACCGGCTTGGTCGTTGGCATAGAGTAGGATCAAATCTCCACCATCCTCGTCTGTACCATCGTCGTCCATTTCTACTCAGTTTCCACCCGTTCTCGGATTCACCCCCTTACCGTGTTTCCTTATACAGGCTGTTCACAAAGTCGTGGAACATCTGATTACTTTTATAGAAATACATCACGATGGACCAAGACGTTTTGAAAGTGAAAGATTTTTCCTGCTTCAAGATCCATTTAATAGTCGCAGAATTAATCTTCGTTGGTGATGTTCCTTCGAAGCAAGAGAGACAACTTTGAAATTGCAAATAAGAACCATTTCTATTATTTTAATTAATAGGAATCGTGTTATCGAAAAGTGTCTGGATGAATTTGGAAAAATCTGAGAAGGTAACCATCTTATCTTTGAAAGCAAAAAAGTGTTGCCCATGAGCTCAAAAGCTTGAAATTTCTGTCATGAATACACAACTGGAAAATTGTGAACAAATCAATGAGTTCTTTTGGACTTAATGTTACCACATGGGTCAAAGGTTTATGGTGTTTTTCATACGAGTACGATTGTGATTTGCACACTCGAGACAAACGTAGCAACGATTTAATTCATTTCTTTTTCACACACTGCATACACTATTTTCAAATTTCAAATAGATTTTTCAGAAATTGTCAAACTTTTACTGTGCAGATTTGTTTATATGAATATTTTCGAATATAATCAAGTATTTCCCACTCTTTTTGGAACACTCTGTACACTTATACACACACACGCGCTCACATATATATATATTTACAAATATATATGTGCATACACATCCTCCTTCTCTTCCACCCTTCCACAAGCGCGAAGAATGAAATTACCTTCGTTACTCGAAACGTGCCTATTCCCAAGCCTCCGCTTGTATATGGCTCGAGACCCTCACTCCACTTCACTCCGTTTTTCTCTTTACTCTTTCTCTTCATTTTTTTGCTTCCTCGTTTCTCGCTCCTGGTGCTTCCATCCCTTTCTCTACGATATTATGCTTTTCCCATAGTATCAACCTATATATCTCTGTATTTGTACACCATCGCAATTGTTTTTTTTTTCTTTTTCGTTCCTCTGTGTCTGAACAAAAGTGTACACTCAGAGATATTTCATGTAACAAATTTGATATATATTTGTACAACACTATATCTTCATTCAGAGGTCAATCTTCTATAAGAGGGTTGCAAGAAAAACATGGTTTGTGGTAATGGTTATTCTTGGATTATACTTTCTATAACAAGCTCCAGTTTATTCGACCACGAAAAAATATACAGAATTTTTATCGCTCTGACACGTGACCCAGCATCGAAAACATATTTTCTTGGTATTGATATTTGACTGAATATTGATAGAAAAAAATGGTTCTACTGGTTGCAAAAGTTGTGAACAAGAAAACGTGGAGCTTTTTCATTAATGTTTAAAGTTTCGTTTTGAACTTTCAACTTGTAATCATCCACCCACCTCATGGAAGAAAACAAATGGCAAAAAAAAGAGCTTTTCTATGCCATACACGATCACACACTTGTGGATAGTTGGTCAAAGTGGGCTCTTTATTCTCGTATGTTCTATAGGTATATATACTAAATATATAACCTTTGGCATTGTCCTTCAAGAGGGGACCTTGTCAAAACTACTATTGCAGATTTGCTACGCGACCCCCAGATCGAAAGCCCTTCAGAGTTGACGAAAATGAGGGGCGAACCGGTAACAGGGAGACCCGATAATCTTCGTCGTTTCGGTGAAATTGAATAGCTTTATTATCCCGTTAGGAAGTACGCTTGGAACTCGATTGATGCGTGTAGCTACAATTTATCTATGATAAGCCTTCGGGATGCTGGGGTGAAAAACTTGTGACGTGTCTTTTTCATCTTGGTGAAGTGTGAAAACTTTTTTATCCGAATAATTTGAGGTTCTAATTGAAGAAAAAATAAAGAATAGAATTTTTTTCATGTAGAATCTCATCAGATTTTGATAAAATTCATTTGATAGCGATTCTAGATTATTTTTCTGTTGTTTTTCTAAGAATTCGAAACGAATTTCCTTCATTTTTTTCTCTATAATAAGCGCACGAGGACGACAACTCTGCTGACCACATTTGATGAATGTCTTAGCAGCGTTTTGGGCTCACGGAAATGGCTCAAGTTCTCTGTCACGCCCAGCCTTCCTACTTCTACGTGTCATTATATCGGCCAACTCGTGTACCAGGAGTTTCCAGTTGGATTTTTCAAAATGTCCATACATGTGGAGTCTTGACACATGCGTCGGTAGCTTCTGAGAGGCTTTCCATACAAACGTTGTTGCCGATCCCAGCCCTTCCCTATAGAAAAAGGAAAGAGAACCTTCAGACCCTTACCACTAAAAAAGAAAAAAGGTTCGCTCAAGGTGGCGCGGGTTTCTTTTGCGGTAACACCCCCACAGACGTATCGCGTGTCAAAAACACAAGGGCCTGGCGCCATGATATCGCATTCTCTTCCTTCCTTTTTGTTTGGATCTTGCCGCTGCTGTCGCAGCCTTTTTTTTTGGCAGATATTAGGCACCGGAGGCATCGAGATGAAATAAAAAGGGTTTTAGTTTATTATTTTTCTTCATTGTTTACTTTTTACATCATTTCTTCTATTTCTGAAGTCAATGTCAAAAAGTTTTGCCACCAGAAGATCCTTCGTTGCAATATTCGTAAAGCTTCAACTCTTGCCATCATTTCATTTCATTAGCAATGAAAACTCACGAAGCAAACATAAATGAACTGATTATTCAAAAATAAATACACGTTATGAACGTTACGAGGTCGGCTTCTTTAACTTGCTCGTTTCTACGGAAGAAGGTGTTGCCGTACGTCACTCTTTCATAAAAGGGCTTTCCGATCGACCACCCGTCGGTAGATTTATACTTCCGAGAGGTGTGCTCAAGCGCCCCGAACCAAAAGCTATCTCACGGACGTTTCACCATCCGAGACCGCCGGGGTTAACCAGTTTTATAGACCCGAACATCACACGCAGTCTTTCCTGTATGCAAATATTTTGAAATATTATTTACCGATGGATATTATTACTTCAAAAAGGATCAACTGTCGATAATTACATTTTTACTAAATGCGAATGGGCCGAAATTTTCGTAACGTACTTAAAGGCCCGGTTTTTTTTTTGTTTATAAATTTGACATTAATTATGACAGAAAACGCTGATTCGATTCGATCAACGAAACCTTTCAACAACACCAATTGCTATTGAGTCGACGATTTCTTTCATTATCAAAATTTCATAATTTGTATCGTTTTTTACATGATTATTTATTGTCAAGGCATTAGCTTTGAAAGATTTACAGACACAAATCTTTTGATCACGAAATGGAGGTGATAAATATTCTTTTGACCATTCGTTATCGGAGCATCATCTCCTCACTCGCCTCTATACATGAAGTAATGCATACGCGTAATAAAAATCCATTATAATATGTTTGTACGAAGAGAGGAGTGAGTCCGGAAACGGGGGATGAATGAGTTCTATTGATTCGACTTATTAATTCCTCGTTGAATTATGACGGCCCGAGGGTGTTTGTGGGTTCCAAATATAACAAGATGGAAGAGTCTCTTTTTAGTCTCGTGCTCATAAGGATATAAATATATTTATTTTATATAATATTACACGCGCTCACTACAATTGATCACGCGATATTAATTGCGGAGTCGAGATGGCATTCGAGCCATAACGACAAAATAAATATCTCTTTTCAAAACTCTGTCGTCTTATAAACCGAAAATCTTCTAAACACACAGAAAACACACAAATACACGATAAATATAAAAATAATAAAAGTTTAATAACTTTATTTATTTAGTGATAACTTTTTATCGAATTAAACTATTTCACAGTCTATACACAAACTTCTTATGCGAACTGGAACTTGTCGATTTTATTTTACGATTTTATGAGCTTTTCGACCTTCATTTAAATCACTTTGACACTTCGGATACTACTTGCCAGCAAGACTTTGACTGCTACCTCGAAGTTAGTAACGTAAATATCTGAGTCCGCATCTTATATCTATTCGAAACTATGTACGAGATTCGCGAACTCTGTGTGTAAGAGAAAACAACTTCGAGAGCAATAGAAAAGAGAGAAAGAGAGAGAGAGAGAAAAATGGATGGTGTATAGATAACTCGTCCCGGTGTTTGTCGATCGTCTGTCGTACTCAGCAGGTGCTCGCTATAATATTTACTGTGACCCATGAACTGAGAGTCCCGCTTCAATATAAGTTTTCCCCCGTTATGTTTCTACGAGCGAACTTACCGCCAGCTAAGAGTAAAGTTTACATGAGAAATCTAACGACGAGAGAGACGCTATCGACATGGGTACAAGTTTCGTGGACAACACGAGTTCAACTTCTATGCTATATATATCCATCTTGATATTTCCCTAGGACCGATTTACGAGTCGCCCGCATCACAGCTGTGAACGAGAAGTAACGATCTGTAAAGAGGTTTGTAAAGTTGGCGGTTAGCAAAAACCCCCCGCTGTTCGGCCTCCTTGGGTGCTCACAACACTGTCGGGAATTCATTGACCCAGGCTTTTGAATACTTCGCGAACACCGATAACCCTCCATCCATCTATAACACACTCAGTGGTTTCCTAGAGTTTCACGCCTCACCAACCCCCCGTGCAGTCCTTTTTTTTTTTTTTTAGTAAACATCGATCGTTTTCAACTATTTTATTTACTAAAATTACATTACATGGAATCTAAGATATTCACATGAATTATTTTTCCTTTAAAACCGGAAGAGGAAGTGAATTCAAGTTGACGTTGAAAAAAAAAATGGCACAAAGTTTAACTTATCGGCTGATTGTACAAGGACATCAAAAATATTTTCGTACCTAGTCAACCGTTTTATTTCTTGACACGATGTTCGTTCGATCGATCATAATTCTCGAAAAACCGGTCATCAGCGATTGAGACGAAGAGTGAAACTCTTGTGAATCAACTTTCAGAGCTTCGATCTCGATTATTCTCACGAGAAAATGATTGTGAAATCGAGCAAAAAAAGTCTCGATTGTTTTTGTTATTTTTTTTTTTCAAATTTTTTTATCATCAATTCAAGAATTTATTAACAGACAAGAAATTCTGTAGGAAGAAGAGTCGACGATTCATTTTGCGAGATGAGCTTGTAATCGGAAACGGGAAGGAAATGAATCTCGAGGAAATATGCGAAAGTCTCGGGAAGGGCGTTTGCTAACGCGTCTGGTTTGTCGTCCCTGTGCGAGAACACAACATCCAGAAGGATCATCGATCATCTCGGAAAGTTGAGAAAGCGAAATCTCGTCCCTCCCACGCAACGACAGGCTAATGTTATGTTGGTACTACGTATATATATGAACATAAAAAAGAAAATGATTTTTCTTGAGATACAAGACGAAACAGTAGAATATTCGATGTAGGAGAAAATGAGCAAGAAAAATACTGATAATCTTAACGACAGTAAAGAATGGCTTGTAATTGCATTATAGGAAAGTCTCATCGACCGATCGACATTAATTTAAATCCTAAAATGAATATTGAAAAAGTCAAATTCGAAGAAAACTTCATAATTTTTTTTTTTTTTTTTTTTTTTTTTCCAAACAAGAATGAGTTCGAAGGAATGAAGTAAGAAAGAAAAAGCCAAAATAGTGCACCCACTCGATTCTTAATCGCGAAAGAATCTTGAATCTTGAGAGACATCGTTGCTGGCTAGAAGGAAACGAGAAGAAATAAAAATTAAAAAAAAAACGGAAGAGATACTGACAGAAAAGTATATAGAAGTGAAAGGCAAAAGAGAATCAGTGAGAGGCGAAGGAAGAAGTTAAAGAAGGATAAAGAAGAGGTGAGTTGAGCGCAGCAGGTCTCGTCCATTGAGACCACACGCAAACGCAGTGGAATCCGTTGTTGCTTCTGCTGTTTCTGTTCTGTAGAATGGCAAAGAGGGTTTGTGCCATTGTACCATTACCGCGACACGAGCGCCGCGCGCGCTTATTTCATTCCGTGTGTCGAGCCGCCCCCTCGCCACGCTGACTTTTCTCTCTGGCTACTGGAAGACGAAAAAAAAATGAAAAAAATAAAATAAAGGAAGAAGAAAAAAGAGAGAAGAGCAAACAGCTTCCATGGAGTCCTCTATCGAGGTACACACGCTATAATGTATGAATGTAACATCCGCACGCATCGCCACCAACATTTTTCATTTTGCCGGACATACAAGGTCTTTGTATGTGTAAAACCTTTCAACTGTAAGAAATCTCACCTCAGTAAAAGTTCCACACAGTAACATTAAATCTACAGATATACCAAAACTTATCAAACTATAAAAAACGTTTCTAAATCGCTTGCCCACTCGTTGCAAAAGTATTTTTTTTTGTCCTTTTATAATACCTCACACTACATATTTAGAGGAAGAACTTACATGCTCCGTTGATAAAGAGTCGTTTTTGCAATTATTGCGATTCCCCCGTACAACGCATCAATAACAAACCCCACCAGATTTGTGAAAGTTCTCATTGTTTCGATTCTCGTGGTCGTGTTCGCTTGCTCACTATATAGTTTCTGCACTCCAACTTTTGCAATAATATCTATTGATATAGGCATTCGGTGGAACTTATTGTTTATAAAGCAGTCGACCGTGAACATCGCACTCGAACTTATCGACAGCAAAAGAAAATAAAACATTCATATATACATCTCTGTAGATATTTATGTTTGAATGGTAGATATTTGAATGACCATTGAAATCCATTAATGGATATTTATACCATTTATTCAAATCCCCATCACTTTTTCTCAATCTTTTTTTTCAAAAATTATAATCCGTTACGTAGCTTCACGATTAAAAGTTTTGATACCACGAAAAATATAACAAAGAAATAAAAAAAACACACACGCACAAAATTGTGGGATGGAATACAGTCAAACTATGAAAAATGAAGGAATTAATGGTAGTGAACGTGAAAGAAATCAAAGAGAAATAATTTGTGGAAAAACTTTCCGGAAAAAGACGAAGTCACAGTAAAACCAAACATTTTTATTATTTTTTTAAATTAAAGTTTGCGGTAACTACGGTTTATCGATTTTCAATCTTGCCTTTAAATGAACCCTTCCATCAATGATCCAGTGAATATCAAAACCAATGTTGCCCTAAGATATTTGAACAACTGAATTGAGGCAACTGAACTTGAAAGCGCTTTGCGGACTCGCATTTACTGTTTTATCGCTCGTTTTATCAGGTACAAAAGATCCATGATACATCTTGGATGTGTGTAATGCGTTAACATATATTTGCAGTGTCTGACAAAAAGCCGGTATAATAGTTGCGAATTGCGTCAAGACAGCGAGACGAGAATCAACGATAAAGCCGAGCTCATCGCTCCAGGGACTTACGGGACTTCGCGACGTACTTCCGTTTCACAGTGAAACAGTGTAACAAACGGTACTAGGAATTGCGAACGCACCACCCGCCATGGACTATATGTAAATTTCGATTGTTACCAAGGTCAGATAGTAACTCTAGTCGCAAACCGGCAAATACGTTTTCATTTATCTATAGATATATATATATATATTTAAATGTATATTTCTATATATCAAGGAAACACAAGAAAGATCAACATGCGAGTTTGCTGGGTGAGCTTTTCTAAAGCTAGTTTTGTAGCAAAAGGGATATTTCATACAATCCGAGACTTCCGCGAACAATTTTTCTGCATCTTTCGTCCTCGACGATATCGTGGCGTAATCTGTTGAGGTTATAAATCGTATTGTTACCTTTAAGACGAACAAATCGACGCATCCAATCTTCGTGTCTTCGATCTATCATTTTTCCCATTCAACCTCCTCTATTTTCATCGTGAAAAATGAAGTAGTTTCTGTGATCAATGCTAGAACAGTTGTAATTTCTTGAACCCTTTGAACTACCGATTGTCCTCACAATACTTCGTACTGAGGAGTTTCTAGATCTCTGATTACGAGTCCGAACTTCAAAATTCGAAATTAATTGTTTCATTATTTTTCTTAAAGCAAAAAGCACTCTTCTTTGGAGTGAAAATCCATTTTTTTCATGAAAAATTCCGAAAATCTACTATTTCGATTGACGGAATAGTATTTGGTAGCAAAAAAAATTGCGTAAATAGTTGGGGCAAATCTCACTATGGGTTCAAAGGGTTAAGTTACTGTACAGATAATAAGAAGATTTTAAAGAAAAAATCGATTATTCGCTGCATCGGTAGACTCTGACTCACCAAGAGTTCTCAACTCCCAGTAATATTATCCTTTCGTCAATCTTTCGACTTTTGGTTAACATCGAGCGAAACGCAAGAGAGGATTAAAGATAGGAAGGTAAACGGAAAGAAGGGCTTCCTGATATTCTTTAACGTAAAATACACTCGTCGATACTCCCACAAGGTTTTTCGCGTGGGCTACGAGACAATCGCCACCTACGAGATTCTCATTCTACTCTGCCAAAGGGTTTGTGCATTCGTATATTTATCCTGTTCCAAAGTGAACTATACCATAACAGGGACTATATAGTAGCAGATGTGAGGTCCACTTGGAAGATCGAAGATTTACGATTTTCATGAATTATAGCCAATTAATTAAGTTCACGAAGCTGACCAGTATCGGCAGATGAATGGGATGAGGATGAGGATCATAACGAGAGGCTGAAGATGTAGATTTTGAAGCCGCTGTCCAGTCTCTGGTCTCCATCAAATTTGAGGTTCAAGAAGTGCAGGAAAAAAACCAAGACAAAAAACAATTGTTAGATCAATCAATCCATCAGGACGGTGTGGGCGGTGAAAAATCTTCCAGGTGATTGGTCCTCCAGTCACTTATTCAAAAGACCGTGTACCCAAATAATCAAGAGACTAATTTTTGGCTGAGTTGGAAGAGAACATAAAAATGAACTGCTGTTAATTATCATCGACACCAGGACCAACGTTGGTTGCTAAGCTTATTGACTAAGGAAATAGGGCGGGAACAGCCAACATACTTGCATGACGTTACAGTCATTGAGCCACGAAAAAAAAATTCGTCAAAGATTACTCAGCGACCCAGAAAGATTCTTACGTCCCGATTCATCATGGGTGGCCCTTTCTCGGTCTGTTTCTTTCTCACTATCCTTTTACAACGATACTTTCTCATTACCACAAGGAGATGATAGAAAAAAATGAAACTTGGATGATGTTGGATCAGTGGAAAGGCCTAAGATTGTTCGTTCATGCACTTGATCATGTCAAACGTTTCAAACGCTGACGCTCAGCCAAGAAGTGCTCTTAAATCTGTAGCTTTTGTTGAACTAGTCTCGGTGGCCCATTCGCAATAGATTTTCATCCGTGACGATCGAGGCAGTTCCTTTAAAGAAAAAAGAAGAGGCTGGTAAAACACCGTGCCTTAAAAATTTTATGAACCATGTACATATTCGATATATCAAGAAACCATTTTGCCATGTGGCCAACAGCTTTTTGGACAACGTCTGACCGCGACGTAATCGTCATTTGAGGCCCTCTGCAAGTATGGAAAAAAGGGAAAGACATGAACGTGTTCTTGGTAACAGAAAATTAATGTACTTTGAAAATTAATGATCATGCAGTGTGTTGTCCCTGATATGTTGCTCTTTCTCTCCCTTTCACATACTCTCTTTCCCGTCCCGAATCCTCTCTTTCCGCTCCAATTCCGTCCAACATCTTCTAGACCTAAGAAGCGAGGGCTCTCCTAGTTTTAACTTTGCCTTCTGAAACGTAACGACTCATACGGTCCATCTATATTTAGGTATGTTTCTCACGCCGATTCATGGCCACCCTTCAATGTGTGGTCTCTTCGATCGGTTGAAATTTTTTCTTTTTTCTCTGACTCTCGAATCACATGAAACTGAGTTGAATTTTTTTTTTTTAGTCCATTCAACCCTTTCCTACGATTCTGAAGGTTCCAAGATTTGACAGGGTATAAAATGGACGAACAGGAGAAAAAAGGATGAAGAAATATGCGAACAAAATTTGAATATGATTTATCGACGAGTTCCTCCAAAATAAAATACTAAAAATGAGCTCATTTTCATTCGTTATAAAGCTGCGACTAGTTTAATGTTTCGAAAGCCTCTCTATTGCTACAAACTTCCAACTCTCAGAATCCCTTTTCGAGAAAGACAAAACGAGTAGACACACACGAGCGTTGCAATAAATTCAAACGATACGGCAACCACACTGGTGGCGAGTGGCGAGTGTATCGAAACCTCGAAACCCTAAATCAAGATGAGAGCAACGGGGCAACAAAACGGATGAGAGAGCAAAGAGAATGAGAAAAGAGAAATAGAAGGCTCGCTCCTCTGCTCATGCTTCAACGTATATTTATTCTTTTCGTTTGGATTTTCTCTCACTCGAAAACGATCACGCGCCCCTTCATATGGTGTCTGGATAAATAAACAAACACAGATTAGTTTCACGAGAGAGGGTAGAACGTAAATCATCGAGAGAGACTCGTTACCGGTATACATCCCTATACAGAGGTATAGCACGTAGATTATATACACACATCTATATTTATATATAGTCATATATTTATCAATACAAATATAAATATAAACACGTACATTCGATGGAAGATCATTGGCGATTTGTTGCATCGACGAGATATACAAAAAAAAAAAAAAAAAACAAGTGAAAGAGAAAGAGAGAATCAACGATGAAGTTCTTATATGGACGTAGAAGAAGAAATAAGAGTTCGTAGATATCGAAGCCTCGATATCTACGATATCATATACAAACGCAAAACTTAATTTATCGTAGCATACGACTCTACAGGCTTTTGCATCATCTTTGCAATTATTACCTCCTCGAGTATTGGCTAATCAATATCTTTTTATTTTCTGATGCATTTCTTCCACATTTTGCCCTCGAGAACTTGATAACGGTTGTGCTAGAATTCTGTACACACGCATAGACCCAGCGAGCTGCGGTTAAGTTATAACCGTAAGTCATGAAACTTGGTGATTTTTAAATAACAAATAATGTTAAGAAAACATTTCATCGATGTAATTGCATATTGAGAATTTATCATTTATCCAGAGTTCGTGATCCCTGATCCCTTTCAAAGAAATTGAAAAAAATTGTACGTGCTCATTTGAAATTTTTATGGCAATTCGTTATTATTTAATATACAAATAATCATTTATTGCAAACATAAATTCTTCATGGATTAAACAGAAAAAAAAGATTTTTCGAAGCCTCCCAATAAATGAATGAACCCAAAGTTGAGGGAAGTTAATTGGAAGATAATTTTTTTCGTACCCTTTACCAAGTAATTCTCATCCAGGTTGAGAATTGTGTTAGAGCTTCAACTTCGAAATAATTCATACGTCATCATATCGACTATTTTTCCATTGACGGATCTCTCCTCCTGCTCCATCGCTACGAAGTTACGTGATTAAGTCATTATAACCTTCTCGTTAAATACGTCACTACAATACGAACGAATGGTTTGTGGTTTAGTATAAAAACACACACTCAGCTGAAACATCTATTGACAGAATCGCCACGTGGAGGCTTCGATTCGTCGTATGATGAACGAGACGCGAAAAGTTACGTCGATTGTGCGCACATGGGTGGATTTTGACGATTGAACGAAGCCACAGATATTCTTGCATAGATCGCTCACATGCGAAAATGTACACGTGAAAACACGCATATAGGGGTTTAATCAACATGTATAACTGCAGCATGTATACAGCATAATCAAATCTATGACATATATCGATATTATATCCCTGTACATATGAGGAAGGTTAAAAATTTACGGATTTACTGATACTCGGAATAACTAACGAGAATCTCTCTTTATCTCTCTCTTTGTCTCCCTCTCTCTCTTTCTTTCTGGTAGTACATGGCTATAAGCTGTCAGTTAACGAGCTCCAAGTCTTACACGAGATCGGTCATCAATTAATTTAAATTCGTAGCTTCATTTCCTTCTCTCATCTATGACATAGCTTTTCCATCGCTACGTGATCCGTTCGTTACGAAACGACCCTGAACAAACAGATTTTCATCCCCATATTCATTTTGTCATCCACCCCTACTGTGTTTTCGAGTCTTCACGATCTATCGCCTAGTACATCAAAATATCCTCGCTCGTCCTGGTTCGCTGATTCGCAGGTGGCTAAACGTATGTTGATCCACCTGACGGACTTGCTCCTCGTTTAGAGCTTCATCCACCCAAACCATCTGCCTTCGTATACATTAAAACGTCCTTTGATGTTTCCCATTAGATCCAAGATTGTTGAATAATATTCAGATTAAAATATTTAATGAAACAATAAATATTTGCATAATTGGATCATACGTAGTCTTTTTTAATGTTTTTTTTTTTTTAATTATTCTTTGATTACATATTTGGACGATTATTTATCTAATTATTTAATAATTATTTTGATCCTGACTAATAAATGTGATGCACGTTTTTGGATTATTTTTTAATGAATCTGTTTAATTAAAATTGAGTAATATCGTGAAATACATTTTAATGGCAATTATTTCTTCATCTTTATAAATGCCTCTTGGAAAAACGTTCATCCTTTTTTGGACTCTTTTCTATGGATTTAATGCACGAGAATGGAGAATAAGTAAGCGATAATCGTGAACGTGACTATCAGATGAAATTTCTTAACAAACGCACCCAACTGCTAGCGCATATTTCATTCCATTTAAAAAATACACTATCGCTTGGTGAAGTGAGAGAAATTCGCTCTTTCACATCATCCATAAACTTAAGGAAGAAGCGCTTCGTTACGTTTCACACTCTTTCAATGGTCATTTTAACTTCGGAGGCAAAAACATTCAACGAACAGAACTGCCGCACCATCCACGTCTTTCAAAGCTTTGAAGTTTCGTTCGCTAAGATTTCGTAACGAAGCAGTCATTGCGCCACTGTTTTGCACTCTCTCGCCTATATATGAAACGATGGAACCGCAATGCGAACGAAAAAAAAATGCTTTTTTTTCGACGCCTCCCTTCAAAGAACACTTTTTTCAGTCACTGTCTCGGGAAAGTTACTAAAAGGCTTCTTATTCGTAACGTTTTCATATTTGCGTATGAATATCCACAAAGCTGCGTCTTTACTGAGCCAAAAAATTCGTATACTTTTGATTCAGACATTGAAATTTTGTCGTCATTGAAATTTAAGTTCTCACAAATCTTCTTTGAGATACGAATAAATTTTGTCATGTTTTTACAGATTACGAAACTATTAAGAATGCATATTTTTCTCCTGTTCCTATAAATAATTATTTCGTTCGTTCGATAAAAGTTGTCAGCAGCAGCCATTTGTAAATCGATTATTGTAAAAAATCTATTATTTTGTAGCTCATTAATAATTCAATATTTAAAAAAAAAACTCAGTGCATCATTTCGGTTTATTTAATCACTGAAGAAAATTTCTAAAATCCATACACACGTTCGTGGTTGATTAAGATCTTCCCGTGAAGCAGCAAACGTCATGTATAGTCTAACAAATAAAAAATCTCGTGAAAGCTTATCGTACAAAATGACGACGATTAAGATGCAATGGTGTTTAACGTTAGATCTGAAAATTTACATTTAAACACATAAATATAGATATCCTCGTGTTCATGTATATCGATAATCGATATACATATATATATATATTTGAACATATAGGATCATTATAGTTGTTATTATCGTGATGTTCTACTGGTGCGTCCAGGGAAAGCGAGTTGGCACCAACGGAGCGTAGTAGAGCGCCACCGATAAACGATTGCCTATAATAATTAATTTTAATTAATTAGTCGATGATCAGGTCGACGTTGGAGGCGATAAAACCGGAGAGAGTACCACAGAGTGTTGCAGCGTTGGTGGGCATCAAGTAATTCTTGCATCACTTTCTCGCATCACGGACGATTTGTTACGTATATCAAGAGACTAATACTATCAATAAATTTATATATATATATATGTATATAAAATAAATAGATATCTGTGTATAGAGACCCATAAGTATCGGAAAGTTGTTATACAGCAGCTGTGAGATTTCAAGCCATCAGGAGAGCCTGATGACTCTCGATTCACATCCTTGTACGGGATCGAACGTTTTGCTCCTCCGATCTGCACTGGTCTCTGCTTCTTTATGTTCGTGGGTGTCTGTATGTGTTAAATCAGAAGAAACTGGTGTTAAACATGGATTAGCTGAGATATTGACACACCTTACATGGCCTTAACGTGTGCACAAGAACGATCAACTTGAATTATGTAAATTGTAAGAAAAACGAAGATAAGATCGACAATTAGTGACTCTGGGCAACGACCTATTTATACAAACGATATTGAGAACGATGGATTATCGTAAATCCAAAAATAAAGTATCAAATCGACAGTTTTATTGATCTATTTTTTTTTCTTAACTAGAAAATTATTGTGTTTTGTTTATTTTTAATTTGTTTTTAATGATCAATAATAATTTCTTAATAATGGCACACATTTTAATTCTCCATTTGTGCACCACGTGTGCGATCGTATTTTGATAAATATGCAAGTGAGTGCATTACAACGATCCGTGTCTCCTCTTCGCACTCTCTTTGCTCTCTTTTTATATCCGCCTACCGAGTTAGTTTTGAGCGTTGGTGCGTGCGGTCACGTATCGCTTGGAGATACAACGCTCACCGTTTCACGAGTGTACATCAAGCCACAAAAATCCTTGGGAGTAGAAGCCAAGAAATGGTTGCGTTGGTGAGGAACACGAAACCAAAAAAAAGAAAAAAAAAAAGAGAACGTTTTGTACAGCATCCCTGAAATGTGAGAACACAAGAAAGAAAAGAACGAGAGCGAAAAAGAGAGAATGTGTCAAGAACAAAATTTGCTTTGTGAAAACTATTGGCCCTAATTACTCACGAGTTACGATATCGTTTGTTTTATCCTTGAGAGAAAAGAGGCTGGATTTATCATTGGCTCGGACCACATTCTGTCGACACTCCCCCAAACATCTGTCTTCTCTGTGTTAAAAATTATCGCTACATATAAATAATGTTCGTGAACCACAAGATTTTGCTCAACGATACGAATCCCTCGAAAATTTTAAAACGTACGAACAAAGTATCATTTCAATCTTTTTACTCAGAGAACATAATGGAAGAGAGCTCCATTCGCAAGAGATACGATCAAAACTGTACGATTCTAACTCGCGCCATCCAGTAAATAGCGAATCTTTTAGTTGTATGTGAAATTTTTGAAGACGAAAAAGTCAGTGTTACGTATCAAATATTGGCACAAGAAAAATCTTACACAGATTTTCTCTTGGAACATTTGGTAAAGTGGTGAAAAACAAGTAAAAAATATGTTTCAATGACAATTTTAGTCGAGCTTGTACACCCCGTGACATCTCGCTAGCTATTAGGGTGACTCGTGGCGGCAGGTGCAACATCGCTCACTGTCCTCCGTCCATATATATTCAAATACAAATGTTCTATCTCTTTTCTACCGAAGACAATTCACTCTCTCTCTCTCTCTCTCTTTCTCTCTTTCTCTCTTGTTCTCTTTCTTATGTGCTTTCTTTTCTTCCCTCGTTCTCTTGGAATCCTACGCAACCCCTTAACCGGGCGTTACGCGCGAGCCACCCGGTTGTAGTTCCTTGAGATCCGTTTTTCTTCTCTCTTTTTTTCTTTTTTATCTTTATTTATATTTTTGCTTTTATTTTATTTTATTTCATCGCACGCGCGGCCTGCCGGCTCGAGGCTGCGGCGACACACAGAGAGAAACCGCCGCGAAGTGCACTGCGTGAACCGCTAATTAGCCCCGGAGTTTGCGAGCAAGGGAGACAGAGAGATAGAGCTTTATACTGTGTGTACAGCGCGGATCCGTGGAATCCACGGTTGTTTGTCACCCGCTTGTGGCCACACTGCTGTTTCTCGCGCGCGTGCGAAAAGACACGCCAAGCAAAAGATGCAAGAAGAATAAGCGAGAAGAAAGATTGGACAAAAAGCAAATGGGAAAGAGAACTTTGCCGAGAAAGAGAGAAAGAGAGAGAGAAGGATGTTACACTCTGCCCTTTTTTATCTTCAGCTGCGCACCACCGGTTCCACATCTTTTCTGTGTCTTTAGTCTTATTGCAAAACACGCACGTTTTAGTCCGGTCTCTGGAGCCTTTTGATTCTTCGATTTAGCCAAATATCCCGAGAACTCTTTACGGTTTTGGAAGACTCGAAGGGCTCCGATCTGCCTTGAAGTCTGCGAAACCCTGTTAAAGAGGAACTCCGACCAAGAGAGCGAAATATCCAACAGGAAAATGAGTTCCTGTATGTGGTAGCATTGTCCAAAGGCATCCGTCCGTACGGAGCTTTGAACACCACGAATCAGAGGGCGCTTTGTACGTGACACTTATCTCAACAAATACGAAAGAGGCCAAGATGTCTGCCTTTGACCAAACGATCTCAACTTCCTGTCTTGACTTCTCGTCTCATATGCAATTTTCCTTTTTTTTAACACTCTAGAACGTGTAGCAAGAGTCCCACAAGTTGCTGCTATCATAATTTAATAACTACAACTGTCATTTTGTTGTTTTTTAACACCTTCGAGCTGCTAACCCGTCCCTCGAAGTTCTGCTATCGATAATATTGTTTTTACTACTGAACGACTGACTCAAAAACTTTTCTCGTTATAAATGTTATAAAATGTTTTTTCATATCTCTCTTGATTCACCAACGACGATGAATAAGAGTCTCTCAAATCGGACTACGTGTCAACCCTCGACGATTTCACCAACGATCATTTGTCTTTTTGTCTCTTCGACCGATTTTGTGATATACAAATATTCAAGAGTTCGATCCAAGGACGTGATCGTTTGCGAGAGAGATAAAATAAAAAATGAAATGAAGAGCGATCGTTTTCTTGACGTGTTAAACGTTGTTCTCAATCCTGTCGACGAATATCAATGAAGACGATGAACGAGGGAGTCACAGGGAGGGAAAAAGGAACGCGCGTCATCGCGACGAAAAGGAAGGATCGTTCCATTCCTATAGGATGACCGCTCATTCTTGAAATCGATGAGGCGTGAGTCGGGGACACCCGAAGAAGAAGAGCGAGGGAGAAAGAGAGAGAGAAAGAGAAGTAGAAAGAGAAGAAAAAAAAATACATGAACCAGATAAAAAGAAAACAACCATGTCCGCAGCAGATCGTCAACTCTGTCGAGAGATCTTTCTGCGCGATGTCGCTTGCGCGTTCTTCGTCTCTCTGCCTCCTCGTGGATCTCATCCTGTCGATAACACCGATGATCGATGCCCTTCCTTGGTTACGGGACCATCGTCATGTGCTCCAACAAATCAAAGAGAAAAAGAAAAAACCAAAAGAAAAAAAAGCAACTTGAGACACTCGAACTCGCGGATGATGCGACAAAGAGGACGCAGTCGCGATCGCTCTAACCGATCGCACTCTCACTCGTTTATACATACAACCGGCCACGTGAAAAGAAAAGACATCATCGATTCACGACTCAATTTTATAGATGTAACATAATTTATCAGTATCTTAAAATCCCTACAGTTCGCGTATTCACATCAACCCCTTCATTGACACACTGGGTCATGTTGACCCGGACTAATTGTTGGCCATTTATTATCTTGGACCCGAAAATATTTTTACGGAATGCCAGCACTTTTGTACGAGATTAAAAGATCTTTTTGTTTCCATAATAACAAAAGTTGACTTGTTTAAATAAAAACATTTTTTTTTAACCTCGTCACAGCAGGATTTTTTTATCACATTTTTTATGCGTGAATATTCGGTATTTATAATTAAAATCCGAAAAAAATTTCATGTTTTTTAAGTAAAATTGTCCAATTTTACAAAAAATTGTTTTCAATCATTTTTTCATCAACAATATTCGATATTTTTCGAATATTTATGATCCCCACATATCAAGCAATGTTTCAACGATCTCCATAATTTCTTCTAATAAAAACCAACCGAAGGGTTGTTGATGACAAAGGAATGAAGTACACTCCGGGTCTAATTGACCCAATGTGCCAATACACGAAAGTTTCAAATTTATTATGGATTCAAGTATTAATTATTCCATTTGAGGGATTAACCAATTAAGCATGCGAGCTAGTTGTGTAATAAACTGTCTAATAGCCGCCTGTACAATTACGAGACGTCAAGAAAAAAAAAAAAAAAAAACTATTGTCCAGAAACATGTTATCATTGATCGAAGTTCTGCGTATAAAGTCCATAAGACAAAAAGAGCAAAAGAGAATGGAACGATTAAGAAAAAAAAAAAACTAATTCCGCCCCTTGATTATCTTGTAATCCAAATATGACTAAAGCCTCGTACATCACAATGAATCAATCACAGAAAAAAATGGTATTTAAAAAAAAACACCTCTCTATTTTCCATTGTGATCGATCGAGCTGATAAATTCGTTAGTCGATTACCACGTGCTCTTATGCAACTAATTTATAAATAGTAAAAGTGGTGAGCACAAGATTACTTTCTCATTGAGTTGCCCGAAGTACTTGGAAACTTATTTTGTGCATATGTGTGTACAAGCGTTGGGCTCGTCCTGTCCCTGTCGATCTTCGACGATTACAGTGGGCGTGGTTGAATTCTGATCTTGTCGTGATCCTGCACGTACTACGTACAGATGCCAATATCTACATTTATCTATATATATATATATTTATATGGTTGAGTATAGCGCAGCAACAAATACGTGAGCTCTTCTCGCATCAGCAAAGAATCTAAAGATCCTCCATTCATGGAGAGTTCCCTTAACAGCTACTTTGGCGGCAATGCAACAAATGCCCGGTGGCTAATTAAGATCGTTGGAATTGAACAACGTTCGTTCGTGGGAAACACGTTACGTGGAAAGCATCTTATAAGCATCTTTCTCTCTCTCTCTCTCTCTTTCTCTCTCTTTCTTTCTTTTTCTCTCTTTACTATGTTCAAAGACGTCTTGTATGCCGCTTATTTCCTCCCTCTCTTGTGGAACCTCACCAACGAGCGTAGCAAAGCAAATTGTTGAACATAAATATCGCAGGTACTTGTACGTTTACAAGTATACAAACTCTGTCTGTATATCTACAGACATAAGAGTATATCTATACGAAGAAATATTTGTACTCACTCTGGGCGATAGAACTTAAGTGAGTATGCGATAATCATACGTACGTACCGGACCGTACTTCACGGACATGCGAGTCTCGAGCTATGGCTCTTTTTGAACATCATCCAAGAATCCACCAAGAAACATTCTCTATCGATGCATCCAACGACAGTCTCTCGAGACTCTCCGTAGATCTTCTGCTCGATTTTTTCGTTGATATTGTCCATGGGGTTATTAGGTATAACGTCCCCATGCTATTGTTCGTTTTTCAAGAAAACTTTCAAACTTTCATCAATTTTAATGGAAATTTATAACGATAGAAATTTACTTCGATTTTATGGCAATGGAAAATTAGATTTATTGTTATGAAGACAAACTTACCTTCCGGATTTTCTCGAAATCGATATTCGAACTTTTTCAGACAGAATTTCAGACAAATGTATTTTTTTCACAAGATATTCCAGATGAATTTTTCTTCTATTGCTAAACGTTGATTTTGAAGTTTTTAATCGAACAATATTTTGATAAGATTCTCATAGAATTCAAGTTGATTTTTTTTTGGTTTATTGTTTACGATTTTTTGCATCTAACAATTCTCGAAATTGTAATCAAATGAATTTTCGTGAAATTGCATTCGTAAAAAATTGATTTCGAAGATCGAAGTATTGCCAGTAGAAATTTTAATTAAGGATAGGAAAGAGGTAAAAATAAAGGAATTAGAAAAAAGAAATATCCAGAGCGAATATTGTCAAAATATATTCAATGCAAAAAGTCATCTTGTAAAATTAGACAATCGTTTCGTTCCGTTGTTACACGTTAATAGTTTTACGATAATAATAATAATAATGATCAATCATTATTATTATTTTTGTTTTTACCATAACGACCGCTACCTAATGCAATTATTAATTTCGTCCCTAAAAAAAAACCTAGCGGTGTGTTGTTTCTCTTTATATATTTATATATATACGTGTTTGTGTGTAAGTGTATTTTTTATGCTCTTAACAAATTCGAGGAACGTATTTTTCTATTTACAAATTTTTATTTTTTCATGTTTTATATATATATATATATATTTGTTTATTTATAGGTTCTATACGCAGTGAAATTTCGCGCTTCCATTCTCGTTGAGTTGACTGAATTCGAATATAACTTTAAACTACTATAATTACAGTGGCGGTAGCGCATTTTCGTTATTTTTTCTTTTTTCTTTTTTTTAATCGAATTTTTTCACATTTCGTATATTTAAAAAATACATATAATGTATCGAACTATCGATCGAAAACATCGACAGAGTAATTTTGCTCGAATTCTGACTAAAAATTGCAAAAAGATTTCGTTCAGTGAGGAAAAAAAAAAATTTGTGGAAAATTCGACCAAAGAAAACGTTCGAATCCAACAAGTTTCAGTAATAAATAAAACTTTGAGCAACAAATTTACGAAATTATGAAAACTGCTCAATCGCTTTTTTATGAGCAGATTAAATTTGTTTTGGAGAATAAATTGAAATGTTTCATTTGAATAATAAAATCAGCAAATGAACGAAGATGGTTCGGTGAATTCGATCAAAAAAGTACGACAAATGGATTTATTCTTTTTCTTTTCTTTCATTTGCACCCAATTATCACACACTCTCACAAAATCATCAACAAAACAATAAATATTCATCGTTCGCACACATTCATACTTTCTTTCCAGCAGACGGTCATAGCCTTTCGCAGGATTTTATTTTTCATCGAGGAATTCGTTTTTTCTTGCTGATGCTTTTTTTGTTTAAAGAAATTCATTATTTTGGGGTGGACTCGATTAAAAGTGAAAAAAAAAAAAAAAAAAACACAAACAATATCTCTGGCCAGTTAAATTGGGCTCGAAACATCTGAGACTACGTCATCGTGTCTTCTACAATAAATATATATATTCATATGTATAAGAGTCTATCGTTCGCTATTTAATTTTATTCATATTTATTTATAATATAGTACACAGTGATGTTCAAAGATTTCTTGTTATTATTATTTTTTTAAATTATATATTTATATTTCATATCGTCATCAGGCAGTAATCCGTTAAGGTTCTATTTCGAAATAGTCCTCACTGCAAAAAAATCTTTGTTTCTTTCAATAAATATTAACAACGACAATTGAAACACGTGGACTAAAAATTAACGACATTTAATAATCGTAAATAAATCTCACCTTTTTTTTGACGAAGCAACATTTCTTTTTGTTTCTCAAAAAGTGTTGCATAAAGTACAAATTCATTTTGTACAGTCGCTTAAAAAACGAAAAAGAGAAAAAAAAGCTTTCGTTCTTTTCTTCGATCCAACTTTTCACTTCGTATTCGCAGCGTTTCGAAAAGTCGAGAAATTCAACAAATAAACGCAATTTTTTGACGTTTATTCGAATGTCAACTTTAAAAACTATAAGTTCACACTCACTAATGTGAGTATGAACATGTGTGTGTGTGTGGGTGTGTGTTTTTTTCGCGTTTTCCGATTCGCAACGTTTTGTGATATTCTTCTTTCGATGGTTTTGTTTTGTTTTGTTTTTTTTTTCCAAATTCGAGATTAAGAAGAATATCACTCCCATCACGCGCAATCTAACGATGCCAGGGACGCAGGACTGTGGGATCCACCGAGCATAAATGGCGGACTCATCGGTGGTCCACCGCTGCCGGCACTGTTGCCATAAAGCTCAAGGTCACCGATCGAACCGCCATCGACACCACCACACTTGTCCGATTTGCCTTCTTGCTTGAGTACCATACGCCGCCATTTTGCTCGAGCATTTTGGAACCAAACCTGTAACAGACGCAGAAGAAAAAAAAAACATATTTCGATGTTAATAAAAGTGAAGATGAATTTTTCGCATTAATTTCTTAATCAATCATAAAAATTTTGTCCACGAATAAAAAATTTGTATGCTTTCTTAAACGAATGAAAATAGATCTGCCCACTTGACAGATTGTCACGTGTCAACCCTCGGCCGACCTTCAAAGAGCGTGAAGACCAACAACGAACGTTTGTTTCATGGATACAACAAGCTCATGAGATAAATATAATCGGTTTCCGGTGCCTGTTTGATTTCGCTACCGTTATCATAGTGACACTGTTAGAAAAATTTCTTTCGAGGTCTCGAATGTTACGAAAAAAACAACAACGTCAGAGAACAACGTGTAATTTTTCTACAGTACTCCATAAGAACGTTTGTAAATGAGTACAGTCTTTGATTGTCAATATCTCAAATACGAGAAAATGAAACCTTATGAAATTGATCACGTTGTTTAATGACAGTGTGACGAACGTGTGTGCTCCGAATAAAACGAAAATCTTAATGAAAACGTTCTGAGGAAAGAATTGACGTTAATTTTACTTTCGAATTGCTGGAAGGAATCGAAACGAAGGCGTCGCCATTTTGATCCTTGGGTATTGCTCGTCTGGTTGAATACATACGCGATGGGTAAAACGTGAGCTATATCGAGAGAAGAGTTAGCGCACATTGAAAGGAAGGGTATCCAAGCAGATGGACGGAAAGAAACGAGTGAACAAACGAAAGAACGAAGAGAAAGAGAAAAAGAAAGAGAGCGATGAGTTAACCAATAGGGGCGGTCGTCTCAGTGAATACTGTAGATATATATATATATATATATAAATACAAAGTTCTATATGTATATATGAATGAAACATATATATCGATGTATATATGAACTGTAAAAAAAAAGAGAGAAAGAAGGAAAACGCGAAAGCCGCAACGAAAAAGGAAGAACTCGCTGGTTGCGGGGCTGGTGTATCATACGATAGTATGAGTTTAAGGCAGTAGGAGAGGCGAGTATTCGCGCGTCTCGCCGATCAATATCAACCAAGATGGCGGTAGCTCAAGACCCCTTGGCTCCGCCGAATACAATAGCTGTGGTCCTCTCTCGTTCTTTCCCGTTTTTATTTTATTTTTTTCTCCTACTGTATTCCCTTCTTGTACAACGTCTCTTTCTTTTTTTTTCTCTCCTTTCCCTCCACCGCCCATTTTTCACTCATTCCTTTTATTTCCTCCCTTTCCAACATTCTCGTAGCTCTCACAGACACTCCCACCTCAAAAAAAATCCCCTCTTATATACACTCCTCTTATTCACCCTTGTACATATATTCGTGCGAGTACTCAAGCTCTTCCGAGCTTTTCTACGTGTTCTCTCTCCGGCTTCATTTCGTTTTTTTTTCCTTCTTCTTTTCTTTTCTTTTTCTTCTTCTTCTTATTCTGTCCTTTCCCTTGGACAACCTTTTCTCGTGTTTCTTTCACCTTTTTGCATTAAAAAATAAAACGAAATTTTTAGCGTACATGCTTTTTGTAGGGTACATAAGTCGTGTATGTACTCACCACGATGTACATAATCTAACGCTACTATCTTTTCTCTTCTATACATTAAACCAGTATGTATATGAAAACGACAGGGTCCTCTCAACCCTCGAAGCCGATGCCTGCAAATAAATATCCTAAGAGCTCTCCAACGAAGAATAATGAAATACTCATTCTTCGAGTTGTCGAGAGAAAATCCAAGAGAACTCGCAGTAAACTCGAGACACAACTGGTGTCTCGTCGCCTCCTTTAGAATGCCCGACTTTCAATCTTTTATTTTTATTTTCGTTCAACTTAATGAACAAGTCATATCGTTAACAAAATAAATATTCAAATTTATCAATTTTTTAATGACCTTAATAGCACTTTATAAATAGACCAAGTTCTGGAGATATTTCATTTTGTAAAATAGAGACAATTTATTTCATTTTCTGCATTACTTGTGGCAAAAAATTGGCATTTTTTTTCTTCATTAAAATCGTCACTTAATAGCTGAATTTGAAAAAAAAAAAACTCTTTCGTTTCTTGTTCACAACCCCAGAATACACAAAAAAAATACTAAATCGTAGAGTGTGTAATTGTGGAAGCTGAAAATATTTGATAGAGAACGAAACAACTTGAAAGGCGAGCAAAAGCAAAACGACTTTGCGTCCAAACGTCATGTCAGATTCGACTAATAAAAATATAGAACGTTAAAAAAGTTATTTAAAAAAAAAAAAAAAAAAAACCATTATAATAAAGATTCGTGCATATCCATATGCGGTTTTGGAGCAGAGACGGAAGGAAGTGGAGAAGATGGCGGCTTCCCTCTCCATTTAATATATTCACGAGTACGTACGAACGTTTTTTATCTCTCGACAGATAACTCAACACCGGAGCGCTCCAGGACATTTCATATTTTGCTTTACAAAATCTATTATTTATAACAAGCCCTGGATCCGTGACGGACAAATAAAAAAGGATCTTCATGTCGAAAAAACCTTTAATTGCATTTCATTTCATAACTTCAGTCAAAAATAAAAACTTAACAATGTTTACACTCAAAATTGACGAATAGGAAACGATTATCAAATTCGAAAGCAAAAAGGAAAGTGTGCCATCGAAACCCTTGAGTTGTCCATCCAAAATATTAAGAAGTCCCTGAAATCGACTTTTTTTTAGCAGCAACTCCACGAATCCACGAGTAAAATTAATCAAGCAATCAATTTGCAGTAACTGTACCAACCGGAAGTACAGAGTTCATACGTTGCAGAAGTTTATTTGACAAAAGAAATAGCACTAGAAAGAAAAGTGACGATATCATTGAAACAGAGAGCAGGACGCAGCCAATCCAATGAAACGTGTGTATCAGGTGCACCGAGCATACAATTATATAGAGAGAGAGAGATGTGGGACAAAGGGAGAGCATAGAATATTTGTACGAGAGTCCGAGTATCTCGAGAGAAAAAGTAAAAAATGAAAATAAAAATAAAAATAAAAATTCAAAGTATAAAAGAGAGAGAAAAATAGTCTTGTGTGTTGTGAGTCATTTTAACGAGGTCTCTCGTCATAAGCCAACGCCGTCGCGTTGTTACAAGCTTTTTCGTATATAGTTGGTCGGTAGTTTCGAGATTTGAGTGCAGAGCCAGGTTGACGGAGTAACGCGCAGCAACATCGAAAAGTAGAGAGTTGACATGACTTTATATATACGTGTATTTATGTGTCGTAGTTGATTTTTTTATTTATTTTTTCTCTGTCTGTCTCTGTATCACGATAGTCGAGATGATTTTTGGAACGACGACGAGAGTTCTCGCGTCGACGGAAATATCACACATGTAAGAGAGAAAGAAGAGGCTGACAGGGGCAGGAAGGAAAGGGAGAGAAGAGAGAAAGAGTCTTCTCTTATTCTGTGATGCCTACGGCATTCAGTTATTCAAACCCGGCAGCAAGAGCACAGCCGTTAGTTCCCGTAGTAGACACTCTCTGGGACCCACTAATTGGAATAGCCTATATGGATGTAGTACAAAAAGAGAGAAAGAGAGAATGAGAGAATGAGAGAGAAACTTTACTGAGGGAAGTGTCGCGCCCGTGAATATTTTTATAGGGTCGCCCGAGCGCCCGCACTTCACAAAAAGACGAGCAAACAGTCGATCCGTCTTCCAAGAGTGTGTTACGGTTCGTCTCCATTGAAGTCATAGTTTATAAGCTTGTGGAACATGCCAAGTGTTCTAAGATTTACAATACACGTATGAATTTGGCCCCTTTTTATATTCATTCACTATTCCTTCCAATTCTTCCCGTTCTCATACTTTTCTTTATACACACGACTTTTTTTTCGCTCGATAAAGTTCCATTTGTATTGGCAACAAAGATATGACAATGTATCTCAATAAATTCAATACTTCAGATTGTGAATTATGGATTTTATTGAATGAAATTGAATTTTAAGAATTTTTTCAATCATTTTAATCAATCGATACCAAATGTTGGATTCATTTTAGTAAAAATCCGATTTTCGTCATGTGTTTATATTTTTATTTATTTTCTGACAAGTTTCTCATATGAGCCACTCGTGAAATATAAAAATTGAAAAATTACTGTGGGGTTTGGCAGGTTATCGATGATATTTGAACGAAAAATAATAATAACGCAAATATTTGATGTACTCTTACCTGCAACACCCTCTTTGGTAATCCAGTCTTTTGTGACAACTGTTTGAGATCTTTCGCGTCAGGATTATGATTAATAGCGAAGTAGCTCTTCATCGTTCTGAGCTGATGATGTTTAAAACTCGTTCTCATGCGTTTGGTTCGACTGTTTGAGCCTGGCATACCCGGAGTACCGGGTCCACCTCTGCCAAAAGGCATGTCGATGTAGTCTGAGTTTAGATCTGCAACAGTGAAACGTCCCAAAAATAGTTAAAACTTCAACTTTTTGCCAAAATCTTGTCTCATCAATCTTATGTACTAAAACAACAAAAATCAAAACATTTTAAACTCCAATTTATTACTATTTTCTCCTACTGAGCAATATTTGACGATGCCAAAGTTGCAACAGTTATAAAAACATTTGATGGAAATCCGTTGACAGGCCAAGACGAGAGATGTAAATGTTTCGAGCACTGTCATTGAAACAGACACAGAATAATGTACAACATTAAAGAGTATCTTGTCCTTACTGAACACTATTATCAGTTGCATAAAGTTGTAATTGGTCGTGTATATACTCGAGTCTTTTCGTTCTTCCATTACCCTATCACTCTTTGACTGGATACTCTTTCGTTTCTCTTTCTCTATCTCTTTCGTTCTTTTCTCTTTCTTCATTCGTATCAATGCCTCTTTCTCTCTCATTCCATGGTTTGCACTCTCGCGAAGCTAATGAGCTGTGATACGCATCAAACAGTTAGCTAGTAGTCGTCAACATATACATATACGAATATATAGGAAAAGGTCTGTGGGGTAGTCTAGGTACTGAGAAGGCGCGATCGCGAGCGCGCTTCCGACGGTTCTTCGCTTCGTCTCAAGCCATAATTACCTGCGGTTCTCTCTATCTACTTATCTCTCTCTTTCCCTCTCTGCTGGCTCCTCCTTTTTCTCTCTTTCTCTCTCTCTCTCTCTCTCTCTCTTTCATCGTCATCTTCGTCGAGCGATAGCTCCATCGAACCGAATACCAGATATACCTTCACGTAACCACCCAGTAAACTCCCTGACCAGGGTGTCCCAAAAAACATCGATAATATTACAGATTCTGACGAACCAGTTTTTTATCATCCAGACTATTCAAACGTCATCTTAATTGAAGTGTTATTGTTCTCGAGATTTTTAAATGTCTTTTAAATTCGTTAAAATGTCAAACTTTTTACAATATTGCAACATGTCACAAAATTATCCTTTTTACTATTATCATCGTTCAAAAAAATTTTTTTTTTATTAGTCGGGGTGCCAGTGTTGTGAGAAATGCACGAAGCCGAACCAAGAATGAGCTTTCAAAATGGTGCATCGACAGTAGATTTGAAAAAAGATGCAACATTTGGGATTTATTTTTGTACAATATTGTTGCTATCGTATTACAATAGGAGATTATTTTTAATTTTAGTATTTCGGTCGATTTTTTTATAAAGTTTTAAATAAAAATGATTCTTCATAAACTCAAGCAAGAAATGGAAATGAAAATCATCGGGAAAATCTTACAAATGCAAAACAATGTGCGAATATGTTGATAATTGAGATTTTGGGTATTTTGGATCAGCGTAAACAGAACTGACAGCACTTGCAATATTGTTGTTGGTTTATGTGGCACCCTGTATACACTTTTGCATAAGTAAAGAGCCCCGTATACAATTTATGCAATGTGGATACCCGCTTAATACGATGTGCTTCAGCACGAAAGGATATATAACGAAATTCATAGGAACTTTATGCAAAACGAAGCAGATTCATTGAAAGTATATATATGTTTTAATGTGTGTATATTTATTCTTGTGTGTATATTTGTGAAGAGAGCACCAAGGGACTACTGATAAAACACTAATATATCAGAAGCTACCCAACACGCAGATTAAACTCGGTAAATATCGCTCACGACTTGCAACGTAAATCTCACGATAATTTAACATTCGAAGTACTACGTTTGTACAATTAGATGAAAAATAAAACGTGTAGATAAATGATGGGAATTGTTGTGCATGGATTGGGACCAATGAGTCACTTTTTTGGCAAATCATATTCCAAAACTCAAAATTTCTATTCTTCAATGATTATTATATAAATTAAAAAAAAAACGAAGTGATTGAATTTTCGTATGAGTATTAAATTAATTTTTTAATTGATCCTACGAGTCTCATTTATGATTTAAAAAAAAATAAAAGATGTCTCTTGTCTCGTTAATTTAACGGGAGAACCTTGAATCGGTGTGAAATTTTTTTCACACCGAGTTCTAAATAAATAAATTTCGAAATTAGCTCAATATCGAATGGTTCCCATAGACTAGTGTCCCAAGATCGTTTAAATCGTGTATCAATCTTGGAGAACAAACTTTCTCGGGATTGGGTCTTCTAAAAAGTCGCGTGTCTTTTAGTTCTCGTGTCGAATGGAGCAAACATTGACATATATATAAGAGATCGATGTTCGCGATCGTCGCCATTATCGGCACAACGAACGTCGGATTTACAAGCGCGTTTTCGCAGTCGCTCCAAATGGGGAATTCTCGGGAGTTTGAAACGCGATGTATTCACGCATTCGCAGGTTACGCACGTATCGATATTTATGTATTTGTATGTATATATATATTTAGTGAGTGGATCGATGAATGTATGTATTGAAAGCAAACGATTCGCTTTTGGCACAAATCGGTAACTTTGGTGTGATCAACGTAGTGGTTAGGCTGACGCGTTAAGAAAAAAAAAGGAAAAAAATGTCGTACAAACGCTGCATGGTGCGTACGTCGCGATCCAATCGTCGCTCTTCTTTCTCCCCGACGTAATGCCAACTTCGTGTTTCGACGTAAACTCGAGCGTAACTATTTCCCACGGTTTCATTAAATTTAACCATATAAGTAGAAAAAAAAATAGACACAAAATAACAACGAGTTTGAATTTTTCTAAAATTCAATGAAATGCTCAACGATTTCGTTGCGTTTCAAAGTGGCGAATAAAAAAAATATATATATGAATGTCGCGTTTCTAATAAATTGTGACAGCTCGCCACGCCCACGCGATTCTTCCTATCTCTCAACGCGTTCGTTTCCTTTCGTTGTGGTTTTTTAAAATATAGATATATATTTTTCTTTCACTTTTCCCCTCTTTGAAATGATTTTTATTTTTGTTTTTATTTCAGTTGTTTTTCGCTCTCAAGCTCTGTCGAGAGAAACCGCAAACGCTTTGTTGCACTTTGGTACAGTCGTGAATTTATGTCGGTAGGACAAATTTTATCAGGGTTCGGTGGCAAACGGGGAACGCCCACGCTTGCCTCCCCATAAATCAGCGTGTGGGTCAGTGGCAAAAGTTCTCGAGAGGAAAAACTACACCGTAAAAACATATCTATGTATATCTACACAATTGAAGGATCAGAATTAAAAAGGCGAATCAGAGACTCAGGGTTGAAAAAGACTATCGTTATGTCGCGGAGTCCTTAAGAACACGAAGATCGAGACTTTGAATCTGTAACGCGACGAGCCTACAAACGTTCTTAGTATCTTGGAGCTACGTGTCCAAGAATGTTGCTCGATCCATACAATGTTTTATAAAGTTTGTGGTAAAAAAGCAATAAAATTGAAATCCCCATGCAAACCAACATCACTTCAGAATCCTCTCTTTCTAAACCTCGTTTTCTTTCACACATTCACCGATTTTCGTCTTCGTCTCCTGGTGTCTGAGAGACCAATGCGAAGAGTGTTTTCTTCTCTCTAACGTATAAAATCTTAAGCAACGTGTTAATCTATATATATATATACATATACAGTGAGTATCTTGACTCTCTTACAAGTGGTCCTACGGGGTCTCTCTTCTTGTACCACAACGCGATTGCGATCGGCTACGATCCTCTCGCGCCATGCCAGAGAGTGAGAGGATTCTCCGTGAGAAGCGAGTCCACCATAAGACTCCCCGGATCTTTCTTTGACTCTCTTTCTCTCTCTTTTTCTTCCTCTTTTTTTTTTATTTCTTTGTTACTGCCGTGTATGGTTGAAGAGTGCGACCAAGTCCAGGTCCTGATAGTCCTAGGCAGGACACCGGGCGGATACGAGCCCCAAGACCGAAGGATATGCAGCCCCAGGCTCATGCAGTATAAGCCCAACCATCTCTTTGTTTTCTTTGCTTTTATTTATTTGACTTTTGTTTTTTATCATACTCGCCTCGAGACTCGAACCTCATTCTATTCGTTTCCTTCCTTCTTGTACTCGGTCCTTACAACGGCTACGAAAAAATTACTCTTTACAAATCGGATCCACGTTCGGAACGTGCCTGTAAAGTTTTATCGATTGTCGAAGCAAAAAAAAAAAAGAACGCTGTTAACTTGAATCGAAGTTACAAAAATTCTAAAACCTTAAAGGAACGCGAGATTTTTGTTTTTATTTGATTTTTATTAATTAACTATTCTTCCCAAGGATCAGCCCTTTTTTGAAACCAGCAAAAAAATCTACTGATGCTTTGCTCAGAAAAAAACGGATTGAGTGCAGCGAACGTAAGTACTTTGCTCGAAATATACACCGAACAATTTTACGGGTTGCGCCACGAGTCTGTTCGCGGCTCGCAAAATGCGTTTTCTACATGTGTATATATGCGCGTGTATAAAAAGACACGTTCGCGAGACTTTTTAGACCCCGCGGGTGTCATGCCCCAATCCGCGTGGCACGCAACCCGTTACGCTTTGTCTCCGACTGTATGCTCAGATTCACGGTCTGCATCGTCGTAATGGCCCGGATAATTTTCGTATTTTTATCACCGCAGTAAACCCTCGCGATTATCATTCCAATAATTACAATGTTGCTACTAATTATTTCGGTTCAAACTTGTACACACAATGTACTTTCACAACTAAATTACAACGAGATACGATTATTTTTTTTTTCCTCAATTTTCAAAATAATAGTTCGACTTTCTTCGTTATTACGAAGCCAAGGACTTTTGAGGAAAAGTTCATCTCTTTTTTCCAAGAGATCTTGAATCTTATATTTACATTTTTATCCATTTGGACGTAAGTGTCAAAAGAATTAAATAGTTATTTCAAAAAACACATTTTCTTCTGAACCCGTATGAATATTGGACTAGCAATTTTTTTATACACTCAATACATTTCAAAGAACATTACAGAATTTTTTCAAATTTTTTCGTTCAGTGGTTTTTGTTTAAAAAAATACAGAAACAATTATCTGGAAATTTCGAAATTTTGAGTTGAAATTCCTCCCAAAAACCATTGAATACCAAATTTTGAGTCACGTAAATAAAAATGTATGATTCAAGGGCCAAAAATTGGATAATTATTCAATAATAACAATAATAATAACAAACTTACCGAGACTGGCAGTCATAGCTTCGAGATCTTTGGGTTTCCTTTTCCTGGGTCGTCCTTTTTGTCTAGGCGGTGGTACAGCATTATTGGCAGCGGCACCATTAAAATAGGGAACTTTGGGTGGTGAGCCGCCGTCAGGTCCGGAAGGTGTCGAAGGTTGAAGTGGGACGGGACTGGCGTGAGTAAGTTGATGAGGATGTTGCGGATGCATCGAATGATGTGGATGAGTTGGAACAGTAGGGTGTTGAACAGGGCCATGAGGATGATGATGTAAAAATTCAGGGGAAGGAAAAGGTTGACCGGGATAATGTTGAGGTCCTGGTGGATAAACGGGTACGGGTGGACTTTGGGAAGGATGAAGGTCAGCGCCCATTTCATAATGTAAACGACAGAGTACAGCGCCGTCTCTCATTCCAAAATGATCGCCTTTGGTGAGTGGTACGGCACAAGCAGCGCACGAGAAACATCTGACGTGGAAGACGAGTTCACGTGCTCGCATAACGAGCTCGGAGGCAAGAATCGCAGCTTGACATCTGGCGCATCTTTTCATACTTCCGAACATTCTGTAAAAAGCAAAATCAAACCGCACACGCGAACGAATTCTTTAAATAGAGCCATTTTTTTATCGTCGAAATAATTATACAAATATATTTATTAATATTTACATGGGTCTGTAGGACCCGAGGATTTCATTGACACGATAAAACATTTTGACGAAGAATCAAAAACAAAAGAAAGATTCGAAAAAAAAATTAATAGTGTTTTAATTCGGGTCTCCAAGACCCCATTTCTAAAACGTCAGGCAAATCTCAGAATGAATATTTTTCGGGACATTGTCAGAATTCAATGTCATTGTGAAAAATGATTTCTTGTCTCAATTAATTTCCTGAGTGCCAACGTATTAACAACAAAATAGCTTCTATATAATCGATTTAGTTGTATATATTTTTCGTCAATCTCCTCCCACATATTCTTATAATCATATACGAGGTTTATATATATATATATATATATATAATGTAGGATTCTCACGCAGTCGTGTCACGTACGCGATATGTAAATTCGTCCAATAAATTCGCGACTTTCCATAAATAATAGTACTTAATGGTTTTGGTGATGGGGAGTAAGGAAAAAGATGTAAAAATACATATAAAAACGCTCTGAAAGATTGGATCCTGTGGCGTAGGAGTTCGAATAGCTATAAGATACAAATGTAGAAAATATATACATATAGATATTTAGAGTACAGTGCTACTGCTTTGCGGAGAGCGAAGTACGATAAGAGTTGAGGTGTACGTTGGATAAGGCACGTCCGAGAGCGAGCATTTCCCACAGGTTCTCGTATGGACCACTGGATTCATCGGTCGCAGTTTCTTTTATGTATTCTTGTATCTTTCTCTCTCTCTCTCTCTCTCTCTTTCTCTGTTTTTCTCTCTTTGTCCCTTTGGTTTCGATGAGTTCGATAGAAAAAAAGAAATAAATAAAAATTCATGGAGAATCTTGGTATATAAGAGAGCCGTGATATCGAGAGCGGTTGTGGAGAGATCGAGGTACAAAGAGGAAAAAGAGTGGCGGAAGAAGAAAGGTGAAAAATATTCCGATACACGTTAGACCGCTGTGACATCGCTACTGCATTAGCGGCAACCCTACAGTCTCCATTACGAGGCGACCGACGGCAGCACAGACTTACTATCTCGAAAACGATATCGTCCTCGTAGCAGCAACCTTTATATATATATATATATTTTTTTATGTCTATATCTGGCTGCAGTCAGAGAACCAAATATATTGCATCCTTCGGGCGGCACTGAACCACGTTGGAAAAACGAGCTAGATAGAGACATAGCTGATCTTATAACGGAAGCAGAAAAAAGCAACGTTATATATAACACCTTGCACAGGTATCTCGTTTATTTCTCGGGACCTCGAAATCACGAATGTTTTCAATATATTTTCTTCCTTCGACTTCCAAGGCTCTGAAGATTCGTGATATCTTTTTTTTTTGTTATTGTGTTATCAAACGTCAAGTATCTCGATTTTATTTTTCTGCCGAGTACTGGAAACTTTATATATCTATATATATTTTTTTTACGAGAGTTTGAAATGATTCTTTTGATCGGCTTCCTTTTTTTCCTTTTTTTTTTAACTTCCGTGCATTGAATATTTGGTGCTCCTACAGTGAGATTCCTTTTTTGTTGTAACGAAGTTCGACGACTGTCTACTTGAAAATTTTTTTCACCTCGAGATTTTACGCAAAATGGACATTTTGGTTGTCAGGGATGCGAATCCCCGCTGCGACGTCGTATCCGATTAGCAAAATAAACCAGGACTAAATAAAAGAAAGAGATAAAAAGAAAACACGAAATATATGCACCCTTAACCTCGCTTTTGCGCTTCGACAAATTCTCTTCGTGGTAAAGAGTCTCTAAATATATATATCTATGGGTTACTACAATGAGGACCAACATAGGATCACCCCTGAACTCATGACAATGTGTCTCGAGTCAAGAGACCCTTCGAAAAGATTTAACGCAACAATTTAATACTGGGCAACGCTCATTCTCGTTCACCGTTCATAATCTCCCCCTCGGTTAGATTAAGCTTTTGCGGTGTGTCGTGTGACCAAACGTGTCGAGAATTTTTGACAGCTGTATACTACGACTCAGCTCAGTCGTTAATAATTTTATGAACTTGTAAAAAAAAAAAAAAACCATAAAATTGATGATTACGCGATTACTTTTCTACAATTTAAATCCAAATTTTATAGGAATCTGAAAAAAAAAAACACTGGCCAAATTATTTTATGGAGAGATTGAAAAAAATTCTAAAAACATTATTTCCCGTGGCAAATAAACAAAAAAGATTCCAAAAGTCTGGATTATTTTTAAAAAAAGATGAATTATTAATTCCAGAATATAATTTTGACCTGCTGCGGAATTTGAGCGCGTTATTCGCAAGGTTCAACTCGTAATGCATCGACAATTAAGTCCATTGGTCTGTGAGGATTTTTCAAGATGCAAAATGTATCTAAATACCTTTATGTTGGTATATATTGTTTGAATACACGGTGAGAGAGAAATACGTCGACGAATCCCGCGTCGTAGAGGACGACCCGCAGAGTTTTACAAGTAGCTCCATATGCGTTACATTATTATATACAAGGCGTGTTCTAAGCCAAGCATGTTGGTCCCGGAGTTTCTCTCAGTTGCCCTTACCTTTTTCCACATCCTGCGTATACTTATACACATTGATATTTAACCATTATACGCGTATACATATAAAATGGTAAACGTAACATTCCCTATCGATCTCGATGGCCAAGTAACCCAAGAGAACAAGCCCAAACACCACAAATCTCTACAAAGAGTCGGAAATCTTTTATTACACGATGGAATAGACCACTTGCCGTGCGTTCGCACACTCGATGCTTTACTATTATGAATATCATATACAAAATACAGCCTTGGCCAAAAGTATTAAGCAACGTATCTCGTAAGTTTTCTATTCGGACTAAAATCCAAATATCTCGGTTGAAAAAAATCGTACAAAGATTTAAGAAACGGGGCTTCAAAGGGGAGACATTCAGCTTCATTTTTCTTTTTTAGTTTAATTTATGCGATTTTTTTTACGCCTGGTACGTAATTTTAAAAATAATAGTTCTTTGCAATGTTTTGACTTTGGAAAATTACTTACTTTTTGGTGAGGAGATATACCGAGATATTCGGTTTTATGTCCGGAAAGAAAAATCACAGAGTACCAAATACTTTTGGCCAAGGCTGTCTATCATGCTCGACAAAATAATTCCAAGCTACATTGGCATGTCTACGAATGGAGTCTGGTCCGAAAGAAGCACGTGATTTTTTTTTTTCTCAAGGTGTGCAACTTGACCGTCACTGATCAATGGAGAGCAACAAAATAAAAAAAAAGCACGCTTTTGTGAACACTTTGACGTGTGGGTACGGATTTAGGTATTACGCGTTTTCAGTTTTACGCCCGATCGAATAAATCCTTACGTGAGATAAATTTCGATCGATAATCCCCAAATTTACTTTTCATAGGTGTTCGCTATTCTAAGCTGTAAAATTTTGTATAAAAAAATCGACGTGTACTCGAAAAGAAAAAAAAGTTAGAAGCTGCTCAGCAGAGTTCGTAAGTTTGACAAAAAAAAAATGTCCACAAATGCAACACCTGCAATTGCAGGAAAGCAATAAATAAATATTCCATGCTGTGAGACTGGAGAGCAGGAAAATAATGATTTTCTTACATCAAATAAATAATATCTCGCTTCATTTTTATTTGTTGAACAATGAGCTGATTTATATGACGTCAAATTTATGCAGCACGAGAAATCTCATGGCGTAAACAGTGGCTCAGTGAATTTTTGTACAGTGCAATATCTCTCGGGGTGTTGCAATATCCATATATAAATAAATATATAAATATACGTTGGTATATAAACGACTGGACGTATAAATACACCGAATCGAGAGAATACAGAGATCCGAAACGCACTTTACGATGTCGTGTTCTCGTCGCATTAGTCAGGAGAGCGGTGTCCAAAGCGGTTGGACAACAGGATCGTGCTATTCCCCTCTATTTATATGTATGTGTAACTTCTATATATGTAAATCTATATACAAATATATAAAGAAGAAAAAGAGACGTATATATATGAAAAAAAGAAAAAACAAAAAAAAATTATCACACGTGTGTACAGTGTATGCAAAAATATCGAGCAATATAAATATAGATATGAAAGAACTGTAATTCTTGGAGTCTTTTTTTTTATTCGGATGATGCATTTGTTCCTCTTTCACGTATCCGAGGTTGTAAATTATTATATTTCTTCGATAAAACGGTCCAGGGAGCAGGCTCGGTAGCAGCTCAGTTATCCTGTACATATTCACATATATATATATATACATTTATATACTTTATAGGGAATCACAGAGAGCGCCGCGCGTGGACAGAGTGAAAGAGAGGGAGTCCCGTAATTAAAATACGACGGGTTTGTGTGCTACTCGAATATCGTCTGGCTATACCTCTCTCAAGACGGTCCTCGACATCTTGAGCGGTAGCTTTCGATAAGAAAATCTCAGCGTGGCTCTCTGAATGCTTTTTTTCTGTACGTCCGCGCTCCGGAGCAACCAACTTGAGAATTCAAAAAAACTATATACAAAAACAAACGAAAACGAAGACGAATGAAACAAAAGTGCAACAGGATTCGAGTCTGTATATCGCCGCGGATAAATGTTTGCGCAACGTTGCAAAAATCCTTTTGCACTCCCTATACTCCATATCTCTATCTCCCTTTCTAGAAAATCTCGCAAATTGACATCACAAAATACATGATAACATTCAAACATGCTGATGAAGTCAAAAAATATTGATAAAAATTCTTTTATGGAATTTCACTCATAATATTAATAACCCGTAAAAAAACCGAATGATTTATGAATTCATTAAATGTCCTGGACAAAAAAGTCTTCGGATGGTGACAGAGCTAAATAAAAATAATGAACATTTATAGATCGAGAAATTATATGCAGAAGTTTCTTTTTGTTATTCGTTTTTTTTTTTTGCTAGAATTAATAATTAGTTGAAAGTGATGAAAAATCCTTTTCAACTTGCAGACTTTCACGAACAAATAAGTGCAAGTATGAGGGACAAATAAAAGACTATTTTTTGTTTTTAAGAGCCACGTGTTTTTTTCTTGTGATCACTTTTAAGCGCTCCTTGGATGGTATGCCAATAAAAAGATTTGTCTTTTCTCTCTCCCTCTCTCTCTCTCTCTCTCTCTCTCTTTTTCTCATGTACCCGTTCGATATAATGCTATGATCTAGATTAATGCGTTTTACGAAAGAGGCCCGGCAGCAGTCACGTATAGACCTCGTCCCCACACACCTGCAATATTGGTATTTCCTATGCATGTAAAGAATTCATTTTTTTCACTTTATATAAAAACGCTGCATATGAATGATAAGAATAAATAAATAAATAAACTTAAATAGTGTACAACGATTCGCAGCATTTATTTTCCCTTTGGATAAATTTTATGACAAAAAAAAAAGCGAGGGGATGAAAAGCGTCGGGAAGATTAAGAAGAAATTCTTCGAGAATAAATCTGTTCCACAGTGAAAAGAATAAAAATCAAATTCATAAATTCGTAATGACGCCATGCGAATGAATTTCACATTATAAGAAATTTTACCAGAGCAAAAAGTTAAAGATATAAAAAAAAAAGGATTTTATGGGCATTTTTTGTCCGAGCACGTTCGAAACTTAAAATCTAGAACACGCGAAAGGTTTCGCGAGATATCGTTGGCATTTTTTTGTACATACTCTGAGAGGCAGGAGGAAGAGAGTGGTGTGACATACAGAAGAGAAAATACAAGAAGAGGTGGATTCGTGTTGGGGCGAAGTACACGAGATTTTAAGATCGTTTTGTTTGTTTGTTTTTCTTCATGTTAAACACAAGCCGCAAAAGCAGCACGCCCGCCGCCACGTGGTAACCCGATACTTTTGTAAGAATGGTTTATGTGGTGACACTCGCGATTCCGTGGCGGTGGACACACGAGCTCCTTCTCCGGTGCACACGCGTTTGTGCCGTTAGATATATTTATATCTATATATACATAAGTGCATATGATAACCACAGCAGCAGCAGCAGCAGCAGCAGTAAGAAAGCTTTTTGCGAGAAGAAACCCCCGCGGCGATACGCCGAATCCTCTTACAATCGTGACGATGAAAAAAAAAAAAAAAAAAAAAAACAAAAAAATTCATAACAAGAAAATGATCTACGATCTCGTAAAAATTTTCAAATCCCAGATCCGCGAATGAATGTTTGTAAACGAACAGATTTTTTCCAGAACTCAAGTAATATAAAAAATAAATAAAAATAAATAGAAAAAATTGGACATTAAATAAAATGTCGTTTAATTGGTTAAAAAAAATATCTCTCAATAAAAATTGTAATTCTACTTCGGTTTCGATGGAATATAAAATCTAAAACCATAAAATAGTGACGACCTTGACGATAGAAATCTCTTTACATCGTATTTCCAAGATAATAAAATAAATACGTGTTCAAACTGATTTATAATCTCATGAAATAAACGCGTATACCTTTTGATATATTATTGGGAAGTGTATCATGTTGGAGGAGAGTACTCCATTAATATATAATCCTATACGTTGCGTATGCGGTATTTAATATTCTGTGTCTGATATACTTTGGGTACTTTGTCTTAAGTCTCAACCGCAAAAGACAAAGAAACGACTAAGTTTGTACTATAAATAAACGAGACTTGGAGCTGTTCCTTCTCTCTCGTTTTCTTCTCCTTTTCGCCCTTGTCCTGTTCCTGTTCTTGTACCTCTGAGTCGCGTTTCCGTCGCCCACGTGATTATATAGAACAAGTTACCCGTTTTACGCGCGAGTCCATTGGATTTTCTACTTGTATACAAGCAACATGTTCAATTTCAACATCGTGTCTATGCTCGTAAGTTACATCGTTTAAAAATAAAACTAAACATCAGCTCCTTGAGACACGAACAACAATGAGTATGTAAATAGTAATAAATAATCTTAACTCCAACATTTTCAACGTCGTGGTAACATTGCAACGATTCTTAACAATCAAAATGATTCAAAAGTTCAATATAAAAAATCTCTTCCCATTGAAATTCGAATCAAACAGTATTTCTCCAGGTCAAAATTCATTGAAAATCTGTTACAGACAAATAAATCGAGTAGCTTTAAACAAAAATAGAAACAAGGATTCCAAGGACGAAAAGAAAAAAAAATGTTGCAACAGTAGCAAGATCGAAGGATCTTGTACTTTTAGCAGATACGGTGTAGTCAGGAAAATAAGAAAGCAGGAAATATATGTGTGCAGGTTATTATAACGATATAAGTTTATATAGGAATTGAATGAAAGTGTATAGGAGAATTTTCGATGTGTTGTAGTTTATATGAGGTCGTTCTCGAGTCTCTGAGCACCACCAGAAGCAGAAGCACATCGTCTTTCGCGATGATACATGGTGGCTCGTTCGCAGGTGTCGCGGTACAAATGCGTTCATCGACTATCTCCACGAGATCTACTAACATCGCGATCATATGGTTTTGTATATACATATATTTATGGTGTATGAATATATGCATATATATATATATTTAAAATATCCTCGCCCGGGCCACTAACCTCCCGTTGCTATCTATCTATATTCCTGTAACCCGGTATTAATCAAGCGCCAGAGCGTATCCCGCGTCCCAGCGCGAGGCTGGGCGGAATATTCGAGTAATAACTTCTCGAAGTCTCTTCTCTCTCTTGCCCTTTCGTTCTCTTTCTCGTTTGTGCAACTATGCACACGAGAACCAAATATCTTTCTCGTCGGTTATACTTGCCTCGAGACACTTCTCTCTAAGTATAGTAGCATCGGTGTGGTTACAACGTTTCTATATAATAAATAGAACTATATGTCGACCTCATTTTTGTTCCGCAACCCCAACTACGAATTATATTCATTTCAATGATAAATACCACCAATTAAATACTCGTACTACCGTCTATTCAATTCTGCTGACTAGGCAAATGTTACAGTTTTGTTTTCACTCCGATACTTCGTTTTTGAGTCAACTACAGACGAATGAAAATGTTTTTTTGTTATATTTGACAGGTTTGTTGCCATTTTCTGATTGTCCTGAATCTTGGGGGTTGTTTAGTAACTCTGGACTCTATTTTGGAGGGTCTAATAATGTTTTAGAACAAAATAAAAGTAAAAGATTGAAAAAATTATTCATATACTCTTGATCCATTGATTGGAAAAATAGAAATCATGACCATCACATAGTTTCAAGCTCATTGCACTGACAAAGTGCCTTAACATTTTTTTATTTCATCGTATCGTTCAAATCGTTGAATCGTTGACCATTTTAAACTTGAATTGATTTTTTTTTTAATTTTTTTATTAACTTGGATATACTTACAATGATGACAAAGTTATCGGGATAGCGAGAAACCGGGTCTACAACATGCCGTTTGTACGTCATACATTATATAGTACGTGTTTACTTTTATATATGCATGTTATAGAGAGCATGAGAATACATGAGAGCTTGCAGCAGGCGTGTTACGATGTCGGAATAAAAGGGGCGGAGAAATATACTGCGACATCGTCCTGGCTACCGATGATGCATGCTCCGAGTGTCACGCTGTCAGAAGAGCTCCATACTTGCCTTTCTCTTTATATCTCTCTTTTCATGCTTTTTTGTTTATTTTCTTTCTTTCTCTCTCTCTCTCTCTTTCTCTGTTTCGCTTTCTCCTCCATTTTTTGGTTTTTATTTTTCTCGTGGTATTATGTTACGTTTAGAACCGCCACCGCATCTCGCACACACTTTACCAAGAGGAGGGTACCTGCCAAGTACGACCGGGTCGTGACTCTATCATATTTATGCCCCCGGCTGTTTTTCCCACCAAAAAATCTCACCAGGACGCCGTTCAACCCTCTCGCTATCCACAGAAATCGTAAAACAGTCACCGGACACTGTACCAAAAAGAAAACAAATCCATGGTGACTCGGAACTTTATTTTATTTGTCAGATTTTATTCAGTTATTTTGAATGACAATTTTAATTGATTAATCAAAATTTAATGATTATTAGTCATCGAGTTGCTAGAATTTTGAACTACGATAAAAATCTGAATGATTTTCTATAAATATTTATTCTACAAATATATTTTTATCACAGTCACTTATTTAATGGCATTTTTATTAGTAATTAATATCGAAGTTTTGATGACGTACAAAGTTCTTAATTATTTCCATAAAATCGGCCAGTCAATTAAAAATAAATTTGATTGCTCAGTATTTTGAATGTATATCGAAGTGTTCGATTCAATTTTTTCACTTTGAATGACTCTTTCATGTGATGATGAGAAAAAAATTCATTCGTTAGGTTTATAAGTTTTTGCAATAATTAGTAAAATATCATTTATTATTAATGGATATTTGATTTTTTACAAGACGACGCTGATGCAATGACAATTTGATTGATAATTAAAATGATGACTTTAAAATGAATTGGCTTGAAACGATGATCCAGAGTTCAAAGTTTTATGGAGTCGTTCGTGTGACGAAAAAAATGAAAAAATTTGGCGTGAAATGAGAAAAGTGACATGGGTTACCGAAAAGAACAAACATTTCAGGGAGACTTGGACTCGGGACCCCACGGTAGCGTAAAGAGGACCAGCACAAAACGACGTGCACAGCAAGAGAGCGCATCTTAATTATGAGCTTTAAATTACGAGCACGAGGAGCTGCTCACGGTGCTGAAATATTTGTGTTTGCCACCGACCGAGGGTTATGGCTCAATTACCACTGACTGTTTCCTTTGCGAGGCGTTGATTTAAAGCAACTCGAAAAGCACCAACGGAAGAGGAGTATAAGAGTAAAGGGCCTGAACATAAAAGTCGCTTTTCATTCTCGCCAAATAATTTAAACCAATAAAACTTACTTTAGTCGAAAAAAAAAGGTATATCGAAATAATGAAAGTCTTCCGGAGGGCTCGGAAGTGCTCCGTCATTCTGTTCCGACGAATCTGAACATTAAACTTCTAATAATTAACAATACATGCCCCTAAAATCTATTTATTCGAAGGTGAACCTTACAGCGGAGTCAAAATCGACCTCAATCTTCTCTCGACTATAAAATGATCCTCGTGCTCGATCCCGAACTTCAAATACACATCATTGTCTTTGTTTTTCGATAACGAAGAAAATGGTGTACGATAAAGTTGTATTCGGTGAATATTTAATGATAAAAAGTCAATAAAAAGAAAAAAAGTTTCGTAAAAATGTGAAAAAGAAGTGAAGGGTTGGAAATTTTTGCATCAAATGAGTTTTGTTCATTTTCCACGTGCATTTGCAACATGAGTGAAATAAATATTTCTATAAATCAAAACAATTCATGTAAATGCAAATTGTGAAAAAAAAAAAAAAAAAAAATTGCAATTCCATTACATGCACAAAGGGCTGCGTTGGGCACAAACATTATTTACATACTATTGTAATCAGTTGCGTGCTATATATGGCATAAATATATCCGCAAAAAAAAAAGGCGAGTTCCAAGTTTGCCTGAGAAAAGTTTGTCGGGCGCTCGCGCTTGTCCATCAAGATGTATGCAAAGATTGAGATGATAGATAGAAATATCCCTCGTGTGTATCATAAGACACGTAAGAGAAGGTCCCGCGGTCGAGCTCAGTCATTGAGAAGTAACACGCGATATTTTTCCTCTCTCAAGTTCCTTTTTTTCCTTTCTTTTTCGTTTATTTTTATTCAACTCTCATTTATCTGTATGCATTTTACACTTATACGTGACGTTGACGAGACTCCCGAGAACAGGGACGAGGAATGAAAAAAAAAAGGGTGAGCAAATGGAGAAATTACCATCGAGTGTCCATATGGGCGACGAACTATAACACGGAAGGCAACTGTGTGTGTGGCTAATAAGAGCGCGGGAGTTGCACTTGCGGTGAAAGACTTCATCATGATTTTATTATATATGGGTCAGTTCACATAAAATTGTATTTTTTATCAAAAGTTTATCATTTCACGTATTAATTGTTTCTTTTAATTCATTTATTTTACGTTTACTTTGATTTTTTTTTAAATATTATTAATATTAAGATTAATTGAATTTTTATTTATTTTTATGTTCATTAATTTTTATCGAAAATTGTACATTTTTCATAATTTTTTGTTGTTGTTTCTTAATATTTTAATTAATTCGTTATAATTTTTTATTAAATTTGCTAAATTTCCATGATATTTCAGGCAAATATGGATCCGAAATGATTTTTAAGAATTTTCGCGAAGTCTGGAACCCAATTGTCAATGGTGATGAATTTTTGATTGATTATTATTGTCAACCATGAGAATTTAGTATAAAAATTTTGTGTTTTGAAAATACATGGACATGAGAATTTCCTGTAGATATATTTATATGCGAAAGTACGCTTCACAATATAAGCAGATTGCGGAGATGCGCTCTACGTGTGTACAACTACCCCCATATTTTCCCTCCGACTCTCATCGCGAACGTCAAACACGCCAACTTCGCGCACGGTGCGTGACCATTGCCACCGTCTCTAGCGTTTCTTTTTTTCAATTATTATTTTTTTGTTGTTGTTTTTTTCTCCAAGAGAGACTTTCATAAAAATGACATTTTATGTTGAAAACGATTTCTTTATTTTTCTGTTTTTTCTCAGCACCTTAAAATCTCGTTTTATGTCCAAAAATAAAAAAAAATAAGAGTTTTGTAAAATTTTTATAAATAATTACGATTCTAATGGATTCGATCGAAAACTTTTGACACCATATATTGTTCTATGCGTCTTCTACAATGTTTAAGACATGCAATCACAGAATTATTAAGATCTCGAAACATCCAACGGAGTAAAGATTATCTCAATCGAATGATCTTTTCTTAGACGCTAAAGGGCATCTTCTTTCAACCATCATCCAGAACCACAAGTAAAGAGATTCTTTGACTATAAGATACGAGAATGCCATAGAGAGGAAGAGAGAGAGAGAGAGAGAGAGAGAGAGAGATAAACTAACGCATGCGAACGCGTGCCTTCAAACCATTCGCATCGGAAATCGCGCGCAAACGATTTTAATGTATCTCTGTTATGTGCCCCTCTCTTTTTCTCTCTCTCTCTCTCTCTCTCTCTGGTACTCGCGCACTTAATGACCAGAGAGCGATCTCTCGGCAAGATTGAAAGGAGCGAACGACTTAACTTCGAGAGTTTTATTGCCACTGATATCCATCGGACGAGGTGGTTTACACACGGTATAGGTCTCCATGTAAAACTTATATATATATATATACACATATATATACAAATACATTCATCCGTTAAAGCATAAAAACAAATATAAATACACACCCACGCATATATTACGATTAAACTACTGTAATCAGAGAAATTAGACAAATTCTCAGCATCCAATGTCAATGAATCTACAAAATCTTGAATAATGTCATTTAAAATCACAAAAAAAAATTTTAAACAATTAAACGTACTTGTTATATGAAATATTACGTTAAATGTTACATTAAATACTACGAATCAATGGATAAATGTATCAGTATAAAAATTTACAGTATCCATAGAAAAATAGTTATTTGTACAATAATTGAGTCACTAAAACGTCAGAGATTATAAATCATCGAAGCCCTGTCCAAATTCATCGTTCATTTATATCGATCTACGATATATAATTTATGTCCTTCATTAGACTAAACATCGATCGCGATCCCAAAGAAATAAATTGCCCGTACAACGGCACGCATTGGTTGCGCATTTTTAAAATTTTTATTATTATTATTTTTTTTCACGTCGTACGTATATATAGTTGGAATATATACCAATAAAATCCAAGATATGTTTGAAGGAAGGAAAGCACCAGGTCGTAAGCGTCGTTCTATGAGAAAGGCCCTTAAACCGGTTCACGCGTATTAGTGGCGGTAAAATCGTGTGTACACGTGAAATAAACACTTTTTGAATTGGATGAATGACTGAAATGTATATACACATAAAACTCAAGAGTCGTTAATAAAATCTTAAACTCTTGCTTCCTCGTTCGATTTTATAACGAATAAATCAAACGAACGTCAGAAACAACTTCGTTAGAAATATAATATGTTACTTGTAGAAAATGTAACTGCGTGTTACAAACCTCGACTTCGATTCTTTTACTGACAGGAAAAAGTTGAAATATAAAACAAACGAAAAAAAAGGGAGATTTGTCAAGAACGTGATTCTGAATCTGCGAGCGTTTCTGGACTATTATTATTTTTCCGACATTTAGCAGCTGTCAGTCTTTTTGAAAATATGTTTTGCTTCGTGCGTTCCTTCGAAAGATTTGCATGAAATAATCATTTTACGATTCATAAGATGCCAAATGGTCCAAATACTTCGTACGTTTATACGCTCAGAAATTTTTTTTTTTTTTTTTTGTTTTCTGAAGAAGTCTGCAGACAAATCTTGATCGACGATCTTAAGTCAAATATGCATAAACCACGATTCTGGCTACGCTTCGATCAACCCTTCTCTGTGTTGTTGTTATTGTTGTTGTTTTTTTCTTCTTTCTATTTATTTTTTAACATACTCGTGACTTATAGCTTAGGACAAGAACCGACGAATAATCCAGGAAGTTCTTATAGCGAAGATATGCGTTTATGTTTAATACAGACGCGTATTTATACTTGTGTATATATTTATATGTGTTTGTATACGAAACCAAGTAACGATCTCTTTACGCGCAAGCAATTTTTATGACGATGAGACTAGCCGGCCGGTCCGAGACGGCACGCAAGGTGATGCAAGGAAAATGCCTATCGGCCTTATAATGTAAAGACTGCACATGTGTATATATGATCATTTATATATATATATATACTTAAAAATGTATGCATGCGGCACATTCATCGCATTCGAACCTAAATTCTTAACGTTATCGTTGCTGAATATAAATTCTGACATTTTGCTAATTTTTTTTATTTAATTTTATTCTCTTTTATAATATATTTTAATGATTTGATGATAAAGCCATGACTGTGTTAAATTTTCAACCGAAAGATAAAAATGTGTTTTACATAAACGTGATTCAAATAATTGTTTGTTTTTTTTTTTTTTTTCATTCAATGAAGAATGGAATTTTTATTTCACTTACGTAAGAATCATGATGGAAATTATGCAACACAAAATTGACCCTTTGAGCGATTTGCAGAAAAAAATATACGAATGACGATAGTTTATTTATTTATTTTTCAAATGAAAATAAAGAGTTAAATTAATATCGGCGAGATATGGATGAAAAAAAAAGATATAATTAAAAGTACCAAGAATTCCATTGAATTTCCTCCATCCATCAATTTCTTTTTGTTTTTTTTTTTTTTATGTTTCTCAACTTGTTCCGTCACTCACGCGAGTATACAATAGTGTCTAAAAGTGCACAAGGCTGTCTCAGAGATTTCGCGATTTCACGGAAGAAAATAAAGAGATCAAAACGAGAAGAAAAAAACAAAGAGGCGGGGGAGGGGGTTTGTGAAAAAAAAAAAAAAAAAGTTACTTCGAGCGTGCGAGACTCGGTTCGTCGAGCTCGACGAGGACGTATAGAACGCGAGTATACACAAATGCACGTATTATGGTACACGCTCTCGGGAAACGTCGCGAGACAGATAGATTTCGCTGATGGCTCGCGAGATGCCAGTCGCAGATGGGACAATAATAACGGAGTTGGGTAGTACGAGAAATTTCTTAACTATCCGAGAAGGGGGGGGGGGGAGGTGGGGAGTAAAAAGGCAAATTAAAGACGGCAGAGGGTAAAAAAAAAAGAAAAATCTACCAAATGTTAGATGCAGAAAGAGGAGATGGGAGTAAAGATTCCGATTGGATAGAAAGTCCCACAAATAGATGTGCACGCAAGAAATCCATGAGCGAAGACTTGAACGGTTCGTTCTTATCCTCAAAAAAAAAAAAAAAAAGACAACATCCGCGCCCTTCTGATTTGGCAATGCGATAAAATCAGAATGAAATTATCACCAAATAAATATGAAGGGCAAAGAAATGAAATAAATAAGTTCACCCTTCCATCAGCCAATTGAGTGAAAGAGCCCTCGTACGATTTTCCAGACTCGATAAACGTAATAATCCAAAAGACGCGATGAATATCGGGCTGAATTTAAATATATATTGAACATGAAAACTCATAAAGACGTACTTTGGACAGTTTTGTATTTTAAAACGAGTGAGATAAGAAGTTCAATGTTTTAGGGCTCTTGGTATGTTTATTATGAAGGATATAATCAACTTGGAAGTATATTTAATAAGATCTTGAATGGTTAATGTTAAAATGGCTTTTTTTACTTGTTTCCACGTGTCAAACGACACGATATACGTCGTTTTTCATATTTATAACAGTCAATATATATTTATATATATATTTTTTAATACATAATGTATTTATGGTGTGTAAATAAGAAAGTATATAACGCGGTTGCACATTTAAGGTGGCCCGTACGAAGCAGTAGACGAGCACGCGATGTCCCTGCCTAATAACGGGGACGCCAGGCGTGTGCGAGCTGCGAAGTCTTGGATCACACAACTCGAAAAACATATACATATGGACATATGTTTATATATATATATATATATATATATATATATATATAAATGCACTACAGATCGCACATGCAAGCACAACAGATAAGGACGACGTGTCGTTGGTGCAACTGTGCGGTCTCGCGGATATGCTCTCTGGGCCAAAACCGTGTGGTGTGTCGTGACGGGATGTCCGCGAGATCCTTTCTCTCCCCCTTCGCCTCTCTCTCTCGATCTCTTTCTTTCTTTCTTTCTCTCTTTCTCTCTCTCGGTTTCTGACTCTCACTATCCCATCAAGTAATCTTCTGATTATTTCGTGTGGATATAAGACGAACTTTGTACTGACGATACTACGTTGATGAGAACAGGTTGAATATATATATTTTGTTTTTTTTTTCTTTAATTTTTTACACACGTAACATTAACACGGTATGCACACGTCTGTCAAATGAACAACGCACACTGTACGCTATACATTTTAGTCAGAATCTCTTTAGAATAATCTCTTTTTAATTGCTTTTTCGTGGAACAATTATATTTTATGGAAAATTATTACTTTTAAGAGATTTTTCATTCAGATTTATAATTCAATAAAAATTGTGGCTTATTTTCTGACTGAAAAATTCTGATGAATATTTTCTAAACTATAGAAAAACAAAAGTTTTTATAAATTTTACGATTTGTCGAGTTTGTTGTGCAATTTTGAAATAAAAAATAATTTTCGTGTACGATTTTGAATTTGCCTGTAATTTTTTTTTTGAGTCAAACTGCTTTCAATATTCTTAAATATTTCTCGATATTTATACATAGAACCCAGTAACGAAATTTGTATTTTTTAATACAATTTTTTTTTTTTCGTGTTGTCGTCGTGTTTAATCGTCCGAATCGTGCTGATGCTCGAACGACTCGAACTTGAGAACTCGAGCGTGCAACTTTCGTGTGTCCCTCCCTGTACACGAGCATATGCACGTGTCCCTGATTTAGCAGCTCGAAAATCCTTTTTTTTATTTCTCTTCCTTATGGGAACCTTTCAGTACTTTACTTGGGATTCGTACAGTTGCTGGAATTTCTTGCCAGAACGATTTATTTATGGTGACACGAGATTTAGTTGGAGGAAGTAAAATTTCGAAGGCAATGACGAAAAGAATGGGTTAAAAAAGTAAAATTCTCTAAAAATTAATGAAATAACGAAAAGGCGCGAGTGGAGAGTGAAATTCTGTTGAATATTTCGACGTTTTAATTCTTCTGTTATTTCCATATCGTTAAACGATATGTTGCGTCGATAATTACAGGGATGCCAAAAATGTTTTTTTTTTTACGTGCGAAGCGGAATAGCGAACGTCGAAGCGAAAGAATGCAGCAAAACTCGAGCATAAAAAATTATTCATCTTGGGCAATAATTGTTTAATATTCCTCAAGAATAAGGATATTCTTCGATGGTGAAAAAATTTCGAGAGAAACTTCAGCGCATGCGGTTTGCCAGAAACACTTGAGTGGAGCGCGGAGATGTTTAGCAACGAAGCGTAACTCCCGGGTAATCAAGGAACAAGGGGAAAAGGAGTGGAATAACAAAAAAGTAAGAAAAACAAAAATAGAGAAAAGTGACCTCGAAGGATAACCATTGACACCGAAAACAAGGCGAGATCTCTCCTCCTGTTTCAAGGGCCGCTTCGCGCTCGATCGAATTCACGAAATCGTCGCGAGAAACCTTCGCGTGGTTAATACCGAAACTTTGCTTCAACGCGCAATGAAAAACCCTCCAAGTGTACACACTAATTCGATTCATACCGGAATTTATATTTCGGACATCTACGTTTGTAATTCTTTGGGTCTAATCCTACGGAGCGACAGTTAGTCCCAAAACGCTTCGGACATTCTGGCGACCGGAGGCTGAGCTCGTAGCGTCTCGATCCCGTCGAACTTAAAATTCCAAATTCTCCATCGATCCCAAAACTGTTCCAAACAATTGCAGACGATTTTCAAGTTATTCGAAATCAATGACATATTTTTAAACGTTTTTCTTACCAGGGTCTAAAAGACCCATGAGAAAAATACAAATCTAGAATAATGAATTTTTGCCCGGACAGAGAATTAACGAAAAGAGGATCAAGAAATATTAATGTCATCGAAATATTCAAGATCAACACTTCAAGGGTCCCTGAGACCCAGTTTCTACGATCAAGACACGATTTAATTCTGTACTGAACCAAATTCTAGAAGATCAATGTGTAAAATTCAAATCTACATTGCTTTATTTCCTGCAGAAACAGATAAAAAAGTAAAAAAAACTATTGAGGTCATTGAAATATTGAAATTCCTTGTAACAAGGGTCCCTGAGACCCAGTCCATATATTCAAGGTGTCATTTTATACAGTCTAAAAAAGTTGAATATTCGAGTTATCTTGAGGCACTTAAGAGTTAATGAAATATTGAAGATCTCGTGATATAATGGATTGCAACTTAGCATGAATTTCCCTATTCTGTGCCGGTAGCTCGATTCTACATTTAACCGGGAAAGCGAACGGATTCTCGCGTGTAAAGAAACTATAGATATGTAACGTGTATATATTGATCCACATATGTGTGTGTCTGTATAAAATAAATATACATATAAAGTATGAAACGTATGTACACGTTCTAAAGCCACGCCGTGCGGTCGGGCATCGCACCGTCTCGGCGCGTTCAGCAGGCTGACTCTCCTGGGGTGTATCATCCGTCCGCGTGATGAAATGTAGATCGACGGTGATTTACTTATCGCGAATCGACGCTTCGCCGGAGGTAAATGGCCGAGTCGTGACCATTAGTCCGTGAACGCGAGTCTGGATGCGAACTTATATACAATTCGCTCTCTCTCTCTCTTTCTCTCTCTGTATGTATATATATATATATATATATATATGTGAATATATAGTTGGACATATACTAAAAGAAAGGATGGAATAATAGCCACGTGTGTATATGTATAGAAAAGAGTCTGTTCGTATGTGAGAAGAAAGCGAGAAGGTTCGAAGGGCTCGTAGATACAAAGTTGTCTCCATGTGGGGCCTCGAAGATGACGCCAAATTGATTGAAAGATCTCGAAAAGGATGACTAAGGATATAAACTCTATTGAACAAACGACAACTCGGCATAATTGCAGTTTACTAAATTTCAGTAGAAAGCTACTAAGATGACAACCATTTTAGGCAGTCCCATGGACAGTTCAACCAGATTTCGAGGTAGGAACTTCCGCAATGGGATCTTTAATAAGGATTTGCCCTCTTAAGCCTCGTATTAGACAGAAAGAAAGACAGAGAGGGATGTAAGAGGAAATACAGTAATATAGTTTACGGTAAGACAGGTGAATTCCAAGTATTCCAGCTCTCCAACTGACACACAGCAGCAGGGCAAAAGCATTGCGATTGTTTCCTGGAATGGAAACTAACTGCTGCTACACCTCTCGCTTAGAGAAAGTGAGAGACGTACGTTGTTGCCTTTTTTTTATCTTCTTTCTTTTTTTTTTGCCTCTCTTTTAACGTCGAAAGTACAAACTCACTAGGCTCCTATATGTGTATTCGTTATTCACGATATTCAGGAATTTTCTAGTGCAAGTACAGCACAAAAGCAGTGCGGAATTTAGCGGAAATGTTTTAGATATCTGGCGAATCTCATTCACAATGTTTTCACTATATATAACTCGATTGGGAATGTATGATAGGCGATGAAGAATAAGAAGTGCTTCGGAGAAAAGTAAGAGTGACGATCAGTCAGATGTTCCATTCAAAATTAGAAAAGAAAGCCATTCACTGCTGTGTTTTGAAACAAATTTTCTTTAATGTTCAAAAAAAAAGAATAACTTCTGTCAAAAATCATTGAAAAATCATCTGCTATTGTCATTTTTGATTGACTTGAATAAGAAAGTATTGAAAATAATGCGATGAGACTTTTTCGCAATCACGGAAATGATTTAGCGGACTAACCGAATAAACAAGTTGGACGATCGAACCGGTGTTGTCGAAGACCATAATGACATATACGTAAAAACGAGAGGAAAAACATGTTGCACAATAACGTAAAACGACACAGTCTCATATTTCCATTTATAAACAAGATTTTTCTTGAGCCGAGGTTCTTGAGTGAAATTTAGTCTCGTGTATGTATCGTGCTGTCGGAATATCGTGCGTTTGATTCTCTCAATTCTTAAGAAAACTCCAATAACAGGGCTGCGCTCATATTCTTCAAGTCGAGCGACTGAAATCTCGTGACGGAAGCATTTTACGTGGAACGTTACGTCATTTGACGTTTATTATACCGAAGATCTCCATGGCAATTTATTGACTTTGTGATTGCAAGTAAATTGGAATAAATCATCGTAATTGAGAAGTTGATTGAATCTAAATTCCATGAAACAGTCCTAATTAAGAGCTTGAATGTTGCTGCGATTTGACATTTTCGATCCGACTGATCGATATGTACCCGCGGATGAACTTTAGGATTTGTACAATCTTAAAAATTTAAGAAACTTACGACCAATCCATAAAAGGCATCAACGATTTAAAATAAAATATAAACAAAAAAAAAACAACAACAACAAGAGAGAAATGCAAAAGATCGTGGCGCCGTTTCTCGTGTGGACAAGTTCCGTACCGTATTCGTGACTGATCTCAGACAATTTATGGTCTGTACAAGCGGGGTAAACGTACGGGCGCGGGCATCGCACGTGTTCCTCGTAACACGTCCTCTTCTCTCTTTCCTTCTTTTCTCGTGTTGAAGAACACGACGTGTGTGACTCTCTGTTACTCTCTTTCTCTGTGTGACCTGACGCCAGATCTTCAGAGAGAACCAGAGAGAGAAAGAATCACACGGAACACATGAACGTCGTTCAACAAAGTCTGGAAGGAATGACAGAAACGCGAGGCTGACTTTGAAAAATTGTATGGCATCGCACGAGACGTGGTTGCGTTGCGTAGGGGGTTGATGTGTTCCACGACAACACCGATACGACTTTTCTCTTTCTTTCCAAAACCAACCTTTCATACATATACACACACATATATATATATATATAAATAAATATATGTAAGTATCACCAAACGTGAAACTGTCGAGGCCATTTGATACTAAGCGTTTTCGAATGGTTGTAGGTCGTGTATTTTCGGATAAACAAGACCCTGGATGAGAAACGATCCGTTTTAAATTCAACAACATCGGAAATCTTGCTTAGCGATAACTGTTTTTTTTTTTTTAGACCTCCAGGAATATTCTGACAATATTGATTCAAGTTCATTTCGAAATAATGATTTATCATGTCAGAAGGCGAACTTTTTATTTAAAGTTGCACAACATTCAAAGTTTCATTAGTTTCTTAGAAAATATTCTATTTCAGGTAAGAATGATTAAAGATAATTTAGTAAAGACTCACCGATAGTAGTCCTTCTTGCAGTAGATGTTACCGTCCCTGCTGAAGCAAGTGACTTCGCCATCAAGGCCCTGTCGACAATGAGAGCATTGTAGGCATGAAGCATGCCACCGCCTATCGACAGCCTGCAAATAAAACCTGTCAGCTATCCTAAGTCCGCAACCAGCACAAACGACCCCTGGAACATCTTCCGATTGGGCTGGTGGGGTTGGTGGTGGTTCGAGTTTTGGTACAGGGTGTAAATCACCATTGTTTCTACACTGATCCGTTTGTTGATGTATCTGGGTTTGATGTTGAAGATGATGATTGTGTTGGGGGTTATTGTGATGGTGATGGTGGTGGTGGTGGTGGTGGGGTGTTGTTTGGGGTGGAGCACTGAGGTCACTGGAATTCTCGTAGTTACCACTATTCCGGAACTCTGGTCCACCTGTAAAGGAATCAATAGGAAACCTCTAAAATTTCTGTATACATACGTGAATAATAGTCTGCCTCGGTTGGATTGAGACTTGAGGGAAGATGTTGTGAACTGGATGGATATTGATGTCATATATTCTGATTGAAACAGGTAAGTCAGCAAAGTAAATATTTCAAAAATTCAGTAATTTTCAAATCCCACATGTTTTTTTGTAGAATATACTCTCAACGTTCACTTGAACGGATACAAAGAATGGGATTTACAAACGTTCCTATTGATTCAAGATTAAACAACCAAAACTCTGGTACTCTTAACTCATTCCCATTATTCGACACACGCATCGAAAACCCTCTTGTAAAAGGATAATCATCCACGAGAGACGATGAAATGAAAATAGTCTTTGGCTCACAATGAAGTAGCTCAACACAGTAAGAGTTTCATAAATACCTCCTGGTGAACCATAATCCCTGGAGTCGTAGGGGGTGGTCGATCCATCATAGCAATTGTTGTTCGTGCCGCAATGGGTTTGATGAAGCGGCGTTCGATGAGACGTATGATGGTGATGATGATGATGATGGGCCGCGGGAGGGCTGCACGGAAGGGTGGTCGGTCGTGCGGCGTCTCCCATCGACGCGGGGAGGCATGGGCTTAGGTCTCTTGCCTGGTCCACTGCTCCGGGCCCCCCCGCGCTACCTGGCCCACCTTGACACCCCAAAGCCAAGCCGCTGCCACGCTCCTGTGAGCTCGGCGGCTGCTGGAACAAATCACCCTTCGTCACTTATCAACATTCTCTGTGTAACGTGTACATTTTTTTGTTTTACCTGCTATTTCAAGAGGTGGCTTCAAAAAAAATGTTGAAGAAGGAAAATCATGTGGGTTTGAATGATTCGATCTAATCTTAAGGGTCGATGATGGTGTATTTTGATGAATTCTTGGGGCGTAACGTCTTGGGCTGATAAGACAACACAAAATTTGTAATTCCGCAATTGGTAAGTGCAAAAACGAACAGGTTGCAATGTCGAAATAATCGATGCTACAAAAGTAGCTGCTGTAGTAAATGAAAGAAACCCAGACGCCGCATGTGGCGATACTACAGGGCGGTCGTACAGCATTTGGACATCTCGATCGCGGATTCTCGCATCTAAAAATGCAGGAGGAAAGCTCGTAATCGATTCAATGGACAGGATAAACGAGTGAGCGGGGATATAAGGAGGCAACGGATTGTAGGAAGTTTAGCCAGTCCACGATGTTCGATGCGAACAAAAAGCTTGTGCGTTGAATAATTGTGTCACCGCGAAGGAGAAACCCGGCCAAGCCGCGGATCGCAGGAAGCGGCTGTTAAATAAAAAGCGATCGCGTCGTTGGCAAAAGAAGAAAGAGTCAGGAGCAAAAAGAAAAGAGAGAGGAAACGTTTGCTGGAGCAGAAGTCGCTTTGTGCCGCAGGGAGGACTAAGAGAATAAGATACGATAGGAGACTATTGGAAGAGTGAGAACGTGAAAAAGAGAATGGAAACCAAAGAGAGAAAGAGAGAGAGAGAGAGAGAGACTGTAGAGAATCGTGTAACAGTGGACTTGAGGGAAAAGAAGGGATCGGAGAGGTTCGAAGGAAGAGAGAAAGAAGAAGTAGAAGAAGAAGAACGAGGCAAGGTGGATACGAGGATCGAGGTACGAGTGGTGAACTCGGACGCAACGTAGTACAAATACATATATATTTAACTATATAGCATAAGCGTACGAAGAATGGCGAAGTGACGGCGGGTTACGCCGTGTGACAGGAGCGCGGCACGCCAGTAGACGCTGATGGATGTCGCAACCAAGAGCGCATGCGCGCTCACCCTATAAGGCGCCTACTTCGGCCAATCGTAGCAACCGCCGTGTTTCAACTGTCAGCGCGCGGTACCCTCTCAGTCGCGACATAAATTATCCTTTTCTCTCTCTCTCTCTCTATCTCTTACTCTTTCGCGGACTTACATCCCCCATCACCCTTTTCCATTGCCTCGTTCTGAGCACTCGTCGTATAGTCTGTAAGCCAAACAGCCTAGTAGTAGAAAACCAATGCCGGACTTTACGACAGGAGATACCGGTATTTACTGCGCTTCGAGGACCGAGACAGAGGAATATACCGCGTGAGCTCTCCTCTAGCGCGGCACGTTTGCCACACGACGCGACTATGGCAGACGTTATGGCTGCCCCGTCGTCATAAACAGTTTTCCAGCGGAGGAGCCAACTCCAAATGGTCCTCCTTATGTACCATATACACTTTATATGTGCTATATTCTTCAGCGCATATGTACTTTACGATATCGGATCTTTTTCCTCTCTCTCTCTCCTCCCCCTTCCTCTCTCCTTCCTACCTCTTTTCTGCGACGACTTTTGCGACTCTTGAGATTTATACTGCGGAGCTAGACTTAAGAAAGAACAGAATTCAGAATGCACATTGATGTGTGGTGCCTTTTTTTTTCTTCGTAAAACTATAAGTTGGAACAATTTGAATTGAATTTGTTAATAATATGTTTTTCAAAAACTCTTTTGGCACCCTTCTTAATTTTATATTTTATCTTATTCCTCCGTTTCTTTCCATTCCTCATTCTCATTCCCTCCCATAATCCCAGCTACTGGAAAAGGATTCTTCAACGTTATTTTGCAGGTGCAACAAAAAATTTCTACACCTATAGACACACAACAGTAGTCAATGTTGCAATTGGTATTCTTATACTCGTTCGAAACACCAAATTATAACGAAACGCACGGACTTGTTTCAAGCAAAAATTATACGTTCGAAAACTTCGATCAGGAAACATCGGTCACTACCCTTCGATCACGTCCTCACCACGTGCTTACTCGTATATCTCGATCGAAACGGGACTCGCGAGGATGAAAAAGAGGAAAGAAAAAAATGATTATCGTTTTGTTCCTCCGTCTACTGCTTTTTGAGTTATTGGATATTTTATTATCGAGTTCCTTGCGTATTAATGTTCGAGTTGCATCAACGAAGGCATTTTTTTTTCTGTTTTTTTAAGAAGGCACGTGCGGCAAAAAGATCTGTTTTCAGCAGATGCGAAACTTAATGATTTCTTCTGGCAATGCACTTTTTTCCATTCCGAGTAAATTCATTTTCAATTAACGAATGACCTAGAAACAGTTTTCGGGAATCACTGTAAATAAAGTTGAATGTCTATCTCTCTATGTCCACGAAGGGAATAACATGAATGAGTTTTGTGGTTTAAGAAGATCAACCGCAAACCATCATCGTTAACTCCCTTTCATTTATAAAACCGCAGTTGCGGGTAAAGAAAAAGAACAACCTCTTAAATCAGAGACGACAATCGAAATATCTTGAAAATTCTTGCGTTTGGAATAAAATTGCAAAGTTTGAAAATGGCTTCCATCAGCTGTGATCTGAAGAACGTCTTAATAATTCCTAGAACTATTAAACTTATCTTCATCTTGTACGAATATTTGAATAATTTGTAGCCGAATTCACGACTTTTTCTCGACTGTTGTAAACATGAAATGAAATTTACAAAAGTTTATTTCGCCAACAGGTTATATTTTTAGTCTTCAATGCGAGATTTGTAAAAAAAAAAGAAAAAAAATTTAAACATAGGAAAAAAGTTTTCGTAACGGCAAAGATGGGCGTGAGAGCGAATTCGTAACGAACATAGAATTCGTGACCTCGGTGTGGTGTACGTTTGTGTATAGTGAAAAAAATAAAATAAAACATTTAAAAAAAAAACGAGATAACGAATGGGCCACAACGAACGATCGCTCTCGACCGCTGGTAAAATGAATGGTCGCGATGGTTCTCTCTACATTTATATTTAAATATATTTATACATTTATATATGTATATATATCCATGCATGAAATAAGCGTGGGCGTGGGCGGTGGTTAACACCGGGCGAAGCGATACCGTGCTATCTGCGTTTCCACACGCGTCAGCCACTGTACGAGCTGCTGCACGGATTTCTAGTAACTCTACAAACAACTCGGTAGCCAAATTGTGTCGAGATTCGAGAACATTTTTCTCGCAAACAATACTCGATATAAATTCGAACGCGATGAGTAATCATTTCTTTTTTTATTTTTATTCTTTAAAAAATGTAAAAGTTGACGAAAAAAAAAAATGATTTGAACGTATTTTTCATGTATTTACTCTCCTGAAACTCGAGAATTTATCTGAATGTTCTGTGAAACGTGAAAAATATATAAATTGCAGTATTTTCAATGAATATCTACATATTTTAGGTTTGTGTGTGTATTTTCATTGGAAAGCCCAGTTGTGTGATTACAATGTTTGAACAAAGTTCACGGTTAATCTGCGGCAGAGCCACAGATTGTTTCTTCGCGAAACCACGCGCCCGAAGAAGCTCAAACCATAATGTAACCACACAATTGTTAATCCAAAGGTCAATACACGGTACGATAGACAATAGACTCGTATGTAAGTTTAGGGATCGGTCGTATTTGGCGTTCCTCATGAGATCGTAAAACAATATTTCAAGACAAATAGCCGTATAATGATTTTCAATAATTTATCGTAACACGTTTATCAGCCAATCAACCAAACCATAAATATTTCTTGACAGTGTAAAAGGGTGTATTTTATCTGTGAATAGAAATTCATAAAAACTAAATAAAAAGGTCTTAGGATGTTGGATGATCGAACCAATCAGATTGATCAAGTTTTTTTGATCGATTTTTTTTCCATTCAATAAAGTTTTGTTTCAAATGATTTTTCACGACCCAGAACGTGGAATCGCATTAAATGATAACGAATAATGAACATTTGAATTAATTCTTAAGTTTATTATTGAATGAAATGAATTTGAAACTCGTTTTGCAATCAATTATCGCTAATTTATTTAAACATACAATCAATTATTTAGTTAAATGTTTTTATAGATGTACGAAAGTTAGATCGTAACAGAAGAATTCTTGGTGTGGGTTATCGCAACGTAAGGTCAAACTATTTCAACCTCAATCGTATAAAGATTTAAGAATAAAAAAAAAAGAAGATAACACTGAACCAGATGTTAGTGGATTCGCGTGATTGCTTGACTATCATTACTGGCTTCGACGAACTTTTCGATTACATTAAGGATGAGCTTTTGATGCCTGATAAACGAAGAAGACAAAAATGGAGGAAAATAGTAGTGACAGATGAGTGCAACGGATATGGATCGACGGTCCCATGACCTGTCAATTTCCACAAGAACGAACGACGACTTTGTTTCGACGTCATTATGACAGTTTCTAAGAACATCTCGAGTCCGACGGAAAGCAAAGTGCCTGGACATCGCTAATAAATCCACCAGACGAAATAATTTAAACAAAAAAATCAATTTATGTCAATAATCGTAGAGAAATAATTGCTCAATTTAATCCTACGTTGTAAAAAGAATAACATATTGAATAAAATTCATGAAATAGTCGAAAAAATGTTGACTTATCATCCGTCATCATATCGGATTGCAAATTGTCATTTAACTTGGTTCTCTCCTCAAAAGGCTCGAAAAACAAAAATAATAGTCGACTTAACGAATCAATTGAATTTCATCGTCTTTGAATATTAATCGAGACATTTCAAGAGATGAGTCACTGTCTATAAAATATATATTTAACACAAATTGAGAAGAGTTTGTGAATTTTGGACTTTCATAATTCTTAGCTCTCGGCGTTAATTCTAGACTGTCATATAGATATTTATTTTTATTTAAATATATGTATATATAAGTTTATATCATAAGCAGAGACGGATATAATCTCAGTAGCATTAATAAATTATGAGTCGAGCTGGACAAGACGCGCTAGGCTTTGCTATCGCTGCCAGACACGACGAACGAAGATGCGCTTATCTCATATCTCTCTCTCCCGTTGCCCGGGAAAAAACTCAAATAATCGCTCTTCCACTATCCCATCACGTTGCCCTGCTCCCTGTTCCCGAGACTATATTCAAATCAGCTGCTTCATTTGTTCGAATGTTTACGAAAGTCAACAGACAAACATTTGATGAATATAAATATATATATATATATATATATATATATATATATATGAGTGTGTGCATGAGAGAGAGAATTATTTTCCGAGACAAATAGACGCCAAATCGGGGCTCTCCGATCGATCTCCTTGATGTTTTTATCCGCCTCTTTAATCCTTTCACAAATCGCTCCAATTTAAGAACACAATCCATCAACGATTTTTACGAAAGATTAAAACAAAAATATATATAATTAAATTTCAATGTATTTAAGAATTTTTTTATTTGAAAAATGAATTTTTAGCAAAAACCTTTTTTATTTTAATAATTTAAGAAGATTTTTTATTTTAGTATTTAAAGATATTTTTGTTTTTTGTAGCAGAGTATACAGTTTAAAGAATTTTTTTAAATATTTTTAATTGTACTTGCGGCTTGGGTTGAAAAAAATATAGGGTTCAAAGGGCTAATCTAAGAATTGAGTGAAAAGGGATTGAATAATGTTGGAAAAAGTATAATCGTTGAATGAAAGAGCTTCATGAATATTTATTTTCAACTCTCGGTGTGCAATTCAACTGATGCATTGAAGAAAAATGTAACAGAATATATATTTCATATTAAATAATAATTATACGTGTCGAGAGGTCTAAACAACGTTAAATAGAGAGAGAGAGAGAGAGAAAAAGAGCGGGAAAAAAAGGTGCATGAGTTATAAATGGTCGGCAGTGTTACTTTTCGCGGCATATATTTCAACGCGCACAATGTTGCACCTCGTATATATTTTATAATTTAATGCAAAATTATTGAAAGAAATATTATTTACGCACAAGAGACTTACGCACTTCGCATTTTTCTCGCATGTACTATTATGTGATTTTATGAAGAACGGATATACGGTTACGCTTTAAGCATATGCGAATGTGTAATTATCGCTCTCGCGCGGTAACGCCTTTACAGGCCGTTAGTTGTGTGTTAGACGTTTCAAGGGTTGTTTCAAATTTTTTTAAGTTAACAAAACAAAAATAATATGAAAAAAGAAGAATTCTATATTTGGGCCAATTTAAAAGCAATTAATTTCAAACGTTTCTTCCAAACGATTGAGCCACAAAAAAGTTTACAATGCGCCATTTTTGTTTTGTTTAATTAAACATCGATCATTGAATTTTCCGAAACTAAATTCAAAATCAATCATCATGAGGACAAAAAAAATAAAAATTTCTTAATCTTATTATCCGATGTTGAAAAATGAAGAAAAAAAAAACAACAAAAAATTAAGAAAACCGTGCGATTAAAATGGCGATGATAAATTAAATGACACAATTAATGTCAAAAATGAAATTTAAGATCGAGACGTAACTTCTTATTCACTATAGCTTACGTCCCAAAGTCTTTAAACGAATAAATCATTGGACTAATCCAAAGTAGCTATTTTTTAGTCTTACAATAATCTCTTTCATCACACCTGTTCGTATATTTTTATAGAAATATACGAATTCTGAGTCAGACATAAACGCCATAGCTGCAATATTCTAAAAAAACAATTTTTTTTTTTGCTTTATCAATTATAATGAAACGATTGAGAGAGAGAAACAGAGAGAGAGAGAGAGAGAGAAACAAGATGTAACATTAAAAAATAAAACGTAAGAGTGCGAATAACTTAAATTTCAATTGAAAATTAGTTGGTGGTTGGATAATTGAGCTTATCGGATTTATCGCTTGTTATAATGCTACTTACATAATTGCCAACGGATGCATCGATCTGTACCTTACTAGTGGGGCTTGTCTACATAAACTCGTCGTACGAGAGCTTGGAAAAGGTGTCGATAGCACGAATGCATACACGTTGCATTCAGTCGTAGACTTTCTTCTGTATATATCTTTACACATATGTGTACATCGGCAAAAATACATACATATATGTGTAATTACACATACATTGGGATGTGACGATAGGACGAAACAACAACAACAACAACAACAACAACGACAACAAGAGCAACAAAAAGGTCTAATTGATCCTATCGGGTAAGCAACCGGCTGAGAAAAGACGCTGCAATCTCGGTACACGCGTATACACTTTTAGTTTGCGATGCAAAGTAGTAATCGTATATAGCCCGGTACGATCGCGGCTTCTCTCAGTGGATATAAAGCCGGTTTTGTTTATCCTTTTCCCCCTTCTTCCCCACCAAACCCCGAGCCCATAGTTGTTCTTCTCCTGCCACCCTCGTACTCACTAAACGATAAACCAATCGACGTATTCGTCGCTATCACTTTCTCGCTCTTCTTTTTATCACTCACTCTCTGTCACATATTCTCCAATACGTTATTATTTTTTTTTTCTTTTACTTTTTTCAAACCTCTTTTCTTTTATTCTCTTTAACATCGTAGCATTTTTAACGTATATCGCAAATGGACTTTAACATACGAGTCGCCTAATCTCTGAATTATTTATTGACGTTAACGCACTTTCTCCGTCTACGTCCGCCCCCCCGATACATTCCATTTGTGGCAATTGTAACGTTATTGAAATAATTTAAAGAAAAATTCAAGCGTTCGATCTCTTATCAATTTTATTCTGACGTTGTTCATTTTTTTCACAATTTACACGTTGCAATGTTTTTTTTCCTCCTTTATGTCGTCTATGTCATGAGTTTTTTTTTTTCTTTTTTTTAAATCGTTTATGCAAATAGATTCGAACATTTTTACGAGCCCATTTTTACGATATGATAATTCATCGACTGCTTCAATTTTATTCAATTTTACTCAGTTAACTTTATCAGAAACTCAGAAAAATTGCCACAAACGTAACAATCGATACTCAAGCTCGTCTCTGGCTACGCGGTCACCCAACTAAGTATTGGTCAACTTTGGTGATCCCTCGAGACTAACAATCGCTTACCCATTCCTTTTGGTACCTATTTCGCCTTTTTTTTTAATTTATAAATTGAGACGTTTATCTAGGATCTCAAATTTTCTCTATTAATAGTTCCAAGAATCCGAGTCTCGTATAGAGACGACACAAAACGACGAACACATACAGCTACACATTTCTTTGAATATGAACATTGAAAATGTATATACATGCAAATGGCCTAGTTCGTATGCCAGCAAAACGTATAGACCGATCGGGCGATATGTACGTACCGACTCGTGGATATACTGAGTCTATTTACGTAATTGGCACTTTGGCGTTAACACCCTAAGCCCCTATGAGAAATTTGCCTTCGTGCGTGGTCGAATCACAAGTCGGTCCACGGAGCAAGACCTCTTCGCGAGTTACTCACAAATCTTTCTTTCTCTTTTACTCTCTGATACTTCACTCTCTCAGTCTTCGACTCTCGACACTTAACTTATAGTGTACTTATGTCCCCGACGTTTTCAAGGAGTCCGCAAAATCTTACCGGCCTCTGGCAAACATTGCCGCGATATCTATGACACGCGATTTGTAACGAAAAACGAGTTGGCCAATTAGATACACTTTAGTTCGACACAGTAAGGATTCATTTTTCAACTGCTTTTCAAAATTTTTCGTGAATCTGAATACATGAAAATAAAAGATGAACATTTTTATGAATTTTTAGAATTCTTTGATTATATTTTGCATTTGAAAATTCATAGATTAAACTGTCAATGATTTCCGACATTTTGAGACCCTGATTTTTATCCTCTTATGTGTACATTTGCCCTTTTATGATTTTTTTTTTTTTTTTTTCCACCACTTGTCATCGAGTTGAAGATCTCGAGGGAGTCAAAGAGAAGTACACAGGAAGACAGGTATATAAAGAGGTATATATATGTATATATGTATTTATGGAGAGGCGCTCTCTCTGCTAGGACTGCAGGCAGGTGGGATCCTCAAGTGCCAGCGGTCAGCGCCGTTCGGAAAACCGGCGCCGAGACTCGGTGCACCCGGGAATTTCTTTCTCTCTTACTAATGAGAAAAATTACGAAGCAGACCCTCGAGTTAGTTGTGTGCCAGTTTTTTAAATATTTAAAAAAAATTTTTTTATCACCCAATCTAGTGGATACTTGTTAAATTTATAATGAACAAGGTGTGATTCGAAATTGCAACTATTTTGAAACCGACAGTTTATCTCGAAAATGAAATAAATGCTCGTTTAGAGGAAAAGCATGTGACTAGTTGAAAAGTTGATTTTTCACCTTCGATCTTTGTTGCTAAATATTATTTAAATAAATAACTTGATTGAGGGAATCATTAAAAAAGAAAATCGTTCGTTTTTTTTTTTTTTTTTTTATACTCGAAAGCTGGAATGAATTTTTCCAAAAAATGTTTCTCAATGGCGAAGAAATTGGTAAAAGATTTTTGTCTCTTCCGACGATCCGTTGGAAGGAGGGACGACAGGAGGAATTGAAAAATATCTCAGAGAAACGGAAGTTTCATATTCGAAGTGTTTCACTATTTCGTTTTTCTCTATTTTTTCCTCGCAGTGAGTATTCGACACTTGTACAGTTTATTTTTGCTCGAATGTCGCTCTGTAGCACACGACAAAATTAATCATTTCTAGCAGAGCTTTTTCCTCTAACTGACGGATGTCTGATTTAATTTTAAATATTTTCGTGGCCATGTATATGATCGATTGCGTGGTTGGTCGTTAATCAATTTTAGTGAAACATCGCTGTTTCTACCTCAATATGTTTAACGTCAAATATTTCGTATTATTTTTACCGTTTCTACAATATTTGGGGTCATTATTTGCCCTTGAACACTACAGCGTTATGCAGACGAATATTATAACGTAACGTCTCGTATACACGTTGGATAGATATCGAAGTTATCATTGCAGACTTACCGATATAAATTTAATATTCCTGATCCACCGATAAGACTTTAGCGATAAGTATATTAATGACACGTGGAAAAACAGCTTTGTTAGCTCGTGTACACCGGTTTTCGTATGTACGTGTGACTCATGAGGGGGTATGTACACCTGACAAAAAAATTCTCACGTAATGAATATTTTCTTTCCGTTAATTATATTTCATGTCATATTTGCGAAAATATAAAAATTCAACCAAATCTAACGTTTTATAGTAAATGAAAAAAAAAATAATAATAATAATAATTATTATTATTGGCATAATATAATAAGACGATTAAAATGATTCTGAAACGATGAGATTGTTTCGTTTCTGAATCTAAGACTTTCTTCGATGTCTAGACGATTAGACAGAGTCTTGTTAAGTGCAAGACGTTGCGACTTTGCTCTCTGATTCATATCATCATCGTATCAATGTTTATTTACATTGGATCGTAAATTAGGTACGTTCGATGAGCAGAAATCTTGACGAATTAAAAAATCTTGAAATGAATTAAAGTTTTTTGTCTATTGTGCTCGAAATATCGCAGCTTAAGGCAACGAAAATTTGTTCAGCTTTTCGTCGAGTTTCATCGAAAGATTGACACACCATATGATCAAAACTTGTGTCCATAAAACAATGGAAAAAATGAGGAAATACAAGCTGCGAATCCCCAACGAAAGAGTCATTGGAATTTTTAAATAGTGTCTTGTTTCCTGAATTCAAAGAGTAAGAATTTTTGTAAACACTGAACGTGCGGTTAAAATAGTGGGATAATAGTATGTCACTGTGATGGGATGATAAGAGCAAAAAAAGAAAAAAAATTGAGAGGGATGTTTGGATGGAGGAGACTTACCCAGTGCATGCCGGTGGTAGGAGGGGCGCGTTCCTCATACACTCCCATCAGGGTGGCTGCTTTCGCGGGGTGGTTCCCGCTGAGGGTGCGAGACGTCGAAGTGGTTAGGGGGGGACCGGGGGACCTGGATTCTGCCGGTAACGCGGAGATGGCGTCCGACGCTAAAAGCCCAGGCTCTCGTTTTTATGTGATATTTTAAAGGATAGATTAATCTTTGTCAACACGAAAGACACACTCAGCTCGTTGGATGATCGATCAATGATCAATGAAAAACCAAAAGCTTTAAACACTTGCACTGAATCGAATGAAATTTGATGGAAACATCAAAACCCTTGGAACATTGAGAAAATAGGGTTTGACAGGTTTCCTCGAAGAGATCAACGGAAAAAGAACCACTAGAAAGATACTTTTAGGGTCCGTTAAGGTTAACTACACGGTTATCCTACTCTCGAAGTCGTAGCAACGAGACAACGATGATAATGTCCTTCGTTGGTCACCAGCAATCTTCCCACGGTCATCCCACAGTAACATGGACAGTCTGAGTCTCGAAGGAGAGTGTTTCACCGGCGGGGAGGGCAAAGAGGAGCCAAGCCAGTAATGTTCCACGTCCTGGTTGGTTGCCACTCTTTCACGATCGTCGGGACCAGATAAACGCGACTTGTTCGGTCTGCGAGAGACTTTCGGCCACGTTGTAAATTTGAGCCACGACAATCTTCCTGCAATCGTTGCTTCTTAACATCGTCTTTCTCGAATGAGCCTTTCTCTCTCTATCTCTTTCTTTCTTTCAGTCTCTTTATCTCATTTAATTTCAGGGTAACATCTAAATTTCATTTTTTGCACGTTCTTTCATCGATTAAGTACTCCAGAAATTTGTTGCACAAGGAAGAATACGTCGAAGGTTTGGATAAAAGAACAAGAACAGCCTACAGTTCATCGCTGGGTGAACACATTTTTCGTTGGCCTGATGTTGTTCATTTCACTTTTATTTCATTGACGTCTGTCGAGATTGTAGCGAATGGATCATTGCAAACAGTTCATTTGGTTGGTCAATGGACCTAAGATGTCAAGCAGATGTGTCATTGCTACCCAACACTTTTGACCTCAAAACTATGACACCACAGATGTTATCAAGAGTTTCAAACTCTATCTGGAGTCACCAGGCACGAGGATTTAACACCATTTATTTCTGGCCACAATCGTAATGATAAGTGGACACGTGGACACATGTCTGTACACCAAACCGTCGGCCAAACACAAGAAGAGATTTGATATTAATTAAGCAACACTTCTGTACACGAAAGTTACAGATACTAAAAATAAATAAAACAATAACAGCTCTTTGACACAGAGTACACTAGAAAAAACACGGATGTTTATTGACTGGCAATGATTATATTCCACGTTCGTAGGGTTGAAGTAAATAGACAAATTTGACGTTTGCCAGAAGATGAGGAAGAAGAAGAACACGAACTCGTAACGCTCTCGGCGACGTTACAGACGATAGAATTCACGTGGATTCGACCTTAAGGTTGAGCTCGTCGGTGGTAGATCGGGGGTTTGAATTTTGGGGATGATATGAAACACACGGTTACACATAGATATATTAACACATATGCACAGACACACAGGGCTGAATGTTCCACAGGGGTTGTTTTTTTTTTTTGCTTGTACGTTTATTGCATAACTTGGTTTTTCTTTTCGTTGTTTTATTTTCCCCGGGTTATAACGTACGACGGAAAAGAAGGTTGTTTTTTTTGTTGTTGTCTTGAGGGTCGCGTTATAAGCGATCAGAGCAGATACGCGCATGTGCTCGAACGTGGGGGTACACTCTCGGGAACTGCGCGCGTCTCTCTGTGTGAATTCTCGCGGCGCGTCTCTCGTCTGACTGTGCCGGGAACGGTGACTCTCTCGTCTCAGCGCCGCGCGTTGTGGAGTATGAGGGGAGAGGCTCTTGGATATCAGCCTGAACGGGGAACTCTCGTGGTCCACATGGATGGAACTCGGGTGTTGAGAGAAAGAGGGGGGAGGAAGGGTCACGGGAAAAGATGCGACTCGAGCGCTATCTGGCGATTCGAGCTACAAGTTTCAAGGAGTGGGGCGCGTCCACGTTTCCAATAGGACAGCCCACTCTTCAGCCCCACTCTTTACAAACCAACGGACTGTAACTCCGCCCACTTTCAACAGAGGAACCCAGATCGCAAACGAAAGAGGCAAATGTTAACCACCCTGCCGGCAACCTCAATACCCCTCCAACCTCCATCATCCCCCCTTCCACTTCACCAAAAGCAAATCTATCCGCTCGTGTACGTCTGTCGGAGGTGGGAAGGGAACGATGAATGTCTTCTGGAGGGGACACCTACTTCGTTCTCAAAGTTGAGATGTGTATATACTCGATCTACCATCGGGATGAGCTTGTGGCTGTATCTTCACTCCTTGGAGCGCGTTGGGCTGTGCAACCATCAACGAGAAGGCGTGCAGATCTTGGCTCATGTATCTCAGAATCACGATTCTCTCCATTTTTCTTCTTTTTTCGACAGGATCGATCAATCAGCCTCCTTTGGATTTCTATTCAACAAGGACGAGTTATAACAATGGAGGACATTGCTAACCCATAGTTTTCAATGGTCCTTGCTATCCCATGTCCTCGCGAGTGCTTATCATCTTCGAAGCTTGTCAATGACATCTGTCGGGTAACGAAGAAATTATACTTTCTATCAAAAGGAAAATGAAAGATGAGTAACAGAAACTCGAGACCAACTGATGATCAACAATTTAGTTCCTTGTTTCGTCGAATTCCAATATTTAAATGTGAAATTAATCTTTGCTTTTTTGTCTTTTTCACGTAATAGCTGCAACTATAAATATCCCATGAATAAAATTCAAGCTGAAATAGTCGCGTGAGTGATTAGCTGCCAGCAACGAGAAATCGAACTGTTAAAAAATCTGCTTCCGTGCGTCGCGCCTCGTGAAATATACTAGGGAGAAGGAAGAAGAGAGATTCGACAGATCAGCATCTTCAGGAATATTCATTTAAATCGTCGCTCGCTCGAGCGAACCGTAACATCCGGCCACGCTTTCTGCGGTTCACCCGGGAGATCTTCCTTTTTGCGTTCTTTCAGTTTATCTTTTTTTTTTTAACTCAGATTCCATCTCTTTCTTTATTTGCTTCTTATCGCATAGGAACAGAAAGTTGATTCAGTGAATCTCGCTTCAGTGACAATTGCTTTTTTTTTTATGAACATCTCGGTCTTTTTTCTTCTGTGTATATCGAAAGGAATATCGTGGAGTTTGTGTAAATCGGACCGACGAGCAGTAAGACGATTTTTGTTTTGTTTTTTTGTAAAAATAAATCGAAGGAAGTCTCGATTTTATTCCGTTTTGTCGAACGACGAATACCGCTGCTCGAAAATGGAATGGGAAGCGGATGTATGAAGGAAAATCAATTGAGAAATCGATCGGGCGGATAGCGAGTCGAATCTTCGGGCAAACAAAGATCCCAGGTTTTTTTTACAATTCACTTCTTGTCGATCTTTCGGAAAGAGAATCAGGAGAAAGAGAAAAAGAGAGAGAGAGAGAGAAATGAACGTCACGCGCCTTGGATCCTCTCAATGCTGACATATCCAGTGGGCTCTCTGATGACCATCGTTGAATTTATATCTGTCAAGTTCACCGCAAAAGCCGCGGTGACTGTCGACTCGTAACCCTGATCGAGAGACGATGATGCAGAGAAGAGACGAAAAAGAAAACGAACCAAGTTTCATCTCTACCTCTCTCTTTCTCTTTCTTTTTACTATCACGCGAGATGATGCTCTCGCGTAAGAGAACGCTTTGAAGAAGAGAGAGAGCGCGGAAGGAACCCGCTCACCGAAAAACCGGTTCTGCGGTAAAATACGGAAACCGTTGAAAAGACAAGAAACCGCACACCGCTTTTTTGCTTCGCGAGAAACGATCGAACCAACGTATACGAATCTCGAACCCTCTTTTCCCCTCCCTACCCTCTCTTATTCTCTTGCAACGTTCTTCGAGCCGAAAAAGCATCGACGACGTTTCGCTCTAACCGATGACTGACGCGAAAATAAGGAAGTGCAGGAAAAACGGAATAAGTCAAAAACACGTATATATAGCGAGCAGAAAATCGTTTAGTTGAAAATTTACCCGATGACAAAATATAGTAGTTTTTTAGCAATGAGGAAAAAAAAGCAATTATTCACCAACCTAAATCCATTTTTTTCGATGAAAAATGTCGGATTCAAATATTTTTTGGTGTTCAATGACAGATTCCTGTATCAAAATCATAGTATTCCACTGATTGATGCAATTTATTTGTTTACGCATACTTTGTAGTTACTCCAATGAAATATTTGTTCGAATCTCAATTAAGTGCTTCATTCGAACGATATTTCGTTGCATTTTGACATTAAGTTCTTGGTTCGTTCAACAGCTCGCTCCAATATTCACAAACAGTTTTGTCCCATATCGAAAATTCTACGTTGCACGCATCGAACTAAATATTTGGGGTGAGAGGAGCAAATTTTGTATGGAAAATACAATTTTGTTCTCGCAGTGTGAGTTAAACAATTTCTCGGTTCTTTTATACAGATGTCATTCATGGGAGACGACTCCACGATGACGAAATATCATTATAACATGCCTACTTGTCACGAAACACGAAATAAAGTTGTTTCGTTCTTAAAAATCGACAGAGGCGTTACGAGGGCAGATCACTTGCAAATAGCAGCTAAAGCACACTGTAGAGATCGACACCAGGCGCACCAGAATTCATGTTTTTAGTGAAAGAAAAATAGGAGCGCAGTGTGCGGTGTATGAGGAAAATTTGAAGGGGGACAAACTGCAAAGGGAGAAAAAGATCCCTTGGCTGTATATTTCACAACGTTTTAAGCGTTATACGTATTACATGCATTTAGACGTATACGTGTAAAAGAAGACTGGGAAAGAGAGGGATGCTGTTAACGTTGACGCGTGAATACTAAACAAGCAGAAACGGTACAATGAACTTGGACGTCCCGTAGGGAACGGGACCCCGCCCGGTGAGAACTCCTGAGAACCCCCCACGAGACTCGATCTCGCAAAACCAGGATCGAAACTTTGTCCTATATACATAAATAAATGGCTTGAAAAATCGTTTACAACTCGATAGAATTTACTGAAAAAAATAATTTTGTATTTTTGGAGTAAAAAAAATCTTAAAAATTGCTCAAATAAAATTGATTGCATTTAATTCGGCTACCGATTTTTATTTCTTTGAACATTCTTATTCCACACAAGTTGAAATGTGCTGAAAAATATGTAAGAAAATTCAACGATAAGATAAGAAATAATGAATTGGACATTTGAATTTTTTTTATTTCTTCTTTCGCCGACCGTTAAAATCTCAAGATTAATTTGCCATAACAGAATGGTGCGCGTTGGGAAGCTTGGTGCGGTGTGTTTAACGCGATAGCTTCTCGTTCTTGGGTCGTGTACCGGCTCGATGAAACACGCGAGAGAAACTGATGTATTAAGAATTTGTTGTGACTTTTATTGGAAATTCTCACAGCATCCTGAGCACGGTATACCCCAGCAAAGAAACTCCATTATCTCTTGACTCCCCAAAGAGCCATAAAATCTTGGTGAAAACTCGTAAATTTCATTGCTGAACGATAAGAAGATGAAGCGTGAAGGGAGGAGGAGAATTCGAGAGTGAAGAAAAAAAATAAAGAAGGAGATAAGTCTCTAAACGTGACTTTTATGAATCTCGTGTCCCGTTCGTTGTGTCGACTGCAATCAAAATCAACATGGATTCAAACTCGTCCATTGGCAAATTACATCGATTTTTTGTTGCTCGGTTTCGAACATAAAAGGGTTTTTTTTTAAACACGAGAAAACTTACTTTCCTAAATTGAAAGGTTAGCTCAAAAAGCGCAGGAAAAAGAGTCCAAATGGAAAAGTGGAGCTCGTTTCCTTTCCAGAGGTCTTCCAAGTTCCGGTTCTAGTGAAAAGAGAAAAAAAAAGCATCAAACGCTATTTCTCTTGGTCTCTATTGAGCGAGGAAGAAGAAGAGGAAGAGGAAGGTGAAGAAAAAAGGAAATAAAGGTGCGGCGCCCGTGAATGTTCGATAGAAATCCAAGTCTGCTAAACGAGCCACCCTGCTGGATATTGTACTTCATTGTGGATGGTTTCCGCACGAGGCACACCCGCAAAAGAGGCCTCTATTAAGAGGACCAACATGAGAACATGCGCCTTTTTACTTGGCTGAACGCGCGCCAAATAAAAAGCAAGAGAAAAGGCTCGCGATCTATGTGTTCGAGGTTTCTTATTCTTTTTGGCAATGGTTGACCATTCTGATGTGACAAAAGAGAGTGGACACGGACCGGTTACACACAGACCAAAGGGGCGATTCTTTCTGGCGCTCGCGACAACTATATCACAATTGGTTTTGGTCAAATTCATTGTTACCACCCTAAGCATTCAAGCGAATGGTAAGAAAATGTTTTCCATTGTGTTTATACTGAAACGGGAACGAGGCAAAGAAGGAGTGAGGGAAAGGACGAAAAAAAAGGAAGAGAATGAAGAGGGACTCCGCGGTAACTATGTTCGCGAATCCCTGATTTTCAGTTCATCCGAATTTTAGTCCTCCTGCTGTCGTCCTCAACATCTCTCTTCCATCTTTCATCTCTCTTTCCTGATGAAGTACGTGTTGTATGTCCGAATACTGACCGGACAAGCAGCCACTGGACATGAGGAGCGCGTGCTTATGAATGGACCAGAGGATTACAGGAATTTAACGCTTTCGCATATTTACACACACATCAATTTTATGGGGCTCTTCTCCCATGCAAAACGGGCGTATGTCACTTGAATATATCCCATAAACTATGTCCTATTCCTTTCGTTGATTCTCAACAATAAACATATGTCGATATACGTATATAAACATATTTACGAAAAATAATCGAGTTCACGTGCCAAACCTGGAAATCCCTCAAGCTGTTCAATCCCATTTCACTGCGAATGGTACTTGGAGTAAATCCTATGCGTGCCAACGAATGAGAGAGCGCCACAAATTGGTTCGGAGCTCGTTATTTTTGGCTATCGAGATACATCGACGTTTGTTATCGGAAATCGGATTTCGAGGTTGAAAACGCGTGATCAGAGGCTACGCGAATTCGCTGGCACGAATAATCGATTTCGTCGACAATGTTCATTCTCCATGCCCCCTTAACGATCCTAATTATCACGCTCATATTAACAAATTGCATAAATATTTACGGAAATATATTCTTTAAGAAATTTCATTATAGAAATCCCACCGATTATCATCATATTGAACAATTATTTCAACCTCGATTAAACTTTTTACCAAACACTTATTTTCTACGCGGCTTTTCTAAACGCCCCTTTTTTTCAAATCACCTAATTTCTATTTCTTTCGGACGACACTTTTCAACCATAGAATATTTCCAAATTTTATCGTTTATCATTAAAATAGAAAACTCGAATGGTGTTTGACACAAAATCCAGAAAAGTCATAACTCGACGCTCCAGTTTCGTTTCTATGTATCAAATTATTTGATCTAAAAATCAGTAAAATTAGCTAATTATGATTGTTTTCGAAATGCCTCAGTGGTTTTTGGAGTTTATAATAAAAATGAAGTTTATTTTGTATATTTATCCAGACTCGATAACTTCAAGTACAAAAGCTTACTTTTGACTCTCACTTTTGAGCAGTTTTGAAAATAATATTCGATCTCAGTTACCGATAAACCGGCATTGACCTCGGTGACGTGGACATGGACGGGCTCCAGGGGGGAAGAATTAGTTTCTTTCGAAAAGATGATCCCTGCTGTTGCGTCTTCATAGCTGGCTCTTAAAATCACGAAATTAAGTACTACGGAGTCCGAGAGAACACCGCGAGGAGCTTTCCTGTTCTCATCGCGGGAGATTGGCGAGAAAACATACGAAGTACTACGGAGGGTAAGGAAAGAGGGGATTAACCTCGATCGCTTCAAGACCCATGGAAGATTCTCCACCTCTTGGATGGGCCATTTTTCCATCGACGATCCGGCTCCAAGTAAAATTTCTCATCGACTTGAATATCGCCACTTTTGCGTTAGTGTGCGCTTGAATCTTTCGAGATCTGCTCCTTTGGCGGATCTTATAATATTCGCGATTACTATGCGCACTCAGCGTCGTATAAAACCGGGAAAATGTGCGTAAAAGGCATTTGGTATATCCACGCAACGGCGAACGAAATATCACGCATTTCTTGTGCATGATCAACAGAGGAAAAGAGAAAAATATATAAAAGAGAGACAAAGTTACGGAAAGGGGTTCGCGAGAGTGTCTTTCCTCGGCAAGAGAGCAAACACATTATTATACCAGCGAGATCGAGCTCGGCAGTTTCATCGCTGCGTGAGACTCCACAGCATTCTCCGATTATAGATTTTCTGTATCCAGCCAATGAACAATTTTTTTTTTTTTCTTCAAAATATTCTCCGATATTCCATTACCGTTGAAAGAAAAATAGAAAATAAGAGAGAGGAAAAAAACGTAGCTAAATAAACCGAGAGATTAGATAAAATATTGAATGAATCCTTGATCCTGGCTGGCGCCTAATGGATCAGGATATTCGAGAGGCATAGCAATTGCATTCGTTATACTTACCAGCCTTCGAATAATCGACTAATCCAATAGGTTGATTCGAATAAATTATAAATCACTAGATCAAGGTGATAATTCGAATGATAATTTTAGTGTCCATACCTCGTAACAGAATCAACATTCGATAAATTGTTTTAACATTTATTTGAATCTCGATACCATTTCGACGATAAATTATCGAATTTTTACCGCAAAAGAACTTTCAAAAGCTATTTTTCTTCAACTTTCTTTTTCATCTTCATCCATGTAACAAACAGAGAAGAAAAAGAAGAAGAAAAAAAAGAACGAGCAACCCTCTCGAGCCCATTTTCAATGGAATTACAGAGACTTGAGTTTAAAGTCTTTTGCTGATGTTGGACTTGGAAGAGGTAGGAAAAGACGAGGACACTAAGTACAAGGCACCTGAGTCCTCTCCCCTCAGTCTTGTTGGATTTTTTTTTCTCTCTCAAATACTTAACACAACCGAGAAAGAGTCAGGGAGAAAGAGAAGAAGAAAAAAAGAGAAGGAAGGAAATCTCAGTAGCTCAGAGAGAGAGAGAGAGAGAGAGTCTGGGCTACAGGGTGCGTTCTTGGTTCTCTTGTGACTGCAGAAAACTTAGTCGGGACGAAGCCTCGGGTCGGACGGATATCCTCTTACCGACACGTGCGAGCCACGTGCCCTTTGCAACGACTCGTTCTTCGGCACAAAATTTCTCTCTCATCTTTATATGTATACATATATATTCTTCATATATATGTATATATCGACATTATTGCACCATAGCTCACTATTACACCCACAAACACAGGGTACTCTTGTTCTCACTATTAGCAACGTGCTTCAAGGAAAAGGAGAGACGAGCCGATGAAAAAAAAAAGAAAAAAGAAGAATGAAACGACGCTGCAGCCGATTCTGTGAGGCTATTAATTAAGCGAGAGATTCGAGACACGAAGGATTTTCTGTTCCACGCTCTCCAACCTCCATTTTGCCTTTTTTTGCAAGCAACAATGAGAGGGTGCTGAATAAGGGATGTTGGAAATGCTAAATCTCTGCTTTAGCCTGGATCACATCCTTGACAAGGAAGACAGCCACTCAATCCGTTGCTTTGAACTTTTTCCTAGGTACCAAAAACTGTTATACAAGAAGAAATATTTGTCAGTCCCTATTTTATGGACTAAAATCAAAAAATGCTTTTCCGCCATCAAGATTCGTGGAAAAGTGTTATTCCTGGTGGCTAAATACTGTTTAATTGATTTAAAGGTTTTTCGATGTTTCTCTCGAGTATTTATAGCTAATAAAATGTTTTAATAATCGTGCCTATTAGTAGGATTATCGTAGGATTTGATGGATGATTTAAAAAAAAAAATGGTAAAGTCTTATCAATTAGAATTTGGCTAAGCTTACAAAGGGTGGAGACTCGAAGGGCTCTAAGGGCTCTGGTTGACGACGAGAAATAAAAAAACTCAGCAGCCTTTCTATCTGTCTCTCTTTACTGCGGTAATACGTACACGCTTTACTGACGGCTTAATCCGGCATGTAAAGCGATACTTGGCTCTGACGAGAAACGATCCGACGGAGCTGGGGAGCGTACGATCTCCGTAGAGAAACGAAAAAAAAAAACTACTATATGCCTAATACAGTATTCGCGTTACGTGAGACCATCCACGTGCCTTTTTTATTGTGAGAAAATAGGATTCCTCATAATGATTTTTTTACTATTTTCCTCTAGCCCGTAATAGAGTCGATTTGTTTTTTTTTTCTCCATTAGGTTCAGTCTATTTATTTATTTCATCAAATGAAATTTCTATAATAAAAAAAATCGATCTATTTCCTAGATAATTCTTGAAAAATATTTAGGTAGACAATTCAAAGCCGATTTAAAAATAATTCGTGCTCGTACTAATGAATTTTTCATCCGGTAATTTGACTCTTCACGCCTCTTATCAACGACATCGTTAATTAATACTCTTATATGTACTAATTATCAATATTCTCACCAATTAATATACTCGTGATAAAAACAAAATTGAATGGTTATTTTATTAGTTTGGATAAAAAACAAATAACGTGTGACTAAATGGCTTGACTTTTTCGACGTTAAATCACCATAAAAATTCAATAAACGATAACGATTTTCTCCTATTAAGTATAGAAAGGGAAAGAGAGGAGAAGGTGATAGGGTGGGGACGCGTGTCGCGTTACGGCGCCCACGCGGCACGCGAGTTCATCCATCACTCGGTATATTCTCGAGGACATGGCAGCTTGTTCGCTAGCCCGAGGCAACAACCGCAACCTTTATTTATATATATATATATATGTATATATAAAAGTATACATTGACGCCACAACCGCGACGCGTGATTGATAAAATGTCAAATTAGCCTGGTTGGATTTTTGTGGCATGGAGAGTGACGAAAAGGCCGAACATGAGCTTTTTTTTTATTCTGGAGAATATTCTATTCCCATCACTGTATGCTTTCATTCCTTCATATGAAAAACAGTGAAAACATGATTTTTTTTATTTATTTTTTTTCTTCGAAAGAAAAGCAATTTGTTTAAATAGTGCAGGCACAGCTCCAAAACGACTTCAGCGACACCTGGAATATTATTCTATGGAGATCGTGTGCCCAACGTGCGTCAGACGCAGGTGTGTATGCCTTTAAATCCAGTAGAGACCTCCCTGCAAATTCTACAGAGAAATCCAAAGGAAAAGGAGAGGAGGAAAGAGAAAAAGATAACTTGAAAGCTCGACCAAAGAGTCGCACAAAGAGCGTGACGGCACGCTGAGCCAAGGGTAACCTGGCGATTTCACACAAATTAACCAAAGCGCCTCTCTGCTCTTTCTCACCCTCTCTCTCTCTCTCTCTCTTTCATTTCATCTCCTGCTTTTGGTACTTTTGCAAACACCACGGGGCTCGTTACCACCTAATAATGAGAGGAGGCGCTGCCTTGTTGTGCTCTTTATAATACTTTCGTATAAAGACACAATGATGACAGCAAAAAGTACGATATTTTGCAGCATTTTTCGTTTTTCTCATTCTACTAGAAAATATACCAAGGGATAATGTCTAAATGGTCGTTAAATGGCCATTTGCTACAAGAAGCGGTATTGGGATCGAAAAGATTTGTGAACGTTTGACATTTCACTGCCTTCATTTGTCACATTGCTTTTTATTAACCGTAATCTTGCGAAAAAAAAAAAAAGTATCATGAACATGTTTTTGAAGCTCCTTGGGGCTGGTTCAGTCCATCGTCCATGAAAAAAATGTTCGCAAATTAAAGGAAAATGTGAACCGAACTAGAATTACTCCTCACACTTGGTCACCCGTCAGCCTCATCCAACACCGCGATGGTCAACGTACAACAAAGAAAAGAAAAAAAAAGGGTGAACGAGTAGATATCGGGGGAAATTTGTCAAAGGGCTTTTTCACGGATGATCGTATTCTTGACAAAACGAACCACACCATGACGGTTAACGAAATAAATGAGCAAAGAGGACAAATTGGCTGCATTGCCAACGCGCTTGGCGAGAGAGGATCAAACGTCATAATTCACAAGATTTTCGAGCGGATGATGAAGAGACTCTCTCTCTCTCTCTCTCTCTGTCACGAAACGCTTTTGTCACTGTTGACAAATGTTTGCTGTTTCTTTGGATCGACGACGATTAAGGAGCTTATTTTTCACGGTTGTCTACTTATGCTGTAGCACATTGTGCCTTTAAAACTATTCGCAAAATATAAACAGATGAAAGTTTTATTTGATGGTTTTCAAATCAATGACAAATTGGGGATTGAAATTTTTTTTCTTTGAGACACTGTTTTTTTTTTGCACACTCAATAGTTTTTCAAAAATCTTCAGTTTAGTTGCTTCTGGCTGAACGCGATCCTAAAAAGGATTAAACATTTCTCGTTCTTTTCTTAGAGCTTTTGGAACGCTCGTGTATCAGCCACGTGCGATACATAATCCACGTTGGCAGAGACACGCGCACGCAATTCTTTTCGTTTTCGTCAATGCCAAATCATTCACGCTTCGAAACCCGATCAACATCGAACGAGAAACCACACGCTCGATGATCGCACTCAAAGCTTCGTTTCAATGCTATTAAAGCCTCGACTCTTTCCCCGCATTACGCGTACACCCCATGTATATCAAAAGTACTCTTCATGGTGCAGAGTGCGATGAACCGGACACCACGTGTACCTTACTCACTACATTTAAAAAAACAAAAACAAAAAAAAAAAAAAAAACACCATTACTTTATATCCAAGTTGAATTTTTAAGTCTTTCAACATGCAACTTTTTTTTTCAATTCATACATCGCGACTAACCACCAGCCATTTTTCACAGCTTTTCAGAAAAATTATCAAAAGATATTCATTTACAAATCGAAGGTCAGAAAAATCTTGATAAAATATCTAAATAAATTGTTTTTGACCCTTCAACAGTAAATTCCGAGTTATGAAATACAAATTTTCGATATTTTTATATCAAAATTCATTAAAATTAAGTGATAAAAGATTATCAACGTTTAAGAAAAAAATCAACTAACCAATGATCAATATTCGAATGTTATATCGTGAAAATCTTGACAAGAGTTTTGTTATTTTTTGGCAACTCTATATTTCTAGAGATTTATTGAAATACTCGGCTGAAGTCGCGGATAATTGTTCTTCACATCGATTAATGGTCATTTTTTCATTATCTTAATCCTCTGATCGAAAATTCTCGGGGTTCTCAGATCAGTAGGGATTTTGAACGATTGTATATTCTTTATCTGATTCATAAAAACTGCGGAGCTACTGGTACAAAAATATGTCAATGGAGCAGGAAACTTTTCTAGGATCAGATAAGAGGTCAAAAAAAAAAGATTGGAGTTGTTTCGAAACTTTCACCATTTGCAGTGTCATTCTCGGATGGTCCAAGAAAAGTGAAATGTTAAGAAGGATGCGCATCAGTGACGACAGCGAATAATAATACAAAAAATTTAACAGCAAACACATATATCTATACATTAGAATACGACATTTTAAATTTCGTTGCAGCGAGATGATCCATTTGTTAAAGCACTTTTTGGGTACCTTCTGGAACGAGAGAGATTGAAAATCTCGATATATTTCCAATGGGTTGTCATGTCCAAGAGCTACTGGTCGAATCGCTTGAGTTGCAATTATTAATGAATGGTCTTCTGATCTCTTGGCTTTTCTTATCTGACGGAAAAACCGTTCGTTCCTTCGAAGGAGTCGGATTCTTAAACATTTTTGGGATCCTCTCTATCGATCATGTTTTTCTATTCGCTCGAACAAAAAGGCAGAGAGAGGGAGAGAAGAAAGAAGAAAAAACGATTTTTGAACGTCGAGTATGGAGAAAGTTATTTTTGTTGAGTTTTCGAAACTTATTGTTGAAAATGAAGTATTTTATCAATGTTATTAATACAGGAAATAAAGAATTTTTTATAGACAATGAAGAGAAAGATTTTCCAGTTTCGTAAAGAAAAAAAAAGCGACGTTTTATTTAGTGGAACAAAGTGCAATCTGACAAATGGTCATCGTTGTTCGTGGGAGTATTTCGAACTAAGAAAAAAATGATTACTCAGCAGGATGTTGATAGAATAATAATGCCCGGTCCATTTGTGGCGAGAAGAGACACATTCTCTCGTCTCACGAGTCTGTCGTCGCATATATCTTGAGCAACGAGTAGGATTCAGCATCGAGATATGCACGAGATCCGATCTTCAAACTCCCTGTTTCTTTTTATTTATTTTTCTCTTTCGCTCTCTGTTACTATTTTTCGTGTGTGTAGCTTCTGCGGTCAACATCGTTTAGACAGAGTCATTAATGAATTGTGGTTTGCCAAAATGGTTTTTTTTTTTTTTTTTTACAATACGCTATTCGCCGAGAGACTATACCTCGAAACGATTTAATCGATAAACCAAAGTCTCGCTGCGTTTTGTTCCCACTCAACAGTAAAACGACGACGAAAAAAAAAAATAATAATAATAAAAACTATTAAGACGCAAGAAAAATAAACGAAGCTTTAAAAATCTGTCGTTCTTTCTATGGTCTTGATCGTAAAATACAATCTGAGAAACTATCACGAAATGTATATTATGGCTACGTTTGTAAGAAGAATTTATATTCGTTGAACTTGAACTCCCGGAGAATTTTATACAGCTTCGTCTTTTACAACGAGGTGCGATACCTTCGAAAAAATATCTCGTGTTATGTGTTCGAGCCTATTGCCTTCGTGAGAAAGAGATATTTCTGACACACCCCGGGCGGTGCGTGCCATAAAGTCTGACCGATCGATGCCACACGCGAATGTTGAGAATTCTGTTGTTGTTTTTTTCTACGCCCCTCTTCCCCCAACCATTAATTCATATGCTTTTGGACAAATTTGCAAATTCAATGAGACGAGTATATTCGATTGGAGAATCCAAAATTTTGTATAATTAATCTTAATCGAGAAGAAAAATCCATGATGGACTGTTAAAAGAATCGTTGTTTGGAGTGGAGGATTGCGATAAAGATTTTTTTACATTTATATGAAAGTTATAAACCGTACTATGTTATGTCCTCCATGTTAATAGCTAACCGTTAGCAGACATGCAGTTTCTAGTATATATTCGGTGTAAGGACGGTTATTTATAGCCTAAAGTATTGAAGGTAGATGTAAATGTCAGTACTGCAAACACTTAACAGTCCGTATATCAATCAGACGCCATAGGCTGGACCAGAGTTCAGCAGCACGAGTACGTCAGCTTTCATGCTAATATAGAGTGTTCCAAAATCCGGGTTCAAGAATTACAGGATAAAAAGACATTGAAATGCTGAAGAGAAAAGTTCTTGGTCACTTTCGTCTGCGATGCGCCGTTTAAAAGATATTAAACAATCAGTATCAGCCAATCCGGTGCGTCGGTAAATTCGCGAACAATAATAATAGTTTAATTGCTTAATTCTGAACACAAAAGTCCTTGGGCACTTTTTTCTCCGTTGCTCCGTTCAGGAGATATTCATAAAACAGTGAGAGCCAATAGAAAGAGGCGATAAAACTGAGCGTGGAGTGGGGGAAGCGTGCAGCAGATTGGCTCACACTGTTCATCATTTATCTCGCGCATGGTGCATCGCACGCAAAAACTTCAAAGGACTTTTCTCTTCAGAATCCTGCAATCTAACAGTTCCCAATCCCCCGAACACGTTTTTTGAATCTTCTTGTATAAACGAATCGATATAACATGCAGGCACTCGTATAATGCACTCCCGCATCGCGACATCCTGCTGAGTCCACGGGATCTCTACGATGGCTCTGCCAATCTGTCGAAACGTGGTATTATCATCGTCCTGGTGCGAATTCTCCCGGAGTTTTACGTCATCCAACTTAACGTATGCGCAAACCTAAATCATATTTTACACACACACTCCACGCGGACGGAGAACTCGTCCCTTTGGATTCGTTCACATTCAAATAACTCAAATCTCTCAGATATCTCATCTCTCTCTTGAGTCATCAATGACAAATGTTCCTGCTAACAAAAATAAACTTTGTAACGCCGACGACGAAGAGCCTATCGATTGGCCCTCGTCAGTTAACTAGATCGTATTTTAAATCACTTCTTTTTAAACGGACAATTTTTGGGGTCATCGTTTCAGCTGCTCGTATTCTCGACCCCATCGATACTCGTTAAAGTTATCGCAGGCACTTTCTTTATCGGGCACAAATTTAACAACAGATCTAAAAATCTGTGAACGATTACGTATGAAATATCGATTAGTAAATTGACTAAAAATTTTTTTCGACCACTAATCGACACTTCCGGCAAAAAAAGATGAAACTGGCAACTTCTTTTTCTATCCATTTAAACCGGTGGCATTTCCAGTTGAATTCATAAATTAAAAGTAGGGTAGCACACAACGTTCACGTCTTTTTAGCAGGTTTGATCATTGCTGCGTATAAGAAGCGAGAAATTGTCTGGCATGATAAGACTGATAAGTCGAGGGTATAAAGAATGCCATACGTTTCACTCCATTCTCTCTGCTGCTTCTGGCTGTTGCTTCTACCTTTTTTCTTTCCTTTTTCCTTTCCCCGCATTTAGTGAGTTTTTAATAAAAGGCAATAATCCAAATATCTTTACGTGTTAATACGCTCATGTTACGCCCTTTTGTTTGCTAACAATCGATATACACACAAATCCCTCTTTTCATGGTCATTCTTGAGGCAACAGCAGCACCAGCAGCTCGAGTGTCGGTATCTTAATGTTCACCCCTGATGCTATAAATTACGGGACTCACACATCGCGCTCCACACGCAGCTGCGACCCGTCCCGACTTTCGTGACATTTTCTCAACGGCGATCCTCTTTTTCATCCTTTTTCATTTATTTTTATTCCACGCTTTTTTTTTATTATACTTTTTCATTATACTTGTCTTCATCTTTTTATTTATTTTATACTTTTTTTGTCGCTGCCAACCGATCCGTGTCGGTCATAACACGAAACTAAATTGTTCCGCGTACGAAAACGATACTGATAACGAATTTTTATATCGAACTCAGATTTTCTCTCGAATTATTACCAAGGGGAATACTCTTAATGCTTCGTGTGTGTTTACAATTTATTTCGAACATATCGAAAATCATTTCGACGAGATTTTTCATTCTATTCCAGTTTAATTATTAAAAAAAAAAACAATTGAAACAGTTAATCGAAACGTCAATTTTTTATAGATAATCCAAATTTATAATAATTTTTTTTTTGCACTAAACTTTAGTTTTATTGTTGTCTAAAATTCTGTTTTCAGAGACAATTTTGTTTGATAGAATATATTTGAAAGTTTTCAAGTTTTTTCTACGAAATTTGCGAAGATCAAACTTCAAAAAATGGAGTCAAGAAAAATGTTCCATCAAAATTGGCGTCTGACGAAAAGGAAAACATGACCGTGCGAGAGGTTGGTCCTTTGAGGAGATAGGAAACGTGTCGGTGTCGAAAAAGTGCGAATAAACGAGAGAAGAATAGACTTCTTTTTTTTTGTTTTTTCGTGAATCTTACGCTCCTCCCTGTGATGAGAATACAATAGAAATTAGAGACTCGTTGGTTGAGTCGTTACGGTTCCGTTCATGCTCTATCTCGTGACTCGATGCGACTGATCTTGGAAAAACATTGAGGCCTATAGAGAAGAAGCTGAAGAAAAGGGAATGACGAAAAGGCAGAATATCGGGCCCTGTGATTAGCGGTGAACCAACGATCCGCCCATTTTTTTCATCTCTTTCGTCTGCAAGCGAAAACCGCACATTTTGCACGATGTGTCAGAGAGCGTTCGGCTCACCGTGCCGAAAGGACTTTTGACGCCGTCCTCGATAAATGCCTTCGAGAGTCTTCCAACTCAAAGGATCTTCGAGAGGTTACAATCGAGTCAATATTTTCTTAGGCAGAAAGAAAATCTTTATGGGTCTAAAACGCTAGACAAGAAGAATGAGAAAGACCGGGACCACTTGAAAATCGTAATTGAGACAATGAAATGAAGTAAATATTGAATTATATCGATTTACCTTGCGGCTTTCTGTCACACCCACTTACTAAATCGCCACTTTGCTACCTGCTAAGACCATGAGAAATTCATGACAAGTGTTCCATTTTCAAAATTTGTTTTTATATCCTTCAGACCTAAAAGCATCTCATTTTTTCAGGGCACGTAGAATTATGAGGTGAAAAGGAAACAAGAGAAAAGTCTTCTGCACGAAATTACGTAAAAAGGCTGAATTGTCATTTTACAATAGAAAGAAAAAAAAAACCCAAAAAAATTAATCCACAACTTTCAAGTCCGTAAAAAAAAAATCATTCGAAATACTTTTCAACTACTTGGTTCGTGTGAATAAAAAATAATAAAAATATAAAAATAAAAGAAAAGTTTTACGATTGCAAGTCGAATAATAAATTTAAAAATTTCGTATTTACAATACAAGTCACGAACGACCTTGACCCGCGTGTACTTGAGAGCTCGTATCAAAGATGCGTCTGTGTGTCATCAGCCTCCTCATCTTACTATCTTGATCTGACTCGAGAAAAAAAGAGAGGCGGCGAAGAAAAGCAGTATAAGAGACAGGAAAAAAAATGGTAACGACACGAATATGATTTCTCCAGGCTGTTTTACGACCGAGGCGAATGTAAAATCTCAAATATATATTCGTATATACACCACATATCTCTCTTTCCTTTTTCTCTCTCTCCCGATTTTGTATCTCTCGACACTCGGACTATTACCTTCAAGAGAAATTCTAGGAGAGAAGATAATGTGTGCGTGTGAATGACGCTGTGATTTTCTGTTTCACACGAGAACACCATACTTGGATTTTACATTTTTCGTCTCACTCCTTCGCATCTCAATTTTATACTTTTTTCATTCTCTCATTCCGAAGAAGTTCTTATGTTTACTTTTAATCATATAAAGGTGAATCGAGTCCAAATCATCAAACCCATGACCACGCAATTTTTTCAACATTGCAATTCCAAAAAAATACTGTTTTTGGCGAATTTTTTCCACGTCTTTTTAAGCCTGGATATCAGAGCCAAAATTCTCAAAGATATTGGGATCAAGATTTTCAAAATATTCCGTAAAAACCTGACCAAATCGAAAAAACAACAAATTAAACGCTGAATTTTTAAAAATTATTTTCAAACAAAAAACCATCTCGATTCTTCCAATGTTTATTTTTCGTCGATCTCTATATAAATTTGTATGAAATTACAGCTGGGAATGAAAATAAAAGACCAAATATCTGGTACTTAAAAAAAAAAAAAAAAAAAAAAAATTACCTTTTATTTCGTGTACGAAAAGTCCCATGGATTTTACGTATTAACAGAACTGTATGCTCGGGCAAATTTATTTGGATTTAGGCGATAATACAGACGTATATTTGTGGCTGGAGACACTTGTATCATTTTAAATAAACTTGTCGGTAAGATTTAATAATACGAGTGGACAGGGAGAAGAGAAAAGTTAAGAAGGAAAAGAACACATAAAAGTATGTGTATAGAAACATTTATAGAACACAGTGAAGCTTAAATCTCGTCTTTTTCAACTCGTCTTTGACTTTTTGGTCGTCCTACAATGACGATCATCATATGTGGCGGTTGAGAACACACGCGGCATTATTATGAAGTCTTGTTAAGAAAGATAGAAAGAGAGAAAGAGAAAAAAAGGAAAAAAAAGTATAAAAAACGATGACCAAAAGCGATAACCACAAAGTCAGAAAAATAGAATAATAAAACGTAATATTTGTTACACCCTGGGGTAATCTTGAAATCTTAATGCCTTACATAATACTCACATATTCACTTGTAACGGCGGGCGGTAGCATCGAGTCTTCCTGCATACTTTAAAAACATGCTTGAATCTAATGGTTTTTCTTGTACCCTTCGAATCATTTGGAATATATCCTAAAACAGGTATCTGTGATGTCTATAGGCTTTGAAAGTGAACACGCTCCGTTAAACATTGTTCTATAATTCATCGAGTTATTAATCACTGGGTTAACGATTTTGGGCATTAAAGGGGAGGCTCAGGGAGCTACGATGATGTCAGAGATATAGGACGAAACGGCTCTTCTTAAACACATACCTTAATATATATTAATCACTCCATTTTCCGGGGAATACATTTGCCACAGAAACTTCCGGTATTTAGTTTTTATTTCTTTTTTTTTTTTTAGTGTTTCCTTATCGTGTAAATGGAGTTAAAAAATGTTGGGAATTTGTACAGGAAAGTTTGAACAAGTGTTTTTATTTAAAAAAAACAGTTTAAACGTTTCCTTGAGACAAAAATATGAAATTTGGTATCAGAGGAGCAAGTTTTTAGGTTGATTTATAAGTCGTTCGTTACTTCTAGTGATTTTTTTTTGTACAACACACTTAAATAATGTACAATGCACGTTAGTACATAAAAAATATTCAGTGATTGAGAAAAATGTGCGTGAGATTGTGTGCGCCGAAAAAACGAGGGTGATAAACATGTCAGGTAGCTCTGGACCCCCTGCAGTGCCTTTGGTGTACAGACCCTCTGGGAATCTGATGCTCCACCTTATACTTTTTTTTTTTTGCCTCTGCCTCAACATACTTTTTTTTAGAAAAAGGCGGAGTGTGCCAGTGATATTACAGATACGCTTGATTTTACAGGGCAAATATATATTTTTATTTAATTGCGTAAACATACGCGACGATATTTGAAGACTTTGAAATGTTCGAGCCTTTCTCAGAGTCTCAAATATAACAATTTTATTCACTATAGATATTTAATGTTCGACTACATTCTTCATTTTTGTTGCTTGAACTCTTTTTTAATTTTCATTGAAGAAGACTAAAAATTGTCGGAATTTTTCTATGGGATGCTGGGGAGTGACGAATTTATTTCCAGACAACGAGTTCTGAAAATCCAACATTAAGCTTCGTTCCTGTTGTTTTAATTTTTACTCTTGTTCTCTAAAGTCTCTCGCGCCTCCTTGACGCCTCTCTCACCATCCTGCCAACTCTAATTTTTCTTTAGACTCTCAGGTACACCAAAAAAATCCTCGAGAGCTTAGCCCGCCGCTCCAGCTTTCACAGGTGAGAAACCACAGGTCCTTAATTTGGCAGGTATAGACGAAACCAGGAGGCAAATTTAAGTGTTGGTTCTTTCACTGATTATTAGCAGACTTTACTTTTTCCTTTATCTTACTTTACTTTTCATTTTTCTTGTTTTAATATACATATATATTTTTAAACTCTAATTTGTCTTTAGTTGCATGCTCCCTCGAACAGGTGGCGTATTGCTCCGTTCACGCCTTTTTCTCACTAACGAGAGACATCCCTGTCAAATTAAAGCGTGAAATTTCCTCTCAAACTTCGAAGTGTAAGGCTCATTTTTCATTCGACAACGTTATCATTTTCATCAGCATAATTTTTCATGTTTTTTTTTTTTTTTTCGTCGTATGAACAGTTTCATAACAGATCCTGGTTCTACTGGACTCCGGAGCCTATTTTTCGTCATTGTGTATTCAAAAAATGGTATTTTGTGTTATTAACTTCTTCTTAACACTGGACCACATTGACGCTGTCACCAGAATTAACGATTTATTTTATTTAAAAAATGAGCCAAGTTCACTTGTTCGCATAACTATATTTTTTCCAAATTTCCTTATAGTATTATTTTTTTCGATAAATAGACATTTCCATGAGTCCATCCCTGCTTATTAATCTCAAAAATATTAAAAATTGAAAGAATGACAATTTTTTTTAGTGAAATACTCCTTTTCCCAAAAGTGAAAATTTTCAACAATTCTTTTAAGCAATTAATATATGACATTTTCCCGATATTTATGATGCACACGGATTAAGAAGTGCTTCAAGTGTACTCCTGATTTTTTTCAATAAAAATCGAGCCCCAGGCTGCTGATTACAAGCGAACGAAGTGCACTCTGGGTCGAATTGACCTAATTTGTCGGTGTAGGGGCCAAGTTTAAGTGTGTCAACAAACGATTAACTTTAGCATTATTTTTCTTCAAGAATAATTCAATGCAATTTTGACAGAAAAATCCTTTTCTTTATCTCATCTTTTACAGTTACGATAAATAAAAAAAGGAATTAAGAAGTCTTTGAAATTTGGAGCATCGAACTCATCACGAGTTCGAAAATCTTTATAAATTCGTTGACGAGTTTTTCTTCCTTTTATTCTTTCTCGCGTTCGGCACAATCAAAAAAAGGGGAAGGGATAAAAGTCGGCACTTTGTATATACAGTCTGCAAGATATTCATTTCTTATCAGTACAAAAACTTCGTTTTTTTTTTTTTTTTTACAAGCTATACCCATTGGTGGCGCATCTCGTCTGTAATCTCCAAGGAGTGAAAAAAAAATCGCGTGTGTGACGAGTTCTTGACGTCGTTTCGTTGTCGAATAAATTCAACATTTCACTTCTCTGTTGCGAGGCTCGGGTATCGATTTTTATTTCTGTAATTCGACGATTCGGGTCTTTATGACAAAACGCTTTCAACGTTTCTTTTATTTTTGTGTATACACGCTCTCGACGTCAGGTGACGTTCGAAATTTCACATTTTATTCACCACCCCGAATAAAAATCTGTTAAACTTCAATTTTTTTTTCTCTTCATCTCGGAATTTTCGAAACGACATTAAATCTTAAGATAAGATCAAAAAATCGCATCATTATTGTCATATTTCTTCGATAAATTATTATCGACAATGTTGTAAACTGTGAAAATAAAATTTTCAAAATATTACCAACGGAACAATTATTTCGAAAAAAATGGACCAATCAAACAATTGCAACTTAAAAAAAACTATATTTTTGAAACTTTAAACTTTTTAAAATGTCTCCCATCGAATTAAAAAACATTGTTAATCAATTGTCCTATAAACAAATCTATAAAAACTTTCGACCGAGTCAAAGCATCGATCCATAATTTGGAATTTTTTAACAATTATGTTTCAACGATGAGAATTTTGTTGAACTTATTGGAATTTTTGCATTGGCTTTCGAACTCGATGGAGATCGGTTTGCCGAGACCCGTTGCCCAGATGCTCGCGTTACAACAAATCAACTATTTTATTCTGCTGTGTATCGTTCGTACCGTGTAAAACGGCGCAAGGAGGTACGAACGACAGGTCTTCATAAAGGTTATCTTGTTGCGTTACTGGCATCTGGGTAGCATCGAGTTGGGACTCCAAATGCAGTCTTCAAACACTGAGAAGTTTGCATATAAAATCGCAGAAGGGAATGTCGTTCCCATAGACCAGTGGAACTCAAACAGATATAATTTCAACACAAAAAAAAAACAACATCTATTTACACTTTCAATAAAAACGATACTAGAAAATTTAATATTATTTCATATTGAAACTAATTTCGAAATAGTTCGTTGAACGGTCCATTAATATCAAGTCAACATGGTAATTCCGGTCTATAAATGGAACTAAAAGACAAATCCTGAAGAAATTGTTATTTTAATCCACGTGTTAAGGGCTTAGGTACATGGGGAGACAAAAAAAAAAGATTCATCATTAATATTTTTGTTATATTTCCAAAAAAAAGTATCCATTGAAATAATTTTTTGTTTATTTACAATGACATAATGTTGTCGATGAAAAATTGATTTAAAAATGGCTGCAGATTTTGTGCAAAAGAAAAGAGATTAATTTTTTGACCTCCCCAGGCCCTTGGGTGATAGTATTTTTGACCTCTATTTAAAAATTAGGTTCTGGTTATCGATAAAAGACTTCAACGAGGTTGATGAGTGTTTTTGATCGAAAAAAAAGAAGATTTTATTTTGGAAATTATTGTCTGGTCCTTTTCGCAAAGCCATTTGATTAAGAATCCCACGAATATTTATTTCATCCCTTCACGTATCACGCTCAGAGATAAAGTCACTGTACTACGAGAACACCATACGTTAAGCTCTTATCCACCGTCTATATATTTCCCATACAACTCTATATAACTGTGTACATATAATATACCTATTTATATACATATGTATGTATACATTACGTGAGAGTATCGTGAAATCTGAAGCGAGTCTCAGGAGTGACCAAGATCTCGTAAATAACTAAACTGTCTCCAGTAACACACAAGCTCGCTTACATTGTGTATATTTATATATACAAATATATATAAAATATATATATGAGGCGGTAAAGCAAGAGAGAGCGGTTGGCGATTGAAGCCCAAGCTTTTTCCACGCTATAGGCAGTCCCTAAAGTTGTAAACAAAGTCCTTAAAGCGTTTCAATACCAAGATGAGAGGATTTTGCATTCTTCTATTTTTTATCAAGACTTTTATGAAAATCATCGAAACTATTGACTTCTTAAGACAAACAAATTGTCGCAAACAAATTTTTAATATATTTTTATATTCATTTAGCATTGAAAAAGATTTTTTTTAATGAAAATATTCATCGTTATGAACTGGTAGATTAAAGATGATAAATGGTTGGTAATTTGTCAAAAATGCGGGATGCTGCAAGGAAAAATGCATCAGAAATCTTTTTTTTTTGTTTTTTTCGTTGTTTTTTTTTATTATCTCGTTATCCATTCACCCTGTGAACCTTTAAATCGACTTTCAGGACACTCCGTACAACAGAATCAATGGCAGTTACGTAACCCGTTAGACGCGAAGGAGCCCGACCGTTTGTGTTGAGAGACTGCGCGGGGGCGTAGGAATAGAGCTCGCAATTAATTATCTAGGCTTTAAATCTGCGATCTAGATCTGGACGAACCGCTAGCTCGCGGCCTTTATTCCGTTGTCCGGTCTATCCTTCTCATTCTCTTGCTCTCCCTATTTTTATTTCTTTTTCTAAGATTCGCGGCAGTGTGTTTAGCGCAGCGTTAGATGCACGCGGTCTATGCACTCCGGATTTTACAAACAGAGAATGCAGGTTTATTCTCACGATACGGTTATTGGCCTTCTCAATAGTTTCATTACGTACCCCTTAAATTCAAGGACGGTCTTTCTAAGCTTTAGAAAACGTCAGTACTCCATGATTACGTAAAAGTATGTAAAAAATTCGGACATTTGTTACATTCGTTCACGTCCTAAAGTTGTGAATAAATAAAATAATGCAATAATTATACTCCATCGCTTTTTTCCACTTTAATGCCAAAAATATCGATCGTAGTGGAAAAATCGTTATAACCAAAGTTGTAGACAATTCATTTTCCCACAAATTTTGTCCCACCAATTTTTGTCAAAAGTTCAAAATGGCCGAGTTATTCAACAAAAACTATTCCTCCTTAAGTTTAAGATGATGATCAACGCGAAGGCAGAATCTGGTCGTCGTTCTAAATTCACTGGATGTGTGGAAGCCTTTAATGAATCATTTGATATCGTAATATTCATTGGGAAGTTTTATTGGATTGAGTTCATTGATTTTCGGATGAATGCATCAAAAATTTATATTCGCTAAATTCTATTTATTTTTATTTTAATATTGTTATATTTTTTTTTTTTTTAATGTATAAATTGAAATGTTCGTGCTACTCGATGGAACATTTAGCTCGCTCGAATTCCACTGATCCTATAAACGTTACAAGCACATTCGTTAGCAACGTTTTGGCTCGTTGATTTCCTCAACGTTTTTTTTTTCATTCCACGGACTGTAGATTTTTAATTTTCATTCATTTGCCTCCTCATTCATTTTACTTTGTTCTCTGAAGAAACCGCACAATTGGATGAAACAATGTATGCTAAATACATGGCGCGATTTTTTTGTGCATATAATCATAATGCAGGAACTCTCTGAACGTACGGCAACGATTAATCCGGTAGCTTGGTATAAAAGATATTAATGTTAATCGACGTGACCGGAAGAGTGATTTTCTGGTGAGTTAACTTCTTCGTTGTGAATTGAAGAGAGGCTCCATTCTTACTTCCTTAAAATTGATCGCTAAATCCTAAAATCGTAATGATCCGTATCATCTACGCGAGGTTACGAAACATTATTAATCCATAAAAGCTCAGAAATTTTTATCTCATCCTTATAATCATTTATCATTAAAATAACAATAATAATTATAATTAATCACGCTGATAAAATGACGTCGTCTCATGATAAAAATGGAATAAATGTCAACCCGTTCAGCTGTCAACAACAAAACTCAAAAGTGACGTTTGTACCATTTTATACCAATTTTCCATAACACAAAGAACAGAACTTGTCATCCAAGTGAAATTGTTTCAAATCCTCGAAAGTATTTTTCCTCCTCAAGTCATTTATTAATGAATTTAATTAAATATTAAAATCCTCTGACAGATTACTAACACCTGTGACATGTGACAATGTCAACCAGACACAGTCATCGATCTGAGAATGTCAAAATGAAAACAACATTTTTCACATGCTCAATTCATTTCTTTAAGAGAATCCAATGAAAGAAAAATAAAAAAATAAATAAAAGTTCAATCGAAATTGTTTTCTCTACCGATTGGAAGACCTTGATCGACGAGGTTTTTTTTTCAATCAACATCGACATTGGATTTAGTTCTCAAGATCTCTTATCGAACGATATTATGCGAGTCGTCTCGCGTGCGAAGGAAATACCCCGATATTAAGCGAGTGCAGAGTATATATGGCGGCTATGTGCAAATTATATATAGGAGGTGAATATATATATATATATATAATAGAGTAACGAGGCTCGATGAGCATAGAATAAGAATATCACGAGGAGCTTCTGTCCATGTCCAGAACCGATCTGCCTACACGTTCCATGTATGTTATTTTTTTTTCTTTCTTTTTTTTTGCCACTGCGTATATTTTAAGTACATACAGAACGTATTTGCAAGCGCAGGAAGTTCCGGCCTTTCCGTTGCCCCGATAGAGTCGAGCCTCCCCCACCGAGGAATCGACCAAGTCGTTATAGAATAAGATACCAAGCTATACACATATATTTTATTTATATTTGTGTACATATATGAAAATATTTATAGATGTTTATATGTGGGCAAAGCTACTGGCAGTGTGTAGAGGGCCTAGCGTCTCTGATTGGTAATTAAACGCATGACAGCAAGCCGCCCTTCAACCGGTAGCTCATCTCCTCTCTCTAACGACTCTTTGGCACGAGATGATGATCCTTAAAGAAAAAAAAGGCTAAACACGAGAGAAGAAGAATTGATTATCAGTCAATTGACTCTTAACTTCCGTCTGGAACTTGATAATTTTTTTGAGCAATGTGAAAAGTTAGTTGAAAAATCGATGAAATGAGGAAAATTTAGAATCGAATACTTTTCAGAAAAATGGTCGAATGATTCTGTCCGAAGAGATCTTGATAAATTGAAATAAAAAATATTTCAGGTAAAAGGAATTGTTCGAGAGAAATTTGTTGAATGAATTGAACGATAAGAACGTTGGGGAAGCCACGGAAGAAAAAAAAATGTCTAGTCTATGGGGAAAAAAGAAGAAAAAAAAAGACCGGAAGTCGACGGTATAGCGGTTTTACGCAAAGCGGACGGATCTATGCGCTCGCTTCCGGTCGCCTGCAGATTTAATTCCGCGAGCTCACTCGATGGGACAATCTTTAGACTGGAGGGGAAAAGAAAGAGAGAGAAATCGCCCATGTGATGCATTTAATATGAAAATTTCAAACGCACCTTTCCATGAAATGCCGGAGCACTATCTCTGAGTGTTCTCTTCTCTAGCGTATAAGCAATAACAATTAAACTTCCTTTATCGCTTATTTCATGCGCTAACCATCTTTCATTTTAGCCTACAACTATAAATACGTTAGCCATTTAAAGATAAAAATGTTTTCAGTGATGATAAATACAATGTTATAACTTTCATCCAATGTTCTCTGGATAATTAAAAAAAATTTATCGTTCTAATCTCTAACAAAGTTTTGGATCGAATAAATTTCACGTATCTTGAAAGTTAAAAAAAATCAGTTGAAAAGCATCGTATGGAGTTTTAAATCGTTAAATTATAAACAATTCAAATTAATGAATAATTTTTTTTTTTTTTTTTTCATTCGTCAAAACGACAATGATGTTTCAAACTTTGGTTACCAATCGCATTTATAGAGAAAATTGTCATTGCGAACAAATCGTTGCACTTCGACCAAACGAACTTCATGGTCCAAAAAATTACAATGACGAACCTTAGGAATCTGTTGCAATGTGTGTTCTGTAAAAAATTGTGTTCCTTGGGAAAAAAAAAAAAAAAAAATCATACCTTTGCGCACCACGGTACATATCTGAATAAAATAAAAGTGCGATTCCAAGGAGGGTAAAGTTACCGATCTAGTTCGCGGCTTCCTTGCAGCCATTAAATGCCAGTGTGAACCGTATCCTTTGTGTATCCTCTACACTGTAGACGATGCGGTTATGGCTAACACCCAACGATTCGCTTGTGATGTTTACCGCGGTTAATACGCACATCAAAGAGACACTTTACCGGTACACTTTGCTAAATTGAGTACTGGCATTTGCAATAAAAAGGCATGAGCTATTTTCATCGTAAAAACGAAAAAAAATATATCAAGCAGAAGATCTATGTAGAATTTTCGAAAATTCCATTTCTTTTGGATTAAAGGTTAGTAAAGTGAGTGAATAATTGATTTCCAAAGAAACTGGAGGCTTTGAAATGACGGTCATTTTGAAGTATTGTTTGAAGTAAGTTTCAAAAGTATTTTCTTGCTCCTTCTTTCTCAAAAAAAAATTCTGAAATACGCTAACACGATAAAAAAAAATTGATTAGATTTTGTCGCATTTTTCAAATGTTTTCTTAGTCACGAGCTACACGAAAACCAAAATAAATGAAAAGATTCGTTGTTTCGAGAGTCGTAAAGTATTAAAAGAAAAAATCCAACTTTCAGATTCACTCTGCAGTACTTAAAGAATATTGAAAATTAGACTTTATTGTAATTAATTATAAAACGTTTACTCTTGAACCTACGATACAAGGTTGATAAATAAATTCACTCGAATGACTGTCGGGCTGTATACGAATACAGTTCCCTCAACGTTTTATAAATGAAGAAAAAACTTATGGGATATACACTCACTATCTTAGCTCATCATAATAAGTGAGTCTGAAGTACGACCATTACAATATACATTCGTTTCCTTCCCTGCGTTGAATCACGGTACAATCTGTCTCATTCGCTCTTTTTATTCGCGCGATGTTTGTTTCTTTTTTTTTCCACACCATGGAAAAGTGTATATCAAGAGTTTTGAATCGCTGTGAGGCACGCACGTAGAAATTGCCCATGTTTTATGGTACATAGAAGCAAATAAACTTCTATATATACTTGTGAATATAAATATGTGTGAATAAACATATGAAGAAGAGTTAAGACTTTTTTTATAAATCTGTCACAGTGTGGGTGAGTCTTCCAGAAGAATGAAAAATCCTGATCCTCTGGTCTAGACGATTTGCTATGTTCTCTTCCGTTGCAAAAGCACCTTTAAAAAAGCTATAACATTCCACGAGAAAGGGAAACGAAGAGTTGGAGCTAAAGAGAGAAGAACACATTGCCACTAGCAGCAAATTCGATCCTGATCCAATAGTGGGTTCGTGTGGAACCCGGAAATGCAATAATTTTCAATGAAATAGGTGTTACAGAATTCAGTAAAATCCAACGGAAAACGTACACTCTTTGATAGCCTCGTGCCACTCGTATCCTAAGATTCTCGTCTTAATCGTTTAGCTCGTGAAGAAAAAAAAAACGTTTCTTACTTCTGATGCCTCTGGAAGGTTTACATTACAAAGAGAGAAAGAGAGAGAGAGAGAAAGAGGAGGCGAACAAAAGTAGCACGACTTGGTTGCAACGAAGGTAGAAATTTGATCACTTGGATGTCACAAGGTCTTTTATGCTAGACTTGGAACAGGTAAATGGGAGAATAGGTTGCAGGACGATGGCGATTCAAAGTGGCAGATTGAGCAAATGAAATTCACGAAATGTTGCACATAAGAGCATCAAGAAATCAATTTTGCGAATTATTAGATGGAACCTGATCAAGAGACAGGAAATTTGACACCAGATACTAGGAATAACATTGTACACCATAAACGTATGTATAATATACATATTTCTATGGATACTTAATGGTAATATGGAGCCAGTGTCAGAGAGAACCTCATAAGCCACACCGCTGGAAACTTTACATCCTCAACGAGTAAACGCCCTTTTGTTCACCAGAAGAGCATCATATTCTGGCGAGAATTCAAGGTAAACTTTCATTCTGACGAAAAAAAAAGAACATTTTTGCTCCCCAAGAAATCACGAGCCAGTCAAACCTCTGGAACGAGTGACCATAACCTCCGAAGTACACAATCCCCTGGACGCTTTAACGGAACGGCCATTTTTCGAGCAATAAGCTTACCCTCTCGAGTATACTCGACTGTCAAGTTGACCCGTTCGTTACGACAGAGAGCGGGTGGAATTGGTCGCGGAAGCGCACACACTTGACAACACGAGAAAGAGGAAAAAAACAACTATTATAAGAAAAAATAAAAACTCAGCCTAAATTAAGCTTCGTTTCAACATTGGACCAAAGTACGATGAGTTTTACCGTCGAGAGGATTTCTTCCTGAGGAGGGCGCCAATATAACCATGTGAAAAAGTTCTCTTTCGCTTCGAGCCTCTGTATATCCTTCGGCCAAAGTGTTCACCGGTATACCTCGAGCTCGTAAGCTCTCATATTTATACCACGCTCCAGCATATAAAACTGTTAGCTTATGTTTTTCGGTTTAATACTAAAGAAATATATATATATATATATATATGTCTTTACATACATATACATAGCAAAGAGCAGGGGCAAGCAGAAAATTATATGAATATTGTATACAGTCCAAGTTTTCACAATTTAACTTACTTCCCTTCTATAATGTTGGCAGTTACGTTGCAGCAGTTGCACATTTAGATAGACCAAATTAATTTGCAGCCTGTATCATCGTACCATCTGCTCAAACCGTCTCTAACACGATCCTGATTATATTTATACAGTACGACATTAATGTCACATTACACAATTTTTACATTCCTTCATTCTATTCACTCATACAATTGTGTCCACTGCTTAAAAAATCTCATAAAAGTCATGACGAAACAACGAAATTTTGAGACAATTTTGCAAGAAATTGGGTTTTCTGACAGAATTTTTTACAATTTTTAGACAACATTCAGAACACTGTTATGAAACTATAGGTAAAATTGCAAAAGGATTCACCCGGAAGGATTCACACGAATTCTTATGGGAAACCGTAGAAAAATTCACATTTCATGAAATAACTCTAAAATTTTTACACAAATTTTTTTTTGTATTTTTTCTCAATTACAGAAAAACATACGACGAAGTTAAAAAAAAAAAAAAAAAAAGAATTTTGAGCGTTTAATTTCCGAGACACAGGGACACAAATTTTAAGATCTGTTCATCAAATATGGCAAAGGTGACAATTGCTCAAAACCCAAATTTCCTTTCGGACATTTTTTCTAAAAATAAAAATAAGATTATTAGATTATTCTACAAGTTATATCCAAGTTTTAATAAATTGAACAAAGAGTCGCAAGTTTTGAACGTGAATTTGAATATTGTAAGCCACAACCTTAAGGACGAAGAATAAGAAATTTTTTTGACATGCTTTTGACGCAGAAGGGGAATAATAGAGAACAGCCAAAAAATCAGACCAGTGGATGATATGCTGGTCAGTTAAATCGCAAGGAACTTAACTGTTGCTCATATATTAGTCTGTAGCACTTGAGATCTTAACGAATTCCGAGTGTATAAGCCCGTCAGCAATGAGCAAGAGAATGAGGGAGTCTGTGAGTAAAATAATAAAAAAATAAAAAAATCTGTGACTATATCTGTGACTGTGTTGCAGAGCGTGGTGTCTTTAGCACCTGGTTCACGAGCGTATTCTCTCGATCGTTATGAAGGCAACGTACATAATTTCGTTGGACCTTCAAGACTAACGGTCAAGAGATCGTAGCAGTGATTTAATTATATGATACATTCGCGGGAAAAGATTCTGGATTTGGTTCCATCAAATAAAGAAATCCAATGTGTTGTCACTTCCATATCTTTTTTTCTTTATTTTATTTTTATATTTTTAGTAATCTCACATTTAATCGTGTGAATTCTTGGAATTGATTATTCAAAGCACCCGCGTTGTTAATTTTTAATTATTTTATGTTTTTTTTTCAAAGTGGTTTTGAAACTGGAGAACCTAAGAGTTAAGTAAAAGACGAGAAAGCAAAATGATTTTATTTTGATTTTTAATTTTCGTGCTTTTGAGTGTAAGAAATAGGAATCTGATAAGCTTGTTGGGCATGCCTCGCACAAATCCGTCCTCTCGTGATATCTCAGCTTCGCTATTTCCATGTACACATCGTTTTATGGATATGTGTATATTCTTTTTTTTTTTTTCTTTATTGTACACAGAGTACTTTCCCTATCCAAAGAAACACGCCGACAACTGTTTACAGAGGTCACAGCCGTGAGATCTATGCAAGATTTTCGTGATATGCTAGTTTGTCGTAGGGATGATGAGCAGAGATAGTCAAGCTTGAGATTCGCGCGGAAATAACGTTGTAAACCAAGCTCGCAAGTACATAAACGTATAAATATTGCATCGTGTACATTTTTTTCATTTAATATCAAACAAGGTAATGATTTAATTCGCTCCGTTTTATCCACTGATTCGACATGATGTTTAAAAACAATTATTAAGTCTCATCTAATTCCATAAATATTAAATTAACAAGTTAATTCAAACTCGAGCCACCGAACGAAAACTTTTTCCAATAAATGAGCCCTTGTGACGAATTTTAATTCTGAAATTTCTTCGCAAGAGATAAGTTTCGATTAATTATTAAATTTCATCAATAATTAAGCATTTTCTCACGGTTTTTTTTTCTCTATTTTATGAATAAGTCTTGCTAATTAGACCGTTGATAGGAAAACGTTAAAAAATTCAATTGATTTCCCAATTTATCAAGATAGACAAGTTAATAATGAATAAATAATGATTATTATTATTCCCCATGTACGTTTTTGGTGGTATGAAATTTTATTTTTCGTAACGCCTCGTAACTAATGGGCATTTTTATTCTTTTCATCGTGGATGATGAAAACTTACGGAGTAACTTTCGATTCGTTCGATTACTATACGCTCTTCTTTTTTTCTTCTTATTTCGATAATTGAATCAAAGATTACCGTTCATTAAATAACCGCTGGACCCGCGTTCACTTCTCCATACGTTATTTTACACATGGGCCAACACTCCTGACCCAATGTGTGTGAGCGTCGCTCTTTTTTAACTGTAAGAACGTAGCGTCCTCGTTAAGAACAAATTGCCCGTACAAAGTGGCCCATAAAGGCTTGGCCTCTTATTAAGAAAGCCTTACATCGAGGCAAAAGTGTTTGAGATAAATATATATGTATGTATAGGTGATGGGATAGCGAAAGAGAAAAAGAGAGAGAGAGAAAGTGAGAGAGAGAAAGAGACAGAGATCAGACACGAAAAACTCGATGAACGCGTAACCCTCGGCAGCATCAAGAAACTTGTGCTACAGACAAGATGCAACGCACCTGCCTTGAGCTCTATAGAACCTGCTGCTTTTTCAACTCGTCTCACAATTTAAGTCTCACGCATCTATTTGCCACCCAACGTCTTGTCCAAAACCCCAATATCTTCGTACATGTAAATTTATCGAACGATTCCATTAACCTGAGTCTTATTGACATCGAAAACAAAAAAGGGACATTTACCAAGAAATATTTAACGTACAACCCTTTTTTTCTAGCACTATAAGATTTTAGTAATTTTTTTTGTTGTTGTCTTAAGGAATAAATTTACTGATGGAAAAAAGAGTTGGATCAATCAAATATTTTGCGGTAATAAGATTATATCATCGCAATATTTTTAAGTATTATAAACATTTGTGATGAGGAACAATTGAATCAATAAAATTTTCTAAGAAAATTCATTGCTATTAAATCGACGATTTTTATCGTCAGCTAGAGATAACGAATTGTAATTTTTTAAAGAAATAAATAAAACAGAACTAATTGTTGTGTGGAATGTATGGAAAAAGTAAAGTTTTAGATGGTTTTTTGTTCCACATTGTAAAATAAAAATAAAAAATCGTTTTTTTTTTTTTTATAAGAGCAATTAAGAGGCTGATTAATTTTATGTAGAAATTCGTACAAAAAGTTATGACGGATTTCCCTAAAAATGGTCAACTTCGACTTCACATTTGACAAGAATTCTGGAATTTGAACTAATCGCAACATGGCCTCCTACGGACAATTCATTAAGCAACTGCCTCCGATCCTTTAAGATTCACCAACGAACTGCTATATCGTTTGGCAAAAATGATAATAAGCTATAATTTATGCAAAGCACACGTTACGAAAGTTGCTGCACGTTACCTGGACTGAAAATGCCGGTCGCAAGGTGGCCGCACGCCTTAAGCTGCTTGTTTAAACGTCAACGATAATGGAATTTGTGTTTTAACAACGCGAGTGTTTCTGGCTTATTGTAACCGGGTAGATTGCAACGAGAATTAACATATCTGAATCGACCCTCCAAAACTTAAGTGTGTCTGTAAAAAGCAATTGTTTCGATGCACGCAACGTTAGAAAATTTATCTTTAAATTACAGTCAATTAGAAAAATCAACTGCGAAACAGAGTCGCGAATAATTACTCAAATTTGGGAATAACTTTCAAGTCATACCATAGTTAAGTCTTGCCCATAGTTATGGGCAAACCAAGTACGATTGATTACGTAAATGGGAATCGAAAATAAATATCGATAAATTTGACATTCGACCCTTCTTTGACACACTGGATCAATGTGACCCGGAGCTTATTTCATCCTATCATTAGCAACCCTTTGGTTGTCTTTTATTGAAAAAACATCAGGAGTGCATGAAAATTCACAAAATATCGAATAGAATTTTGACTTTTAGAAAAGTGAGAGTCTTACTCCAGAAAATTACAATTTTTACAATTTTTCGAAAAAAAAAAAAAATAGTGCCATGACAGGAATTCCAAAAAAAAAAGTGTTTATTTCAACAAGTAAACTTGACTTATTTTTAAGATTGGAAAAAAAAATCGTTGATTATGACGCGGAACCGAATCGAGTAATGATTTAAGGCAAAACTGGAGTTGGGGTTAAAGTGACCCAGTGTGTCAACAAAGGCTTGATTTTCGATTAATTCCATTGAGTTTCTTAATGAAGTTTTCTAGTTGATAGAGAAATTCAATTTTATCGGTGCATCCGATAGCAAGAGAAGAAAAAAAATGCAATAATGCATGGCAGAGTGAACGCGAGGAACATGTGAAAAAAATGCAAAAGTTTCTCGCGCGAGCACGCGATATTGTAGTCGCTTGATCGCCGATACAGAAATTGCAAACACATGAGAAAGAGTGAGAGAGAAATATATCGAGTTTACCGAATACATTTGTGATAACGCGTGAAATAATGACAATTTATAAGTTGGTGAGGGCGATTGAATCAGGTAAATACGAGATGCAAAGGGATTATCATGGATAAAGGACAAAATATATGGAGCGAGATGGCAACCCATCGATGATTATATCAGGCCAAATAAGGCCTGCATAATCGTTCATAAAATATTAAGATTTTCTGCCACTGGGATTACGTGAATTAAAAATAGAATTAATCTTTTTTTTTTGAGCATTTTACGTACGAGAAACGTCAAAAAAACATTATTTAGACGTCCAGAAACCATAAATTATAATTAGTCATGAAAAATCGATTAATTTCATGGCTGCATCGAATTCCCATCTTTCGTAAACGGATTAAATTGAACAATTTCACTAAATTTATCATTACTTTTGATAAAATACTTGTTCTAATGAAATATTGATGAAAAATGAAAAACATTATTTAACTTAATCATCTTCGTATAGACTCACGTTGACCAACGATCCTGAATTTTCTTCAATGCTATCGACGCTTTGAAAGATTCATCGAGACCTTAATGTGTCTATATTATAAAAGATCGAGCACAAAATCGATGTACCAAAGATATATACGATGGAGAACACGAGGCAAAATGCAGTTCGTTATAACGCGGTAGTTAATAATTATTCATCCAGGGTGATGATACAGGTTCCGGTTACTGAGTGGAAATGTACATCAGATACGGTAGGCGGCCACCTGCCAAAACCGATATGCAATTAATGCTAAATGCTCTGAGAGCACGCAATCTTTACGCTCGTGCTTTTGCCCAACGCAAATCGAACGATCAGCCTCAACGATTCTCTCGATTCAATGCTTTTATTTTTCAGTCACACTGTGTTTCGAGAGTTTATAAATGTCTATGACATTCCTCAATCAAATTAAATCATTTTTTATAAACACTCAAATATTGACACTGACACTTTTTTATTTATCGCAAATTTGAACTCGTTTTTCACGTTGTTTCGTTCTTAAAACATTGTTTCACTACTTTTTCGTACGTTTTCAGCTTTTTCGAAATTATTTTCATATTGTCGAAATTAACATTTTTTGTGATCTCCGAGGCGTCTTGTCTGCTTTAATGCCAAAAAAAACTGTGTCTTTAATTTATTTTGAGAAAAAAATGTTTTTATTCTTAACGATTGATTTGGTGTTTTATGAATTCCATTTTCAAGAGTATTCTGTGATTTTTCTTTGTAATAAAATATATTGAAACAACAGGAAATATTGTTGAGGTGCTAAAAAAATGTGTAGAAAAGTTTCAGAGTTATTCTATGAAAAGTGAATTTTTGACATTTGGTGAAATGTTTTCGGTGAATCTTTTTTGACAGAATTGTGAATCTTTTTGAAATTTCAAACATACTTAGTGCCCTGAGTGTCACCTCGAAATATGAAAAAAATAATTCTGTAGAAAAACCGTAACTGAGATGGTTTTGTAAAAATGTCACTGAAGCTTTATTCAATAACTCTGTAAAAAGTATTATTTTTTTCTTTTTTATTCTGCGCTGAATTTGAGACGTGCTGGATAATAGGATAAAAATACTGAAGAATAAATAATGAGACGAATCGATGGAAGTCTTCTGTGGTTTGAATCGGTTTTTAAAACGGAACGAAATTACGTAAAGAAAGGCTATACCGACGGAGCAATATGTGCACTCGAACGCGGGAACGTAATGAGATATCCTGGATTTAATTAAAGCAATTTGCGCATCGAGAGCTGGGAATGAGAAAACTGATTGTCCTGAGAACCACGAAATAATGCACCCAGGGCCTATGCATATATAGCACATAATATAAATATATATGTACATTTATGTTCATCCGTTTTACAATAAGAAATGCATATAGAAACACGTGCACGACTTAACTTATGTGCGAATCGATAGAATCGACTTTAGATTCTATTTTTTTTCTCATATCCATTCTCAATGATTCTCATAAAAAAAATTGAACGAAAAATACACTGCGATGCAAATTTTCGAATAATTCGAAAATTATTTCGTAACAATTCTTCCAATCAGATTTTTCGAGAGAAAATCAATTGGAAGAAGAAAAAAAATCGTATAAATTATAACTTTTGTGTGAAATACGTTTTTAATTCACCTGCTCAACGATTATTGAATAATTTTATTGCACGAATATTTTCGTAATATCGTGAGATAAGACGTTTATGTAAACGTGTGAAGCCCCTTAAATTACTTTTGTAAATGTGACGAAGAAACGAGTGAGTGACACATTCAATTAACGTTCGTAAACTTGTGACCGTTTAATGTCATAATGAATTGCAGTTTTCCGCGGACATGTTTTTTTCGGTCGGTAATTGATGCTACGATCACGGGATATTATTATTACGGTGTAAAAAGATCGGAAGAAATGATGAAAGGGCGCGAAACAGGGACACGAGAAACGTGGCTGTTTGCACCGGCCAACGAGAAAGACTTTGTCACGCATTTTTGTCATATAATTACAACAGTTTTTTGTATTTTAAATTGAGGAAATAAAAATTTCAATATAAAACTACGACAAAAAAAAATACATTTTTCGAAACTTCGGAACTCGAATTTTTTTTTACATTGGAAATCTACTACTTGGGAAAAGCCTTTAACCGGATGTGCTGTTTCGATTTTTCTTCTCAATGGATACCACTTACAAAACATTTTTCCGATGCCCTCGAAAAGAGTTTTTGAATATACAATTGTTGGGGATTGATCTCATTGGCGGCTATCGAAAGCTCGTCTCTCAAAAACGTGGCTTTGAAAAGTGGAAAAATAGTTTGTAGTATATAGACACGAGAGTCTGGGGGACAAAAAAACTTGTGAAAACGTTTCTGAGCTCGTGGACATTCCACCATCGCACCTGGTGCACTTGGAATACTCTCGTTTTTGTCGTACTTCTTACGAGACATTATTTTCTCTCTCATTTCTAACTAATCGCTTTTTCTATAACTATTTTCGATAAGTATCGTTCCATCACACAGAAAAGAAGAGAGTACCAAAAGAACATTTATATTACACCTTTATGTACATACATTTATGTAGATATTACCAAAAAGGGCTGTCGTCGCACAAATCGCTACAAATAGGCAACGCGTGTTTCCTATTTTCTTCAAAGATAATCCAGCTCGCGCCGACAAAAGCTGAGGACGCTATGAGCCTTTAGCTGCATAACCTTTTCTCAACTATTTCTTTTTACCCGTTTCTCTCTCTTTCTCTCTCTCTCTTCATTTCTCTATAGAACCTTTTTCTATCTCTTTTACACTCGAGTCCGGCTGAAAAGCTATATTTACCGGTTAATGATATTTAAGAGGGACACATTTCACGGCTCGGCTTACAAATGGCCGGATTACCGGATTCATCGACGAGTGCAACGACTGTGCAGTTTATGTACATGTGGATATAATGCGAATTGGTACGCACTTTGATTTCTAACCATCTAAAGGACGTAAACGAAAGAATTTTCATCGAGGAAAAGTGGAAATAACGCCCTTTTCATTCGACAGTCGAGAATTCAATGTTGGAGATTGGAGATCTATGTATATGTTCATACGTGGCTTATCCACATTTTAACTCGAATTTACTAGGCTGTAAATATATTTTAAAGAGGCTGCGACAAAGCGAAGTTGCTATTTATTTATCGCTGTCTTTCTCTGACGATCCTCCTCAGCAAACGCTAACGATCATTGCAATTTTTAGTGTTCGCTAGTGAACGTCGACGAGATTGAGACATTTTCTTGTCACAAAAGTTGAAATTCTGGTACCGATTTCTGACACTTATCTCTTGATCTCAACAAAATAATTCGTTTTCCATTTTTTATACACTTTTTCATACGCGAAGTTGACAGTTAATTGCTTTTTTGCTAGAATTTATGAGAAAAAAGGATAAAATAGAAATTGAAATGACAGCCATTGACGGTCGTCTGTCGTTTCGACAAATGCAAGCGTCAAAGCAACTTCGAGATCAATACTCGGTTGGTCGACCGTTTAACTATGCACTGGCTCGTGGTTCAACAAAATAAAATCCTCAAAATTGTTTCTCCAAGTCAATCGAAGTTTGCGTGACATAAAAAGTTGTAAATAAATATGATTTTTTAATAGAAACAATGTTTTAATGCTTCGGGGTTAAGGAGGCGTTTTGTGTTCCATGGTTTCTATTGAAAATCGTAGGAAGCAGTTTTTCTACACGAGCTGGTAACACCGAAATTTACTTCTAGACAAAAGGGCTGAACCTCAAAAGTTTTATACCTAAAAATGTAGTAGTTCACTACCTTTTACGTCCAGATTTGAACACGTGGATAAAAGAGAGAACTTAAATACCCTTTTTGCCGATTTCGAAGCCGGCTGAAGATTATGAGTAGCGACGGCTCATCAGATAGTATTTAGCCCTTGAAGGTCCCTCGAAAAAAAAAAAAAAGTAAAGTATAGAGAAGTTTTACGTATAGAGAGAATATTGTGTGCAGTTGAAATTGTCATGGCACCCCGACAGGAGAAAAAAGAGTGAGATAGAGATAGAGAGAGAGAGAAAGAAAAAGGTTTTCAAATGGTCGAAAGATCGAGGGCGAAAGAATGGTCGCCTCTATCCATTTAGTATGAAACGCCACGCGACCAGCACGACCTAAAATCTATGGTCTCGTGGACTACCTTCGGCCAAAGACCTGTCGAGCCAGGAGAAAAAGAGAGAACGAGATATAGAGAAGCGACATATATAGATATACGCATTTGAGTTCGCACTACAAGCAGATGTCCGACAGATAAACTGACAACTTGAATTATACTCATCAGTTGAACCTTATACACACCCGGATAAAGTCTACACTCCCTAGAGACTCGAAGATACGTAAAATACAGAAAGATTCTCAAGATCAGGAGAAACAAGGACGAGGAGATCAAAGTTAATAGGTTTATTAAGTGTGGGAATAGCTTCGAGCTAAATACTCCATTCGTATTTACTAAAAACACTTAAAAAACTAAATCCATAAACACGTATTCCTAACCCAATGAATTTTCAAACTTTCAATTAATTTCGATTTAGTCTCAATCTTTTTTAATTAATTGCTTCCGATTTTAAATCTAATGCAATCAAAAATGAAAATATGACATTTCTTTTTCGAAATCGTTGAATTTAAACTAACGATCTCTACTATTAATTGTCCGGAGAGATCGTTATTATTGTTAATTTTTTGATCAAAATATTTCGAAAGAAAAAAAAACCTTCAACGGATTTCAATCTTTCAATTACGAATTACTGTTTTCTCTATGGAGATGTACATGTTTTTTGTTTTTGTTTTCATACGACAAGAATTGCAACTCTTTATATTTTGTCGCCGTAAATTTTATTGCTCCTAATTACTCTCGCGTCCTTCTTGAGAATGAATTTAAAAAAAAAAAAAATAGAGGGCTTGCTTTGCGTGTCGCGTGTTCGCGCATCACGGTAAGACCAATTTCCGCCACGATAACGGACGCCAGACCAACCAACACACACTTGTTTCTTCTTTTCACTCTATAACTCTTTTTTTTCTCTCTCTCTGTCTCTCTCTCTCTATTTCTTTCTCTCCCTCTCTCTTTCCATTCTCTTTACTTCTCTTTTGTTTTCCTCATGTGTACCATATAATCTCATCACTTTTGCAATTAGCGCAATTATCGTTTTATCCTTAATCCGACACGTTGTTTTATATCCTGCTAGTTTATTCTCGAATTCCAGTAAATAAGAGATCGCAGGCAACGATATGTCTTTGAAAAATATTATTTTAATGTCCTCCTGAAAGTAAATTGTAACTATTAACATCCAGTTTTCTTCGTTCAAAGAAATGTGTTTTTTTATACTGTTTTATAGATTTGATTGGGCAAAAGCGATGGATACGTGATCGATGGTGCCTATGGCAGCGTCGGGTGTTCAGCAGCCTCAGGAGAAATCAGTAATTGGTTGGGTGACCGCTCAAAATAAAAATCGTTTCGAATTTATTTGAATAAAAATGGATAAAATCAGACGTTTAGATTTATTTTTATTTTTATTTTAGGATTAATGATTTTTCAAGCGCCTGACAGGCTGTCAAAGTTTCTGGATGTGATTTTTGAAAATGTATTCTTTGGTTTTTTCCTGTTTTCTGATTTAGTCGATCCATTGATGAGATTTTATGGGAGTGAGATGTTACAAGAACCCTTCGTAACGAATGGAACACGACAGGGTAACATTCTACTCAGAAAAGAGGACTCATTCAGGTGCCATAAGGTCTATTTTCTATTTCTGTCTTTTTCTAGTCCCGACGCGACGATCAGACATCTCAGCAGGAATCGCTTAAAAGTTTGGCGTGCATCCCCCCTGAAGGAAGCATCTGCAACGGTACGTCGCCCTCGAAGCCAAAGGAAACGTCTCGGCAAGTTGCAACAGTCTCGTAACAACGAATACAATTTAAAAGCGAAGCTTTGTGTGGTTCATAAAATACTGTTTTTCTCTTTTCCTGGCTAAAGTATATTTCCGGTCTTAAAAAAGTGACAGTCGAGCCTTCTGATCGATAGTATTTTAAAAACATGATTTCTGACTTTATTTACTCGAAAAATTGATCGTTCCGCAATGACAAATCAATATTTATTTTGATCCACATTATTTTGGCAATAAATCATTCAAGATTTATGGCAACACATTGAAAGTTGACGAAAAGATCGAAAGTTGGGGTCGAAATGATTTTTATTTCTATCCTAAAATTGCACCATCTGCTTTTTCGATTTTTATTTTCAATATTTCGTAATTGGATTCGACATTCGTTAACGAGCTTTCAAAAGGGTTGAGGGTCGAAATTTTTATTTCCAAAATATAATGAAAGCCTTCAACGAACCGAAAGTTATCGGGAAGCGAAAAGTCACGATGATCGTTATCAATAATCGTACGAAGAAATCAGTCACTTGTATACCCCAATTAACGAGTCTTTTTTCTTTTTCCTCTCTTCGATTTTCTTTCTTTTTTTTTTGTATATTTTCTCTACGATATTTTTCAATTGCGTTAACAAACTCGTCATAATCTTTTGATGAGAAAAAAAACTTCGTCACTCTCACACCCTTTTTCATTCTTCATTCCAACGTTCCCTTCTCGTAAGAACAGACCAATCAAGCAGATTTTTAAAGAGAGAAGAGATGGGCGAACGTCGATGCATCGATACGGCACACCGCACAAGCCTCGAGAAGGGTTGATCGTCATGATAAACAGCGGATCGATTCTATCAGTTTCTCGCGTAATTACGCGTGTTGGGACACAAACGACGGGTCTTTGGGTTCCTTTAGGTTCAATATGAATGGTACTTCGGGTCAATATAAATCTATGGAAAGATATAAACCCGATAACGAAAATAATATTAGCAAATAAATCTGTGATTATTTATTTTTAAAAAAAATTATGATATACGTTCCGGATTTCATTATCATCAATTCGCGAGTCTGATCAATTTTTTTACATATTTTATTACAAGTCAATAACTTTGAACATTTCATTAAGGGCTTCATGTTCGTGTTTAATTGAGATTCATTTTTTTACTGACAGCTAAAATTAAAATATAAGAATTAAGATAATAGATATAAAGATATAAAAAAATAAAATAAGAAATAAGAATATTATTGAATGAAATTTTGATTTTCTACACATTAGAATTTGAATGTGGTCCAAAAATTTTCTAAAAACAAATCTTTCAATGTATTTTTTTCGATTGAAAAGACAACTTAATTTCTGCTAATTTTAAGAATTCCTTATGATATTAGAGAATAAAAAATGTGAATTGTTCGTAATCTGTATTAAATACGTCAATTGGAACGTCATGAAGGATGTGTGGGAAGCTGTGGTATAGATGTGTGTAAAGGGTTGATACGAAAATGGTTGAACAAAACGAGAGGTGTACTCTCTATTTTGAGTTTTATCGGTGGCGTTATCTGAAGCGAGAACCGTGGGAGCTTGTTGGTAGCCGCAAAATTTGCACGTAGTACAAAACGCACACAGACATAGACAAACACGTAGAATCTTTTGTCGCGTCCTTCGAGAGGGCTGCGATGGATGGTTGTCGGGTGCATAGTCGACCGTTCGAGTGCACTCAGCCATTGCGCATTTTCGAATATTTTTCATCGACCCAACACGTGATTTTATCTTCTCTTCTCTTACGCCCGATCGATTTTACGTACGTATGGTATGACAAATATAAATGAATGGCAATAAAATTTTACGACTTGCTGTCTACGATATGGAACGAAATAAAAAGGAACAAACTATTTGAAACAAAATAACAACAAAAAAAACTTCTGTAGCAAGTTTCCTGAGAGTTGAACAAAAAAAAATACTACTCCTTGACAAATTCGTTTTTTTTATTGTCTCATTTCAACAAAATTAATGCATAAGAATATTAAAAGCAAAAGTTGCCAGTACAGTGAACGTTTTACAGCTTTTTTGCTCTTTGGTATCCAGAGACTCTCGAATTATATAGATTCATGAGTAAAATTTGTGCAGCCACGATCCACAAACCCCTGTGGCTTGACACATACAAATCCACATGCCTACAAACATCGTACTCAGCATCAGCCACACTGCAGAGTTTCTCTCCCCTGAGTTTTTGGCAAAGAGAAAGAGAGAGTAAGAGAAAGAGGGCAAGAGCTCAAGGGGTTGGTTTAACAGTGTACATAATCATGGCGTGTGTATTATTCGTGCTCGTTGTATGAGCAGTGGGGGTCCTCGTCTAGTATCTACTTGGATCAGAGAGCAGTCGAGCATCAAATTGGCTTAGGTCCAGTGGTGGGCCGTCAGGAACTTCAGCACAAACTTTCGTTCATGCTGATACAACGCATAAACTCTATGTGCTGCGTATTTATATATAAATATAGTAAATAAACGAGATGACTATTCAAACAACCGTAAACAATTGTTCACAACGAAAGTTTGTTTACTTAAAGGTTTTTACGAGAGTAAAAAGACGTTCGATGAAGTCTTAGTGAAGATTCTTACAACGATCGAAAAATTAATGCAGGTGAATTTTTCTATGGTCCAGAGACTACATTTTTGCATTTCTCAGTATTTTTTGTCTCAAAATCGATCTTCTGGCTATTATTTCAATTGATTAACCGATTCAATTTTAAAGCCTTTTTATCGACTCCTCCTTGAAATTTTGTTATCTGTCAAAATTTCCATATTTACATTCATTTATACACGTTTTTTCCAAAAAATTTCGGCATATTAATTTCAAATGACACGTGACATGAATTTGCTGTCAAAATCTGACGATCAATCCGATGTTTCGGATAAAGTATTTAAATTTTGATGTCTGAACGAATAAAAAGATTGATTTTCAAAAGAATCATAAATAAGAATGAAAAAATGACACACACGATGTTCGTGAGGTTCGAATGAATGAGCAATAAGAATTCATGCGTGTTCGTTCGTACTTATTTTCAATATGCGAAGGAAAAAAAGGGTAAAATCTTGAAGCGAATCGCATTTGCTCGGATTTCGACGAAGACATTTGCATCGGTAATTCGTAGTCTTGGGCGATCAAGAGCTGAAGGCTTTGAATTAATGAAAAGAAAAGATACATGTCGATGAAGTGACGTTTCTCAGTACGTACAGAGCACACAAGACGTGACGAGAGAAAGACTCGCACGAGTTATGCCTTTCTTTTCATCCCTCCCGCCCTATCGTCCCTATAATTTAGCAAAAGATTAAGCACAGCCGTTGGCGTTGCAAAATATTCGTGACAAGCCATCGTATCCGGTAGTAAAGATAATCGCGTGAATGGCGCGAGAGAGAGGCCGTACTTTTAACTATGTAATACGTGAGTCAAGTCCTGAACTTCTTGAATTAAAACACGTCAAGTGATCGTCTTATCGTAATTATAAATGTGCATGTGTTTCGTTTTATAATACTTTGTGTGTGCAGTGTGTGTGTGCTTTGAAGAGGGGGAAAACAGACTGAGGAGATCTTGAGAGCATCTGGGAACGATGCCCGATTACTATACTTGGCAATTTCACGGCGAACAAACGGTGTATTTATTATCCATTGGCTCGCAAATAAATGACGATGTATTATATCGATATAGATATATATTTTGTATATTTAGTAGAATTATAGTGCCGGATAAAAGGTACTCTCGCTTCGTATGAGCATGTGCTACAGAACGTATTTCTTATGCCTTGGTACACACAGCAGGTGATTTTTCTTCATCCTACTGATTTCATACTTTGTTTTCAATTCATCAACAAAGTTACAAAAAACTCTATAGCTGCCTAACTCTTTAGAGGAAGTTTATCATGTTTCGAATTCTTCAGGTTTTTCGGAATATCTATAAAACTTACTTCAAAATAGAATTAAAAAAATCATTCAAATTTCCATAGCGAAGGCTCTGGTGATCATCGAACGCAGAGTAGGAGGCAATTTTTTAAACTTTCGAAGTGGTGCATTAGAAAAGGATTCAAACTATGGATAACGCTCTTGGAGAGTCTTACGAGAACATGGGAGTTAGAGAAATGAGGAAAAAAGATAAAAATGTTGGAATGGAGTCGTCAGAACCAAAAAGACTTTAAACTTGAGCAAAAAAAACTATAAATACCAATGAAATCGAGAAAAAATTAAATAATTAAGTGTTTTCTTGAGTTGCTAAAGTTCGAAGCACAAAATGTGTCGAGTTGTCGAATAAAATTGTTGTTCCTCGGAATAATTAACAATTAGCAAATGATTAGGAACTGAACTTGAGTTTTTAGGACAGCTCGTAACTTATTATCGTTCACTAATTTATTATTGATTTTCACAACACACGACTCCTGTATCGTTTACTTTGTCGCTTGAGAAAAGAAAAAAAACAAAGTTTTCCCTCAGTGTCTGCATTAAAAATAGTCGATCTTAGCGAGAACGTGTGAGATGAAACGAAAGATGAGCTTAGGTCGTTTCATCGTCTCTCTCTCTTTCTCTCTCTCTCTTTTGCTCTCAGTTGACAGATCTGTCGGCATTGGCGGTGTCCGCCCAAAGGAAATTTATCTTCGTACATCGTCGAATATCCCTGAAAACGACGGCGACGATACTTGCTCTCGTCATACGATGATAGAGCCCAGCCGTCATTTTAACTCTCAACTTTCCTTATATATTTACAAACTTCAAGTTACACGATATATCTAATTGTTAAATAAAACTAGAAGTTCACACCCCTCGTCAATGCTGAACCAAGAATGAGCCGAAAAAAAAATCGTCATTACAAAAACTTTGTATTTTCGGTCCCAATTATCCAAATCATAACAAACAAAAATTGCCTTGAATTCAATGAAAAAAAAATAAAAAACACTGCGACTGTTTTTACTTTTTTCAGCACACTTGATAGCAAAACAAAAATATAAATAACTAAAAGATTTCATGAATTATTGAAATTCCTTAAATATAATCGATTTAACGTAATAATTTCGCCACATTTGTATGAAAACTTTGGGAAATAATGAACCTTTGAGTCTGAGAAATAAGAAATAACACGAAGCTTACGATAAAGATGCGATTTTTTTTTTTTTTTAAACTTCATATGTTCCTCGGAAATTAATAAAAAGGAAAGAATTTTCAACAAAAACTTTGTAACAAGTCTAAAATCTTAAATGAAACTCATTTTTTTGTCAATGTGCACAATCCAACGTTAATTTCTAAAAAAAGAAAAGGAAGTACTGCTTTTTTTCCTTCATTAGCAAACTTGATTGAGAAAGAAAGGAAAATAAAAAGTAAATCTATCAATTTAGAGAGACCGACGAAGAGTTCGATGAAGTAGGATCGAGGGAAGTAGGTGCGAAAGAAGAAATCACTCGTCTCTCCGTAAGAGAGTAACACCGCGAAGACAGAGAAGACGGCTAATAGGGTCATCGAGGAAAACACGGTCAACGTCCGGTTATGGGCGGGGTATGAACGTTTTTTTTTTTTTTTCAATTCTTCTCTTTTTATTTTTATTTTAACCGTAATACTGTTTCACGGGCTCGTGCGGTGACAGAGTGAAACAAAGATAGGTCCATACGGGTAAGAGTAAAAGAGTTGACGAAAAAAATGAAAAAAAGAGAGAGAGAGAGAGATCGAGGTCTACTTCGACGCTTCGGGGCATCATTAGCGGCCGCGAATAGCCCCGCCCGTCGTCCTACTGCGGCGGTATATACGCGCCCTTTGAGACGACTATACACCACCGAGAGACGCGACCAACAAGACGGGATGCTGTGTGTATCGGCTCGAGGAGCGCTCGTGCCGAGAGAACGCACGTGGCACTTTGCCCGTCGTTCATCGGTATAAGAGACCACAAGAGAGAAAGAGACGAAAAATAAAAAGAAAAATAACAAAAAAAGAGAAATAGAAAGAGACAGAGAGAGAGCAAGAGAGAGACAGAGAGAGAGAGAGAAAGATGCACATTTTGCTCTCTCGCTCATGGGGCACGCGGCAAAACCGCGAAAGCGTTCGCGCGAGACCGCGACGTGACAAATCTCCCAGCTTCCCGTATTTATAAACACTCTCACGCTACATGAATCTAAAATCCCCTTGGAGAGATTCCACGGAAGCTGCCCCAATATATACGTATATACACAAATGTATGGCTAACTACTTTTTTTATCTTCTTTTTTTTTGCTAAAAGTCTTTTACGTTACATTAGTTTCTGATGCACTGGGATTCAGACGCCATACATTTTCTCGCACATGCTTCTACTCCTTGTTTTTTCATCCACTTGCTCGACCTCTCACTCGTTTTGACACATCGTATCGAGGCTTGCAACATAATTCAACGATATTCCAAAATTTACGTTGTTTTACTCTCCTCCTATTATTTCTTGTTAATTTCTATGTTCCTGTCTTTCGATGTTGTTGCATGCAACTTTTCAAGATTTTACGATATCTTTCCAATCGTTTTGTCAACTGACACTCGTTCCTAATGCATTTCTGGATCGCAATTCTCCGGCCGATACAGGCAGCCAAATTGTTACTAAAAATCTCAAGTGATCAGCATCATTAAAAACTTAGAACAACTGCCTCCCACTTCGCAATCTATGGCTAAGTAGCCACCCATCCAAGTAGTGGCTTTGTTCAGAGCAGCTGAACCCTGAAAATTCCCAGAGACTTACTATTGTAAATTTATTTCATTTGCTCGAGATGGAATTTTTAGCGGAATGTTTGTTAGAAGGCGGTAAAAAAATAACTCGACCGAATTCTAAATATTCATCTTTTTGTATTGTTATTAAAAATACTTCTTATTATTTTTTCATACTCTATAAAATTCAGGAATAAGATTTTATTTGGATGAAAATTTTCTCGAAGTTTTGAAGGTTGCTACGAATCAGAATAGTGATTATGTGAGTTATAAATTAAATCGATTAATTTTGAAGTGTTTTTATTTAGTGTTTATACAGAAACGATTGTATTTTTTGAGCAAATGTGAGAGCGAGAGAAAATCGTGCGAGATACACGTCTGTTGCTCGATTCTCTGATGCTGCACACACATCTCAGCTGTTTTTACGACTCTTTGAGTCGCGGGCGTCGCACCGGAATGCGCTAATGAGGACTTGGCTAACGTTGCTACACTTCCAGCCGCAGTATATATACGGAGTGTGTTCTACACCCCTCTTAGCGCGGAAATGAGAAAAGTCTCTCTCCACGAGACCCTGCTCGTTTCGTCTCTCTTTCCATCTTTCTCTCTCTTTCTTTCTTTCTCTATATCTCTCTCTTTCTTGTCAACGTCGATCCTTTTTCCTCAGCATCCCCTACTCTCCTCTTTTTTTTTTTACTCACCCTCGACTATCTCGTGTCGTAAGAGCCTCGTGACATTATCCACCGCGGTGCGTTACTAGAATAAATATATCGTCTCGTTCGACTCGACTACAATTTTCAACCAATAAATAGGATGCGTTTCAGTAGAAACAAAATTCATCGCGGTACAGCTCATTAAGAAATAATCGAAAGTATCATAAAATCAAGCACATGAAAAAACGACATTTTTTTAAGTAATTATAGTTTTTCATTTTGTTATTAAAACATTAGAACATGGTTATTAAAACATTTTCAATAATTATACGAGAAAAATGATTCAAACGATTCAAAAAACTATTCAAATGATTTGAAATTATTTTTCATCATTAAGGCTGTTTCGATGACGTTTAAACTTGTGTTTTTACGAAAGATTTTCACTGGAGATACTGTTTTTAGACTTAGAGCACTGTTTTTTATTGTCAAACTCCCGATGGGGAAAGATGCTCAGTTGCATACTCAATTTAATTATTTCATACTGCGTAATTCGTGAGATTAGGCTGCTCAATGCTTTTTCACAGCTCTCTCTCTCTCTCCCTCTCTCTTTCTTTCAAAGAGCTCTACTCAACCACAATTACTTGAATAATAAAACGTACAGAGTTTTTTTTATTGCCAGCATGAAAAGAACACTCAAGAATATATTACGTGTAATTTTGTTATTCCGTACGTAAGTACGTGAAGCTAACAAGAATATCGTTAACAGAAGTTGAAAGTGTTCTGCATAGTGGACAAAAAAAATTACAGAAACATTTTTAAAATATATTTGAAACAATTTTTATCATTATCATTATTACAAATTGACCCACAGCGATGGGCGAGAGCAGTCGGTGAGTGCATGGATCATCGACAAAAAAAAAGTAGTCTCCAACAAGGTCAAAATAAAAGTTTTCACAAAAATTTGACACCAACGTTTCGATTTGACCTCATTTTCGATTTTTTTTTCTTGTCTTCCATCGATACGTTTTCACAGAATGATATTCGGTTGTGGAAAACATTTTTTTTCTTTAAATTTTATCTGTTTCCTTATGTAATCAAAGTTCCATCGAGTTAAAAAGATTCCATGAGTTTCTGCATTTTGTTAAGATTGACAGTAGCGAATCAAGACGACAATAAACTCGATGAAGTCTCGTCAAACTCAGAAACTGAAATTTATTTATTTATGTTTTTTTTTTTTTTTTTTTTGAAACATGTGAAATGGTACTGCATCTCGCTCTAAAGTGTTTTATCCTTTCTTTGCAAAGTCTCATCGTCGACGGTGCCGAACGCACATCCGGCGCCATGCTACTACCTCGATCCACCTGCTCTTTCAGCCCCGTGTGCATCCACACGGTCGACCGTAGTGTGCAAACTTTACAGTAACGTAAAAGTGCATATACAGTTAAAAAATCTTCACGATACACAGCATTTTTACTGAAATTTAACGAAAACTTGGCGAATTTTCGAAATTCTGATAAAAAAAGCCTTTTGAATCTTCAGTGACTTCAGGATATCACAGAAGATTCACTGGGATTGATTAAAAGTTGATTGATCGTTAAAGGAAATCATAAAATATAGAATATTTCATAATTTCGTGAACTTCGCCTTCAGGACCAGTGTTTTTTGTTTTTTTTTTGTTTTTAAGAAATAAAAATGAAGTATTACCATTTGAAGAAATGTTTAAAATGTGAAATTTAGGGGTAAAGTCTTATCACAACGTACAGTGGAACTAAATCTCGACAAAGTCACTAGACGTGCCAAGTTCCGATAAACGTTTTTCATTCTTTGGGTTTTATATATTTCTTCACCTATTCAATAATTCTTGTCATTCTCATTCTAAGAAAGCAATACATTTGACAATATCTTTGGGTTTAGTGTATCGTGCTCTCTCTTTCTCTCTGTCTCTCTCTCTCTCTCTCTCTTTCTCATTCTCTTTTAGGGGTTTTTTGGTCGATTGGCTCTGAGCCACCAATTCTCTGTTATACTCTCTCTTTCAACTCGACACTCTTTGACTTTTGTGATCGATGATACCCTTATAAATATACGATGTCGCATAAAGATTTCCCTATTCTCTAAAACTTGGCGAGAAATGAACTTCCACGTTGAGGCTAAATTGAAATTATTTATCGCGAACCGAAATTGAGGAACAACATATTTTTACATAATTTTCAAAGTAAAATCTTCCTGGAACTAAATGTGAAGCAGATATTTATAAAATTCCATCGTTTCACCGTTTTTCTTTCTTCTTAATTATTTCATTTCAGTTTTTTTGCATAATTAATATTTCATGAATGAATTTAGTCGCAATGAACAACGATTTTCTTGTTATCTTAACTCTTTTTCTGCAATTCTGCCGATTAATTTAATTCGGTCTCATTTCGTCCTCACGTATCTTATTCAAAGAAGCGCCGACGGAACTGTCGGTGGGAAAATATTCGTTTCTCCACCACCTTCCCGATCCACATGCACTATATACCGATATACGAGTCCCGTGCCTGAGATTGAACTTCGCAGGCACATACACACACGAAAGAAAATTATTTTGTCTACATCAGAGTTTTCGCAAGACTATATGTGTAGCGTAACGATGCATTCATACACTTTTGTACTGTATTCATCGTTGTAGTATCATATAATAGAAAAATTGGTGGGAATATGAACCACGCTTTAAATTTGATGGAAATTTGAAAGATGGATTTATATAGAGATGAATATACACAAAAAAAAGACGATTTAAAGCTTTTTTTAAAAAAAAAAAAATGATTTCTAATGTTCTCATAATTTTTTTGTTCAAAATTCGACAGTCCCTGCCCACGTTCTTTAGAGATGAACAATTCCATCTCTTTGCTCCATTAGATTGATATCAATAAATATTTTTACGCCCCTGTCGAAAAGAATTGATAGATCATTGATGAATTATTGCAAAGTACATTTTATTCGATTTATTTTAAAAAATTTCATACGGAAGATTTGAACGAAAGTCGAAAACATTTACAATATTTGAAATATAAAAATAACATGAGAAATAAAATACAACGGGTCCATATTGACACGAATTTTTTTCTGTGAGCGAATATAAGTGAAAAATCTCGTTGTCGGGGGAGGTCTCGTTGGTCTCACGCGTGCTACGCCTCACGGCTTTATGCACGCGAGCTTGCCGTGTGACGAGCATTACGTACATACGCATTACGATAACTACTGGGTTCGTGCTTGTGAGCAAAGAAGAATCTCTGACAGAAAGGTTTTGCCACGTCTCCGATATCTCTCGAGCAAAACAACCCTTTCTCTGCTCTCGAATTCATCCAAATTTACACGAAATTCGATTTATTGTCAATTTCTTAAAAAATTCACAAATCAACTTAACCCTAATGACAATCTATTCGTTTTTGAATGTCATTTTGTAAAAGGGACTGAAAAATTGAATCAAAAAAATGAAAAAGTAAATGACGGGCGCAAAAATTGATTTCATAATTATTTCTTGATTTTTGAAATGCGATTTTTCCAATAAATTTATCGAATCTCAAGAATCACTATTTTCAAGTAAATCTGAATAAAAAGATTATTTATTCTGATATAAAAAAAGCATTTGATAAAAATAAATGTTCCCCAGAATCTTTTAAATGGAAAAAAAACATAAAGGCATGTGGATGAATTGTATTTTAATAACAATTGATTAATTTCAGTTAAATTTACAAAAGTAACGCAACGAGTCGCGATGATTTATCGCGAATGTAGAGAATAACTAATTCGGGGTAGATAAGAAAACACGCTATTTACGTGAGTCGATAAAAAAGAAGGAAGAGAAGAGAGTGGGGGTAACAGTTCGAGATGTTAATTCAAATGGAAGTCGTTAATTGCAATGGCAACGTGTATTTATCTAAATGGAGATCGTATAAGTGCAAAAGAGCGCGCGCGCGCGCGTTCGCGCACATTCGCGAATTAATGTTTCTTCTCTCCTCCTTTTTCTCCATCCTTTATTTTTTCTTTTCGCTCCGGAAATACACACACAGATAATAATTCTGATATAATTCCGCTTCGGTTAGAAACGATAGAAAAAAACGTGTGCAAGGGCTTCATATATTCAACCTGTAGAATTTTAATACTTCTCCAGGATGTGTAAAAGCGTGTGTCCTGTGCGCGTACCTCATTCAACAGTCTTTAGTCTCCCCCGTGGGTAACTTTATCGGAAAACTCCTCATTTACATTTTCCGCCGGACACATATTTCTCACTCTATTTTTTTTCCCTCTTCCAGCCCTTTTGTCGCTGGCTTTTCAAGCTCTCTGCGAAAAGATTTGTCTCCCAAAAAAAAAAAAAAAGCTAAATTAGATCCTTTCTTCAACATTTCGTCGGTCAAAATAATGAACAACACTAAATGTTTTTCAATCCTATTCCAAAGTGTGTTTTTTTTTATTAAATATAAATAATCGAAAAATAACGTGCTACAAAAAACTATTGAAAATCCTATTCGAGCCTCTTTTATTCGTTGAAAAGTGAATTCGTAAAATGAAACGAAACTAAAACATATGAATCCTTCTTCCTGACAATCAACCTCACGTGCCCACTTCAATTTGAATAAGTTTTTAATTACTTGGGTTTTGTACACACTTTGGATTTTACACGTTCGAGTCACGCAGCTCTCTCAATGTCCTCTTTATTATGCGGTTGTCAAATGTCTTTATCATCAATTTTTACATCCGTGAATATATAATTTAACGTATTTATATATTTACACGCATAATATAGTTCGCGATAAACAAAAAGGACGCTTCGTTTGCTTTATATTGAGACATTTTCTTTTCACGTTTCAGTGTCCCTCGAAATTATATACACCCCTTATCTTGCTGTGCCAAATGATATATATATATATATATATATATATATATTTAGATTTTTTTTTCAACGAAAAGTCACTGTACACGGTCTCGAGAACACAAGGTCTCCGAGTCGTGAGTTACGGTCCTTCAAGTTGTTGGTGCAGTCGGTGCAGAGAACACTTAAACAGATTCAAGCGCCACCGACGATCACGCCATCATCACAATCTTTATTACTTCGTGCACGCTGCACTGTCATTTATATGATGCACGTGACTCTTGAAAAAAAATGAATTTAAAAAAAGAAATAATAAACTTTCATTTTTTTTTACTTTAAAATAAATAATATTGACATCTGTAAAATTTAAAAAAATTGTGACAATTTTTTTTTTTGATTTTTTGAGTTCTAAAAATGTGAATTTTTTTATTGTTATTTATTTTTCAAAAGACGACAATGCAGACCAGTTTAAGTAACAAATAAAAAATTATTACGTTTTGTCTATTTTTAACTCGAGATATTGCTTAGGGAATATTTTTATGTATTTTTTTTTCCCCTTTTAGACAAGTACAATGTTCCGGCGCCTAGTAACAAAAATATAAGATGGCTTAAGTTTTTTAGCACAAAAGACGAACGAGAGAGAGCATCAAGTAAGAATTACGCCCGCCACCCAAAGATATGGATCTAACTTTTTCGCAACGGTAAGTACTTCCATTCTGCAATTAAGAGAAAATAAAACGATCGCAAGTGCTCGGCGTTAATTAATAACGAAATTAAATACGAGATTCTTCAAATTTATACACCCACCAATGACTGCATATAACAAATTACAATGAAATTGTTAAAATAAAAATAGAATTCGAGTTCAAAATACATTCATTTTGACCAAGAAAACAAAATTTTTAAAGTCCCATACGTTGGAAGCTCCAGTTCCTATAAAAATTGTCAGAACTAAAAAAATCCGAAAATATGATCAAAAAATATGAAAAACTCGAAGGAGTTAAGAAGGATTTTATTTTTTCACTGAACCTGGAAACACTGGCAGCCATTCCAAAATTGAATCATAAATTTGGCCTTTTCTCAACAATATTTTCGTTAAAAAAAAATAAAAGTAGTGAAACAAATTTAAAAAAAATTAATTCCATAACGTCCTGAAGAATTTCTTGAAAAACGATATCATAAAATTTGATTTAAAAAAAACTCAGAAACTGTTGACTGAAAATGGTCCGCAAGTGACATTTCAAGAAAAATGAGTTAAAATTTTCCAGAGCATCACAGCCGTTCGAATCCTTTTTTATAAAGAATTCGAATTCCGTATTCCGTTTATATTTAAATTCAGAATATCTCTTAACTTTCTAATCATCAAAGATTTTCTGCAATAAAAAAGAAAAAAAAAGAAAAAAAAGTTTAACCCTCGACACAAACGTCTCGTGTCTTTCTTGTCGGAATGACCGCTCGATATACACAGGCAACCGAGATGCATAGTAAATGCACACGAGGGTATTCTTGTTTTTCCCACAATGTTGAACGCACGCCCGCGTGCTCCAAACCATCTTGCGACCAGCAAAGGGTCCTCTGTCACAAATCTTAAGCAAGATATCTATACTTACTGTTATACACAAATATATATCTATATATATAGAAAAGAGCTAAAACAAGAGGGAACATAACCCGAAGCTAGAACGATTCTTTCCGGCCAATGACGGTTTTATCCCTCTCGAATGTCCGTTCCTCTCTCACAGCCACCGAGATCATGCAGATAATGTACCAACACCATCATCAAAAGCAACACAACACATATATACGGACAAATATCAAGAATATAGTATATTAGGTTCTATATAGTTTTGGAGAGATCGAGAAAAGGAAGAAGAGGATGAAAAAGAAGGGAGAAAAAGAGAAGAAGAATAAAAGAGATGACTCCGTGAGCGGGACCTGTTTTCCGTGTTAACAACCGAAACTCATAAAGACGTTTAAGTGGCCTATGGAAAAAGAGAGAGAGAGAGAGAGAGGGAGAAAGAGATAAAAAAAGAGGTTATTTCTCTCTTTTTTTCCGTCCTCTTTATTTTTATCTCTTTTTCTCTCTTTGGTGAGAGATTTCGAAGCGAAGATGCCGCCGACGCGACTTCACAGTCAAGGACGAGGATGAATAGGGTTGTTCACCGAAAACCATCCTCATATATTTGTGCACGAGGAATATATACGCGAGCATCGATTGCTGAGACTCAGAAAGACCTCATCGCAAGGATTTATTTGATGAAATTCGAGTGGTTTTAGAATCCTTTTACTTTCCGATGCAGAATTTCCGCCGCTGGGAGGCTGAATTTTGTTATGGTGGACTGCCACCCCTGGTGATTGGAGTTCTTGGGGTTAGGGTTCATTTAAACGCGAACGAAAGAGCTTTGAACACATAGAATCTGTTCGAAAGTGAAAGGAACGAGAGCGAAAGGGATAAAGTTATAAATTTGATGATCCTATGGACCAGAATGAAGTCATCGAGAACCAAGTCTTCGTTGAAAGGATTTTTCGAATGAGCATATTTATATTTTTACTTCGTTGCGTACATATTCATGTTTTTTCGTTCTGTTTCTCACCTTAAACTTGTACTATATCGTGTATATTCGTGTATGATGTACGTAACGATAGCGCTTTAACGATCCTAGTTTCTTAAACCTGTCAACCATCCTCGTTTTCTTTCAAATATATACGTACAAAATAATCTATGAGGCGAATTAAAATCAAGAATTTATACTCGATCTTAACTATATATTTTTTTTTATAAATATTTTCTTCATTCCATCTCTATTCCCATAATTTACATTTTAATTTTATATCGTAATTAACATTCGTTATTACGATCAATTATTTAATCGGAGCAAATAAAATTTTGTCCACTATTTTTATTAATTGTCGAAAATAATAAAACTTGACGTTATTTTCTTCAGGAATAAGAACGAAAAAAAAATCCGTACAACTTCGAAATTATGTGGATTTTTTCTTCAATTTTGTTCCATTTTTTTTCCAATGATAAATAACGAATTGGAAAAACAATGTTGATTTGTTATTGTAAAAACATCAATTGGCTGCACGCTTCAATAAATTTGAGACGAATAAATATAGAAAAAAAAACGTGAAAACGACTAAAAGAATGCGAGAAATCTATATTTTTTTTTCTTTTTTAGAGACCGGCGAGAGATCAAACGATCAGGGAGGAGACATTGATAGCGAGCTCGGACCGGGTGTCATCCGTTTTCCCTGACAGCTTCACTAGATCGGGCGCGTGGAGATATATATTTATATGTATGTTTTAAGGTGTATATATAGATAGATATATAAAACGTGGGATTGTACACGAAAGCAATTTCGAACGATCACTGGTTTCTGTATCTCTCGAAAAACTGACCTGTCGACATGAAACACCGTGAAACATAGTGCGGTCATTCGATTGTACACAGGAAGCCGGTACATTTTTAACTCGACGAATTCCCACCTATTCCGAAGGAATTCGAAAAAAAAATTAAAAAAAAAAAAACAATCGCCACTTAACAAAACTGATAAAATGATTTTTATTGAGTTCTATCCAAATGATTAATTCAACAAAAATCAATATTGAATGGGAACGAATAATTAATAAATTTCTGTGAAAATCATGCAATAAAATGCAGAAGATAACAAACAGTTATTTATTGTGATTGAAATCATCCGAATGGCAATGAAATCAAATTTACTGTTTAGCAAATAAACATTTTTTTAGACTCACTAATAAATTCTGACTACCAGTGAAATATTTCCAAAACAAATTTCAACGTTTTGTGGTTAAATTAAAATTTGATGCACGGCCAGTTTATTATGAAAAAAAAAGTGGAATAAAGAAATTCGATCTTTTGGATGAAAGTTTGAATATGTATTTTCATTTTTACTGAATCTTCTCATGGAAATTCTCATAAGACGATTTTAGGTATCGAAGTAATTATATGCTGTGCTCGAATTTTTACGTTTCTTTAACTTGAAAAAATCCCTAGGAGTGAGTTGAAAAATTCTCAAACTTATTCCCACGTTCCACATTGTCACGAAAATATTCAGCATGAATTTGAGGATAAAATTTACCTTGAAATTTCAATTAAACAGGATTCAGAGGAAAATATATTCAATATTACTTTCTTACGTCCAATTAATATTCATTTTTAATGAAATTTTTCAAAAATTTTATAATAATATCCAATGAAAAGTGTTATTTCATTATTAGTCATTTCCGTATATTATTAAAAACCATTAAAAATCATTAAAAACCATGAAAAACTATGAAAAACCATGAAAATCATGGGCAACCATGTTTTTTTCATGCCAAAAAGTTAGCAAAACATTTGAAGGTTTAGGTGTCAAATAAATGTGTGGTTCCCATACATCGAGCGACCAAGGAGGTGCGATACATCGGTGTTTAACTCTGTGGGATATCGTTCAGTTCATATACAAAAGTTCATGCTCAATATTTCACGATGTAATACTCGGTCGTGTAACTTTTGATAGGGATAAAAAAAAAAACCCCTCGAGGCTTCGTATTAAATGGAGAATATGTTTCAACCGCTCCTGAGAATCAAAATGACCTCACAAAGTCTATTAAACACGTAAAAATTATTGACTTCAGCCCTTCTGTTTAATTGACTTCGATCCATGCAAAATTACATCTCACACCCTGTGACTTATGCTCAGGACTACCCACTGATCGTCTCATTGTATCAATTGCAAAAAAAAAACCCTGTAGGGGCTTGTCTGATTTTTTACTCGCACGATCGTTACAATCTGCTGAGAATAAAAATAAAATAATTTTTGAAAAAATCTTTTTTTTTTGTTCAAAAGTCGTTATTATAATTATTCGACACTAATATATGTAAAAAAAAAGATAAAACTTTTATTGATTGGATTGAATCATTAGTCTGTAGTTTTGCTATCAATTCAATTCTAAATATTCAGAAAAGTTTGATTATTATTAATTTTTTTATTTATTTATAACTTCAGGATTTTCCAGCATAACGAGTGAAAAAAACGAAATATTGTTACAATGGATATATTTTCTGGGAATGAAAAACATGATTGAAATCGACCCCATTTCCTGTTTTACTAAGTGAATTTTTCGTGACATACAAATTAATTGATATTTCGTTTGCTATTGAAATTAACGAATAATAATATTTTCTTATTAATTAGTTTTGTACATGAATATTCATATTATTTGTAATATTAGAAACAAATAATAAAATTCAATCATTTCGGAAATCTTCATTATCAAAACTTGGGAGGTCTCTTCCAAATTCTTGCGCTGCTCAATTTATCGTAATATACAAATTGATAGTTATTTTAATTGGTTTTGAAATGTACTGATTATAAATCGGAATTTTGATTAGTCTGTAAATCAATTTTTATTTAAATTATTATTATTATTATTATTATTTAAAAAAATAATAACAATCAAATAATCCATGAAATCTTGAACATCGTCGTTAACATTATTTAAGTAATTATTGCTCAAATTCTCATGTACAAATTGCTTGATAGTTCAATGTCCATTAAAACTTGGTCACATATAAATTTGGATGAGAATTCATGGATAATTAAGCTTTCATTTAAATTTGTCGACAATTTTTTCTCCGTCCAAATTTATTAGTAATTTGAATTTTTATAAATATAAATATTCCCACGTATGCATTAAAATAGACGTAAAAAAATGAATAGATAATTTGACGCTGTCTTCGTTCAAGACTTTTTTTTACATAATAGGAATAATAATAATAATAAAAACAATAATCGAGGAGACGAGTAGAGAAAAAAATACGTTGCCCAGGTATTATCGATTCGAATCAACAAAAGGAAGTGTGTTTCGATCTTTTATTTTCCTTATAAAAAGGCAGTGCTATATATAGATATTTAGATGGGTATTGGGAAAGGAGAAGAGCGAAACGAGGGTGGGGCGAGGAGGGATCCTTAATAGCGGGTCTCGACTTAATGACCGTGGAGGCCTTTTCACGACGTTCGAACGAAATGTCATTGCAGTAGATTCGATAACGTGACTCTTCCTTCTTTCAACGATGCATCGAGTGGACGCGTACAGTTTTTTTCTAATTTTATTAGACTAGCGCGCGAAAGAATCAACGACCAAACAAATAACAAATCTGATTAAAATCTGTCGAAATTCTACTGACAAAAAAATTCATCTATGCACACGACTGCCAGATCAAAATTTGGGGAAATTATTCTGACGGAAATTGAGAATATCAGCTCGAAGTTCAGTTTTTGAGGTTATTTTTGTAGAGCCCTCAATACTTCGATTTTTCATGTGTTGGATTAATTTATTCGAACCAAAATTTTCTTGCAGGATTCATAACATTTATGAGGAAGCCCCAACGCCAATGATGCTGTTTTATTTCAATTTGTTTTATTGGTGCAGAGGTCAACGAAAAATCAAAAACGAAGGCCATTATATTTCTACCTGTTCAATATAATTATATTCATTAGCGAAAAAAGCACGGGAGCCCTGATATTTCGATTTATGGGTCTTAAAATGGACCCATAATTGGGGACCTAGCTGTACAAGATTTCGGCACATACACATTGGGACCTTCAATATTACCCTGTTATTATTTCTATTACCGATCAAGATCTCAACAAGAAAAATAAAACATTTCACAGAGTCTAGAGAAAAGAATAATGGACCTTACTTTTTTGTCGAACGCTGTTGATCCATCGATTTCTTCCAATTTCTCGATTGTCCATTGTGATTTTCGTATTACGATTTAAAAAAATGATGTCGCGTTATTAAGTAAACTTTTAATTACGTGTTCTTATCGTTACTCAAAAATCAACATTAGAAAACGCAGAGTCGAACGTTTCATCACAACGTTACATTAGGAGCTGTTTAGATTTTGTTACAATTACGTTTTCGATGCCGTTTGTCCGATTCACTCAGAGTCCCCTGGCGTGTGTTTTTGACATTTTTGCACTGATGATTTTATCTTCAACATGACAACGACTGTCGGTAAAAATGAAATCTTTTGCACCATGGGTTTTACATAAACTTTCTCACATCCCTGAGTTAGCCCCCTCAAGTCAAATTTATTATTTATGAAAGTACAAGTTTAATCCATTTTTCTATTTGTTTCTATAAAATTATTGATTATTTTTTATTTTGTTTTATTTTCAAAGAAAACCCAAGCGTTGCGTAGTTATTTTTATTCATTGAAAATAAAAAAGAGTTTTACTTGTACTATTATATATTTCGTTCCGTAAAATTTAGCTATATCGACGAACGATGAAGCGCAACCAGGGTTGAATTGACCAACCGACGCTCAGAGTCTAAGCGACATCAGCGCTCTGCCGGGATTGTTGGTCACAATTCAAAGAATTTGTAGGACTGCAGGAATTATTTCTGGGTATCCCGACTGTTGCGGCACGTCTTTCGGCGTTTTATCATGTTCGTGACACAAAACTCATGCCGCTCCTTTTGCAACCCCCTCGCCCCTTCTCATGATCCCATGTAACACGAATTGCATCTTCTGCTTTCACAGTGCGATCGGCTGAATTTGTTTTTCAAAACTTTAATGATTCGTTACATAATCTTTGATTAAAAATCGATATAAAATCAACAACAAAAGCTTCGCAATGTTGTCGCGAACCGCTTTGTGCATCAATCATCAAGCGTTGTCGCGTGTCAACGCGATCTCCCAGGTAAAATCGTGTTATTCGCATAATTTGAGGTTATGACGATCCGGTCTTTTTAAGAGTTCAACCTTTACGTTGTTTTTCATTCCAAAATGTTGTCACATTCTTTACAAATGGTTCTTCGTTCTCGGATTTGCAGAGAATTGTGCTTAGAAATATGCACGTCACCTGTCACATACGCAATGTCGGAATAAAATGCAATTCTCCGCTAAAATTGTCGAAATACGCTCCGGTTTTGGGAACTTGCTCGAAAAGGTATTCGAGCACCACCAAGGCTACAAACGAAGTTATTTCTTCGACTGCAGACGGTGTCTCCAGTGCAGGGGTCGCCGAAGGACTAACATCAAAGTTGATTGAAAATATACCAGGTAAAAATCTACTTTATTAACACTCCAGAATATAATATTGAAATTTGCGTTTTTGTGATGCAAAATCTATTTATTCCTCTAACATTGGCTGAAATTAACAAAAACGACAAGTGAACAATTAAAATTACAAATTCATTTGATATTTCTTTGAGAAATCTACAGATTTAAGTTAAGTAACAATTGAATAAATTTTTTTGTACTGTGAAAATTCAAATTTCAATAAAATTCTGATTCTTTCTATAAATAATTAACAAAGTGGAAAATTTGGTTGAACAAGCTGACGGAATAAGGTCAATTTTGATTGACAATGTACCAGGTGAGTGGAGTATTTGTTAATAATTATATTTTCAAATCTAACAAATAACAATCTTAAAAATTTGATTCAAAAAGCTGAAGGCCTGATGACAAATTTCATCAACAATGTTGAAAATGTAATAAGTAAGTGGCAAGTTTTTCAAACAATGCAATATCAAATATTTCATTCAAATAACTAACAATGTATGAAATTTTATTAACAAAGCTGAAAAAGTAACATCGGAACTAATTGAAAACTCACCAGGTGAGTTGAAAGTTTGTTGATGCTTACATTTCTCGTTGCGATCATTAACAACTTGTCAAATTTTAACAAAAAGCTGACCATGTAACTTCAAATTTAACGGATGAGGCTTTGCCTGGTGAGTAAAGATTTTTTTGACATTTCAATATCTTATTGCAATCATTAAAGATATTTCTAATTTTATCAAAAAAGCTGAACACTTAACTTCAAATTTAACGGACGATACTCTACTCGGTGAGTCAAACATTTTATTGGCAATTTTATAGTCGATTTAAAAAAACTAACAGCCTGTAAAATTCTATTTGAAAAGCTGAGGACCCAGTGAAAAACTTAGTTGACAGTGTGCCACGTGAGTTAAAATTTAATTGACATAATCAATATTTAGTTTCATAACACTTAGTAACTAAAAATGTGCAAAATTTCACTAAAAAAGCTGAAGCCTCAACTTCAAATTTCATCGACAACCTACCAAGTGAGTCACAATTTCATTGCTATCTGACTACTAATTCGACAATATTTTCTTATGACTAACAAAGTACTGAATTTTATGAAAAAAGCTGAAGCCTTGACTCCTAAATTAATCGACATTATACCCGGTGAGTCAAAAATTAGTTATTGAATTTCAATTGCCACCAGCATGCAAAAGTTCTTTAAAAAAGTGGATTCAAATATTCATTGACTCAAATTACAAAAAAATATAGATAGTGCATATTTTCTGCACTACTATGTATTTATTATTATCAATGTAAATATTTGATTATTATTATGATAATTAAAAATAATTATTAAAAAATTTTGTTTTTCTTTGTAAAATAGATGCGCCTGTTCCACCAACTGTTTTGGAAACAGTATCATTGGTGGGAGAACCATCGTTAGCGTCTCTTGGACTGGGATCCTGGACCCCGGTAGGAATAGTTCAACAATCCCTGGAATTCCTACACGTTTCATGCGGTTTGCCTTGGTGGGAAGCTATAATGATGGGTATGTTAATTTTACATTAATTTTCCAGGAAGCAACCTCAAAACAAACAAAAATTAAAATGAGTTCTGAAAAATGTATACATTTTGTTAAATCAAAATGAAATCTGCTCTTGTCTCCAGGTACATTCATTTTGAGGCTCGCACTCTTCCCCTTGGTCATAAAAACACAAGTGAACAATGCTGCGTTAGCCAATAATATGCCAGAATTGACACGCATACAAACAGAGATGACGCAGGCCCGACAAGATGGTGATCAAATGAGAGGTTTGCATTTTTATCATTATTTGCTAATTGATATATTTCATATCATATCAAAATCATAAAGATTCGATTTTTATGTAATTTTTGGTTTTATTTTATAGCGGCTAAGAAAGCAAGAGAGTTGGTCAAGTTTATGAAAGGAAAAAATTGTAATCCTATGAAAAATATGATTATGCCACTCATTCAGGTATGTTAACAATTCGAATCGTTATTGTTATTATTAATTTACGATTTGTCGATAACGAAAAAAGAAAAGAATCTGTCGAAAAGTTTCGGAGTTATATTGTGAAATGTGAATTTTTCTACAACTCCCCATAAAAACGGATGCAAAACTTTGCAATCTATGATTGCCAATATCTCGCATACGGGATTGTGAATTTTTTTGAAACTTTACACGTCGTTTCATTATAATGTATTGTATGTGTTTTTTTAATTAAAAAAAAAATCTTCCTCGACATAATTTTCTTTTCTCATTTTTACGCTCCCTCTTTTTTCAGGCTCCTATTTTTATCTCCGTTTTCTTGGGATTAAGAAAAATGGCTGAATTACCAGTAGAAAGTATGAAAGAGGGAGGTCTCTGGTGGTTCACCGATCTCACATGTGCCGATCCATATTATATTTTGCCGCTGATCACCGCCGCTACTCTCTCCATAACTATCGAGATAGGAACCGATGCCACAAAAGCCCAATCCATGGGAATGATCAGATACGTCCTTCGAGCTTTGCCCGTCATAGTCTTTCCTTTCACTATAAACTTTCCTGCGGTACGTAACAAACTAAGTTTATACCTTTTTTTTACAACCAAAAAGTCACATTGTGATAAATGACATTTTTAACACCAGAATAATTACACTCTTGGATCCCAAAGACACGAAACGATAATAGAAAACACAAAATTTTTATAAAAACGTTGAATTACAAAAATTTTGGTTAAAAGTTTGACGATCATGTTGAAACGGAATACACTGGGTCCTACAATCCCGATGTATCTCTTTCTTTTTTAATAATGAATTCGTTGTTTAATTTTATTTCAAAATGTCGTCTCTTCTTTTTTCAGGCAATTCTGTGCTACTGGGTATCTGCAAATTTCATCTCCCTCGCTCAAGTCGGTATTCTGAGGATACCAAAAGTTCGTAAATTCTTCAAAATTCCACCCCTCGTGAAACATTCGAAATTGAACCAAGTTCCGCAGAAGGGTTTCGTTGAAAATGTCAGGAGCTGTAAGTATATAATTCGAAAAAATGCATAAAAAATGGTTAAAAAGTGTGGAAGCGACTTTTGAGACTAAATCATTTTCATTGATTTTTCATACAATGGGAGACGAAAGTCTTTCTTTCAAGAAGTTGACAAGAAACAGAAAAAACTTTTTTATCAACGATTGAAAAATGTATTAAATAATTTATTTTGATAAAAGTATTTCATTTTTTAGACGAAATCTTGATCAATTATTTAATTGACGTTTGTAAAGAAATTTAGAAAATTCACTCTGTACAAAATTTCAGAGTTTTCGATGTCATGAATAAATAAATAAATATTCTAATTTCAATAATGTTCATTGCAGAAAATCTTTTTTTACAATTTGTGAATAAATGAGCCTCAGTCGAAACTTTCAAAACGCAATGTTTATGCGATTTGAAATTTAAAAAAATGAAATTTTTTTGTTCTTTTAGCGATCTCAAACATGAAATCGGCGCGAGAAATGAACGCGAGATACGTGGCAGACGACGTGCAGTTTCATCGAGCAGGAAGAGGTCCGATACAGCAAACTTATGCATACGACCCAACGAAGGCCCTACAAAAACCCTCTGCTGTTATGGCAAAGAAGAGATAATCTTTTTCAATTTCTGTTTTTGGTATTGTAAATACACAAAATGTATAGACGGTAGACGAACGAGAGTACAACATGAATCTGCAAGTTTGAAAAGCTCTCTTCGTCGATCCTTGATTTTTTTTTTTTTTTCTAAGTTGTAGAAGACGAATGTGTGAATTGGAAAAATTAAAAATAAGTTTAACACAAACGTGTTTGTTTTTTTCCTCAATCCGATTTACTGCATCCTTCAAAAATTCATATTTAGAAGTATTTTTTCAATTTTTAAATGAAGATTATGTGTTCGAATTTACGCTGAAACTTTGTGTGGGGTATTATAGACCCCGAGTGTACTTTAAAGGATTATAAAAAAATCGAATAAAAGTAAAACAGCTTTGTCGTTTATTGAATCCAATTAAACTAAATGAATTATTGAAATATTCAACTCTGATTGTCAATTTTCTAAAAAAAAATTCTTTATTTACACAACTCTTTAAAATATACAACATTTTGTTTCACCCTTTGATTGCTACGCACTGATTTATTACGCCGATAAGATGACTATTTTCTGTAGCAGCTGCGACTCTTTCCTTATCAGCCAATTGTTTGTTTACTGCATTTTCTGCATTGTGTGTTCCTGGAGTTATGGAAACGTCGACTTTGAATCTTTTTGGCAAAGCTCGCAACAGTTGAACTCTTATGGAAAGACCGATTAGCGTAGCCATGCTACAGTGAGGAATTGTTGGTGTGAACTTAACTCGAACCATGTTTTTCTTGTTGTCGACCTAAATTAATAATTGATTAATAAAATGAATAATTTCCCATTAAAATCTTTGCTTAATGTCATGTAAAAAATGTACTCACTTCGATAAGATTTTGTTCAACAACATGGAGTTCTTCAAGAGTCAATGGGTGTTCGGGGTCATTTATATTTCTGATAAGATCTAAATGCCAAAAAATGTACTAATTAATTAATTTAGCTGACTTTTATTGAAAGTTCGATTTTTAAGTCAACATAACCTAAAAAAAAAAGTATTTGACGAATTTTTGAGGTTTGTTTGATTAATGTTTTACCAAATATTTCTCTGGCATCGAATTCATCAACGATGTTCTCGTCCTCATCGTCTGCTGTTATATCTCTATCGTCTATCTTTTGATATAATTTCGGATTCAAGTTTTCTACATTTTCACCCATGGCCATTGTGACGAAATAGTATACTAATAAAAATACAACGCAAAACAAAAACAATTGGATTCTTATTCACGGAGTTTCGGTCTGATTCACAATGAACGATTTTTTGGCGGCATTGTTGAAAAATATTTATATTCCATGCAGCCAGATGTTTAGTTGCAATATTGCAAGGTCAAAAATCTCTAGGCTCGTTCCTGTGTTTCCACCTGATGAATAAAGAGGAGAATGGAGGCACTGAGGCAGTCCACCAATAAGACGCTTCAATTTTCCTTCCCAGTCCCGTACTATGCTACTCTATTGGTTGTTGAGTCCTGCAGTTTTCTTGTCCACTCCGCTCTAATGGAACGCGCAAAAATGACGCAGAGGATGATGCACATCTCGTTTGATACACAGACTACGGTGTAATTCCATCTTTTTTCATCCTCTCTCGCTGTCACTGAAATATATAAGTATATTGGAACGTGCACGAAGCGTACCACAAGGGATGGCTTTGAGGGGGTCGCATATCTCTCTCGCACAGTTTACAGTAGAGTCGCTCACAAAAGTACAGCTCCAAGTTTTGAAACTCCGAACGACTATAACGCTTGATTTAGATTTTTGAGGAAAATAAGACACTTCTGATTGTTTGGGGATACAAAATGACTTCCCACCTCTACACGGGTTTTTCATATTTTTTTATCTTACCACAGAAACTGTAACGAATTCGTAGCTTCACTGAAAATTGTGCAAAATATTCCTAAAGCCCGCGAAAGGTTTTGTCATAAGCTTTCTCGATTGACTGTATTGACTACCTACCTATCCGACCTATCCTGGCGGCAGGGATCGATAGAAAAAGACAGAGTCCCCCCTAGAGAAAAAGATAGAACGACGGTTATTGGCATCACGTGTAGATGGCATTTTCATATGGCCGTGCAGCCGTGGGTGCTACAGTATACTTATACATGCGCTTGTTGTCTCACTCCGTCACACTCGGCAGACTCGGCTAGGTGGACGCAAGGAGTGATCTCGTCAGTAAATCCTCGAGATCGATATTGAGAAGAGGATATAAAAATAATGATGGATAACAATGAAGTGGTATCATATGTGAGAAGAGTTTAGAAATAGCATTGAATCGATAGTGTGAAGTGATTGTGAGTCAAATAAAAGTGGCTGAATAAATAAGTGTTTGGAAATAAACTCGTGCTTGATGGTCGGCGATATGGCGGACATAGCGAACACGACAGTGTTTACAAACGGTTCGTCGGTCTCGTGCGGAACGTCGGATCTTCTTCGTCAAGCATTCCAGGAGGTAGTCGATGATGACGATCAGGAAAACGAGTTCGTTGCATATTTGCAAGGTGACGGTGAGGATTCACCGACGATACATTTAACGCACGCGCAAGCATCGGCTTTGAGGTTAACTTTTGAAGTTGATACGGTAGAAGATAGAAACAACGACATAACCTATGAAACCGAAGAAAACACGTTACTTGACGAAATAACGAGAACAACGAGCCTCGATAATTCCCAAAATTCATCTTGTACCAGTGTACCATTGGAAAATCTCCATTTTCAGAATGACAACCAACACATTAAAGTCGAATGTTCAAATTTCGAGTGGGCGAACGATAAATCCTCCGAAAACAATCGCGATAACGAAACGATATCCATTGACGATCTTGATCTTTCCCGAACCAACGAATCCGCTCGTCGTCAATTGCTCGAGCAGCTCACCGAAGGAGACTCTACCCCCAAAATTTACTTAACTCCTCAAAACTCCCTTAAACCTATAGAACCTTCGAATCGTAACGAAGAAGTTCGTTTTTCTCAAGAAAATTCGCAAAATTTCCAAAAAACCGATCTGCGCGATTCCCAGGCTCAAATTTTACAAAGATTACCAATAATTCTGCCGTCATCACAGTTTGTCGTCAAACCGGCACAAACTTTGCTAAAAAATACTAAAACCGTTCGCATTTTACCTGGTACAAGTAAAATTGGCACAATTAATACGAATACCGCTAACGGTTTGCACCAAAATGTACTAAACGGCACCGTCACCAGTCAAAATTCCATCTTGTTGCCAAAGGGAACGCTTTTGAACACAATTGCCCCACGTTTGATCAATGCTACGCCAATAACAACGCAATTAATCAACAGAGGAACGATATCGACTCAGTTGTTGAATGCTTCGCAAGTTTTAACCACTTCCTGCGAATTTCCCAGCCAAAACGCTTGTGCAGGAAATGGAAACACCAGTGGTATTGTAAGATCAACTCAAAAACTTGGAAATACCGGTGTCCCTATTATGGGAGGACTAAAAACGACGCCAGGAATTATTCGTGCTGCGAACAATCAGCAGTTCATGTTGCCGGCGCTCAAAACAAATCAGGAAACTGGTGCTGTCATGAAAACAATTCAAACGGCAAATGGAAATGTAAAAACAGGGATTACCGGCTCTTTTTTAAAATCTGTACAAATACCTGCACAATTTTTGCGAAACGCCACAACTGCTTTTGTCAAAACAGTGCCTACGAGTACAACGAAAATAACGACGTCTGCGAGCTCACCATTAATTCTGAGAACAGCATCACTTCTCAAAGCTCAAGACGCCAAACCGATGACTACTTGCACTTCCTCTATTTTACGTTCCAATACCCAAAACCCTTCCAATCCAATCTCCATTCTCAAACCACAGACGAAAATTGTTTCTCATACAATGAACAAGCAAAGCTTAATCAACAGTCAAAATGTTGTTACAAGCGTCGCTAATAACTTGACGAATTCACGCATCGTTCAGAAAACAACTAATTCTGGACAAAACGATGCGACGGAACGTACGAAATTGCTGCTCAATGGCAACAAAGATAAACGAAACGAAGCCACTTTAGCCACTGCTAGAGTCCTCAAAAGAGCCAAAGTCGCTGGACTACACAGTCCTGTTGCCCTTACCGCCGAACAAACTGATACCACCAAACCCCTTGGATCCAGTGAAAATCCCATACAAATTGTTCAACAGGGACACACTTTCCACAGTATGCAAAGACTTACACAGTCTCAGCTCAAACAAATCGCACACGTTTTACAACAGAGAAGTCAAGAAGCTGCAATGCCTAACGAGAGGATTGTTTATAGGTTTGTGAACAAAGCTCTATGCATTTTTTCAATTATTTTCATTCTAAAAATTAACCATTTTTTAGATTCATCTGCAAAAAATGATTTTTCTTATGCATAAAAATCGGATTAAACATGAGCCTCGTTTGTAGTGTCGATTAAACGATTCATATTTTTATTGCAGAGTCGTTTTTCCTGAAGAGCTTGATCTTCGGATGAGAAATCCTGCTAATTTATTGAAAGGTCGTGGAGGAAAACGTGGCAGACCAAAGAAAACTGCAGTAAGGCCACCAGTCCCAGCTACAAAAATCCCTACTACTCCGGAAGAGGAACACGAAGATACAAAGGTTTGTGTATTCGTGCACAAAAAAACCGAAAATTCAAACAATAATAATTCTCAGACTTTCGACTCGTTTACAATGTTTTTTTTCCGTTATACAATTTATCGTTTTTATAGGATGATCGTAAGAAAGTAATAGCACGAACAAGGTCAGGAAGATTATCACGACCTCCACGTCACATGGTGAGGGATTACAAGCATCTTCATCATTTGGATTTTATGCAACCGGATTTGGACGATTCGGACGGTGGTTACAGCGATTACAACACGAACGCGGATAAGTTGGAGAGTGATCCAACGTCAAAGGAGTTATTGAGCGGTCTGGAAGTTCCGAAGCGAAAAATATCCGATCATTTCCGTTGTCCAACGTGCAACAAAATTTATTTAGGTAGAACGCGTATGGCGAGGCATTTCGAGATGCATCCGGATCACGGAAGTCCGGAGCAGCTTCCGCCTCCGACGCCGGATCCTGAATTAAAGAGAGCGATCGTGCAAGATCCGTTAAAGAGAAAAGGAAAGAAACGAGGGCCTTGGGCTTACGTGACACCGGAGGCAAAGTCAGAACGTCGCCAATCGAAGCTCAAAGACGCGATTTCTGTTTGTGAGAATCCAGAAATAATAAAAATCGCAGCAAAACCAGTTTTGAACGCACAATCGATATTCGATTTGTTGCTTCTCAAATCTGATCACAACGTAAGAAACTTTCTCAGTGAATTAAAGAATCTTATGAACCAAATTCGTCAACAAGTTGGCACGATGTTGAGCTCGACCAATGAGATCGAAACCGACAATTACGATCTCGTTAATATCAACGAAGACATTCTATGTGACGCCCTTGGTCTTGATCCTGGTCTTTATCGCATTAATAACGAAGCGTTTAAAAAATCAGAAGAAATATTCGACGAGTTGAACGCCTCGATCGAAGAGCCACCGATGAAACTACAAAAAACTCATAATTCTGACGAATCCAAGGAACACTTTGAAGAGAGAATGTCCAGCGGTTTCTCCGAAAGCTCTGATTTGAGTGTGTCAGACTTTTTGAATGACAGGAAAAGCGATTCTCACCCTAGTTCGAATTGCCCCGAAGTTTTGATGGCGCTGACACTCATGCCGAGGAATCACAGTCCCATTGACAGTCCCGAAGTCACGAAATCACCCAGTATGTCTAAACTCTTGATTTCAAATCCAGAAATACAAAATCAACTGTCAGAGAATCAAGGCTTTCAAAAAATTGATATCAGCTCAACAAAATCACAGTCTTATCGAAAACTCGACAACCTCAAGGACGGTTTTACGAAATTAGCCGAAGGCCTTGAACTTTCTGGATGCTCTGGTGTCTTCGACAAATTGAACGTTAGTTACGAGCCAACGAAACAATCCTTACCGACCATCGATACCTTGCAACAAGCTTTCATCAAGCTCGAACCCATGGAACAAGGTTTTAAGCTCGAAAACACTACCGTCAGTAGTTACACCAAGGAAGATTCTCAAAACTATGAAAAAATTGAACACAGCTACGAAAATATTGAAACAAACTCGCAAAATTTTGTCAAAGGTTTTCACAAGCTTATCAACAAAGCTGTCCCTCTCAATGGCAACGATATTTCTGGTAAAAATGTTACAGAAACGAGGCTTGACGTCAACGAAGAAAAAATGTTGGTCGATTCTACCATCTGCAAGATTCCAGACGCTCTGCCTATTCTCCAAGACTCTGTACCAATCATGAGCAATTCTTGCGATGCCAGCATTTTTGGTAGCACCGATAATCTTGATATTACCAAAATAACTGGCTACGATCACATCCCACATTTGGATATTTTAACTTCTGGCGGTGTCATGGACAAGCACATGATGATGGACGAAAAATTAGTAGAGCAATTACATCTCGTTGATCAAACTAATCTCGTCGATGAACTCGTTTCCGAAAGACTCAAAAATATCATGCCTGACAATATTCTTGATAATAATTTAATCAGCAACGGTGCTAATTTGGACGCTGATCTCGATTTCGAAGCATTGAGTGAAGAATTTAACAGAAATACTAGAAGTTGATTACCGTATCAAACGCTATATTATTCCGATCCTATTTTTATACTATTGGGAAAAGAAAAATTCATCATTTCCTACATATTCTTGATAATTAACGATTTTCAAATATCCATCGTTTGAATCCAACGAATATTTTTCGTTATCAAATTTTACCGATATTTGTGACAACCATTCACTATTTTAACTGAAAAAAATAAATACAAATTAATATTTTCATCCATAATTTCATGAGTTGATACAAAAATATTCGTTGCATTCGAACTTTGTGACTTTCGATACTTCGATAATTCATTAATTAATTTTTTTTTAATTTTTTGACAGTATACCAAGATTTATTTTACGAGTCACATGCTTTTTCATCTCTTTTACACCACGAGTGTAAATTCATATCAAGAAATTCCATTTCTTCCTTTTTCTCATTTTCTCATGAATTTTTCTACACTTTTGTAAAATATTATTTTCCCGCACTATTCTTGCAAAGGACTGATAAAAATTGACGTCTCGATGGTCGAGTTCGTGACGTTAGAGCAAAGTAAAGGGCAATGAATTATTTTTCTTAAAAAAAACTCGAACGAATTTTTGTCCAGTTTTTTTGAAAAATTGGTTATTCGATTTGCTGCGAAGATAAATCCGATCGTTCCAACGCTTCGAATATATCAAATTTTGTGCAACCTGTAAAAAAATAAGTGGAAAAAAAAAACACACACGATTAGTTCAAGTATGCTAGTCTGCGAGTGCTGGAAATGAAAAATTCCAATGTTGCTCTTGGGATCTCTTATGTATTGATTAGTATGGAATTGTTAGATTTTTTTTTTAAATGTGTGAACGTAAAAAAATGCGATAGGGAGCACGGAAAATTAAGTTATTCTGTAAATATTACAAACGAAAGGAAAAACTGTGTACAGCATACGTTTAAAGTACATTTAGCTTAATTCCAATTAGAACGAGTATTTTTTAAGACAAGCCGACTTATAACGGCGATTGTAACAATCCGAAAAATGTGTAAATTGTGTAATACGTAAAGAGGCATTTTTCGTTATACTTTTAATGATTAACTCGTTTTTTTTCTCGCAAATATCATTTTGACAGAAACCAGAACATATTGGAATTTAAATGTCACAGTTGTCTCGTCAATTTTGTCAGCCAAAAATCTCTTAATATTTCCTGAGGGGAGAAAAAAACGATAATAATTATTTTTTATTCTCTTTTTTAATGGATACCTATCTCCGAGGAATATGACAATAATTTTCATTTTTTCTTTCATCCAGTAGCCAAATTCTAATTGGATTAAAATTTCATTTCTTATTTTAATCGACCCTCGACATTGAACATTTTTTTTCGAATCATACCTCGAAATCTTTGAATCACAAAATGTTACTTTTGTTTGAATTGTTTGATCTTTTGTCACCGATCTCAAGACTCGAACGCGAGAATATAATTTCGCAAATTTTGGTCGTTTGCATTTGGCACAGTGCACTTTTCGAGGTTTGATGCAGTTGAACTTTTTTTTAAATTATTATTTCAACCTTTCGTGTACCGATTGAAAATTTATGAACTTACTTTTCGGCGACATTTATTTATTTATGAATTTATTGTTTAGTATAAATGTGATATTGTTTTTCTCTTTTTTTCTACGTAGAAATGTTAGTTAATTACTTTTTAAGAGTTACGAAATAAGATAAATGGCGAATCGAAAATACGCTGCGAGTTCTGACGTAAAAACGTTGAAAAAATTGAACGAGACACTGTTGAACTTAATTGATAAAAATATCCCCCTGGATAGCAAGCCTTTGCACTTTTTTGCAGTAACGTAAAAAATCCACGGGGTCCAAAATACCCCAGAGTCTTGAAAACTTGTTGCCAAGTTAGGAGATACGATTAAAAAGGCTTGAAAGAAAATTCGTGAATAATTTTCAAGTATTCTTCAACAAAACACGACGATTCGTTCATAAAAAAATAGATAACGAATGTATTTTAGAGAAAATGATGAATTTTCGAAAAATCACGTGTCAATGTTTCGCATTATTTGCTGGTATCCGGTAAAACCTTAGACAATTATGTGAAACTTAGAAAAAAAAATTAAAAATACCACATCGACGAATTAAAAATCAGGAAATTTTCAAAAAAAAAAAAAAAATAATAACGCAAATGGCTTTTTTCGCTGCCTCACTCGTGGGTGCGAAAGTCACAAAATATTTGACATTTGCATCGAGTTTTCCAAAGTTATAATGACACATTCTGTTTAGTTAGTAATTGAGAAGTTAGTGAAGACGAAAAAAAAAGAGAAAAAAAAACATATTTGCAAAGATGATTCCATCCACAAAATCGTGCATTTACGAGGATAGACGTCGATTCGTATGTAAATATGGCAATACAATGTTTGTCCAAACAATTTATTTTTATTCTACTTTTTTCCCTCATTAAAAAACAAAAAAAAACGAAAAAAAAAACAAACAATTCACTCCTCTTTCTCTTGTACTATATATACATATTCATTGTATAAATAATTGACACGGAACAGTGCTTCCAAATGAAATTAGAAAAAAATATGAGACAAAAATACTAAATGCTCAAACAAAATGAAATTTTGTTATTTCAACGTCACGTCGGTTGCTCCCCACCGTGTAGAATAGTGTCTGCTTCTTTATCGAAAAATTATATTCTCCGGTAACGTAAGATCGAAATGAAAATGACAAAAATGAGCAAAAAACTGCAGAAGTTGATAATAAAAAATACAAAAATTAACAAAATGTTTCAGTCTCTATTTTTTTATAAAGAAACTCGTGAAAATTATCCCATAATGCTTAATGCATAATGCATAACTTAAAAATCTTAAATGTTCTCCAATTCATTATTTTTTAGTGTCGATTAAGAACGTACATTATTTGTGCCAATAATTTGATTCTATAAAAAATTTAGTACATATAGTAAAAATGATTCGTTAATATTTTTACACTCCTGCAACTGCTTTCAACCTTTTTGAGCCATTCACTTTTTTGCTTTGCCGAAGTTTGGTTCTTGGATGACTTTGGGAACAATGATCATCATTTTGAACTCGAAATTACTTATTTAGTAATTTTTTTTTTTTTTTCAAATTCAAGTAGCATTTGATAATTAACAAATAATGACAGAACATATTTTTGTTTTTACATTTATGAATATTCCAGGGACCATGAAGAACCAAAAAACTCAGTGTTTGTTGTTAAAATGGTAGTTTAATAAATGCCAAACTTCAAAAAAATGGGTGCAACCATGATTTTCAATATTTTTCCAAAATCGTGACCAATTTTCATGACGTTGTTTAATTTGTTAGATGATTTTCGTAGAATCGAAAAAAGGTAAATTTATATTTATCCAGAAAAATCATCGAATTCGTTCATGCAATGATGAAAGTATCATTAGTTTTGATTTTTCTTTGGAAAAATGCGAAAGGGATTTGAAAAGAAAAAAAAACTCCTTTCTATTAATTCAAATATCAGCATCGTTTTATTTCGTAATTTTTTTTCACATATTTACACGTTTAATAATTATCATTAATTTGAAAAAATCATCTGAGACCAGTTTCCACAAGCATGGACTCCAGAGCCAACGTTATGTCATCGTTTATTTTTATTTGATGAACCCAAGTTGCAAGGTGTAACATTTTCCAGGAATCACGATGATCGTGAGCAACATTTTCCAAAACTTTCCGTCGTATTTCTGCCTCGTCTTTGTACGCTTCGTAAATTAATTCTGCAGTTTGTGCTAAAATCACGATTTTTAACGAATTTTTCACTTTTATTCCTGGATTTTTATTTCTCGACAAACTTCTTAAGAATTTCGTCTTACCAAAATGTTCTACCGGCCAAGTTTGAAATAACTTGCCGTTTCCTTTCTGCAACGACTTTACAGCACCCATTTGAAGGGCCGATTGTTTCAAATTGCAGACAACTTCATCCTGATGAGAAAAAATCGTAATTTAAGCAATTAAAAAATATACTCATTCTAATGTTTAATTGAAGTGACGTTAATTGAATTTTACCAATTTATCACAATCTTTCGATAAATCGTTGCAGAGATCTTCCAAATCATCAGGAAAAGTTTCGTCGTTTTTAATTTGTGTTATATTTTTCAAAACTGACAGACCGTGCAAATGGATGTTGTTCCATTGTTGTACACTCGAATGTATCGTTGCCGCCAAATCTCTCACTATTCGTGGATTACCTGTCAAATTTTTTTGTTGCGATCCTCTCGTTATTGGAGATTCTGTAATTGATTTTGATATTCAATGAAGATTTATTCGAATTTTCCAAATTTAAGGTTTTCTATTTACGTTTTCATATTTTTAATCACATTTCTGTTTTTTTTTTATGAAATATTTTTATAAACTTTTGCTTACTGGCCACTGGCGAAAATTGTGCCATTTTCGAATTCAAAATGGTTTCAAATATTTATTTATTTATCACAATTGCATAATGTCCGATAGTTGTAAATATTATTCCGAGCTGTTCTCGCGTGACAACAATGTGCTCGTCCAACATAACCTCAAATACTACATAACCCCAAAACTCCCTTGCTGTTGTGTCCTTGAGAATGATTGGACATTGAAAAAAATGTTCAAATAAAACTCGATTCGAAAGCCTCTCAAGTTAGTTTTTAAATTCATCTTTAACTGGGAACAAAAAGAAATCCATTAAATCGTGAGAGTTTCCCATGTTCACATCTTTTAACATACATCTTGATAAAAAATATACAAGTATATAAGTGATATCTATATCATGAGATAATGAATTGTTTTCGGTTCTGGGAAGAGAGTCATTTTTGTAGACGGTTTTATTGAAAGGCTTGAAAAAATTAGGTGCATTTGTTTCAATAAAATTACGATGTGCGCAGTGTCCCGAAATTCTTTTAATTTTTTTTATCAACTCTGTTTTAATAAATTAGTTTAATAATCGGTTTATTTATTTTTCAAAATTAATGTTTAGTGCAAATGACGTCGAGTTTCAAAGCATGGAAAATGGATTTATTTACATCATGAAAATTTTTGACTTTTAACCACAAAAAGATGATAATTTCCAACCAGAATCATTGATTTTCTACATTTTTATTATTTACCAAATTGGAATTCGTCCAATTTTTTTTCCTCCCAGTAGAAAACGAATTTCCAATTAAAAAAATACAGTCGATCTTAAACAAATCATAAAATGCAATTATTCTTCCAAAATCTTTCTTAACCAAAAAAACAGCCTCTTCATCAATATTTTCGAGTTCAATGTCGTTTTAGAACTTATATATATAGACTTGTCTGCCAGTCCTTATTTCATATAATTAGCAAAAAAAATGTAATGAACCAATAAAAAGAAATACGAGCATCACAGAAAATCATAAAATTGTATAATCTTCATTTCTTGAGTCACGTGTATAAGAGCAGGTAAGAATCTTGAAGCAGATATTCTGTAATGTGGATAATAGTGAGACTTAAGGCGGTGCCCGAGCGTTACGAGTAGAGTCGAGTACTCCCGAGAGGCGGGAGTCACCTGTGAAAAAAGTGAACCATATAGAGCGTACCTGCATACAAACCGTACATATGGGGTGTTTCGAGTTAAAACGAAGCGTCAGACTTTTTTCAATATTGTTAATGAAATCCTCTCTGAACGACATTTTTTTTTTTAATTCTACGCTTATGACATTTCTTTATTCTTCAACAACAACAAAAATATCACGAAGCAATAAACATCGAAAATAATTGACCAATAAACAAAAAGAAAGGATTTTCTTTTTCAGAAATTGATTAATAATCGATAAATAAAGACTAAATAATCGATAAATAATTAATTTAATTACAAAAAACATTGAAAAAATCGTCAATAAAATCGGTTTTTATGCAACAATTTAAAAAAATGAAAAAATTATGATTTTTCATCCAGAGTGCAAAAAATTGAAGATAAAAATCGTAAATCTTGAGTTTTGACTATGAACGTTGGTTGGTAACGGAATAATTTTTCTTCGAAATAATAAAAAGTGGAAAAAGCGATGAAAAAAAAGGGGAATAAGAGGAAAAAGTTGATTTAAATGGGAAAGGCTTATACTTGGGTATGAAGAGACGATCGTACCATATATCCCATCTCGTTGCTTTTGTTTGGAGAACGGTAGGAGAACAAGGTCACGCACCAGGTAAAATGGCAGTAGTTCGTGGTGCTCCAGCGTACGAAGTAAAACGTTGCGTTTTACACACACTTAAAAGTCTCACTTACACCATCAGACGTAAATACGTTTCACATGCACACATATATATAAATATTACATAGTTCGTGTCAAAGTTTTGTATTTTTATTTTCCAACCTGTCACAGAGCGAAAAATAGACGAGTTGGATAGACAGAGAGAGTTTGTTACGAGTCTCCGTTCATTATAGTAGTACAAACATTTTGTGCCGTAAAAAAATAAAAAATAAAAGAATAAAACAACAACAACAAGATAGAGAAAGATCTTTGCGGTAAGCGCCAAGTGTACTCTCGCGGAATCGTGTAAATCGGAAGTGGAAAAGGTGCGTCTCGCTCAGACGAACCTCAAGGTCCTGTGGAATTTGGTTCGACGATAAATTTCATATTCCACAGGCGTATCTCAGTGATATCTATGGAAATACATCGCGCAATTTTTTTCTAATACAAAATACCAGAAGAATTTTAATAATAATAAAAATTAAAAACAAACAATTTCAATATTTCAATCACAATTCCAAAAATAATGTTTAAAATAAATAAATTGAAAATTTTGAATAATTTTGTGCAAAACACTCGAAAAATAAAGTCCTGTTGAGCTTCCAAACTAAAAAATGTGACATTTACGCACGTTCGTAAGTGAAATAAAAGAAAATATCATATATATATACTCAAAACTCTGTTTCGTACGAACTTTTCCTTAAGAGACGACAAATTTACCGTTTTCGAGAAGAAGTGACATAACAATCCTTACTTACGCGTGTAATAAGACAAATATATATATATACATACAGTACACAGATCTTCATAATAATAATATCAAAGTAAAGTGATGATAATCATAGCCCTCGCACGTCGTTTGCAATCAGATAAACCGAGCAAAGTATACTTACACACGTTTATATTTATTTCGTGTATAAAATGTATATATATATGTGTAAATTCATAAAAGTACATAAATATAAATATATATGTACAATATAAACGCCTTTATGTTCATATATATATATATATTTCATATCTAAAGTGCGGTATCGTAGAGTTAGTCTGATAAGGGCACACGTTGGTTTAAGTCAGTTGACTTTTGACGGGAAGGCGAGCGAGGCAGTGACAAAAAAAAATGAAAATGGAGGTAAGTTATGAAAAAATTCCATGTCATGCAGCATCTCCATTTTCGTAGACGATTTTTTTTATTTTTATTTTTATCTATTTTCCATACGACGATAAAAAATAATGCAAAATAAAGAAATTTGCAAACTTAATGAGACCATCCACTCGTGTGCGATTTGATAAAATTTCCAAAATGGCGATTGTTGATATTGAAATTGACAGTGTGATCGAAGGTCGAACGTTTGTTTGGGTTTTTTTTTTTATTACGTGAACTCCCCCGTATGTTATTATTTGTGTGTATTTGTGACAGTTGAACAAGCGGTGAATCACTTTTCCACGATTTTATCACGAGGAAATCGATGAATTCGGAAATTTGAAAAAAAAAAAAAGCAAATACGATTGTCATGAGTAATCCAGGATCTTGGGATTTTTTGATAGAACGGAATTTTTGCGGTGGTTACGAGTTTTGGAAAAAAAATAATGATTTTCATTTGACTGAATTTCAGGGTCACGAATTTTTGGGCTTTTTTTGCTTTAATTAAAATTAAATTTTTTTTTTCGTCCCAAAGATTTTATGTGTATTTAAATATGTGTTGTGCATAATAATAATGGTATTTAAATAAAAATGACAGGCCGATGACCTTAAAAAGAGAAGCAGTCGAACCGCTATTTAAATCGGTCGAGATCCATATATTTTTTTATTCGCCACATGCTGAGCTGGAGCCAGCACGATTTCTCGATTTTCATCGCAGTCCGGTACAGCGTCATGCATTTTTAAAAAGAAACATTTTTAATATAAAGTACGTAAAAAGAATAAAACGTTAGAGAAAACTTTAAGTGATAAAAATCATGTTTCCAGAAAATGTCACATTCGTAATAAAAGAAAATGTATTTAAAGAACTGAATTTGTGGGGGAAAAGGACAAAATTTGGGTGTGAAAATGAATAAATTTTCGCTGAAAAATGTATTTTTTCTTGATTTTATTTTCATGAGGTTATTTCCGAAAAAAATGAATTGCCAAATAAACAAAAACACACGAACAGTTCTTTCGAATAATGAAAAAAAAAATCACGTTTCATATTTACAGTTGAATTATAAATAAATTTTCAACTCTCAGCACGTGACCCAAAAAAATGGCTGCTACCTGTCGCGTTCTCAAAATCCACAAATAAATTCTCTCTCATTTCGTACTCATGGGGCTCGTTAATTCAATAAATACGCGAAAAAAATAATAGTTCCGTTTTTTTTGTCAATCGTATAAATGCACGATAAATAAAAGCGAGTATAAACTTTCACCGTTTTGTCAAAACTTACACCCTGTTGAATATCCGCTTCTCGTACTTTCGCGAAGAGCGAAAAATTTGTCCTTTCGCGTCCACGAGTGTCAGCAGGTCGACGGGGAGAAGATGGCGAGAGATTCAACGCGACAGTTGCGTGAATTTTGTGCGAAAGATTCCGACAGTAGCTCCTGAGAGTATAGGAAGATCGGTATGGCCCATTTTTCTTTTTTTTTGTGTTTTTTTTTAGAAAGGAAACATGCGATGGGTACAGTTAACTCGCTCTCTGCGGCAACGAGAATTTTTCTCTCCCTCTTTCTCTCGTTTTCTCCCGGTTCTTTCCGTCCTTCTCCCACTTAGTCTCTCCTTCAAAGTCTCTTTCTCTCTCTCCCTCGGTCTTTCTCCCGCTCGCGCTGAGTGATCGCCTCGATCGCCGACATTCTTGCCCGGCACTGGAGAGAGACTGTGCTGGTCGAGCAACGCGCAAACACACGTTCGTGGTACGATCCTTACGATCCTCGCGACCTTCTCGCACCAAGACTCAGTTGTTTTTTTTCGAACAAAATAACCGTCGAACAGTTCGGAATCGTAATAAATCGAACAAATGAATAAACACAACAAAATAATCATAAAATTAATACGTTATTGACCCATCGATTCGTCGACAAGTTATAAATTAACAATCTTCGTTAAAAAATCGTTAAGTGCGTGCGTGTCTTTTAATTTTATACATTTTTAGAGTGATCACAGACTGGAGCAGTTGAAAAAGGCTACCGATAGGATACAGAAAGAAATTGAGGAAGTTACCGAACGAGAACACGAGCTCAGGAACGTTGGCAGCATTAAAACAACTTCGGACGAAAACGTCGATTCCAAGGTACGTGTTTATTATTATTATTCGTATTATTTCTTTAGAATAAAACAGCTCTGTGATAAAATACATCGAGAATTGATCTATTAATCATTCTTAAATGTACAGAAATAGTAGAAACTCGGACGAAATATTAAAAATCAAATATCTTTCATTTTTAATGATTAATTGTCGTATTTTTTTTTTTGATGCACGACCAATTTGAAAGATTGTGAGTGATCGTAGGCTCGTATATAAAGATATTAAATGCGCTTGGAAATGAAACACATTATTTACGATGTACCTGGAGAAGTGAAAAGCTTTCAGCTGTGGTGGGAGATTTGGGTCGTTAGCCATAAAACGTGGATTAAAGTTGTGTACTTAGAAACACCTGTGAAAATTTCGAATAATCCAGAATTAACTTGACTGTAGGCATATTTTGAGCCGAGCATTGAAAATAAGTTTAAAAAATGTATTTCATTGAAAAAATAATATGTGGACGTATATTTACATACTAATATGGCGAAAGGAAAAAACAGTTGATAAATAACGAAGAAAAATTATTTTCGAATTGAAAACAACTCGACCGAGTCTTTGTTAGGATAAAAATACATCTGCGAATTGAGTTTCAATGTTTTTCGAAGATCGATACGGAAGTTCTGACATATTCGAACCAAAATACTAAGGAATATTCACTTGAAAAATTCAGCAAGATCTTTGAATTGTAATCGAAGATGAAAAAAAAAATGAAAAAATACAAATGTAAAACGCCACGTAATTTCTTGTACCAAATAAAACGCTCCTCGTCTGTTTACTCATTCGGTCACGTACCGATCCCCCATAATAATTCTATTCACGTAAAATGACGAGAGCTTATTTGTCTTTCGTGTTAGAATAGCCGGAATTACATAAAAGACTCTTTTAATGTATAGCGTTTCGTTATTTTTTATTTTATTTTTTTATTTCTCTCTTCACTTTTTTTTTCATACGGTTTTCGAGTGTACCAACTTTCCAGAAAGTTGATGTCAACAGTTTTCGTTCGATCGTTTATTGTTTTTGTAATCGCCTCAAAGAAAAAACTCTGTATTTATAAATCTGGACATAAAGAAAATTCAAATAAACAAATCATCGAAACAGCAATACAAAAGTCGAACAACCTCAAATTTTTATTGTCCAAAATGTAAATTTTTACGAAAAAATACTAAAACTTTGTATATTTCCATTGATAATTAAATTTCGAAATAATGTCCGAAGAGTTAGAGGTCATTAGAAAACGTGGAAATAATAAAAATTGTGTAATTAATGTGATAATTAAATTAAATCCAATTAAATTGATGGAATTTTTATTTTTTTTTTCATCTTGTTTGAAATTGTGTTTATTTTTTAAATGATCAACAGGTTCGACGAATGCCACAGGCTTTAGTATCCGGTAGGCTGAAGAGAACAACCTCGACCCCCCAAATTCTGGAGCCAACGACCCTGACCCCATTGACACCGACTTTAACACCAAAAATGACGAACGGTGTAATTTCGGCTCGTACAACACCAACGCCATTGCGTTTTGCAACGACACCGAGTCAAAAGGGTCTGATGCACAGGTTCCTCGCGACTCGAGGTAAAATCTTCAAGTCAAAAACCGTCGATGGTGATCCCTTAACACCACCGCCAACGCCTACGATTTCACTCAATCCATTGAGTCTTAAAGCTTTCGGAAAAACTTTGGATATGAAAATCGAACACGATGACGAACCGAAAAAACCACCGGTTCGAAAAGGTTACGTTCCTGTTGAAGAAAAAATTCAAAAAGAACTCAACGAGATGAAGGAACGAGAAAACGAATTGAGGTTTGAATTTTTCTGATTCGTATTTTCAAAAATTTGTCATTTATCCAATTTTTTAAATTATTCATTATATTATTATTAATAAATTGCATTATTGTTCAGTATCAATTATATCAGTGCAACAATGATTGATTATTTATTGAGATTCGTGAAATTCCAGATTAATGAGATCGCGAATGTTAGCAAAATCACAACCGAACTTACTAGACATCGGTAACGATAACGATTCAGATATTTACGATGGTGCTAATTCTCTGAGAAGTGGCACGTCTTCGAATACTTTGGACGAGGATGAGTTGGAGCGAGAAAACAAGGGAAAACACAAGGTAAAATAAAATGTCAATAAACTGAAGAGTTGAACCTTTAAGACACGTTGCCACCTTTTCCAAAACTATTTTCTCAGTTTTTATCGATTTTGTGGACTTTTTTCTTGTGTTTTTTATTGCAATATCTTTGAAAATGAATTCTTCTAGAATTTTGAACATATTTACAAAATAGTGTGATAAATGTGTCCACTAAATAAATAAAAAACGCGAAAAATGAGATTTTTCAAACCACAAACATCAAGATGACAGATTTGAAAAATAAAATCGAACGTGCTTTGTTTTTTTTTCAGCCAAATCCAAGAAGGAGAAGTACATTGATTGCCCAATGGGAAAATCTAATAGCAGCGACGAAAAAAACAGGAGAGAATGGCAACGAAATCGAGAATCACTTTTAATTACGGCATCTATTGAAAAACTCGTTATTTTTCCCTTCATGTTAACACGGTCAATGCTCCGAGCGAAAGCGATTATTTAAGAATGAAAAAAAGAAACATTTTCCTCCAAGTGCTCAGCCGAGCGTTGAAAATTGTCGTTGAGTCGCTGCAGACATAAAAATTATGTCTTTCGACGCGACCAACTTGAATGGTTACTGTTCAAGAAAAATGAAAAAACAAACCATGAAAATACGTGCGAAATTTATACAGTAATATTTATAAACATACATATTTATGTGTATGCGATCCGTAAAAATGATTAACGTCGCGAATAGTCAGTATTAAATTCGGTTTATAAATTCAAGACTTCGTGGACGAAGTCGATTTAGGTTAAGTAACAATCGCGATGAATTTTTTTCCATTTTTCGTTGTTATCCAAATTCAAAATGTTTAACCCGCAAGTTATTGATAAACAAAAATTATAGAAAAACATTGAAAATATTTCAGCCATTAATTAATCAATGAATTCATTGATTATTTCGAAAAAAAATTAATCAATTTTTTTCAAAATTTTGCAAATGGTTGAATTTATTTAGCCATTCAATTTTTATTAATTAGACATTTGAAAAAATAATTATTTATTGTAAAATCTCTAATTTGTGGAGTCGAAAAATTGCTCAAACGAATATTTTTTGAGAAAAAAGTCAAAAACTTTTTTTTTTTCTGGCGTGCAATGAAGTTTCGGATTTTTCCAACTACGTATTATTTGATCGTGAAATTTCCTATGCTAACAAAACAATCAATTTTTTTTCCGAATGTCCCCGAGTGTGATACGAGTTAAAAGACCGCTGAATGGGCTTTCTGTACTTACAATACAATACGTTTGAATGAGCTGGCGATCGAGAAAATGGATGAGAAAAAAAAATCCATTAAAAAAATTGGTAGAATAGTTATGGAGTATTTTCTACGGTTGGTGCATAATTAAAAAATCCATTTATCTGTAAGAAATGACCGTAATCAAAAATCACGTGCAATTTCTTTTTTTTTTTTACGTATGCATAAAAATATGATTAAAAAAGAAATATGAAAATGGTGCCGAATTTTGTAACAACACAATTGTTTTTTTGTTTTTCGTTTTCGTTAAAGGGATTTCGTACTATTTGCCATTGAACCTCGCAACGAATCTTCCCTTTAATGTGTCTCGCAAAACTTGCATTGCAAGTTTCTATGTTTAAAATTATACAAATATACGTACACAATGCTTCAGATGGAGATTTTGGTGTGATGTTGTTGCAAGTAAAATGATATATATTTATACATGATATCGAATAAATTATTTCTCGTATTTAAATTCCGAGGCCTCTTCATTATGCGTTTAATTTAGTTTGAATCACCTTTTGGATCACTGACGATCCCCAATGTATAGTGTTTAGTGAGGAACCCACTTTAAAAAATGACAGCGGATTTATTTCGGTTGGAAAACACAAAAACTGCTATAAAGGACAAAGCTTTTAGACGACAATAAAAATGATATTAATAACCGAAATTGCAAACGAAGTTTAAAGATTACACTCAGGAAATTAACTTTTCGATGTGTCATCGATTGTAAATGCACGATTAATTAAGCGCCCTATGTATGTGTAGAAAAATGAAGAGACCGTTATGAGAAAACTAGCATTTAAAAAAAATGCTTTTGTTAGGTTGGGAAGAAAGCCACCGAACTTCCGGTTTGACAGTGCCATGTTCTTACTCCAGATGACGTATCCCGACAGTAGCGGCTCTCGCGAGAGTATTGAGCATTATTTGCCAACATATACACTTCTGTATACTCCATTTACATTTCAACGTGACATTTCTCGGTTGTTGGTATCGATAGTTAGCTAGTTTTTACATAATTTACCTTTAAAAATCGTGCTCGTAAGTACAGAAACACTTTCTTTTAGAAAATATTAAATGATGAGGATGTCTTTGACGTGGGAGTACTGTTGCATTTTGGAGTTTTGAGTTAAATGCGTTATACATGCCGGCCGGTAATTTTGTGTACGTGGTCGAAATGTGGACAGGGAAGCTCCGCTTTGTTCTTGATTTTCGACTCAATCAAGCGTGATAATGATCCAAAAAAACGAAATTCTTAATCTTATCTTATTTCGCATCGCATTTTTTGCTCCTGGATTTACGTTTCGCAGCCAACAAGTTATTTAACCTCACTTTTCGTGTCAAACTACTACACTATTAAATCGATGACAAACATCTGCGAAGTTTTTTTTTTTTTTAAATATCTGCAGCTGTATATGAAATTTTTTTACCTGCATTTTCCATTTATGGGAATCCTGTATCATTTTAAATGTTAATAATAAACGATAAATATTAATTGTAATTAATTCATTATTTTTAATTGAAGGCCGACAATGGTGACCCTTTCTAAAGTTAGGGGCCTGCGGATGTCGGCTCAAAAGCAGGAAACGCTTCTGAAGCTGACAATACTCTCACTAGCCGCAGTTTTGTGTAAGTTCATCAACATTGAATAAATGGATATTGATTAGAAACCAAAGTCCTAGAAAAACTTCATATTTTACTCGATCCTTTTAATTTTTTCAGCTTTCGCAACTCGTCTTTTTTCGGTACTCAGATACGAAAGCGTTATTCATGAATTTGATCCATATTTCAATTATCGCACAACCAAATTTCTCGCAGAAGAAGGTTTCTACAATTTTCATAATTGGTTCGACGACAGAGTCTGGTATCCTCTTGGAAGGATCATCGGAGGTTCGTCTTATATTTTTCTTATACTTCTTTGAACAGCAAAAAATTGTGCATATTTTTTATCTCCTCATTTTTATTATTGATTTTCAATTTTCAATTGGAATGTGCATAGTTTTAGTCGTTTTTGCTAACATTGTGATTCATTCGCATCCTTTGCAAAAACATTATTTTTTAATAATACTTTTCAAGGAACAATATATCCTGGACTCATGGTAACATCTGCAACGCTTTATCACGTGGCGAGATGGCTCAACATTACCATTGACATACGCAACGTTTGCATTTTTCTTGCACCGTTGTTTTCCAGTTTCACAACCATCGTTACATATTTGCTCACTAAGGAACTGAAGGTTGGTCGCTATTAAATCCTAACAATAATACAGACACGTTGAAAAACATGGTAATTTTTTTTTGAAGTTTAATTCGAATAAAAACAGATTTTCGTCAAAATTTTCTGAACTGCAGTTCTCGATATCGATTAAAAAATGAAAATTCATAACAAAAATAAAAACTGTAACTATCAGAATGTGTAAATGGACAGTAAAAAGTAACTAAATTGTGAATTTAAAAATTTGAAAAAATTTTGTTTCGCAGGATTCCGCTTCGGGGCTGCTCGCAGCATCGATGATTGCAATTGTTCCTGGATATATTTCGAGATCTGTAGCTGGATCTTACGACAACGAGGGAATAGCGATATTTTGCATGTTGTTTACATATTACATGTGGATCAAAGCTGTTAAAAGTGGTGCTATTTTTTGGTCGACCTGCGCTGCACTGGCCTATTTTTATATGGTGTCTTCATGGGGTGGATACGTTTTTCTTATCAATCTCATACCCCTGCACGTACTCACGCTCATGGTTACCGGACGTTTTTCACACAGAATTTACATCGCTTATAGCATACTTTACTGCATCGGTACAATTCTATCGATGCAAATATCGTTCGTCGGTTTCCAACCGGTTCAAAGCTCCGAGCACATGCTCGTAAGTAAATAAACAATTTTTTTTTTGTTTCTTTCATTGCAATGACATTATCTCGAATTTCTATGACTGTAGCAAAACTTATTTCTTATTTCATCGAAAAAAGCTCGAAAGAAGTTTAATTTGAAGATAGAATTTAAAAAACAAAAAAATACGGAAAAATCCAGAATCTTTTTTTTGAAATTTCACTAAATTTCATTTTATTTTTGTTATTTTTAAGGCTTTGGGTGTTTTTGGCTTATGCCAAATTCATGCTCTCGTCGATTATCTTCGGAGTAAAGTTTCCGAAAGTGATTTCGATCTCCTTTTCCGGGGACTGATAGGCTCGATGCTTACAGCTTCGTTAGTCGTTGGTGGCGTTTTGACGATTACGGGTAATAATATTTTTGTTATGTTTTTTGTTGTTGTTTTTTTACTCCTTTTGTCCAAGCTTTGTAATTATTCAAATGTACATTCGTGATTTGGTGACTTTCAGGTAAAATATCGCCATGGACCGGCAGATTTTATTCTCTTCTGGATCCTTCGTACGCTAAAAATCACATTCCAATCATCGCCTCCGTCTCGGAACATCAACCGACCTCATGGAGCTCTTTCTACTTTGATCTTCAAATTCTCGTCTTCCTCTTTCCCGCTGGATTGTATTTCTGCTTTTCCAAACTCACTGATTCCAATATATTTCTTATTCTCTATGGTGTTACGAGTCTCTACTTTGCGGTGAGTTTTAATTTTTATTCCCTATTTTCATCGACGTTAAAAATTTTTTCCAAATCAACTAATAAAAATAAATCTATTCTTATACAAAAAATTGTTATTTTTGTACTGTTGTCTCATTATTTTTCAAAGGATATAAACAAAGACGAATGTTTTGAGTTAATCGTTTAAAAAGATATACAAACTGCAATAAACAGAAAAACAAATGTTAAAATATATATATTTTTTAATTTTTTTTTTGAATTTTTACAAAACTATAGGCTGTCATGGTGCGTTTGATGCTTGTATTGGCGCCAGTGATGTGTATCCTCGGTGGCATTGGTGCTTCGTCGTTGCTGTTGACTTACATGAAACAAGTCGAGAGTGGAAAAGTCGTCGACAAGAAAGCACGCAAGTTCGAGAACAATTACGTATTGCGAAGCGAGGTAATTTCATCTTTACGAACAGAGTAATCCTCATATGACACAGACTCCCTATATTTGAAGATTTGCACGTAGTTTAATTTTATCAAATGTGTCTCCAAAATACATAAAAAAATTCTCCACAAAAACCTTCTGGGGAGCCAAATATCTTGAAAAATCATGTATTATGAAAAATAATGTTGTTTTCTGTGTTTTATTTTTATTTTTTAGATTGCCACGTTGTTCGTAGTGGTCATGTGCATTTTGTTTTTCTCGTACACGTTGCATTGTACATGGGTAACAGCAGAGGCATACAGTTCACCAAGTATTGTACTTTCGGCACGTTCCCCGGACGGTGGTCGAATGATATTCGATGATTTTCGAGAAGCTTATTACTGGCTGCGAATGAATACTCCGGAAGATTCGAAAGTAATGTCTTGGTGGGATTATGGTTACCAGATAACGGCGATGGCAAATCGGACTATTCTCGTTGACAATAACACGTGGAACAATACTCATATTTCTCGAGTTGGACAAGCAATGGCGAGCAGCGAAGAAAAAGCTTACGAGATTATGAGAGAGCTCGACGTTAATTACGTTCTAGTGATTTTTGGAGGTCTCACTGGTTATTCATCAGATGGTAAATATTAAAGAGAAATAGTAAAATTATAATTCAAGGAAAACAACAAAAACCGAGACAAAATCGTTATTTATCACTTAACGAAGAAAATTTCAAGAAAGAATACAATAGTTCGTTTTTTTTTTCTCGCTTTTTCTAGATATTAACAAGTTCCTATGGATGGTGCGTATCGGTGGATCCACAGAAAAAGGAAAATCCATCACAGAATGGGATTATTACAATCCTACCGGTGAATTCCGTGTCGATAAAGAGGGATCTCCGACTCTGCTCAATTGTCTTATGTACAAGATGTGCTATTATCGATTCGGTCAAGTTTACACCGAAGGAGGTAAAAAAAAAAAAACACGAATATTAAGGTTTTTTTCTTATCATGTGAATTTGTCGATCAATAGAAAAATCAAATGAATGATATTCGATTAGAATCTTTTCAAGTTAAAAAATTCTTCAAATCATCGTTTTTGCTTGATATTTGAAAATTTTTAAATCTAAAGAAATGCCATTTTTTGTCAAAAAATAAATAAATAACGAAATTCTTCGAAATTTCTTCGAAATAGGCAAACCAACTGGATACGACAGGGTAAGAAACATGGAAATAGGAAACAAAGATTTCGAGTTGGAGACGTTGGAGGAGGCCTACACAACGGAGCACTGGTTGGTGCGAATTTACAAAGTGAAAGATTTGCGAAATCGTGGAAACTAAAAGGAGACTTAGAAGGAAGGGAGTTCGAAAAAATAAGAGAAAAAGGGAGAAAAAAAGCAACGAAAAGTGAATTATCTCGAGATTATTCCGTGGACTTCCAGCGGGTTCGGAGTGTGAACGGTGTCATGAATTTATTGGATCATCATTCGTGATTGAGCCCTGTGAGATGAACGATATTTTTTCCTATTAACGAATGAGATTGTAATAATTCGAAATATCACGATGAAACGATCGATATAAAATAATTCAATACGTACCACAGTGTCATCAACGAAATATTTTTTTTTTTTTTTTTTTTTTCATAAACAAAATGATAATCGAATTTGATCTACGATGATAAATAATTAAGGTCCATTTTGTATCGATCACGCACATTAAAATAGAACAAAATTTGTTCAATTTTAAATTCCCGCTTTTTACACACGAATCTCCAAGACATTTTTTAGCCTAACGTTTTAATAATATACGACGAATTGAACGAACGAATAATTCGAATTTTTATATTTGTAATGATTGATAAAAACAAAAAAAATAACAGAATGCACATGATATCGAGACTGTAAGGAGATGACATAGAAAATATGAGTATTTATGTGGTATATTAACAATATACAGTTTGTAGGTACAAGATACGAAGATATTTTTTACTTAATATTAATCCCATTCGCCGATGTACATCGCACGAGGTGCTGGTGGAATAACGCCTCTCGTAGGTATGGGTAACCTTCCGTAAATGTGATTGTACGGAGAATCAATTCTGTCGTCCGAATCTGCAAAAACAACAATAATAATAATCACAGAACTATCGATTGGGTGGAAAAAAGTAACGAGAAAAATTAAAAGCTCAAAATTCACTTTACATTCGTTTATAATCGGTTTTTTATTACTGTGCATAAGAAATTAACTGAATTTATGAAAAAAGTAATAAAACTTGAGTAGAGAAAAAATATCTTTCAAGTTTGCTTCACATTCGTTCAGTTTTCTTTCTTTATTAATAATTTACTTTGTTTTTTTTTTTATTGCCCAAAGGAATGTGACTTTGTAGATTTTGAATGAAACGTCAAATTTGAGAAACGAAAATGGAGGAATTTTTTTCGCTAGTTTTTTTTTCATTAATTTTACATGCATTTATCATTTTTATTAATTTTTATTTGTTAACACTCTTCACTTTCATTGTCTCTCATGAAAATTGACTTCATTTGCATGTTAAAAAGTTCCAAATATTTGTTTTGTTCATAAAAATGCATTTCTAATGGATCCAAACAATAACAAAGCGTCAAAAGGTTTCGTTTTATTCATAACTCAAATTTTCATCACGTCACAACTCTTCAGTTTGTTTAGCACTCATAAAAATCTATCTTATGAATTCTAAAACCAAACATAAAAATGATAAAAATCATCAAATAAAAATGAAAATCGTTTTTTGATAGAAAGAAAATATTTCAGACCTTGAAAGGGTCTCGTTCATTGTTTTTTTTTTTTTATTTTTTTTTTTACTACTCTGATTTTTGTTACATCACTAATTTACACTTTTTTCAGGACTCATAAAAAAATGTATCTACTAATTTTTCAACCGAACGAAAGAATGAAACGGTTAGAACAAAGCGAGGAAGAAAAAAGGAGGAGAAATTGTTACGTACGTACCGAGTCCGCTCTCGAAGCTTCTCGCGTGGTAGACAATGGGTGGCCGTTTGGCCTGCACGTGATGACCATAAATTTGTGACGATTGACTACTGACGTATCCGCCGTTGCCGTTGCTCACATAGGAAGGCGCAGGTTGTGGTCGAACGTATCCATGAGGCGAGATTATTTTCGTGTGACCGTTTTTCGCCATTTTCACGAAATTCGGTACTCTGGCTCTCAGACCGCAATAATAAGGATCGTCTGTCAAAATGCAAACTTTTTCTTCAAAAAAACAGAATCTTTTTCGCGAAATTACTACTTTAAACGAATTTTTTTTTTTTCTACTCACCATATTTTTTACTATCGTTCTTTTTACTCTTTTTATCATCGTTCACTATTACAGCTTGTCTGTGATTTGTTCCATAGTCGTCTTCAATGTCGTCATAGTCAGGCTAAAAGTGCAAAAACATAAGCGATTTTTTACCTTCACTTTTTGTGTCATCAAAGCACGAATAACATTTTTTTTTTTAAATAAATTCAATCAATTTGAAAGAAGAAATAAAAAAATCATACGTAAGGAAAAGAGAAAACAATGAAAAATGTAAATTAATTTGAAAAATTATCGAATCAAACAATTCAAAAGAAAAATGAATTTGAAGGAAACTTGATAATGAATCTTTTTGTTCTTTCAGTAATAAAAATCTTTTTTTATTCAAGTTTAAGAAGAGAAAATACCTTAGGAATGTGAGAAATGTCTTGGCCATAAAGATTTTCACGCGGTGGTAATTTCGGTGGCCTCTCGCCTCTTCGTGGTTGATATGTACCAGATTGCACATAAATTTGTTCCCGAGGATCTCTGCCTGTATTCAAAACTTCACTGGGACCCGAGGACGAAGAGACACCAGCAACGCTGTAAGGATCTTCATCGGGTATTGGAATTCTTGGACGATTTTTAATGTCAACAGGCCTTTGAAGGGCAAGTACTGGTGGTAACTTGGATTTGAGCATATCAAGACCAACGACATTTACGATTAAAACCCAAACTGGACATTGCAGTAAATCCGCTTCAGTACGAACGAAAACAATTGCGCTCAAACATTGAGTCTCCAATCTCCGCCTATCAGGATATGCTCTTCTCGTTTCTCTCGATAAATTAGTTTGATATTTGTTCATATCAAACAGCTGAAATGAAATAAAATAAAAATGTTATTTTTTCAAACCTTGATTCGATTTTCATTTATTTTACTTCTATAAACTTTGATTTCACCTTTTTATTTGCAATCATTTAATTTTTATAAGATAAATAATGAATTATTTGAAAAACGAAATGTCATGCAAATAATTAGACGAATTTATTTCGTATAAGTTTATTTCTTTTTTTTTTTTTGCAAAATCCAAAGAAATTTCATATTCCGATTTAATTGATAACTCCTTTGTGTGCTTAATATTAAAAAACCGTGTTTATAAAGTTTTGCTCAATTTTTCTCAGTGAAAAATTCCATTATTGTATTTTTTTTAAACGTTTTTTTTCTTTAATAGAGTTTTGGGTATTAAATTTTCACCAAAAAAGACTTAATTGGAGAGCATTCTCTTCGTTATCGAAAAACGAAGAGAAAGAGGTATAATTAAACGTAATTATTGGTAACGACGATCATGATATGCTGAAGAAAAGTTTGGATCGTTTTTGAATCATTTTCGGGGTTTAAGTGAAAAAAAAAGATTCAAAGTAATTATTCCGTAAATTGCTTTTTTTTACTTTACATTAATAAAGTTTCGGATAAGAGAAATCAAATGCATATAGGGATCCATTATGAAAACCTACTTTTCCAGGTTTCTCGAGCTCGAGTGCTCCTTGCGAATTTCGCAGGATCTCACCACCGATTGCATTGTCCTCTTGATTCGTAGTTTTTATGTAAACGTTGCTCTTGCACAACCTCTTTATCAAAATATTGCCTTGATCGTCCATTTTAATCTTGACTCCTTGATTTATGTTACGTTTCGCTTCCTCAGTTTTGGGATCGCGCATCGGATTGTCAAAGCCACAAAGTCCTATTCTGTAAGTTTTGATAAAAACATGAACATTATTATTTGGAAGCGAAAAAAGAAAAGATCGTCGAATGAGTTTTGGTCAATCGAAAAAATCCGTGAATTCGAGCGATTCCTCGGGGATCGGGGTTAAGAAAGAGTTTAAATAAGAAAAAAATGCCCTCAGTTATCCTGATTTATGTCGAATATTCATATTTTTTATTGTCATTGTTTCTAATGTATCATAATTGTGGTAAATAATTATTTTAGGAAATGAAAACTCAAGTATAAGATCCTCAACGACTCGGGAGTCATTAAAAGTCAGGTTAGGTTTACCAACTGTATCAGCTGTTACTCGCGCTCGTGACCATACCAAATATGTTCTCATATTTACCGGAAATTCAAACTTTCGCGTAACGTAATGTTCGATCAACACGGTGAAGTTTTAATTATCGGTTTTTTACAATTTGTTTTATGTCTGATCTACAGAGTGCCCGTTTTTTAATGACCTTAGTTGGAAATATAAGTGGCAAGACTGTGATTATTGAACTTCCGGTTGGCGCTCTTCACAATGTGACATGCTTTTCTAAAAACTCTCGACTTCTCAATTTTAATACGCATAAAGAAAACAGATAATATTGCTCAAATTTCGGGAATAAGTGCATAAAGTGTTCGTTTTCAGAAGTTAAAAATGTCGAGTCTCCAGTTGGGATCGTTGACACGTTTCATCCTCCGTAAATGGTGCAAAAAAAAAAAGAAATTTTTGTACAGTTTTTTACGTGACCTTTTTTATTTGTTCGGTGAAAGAAATGATGAAAATTACGGATGCTCACTAAATAAAAAAACAAAAATTGCAACGTACTGCAAAATGTGCAACACGCGATCTTCGAAAAGTAAAAATATTGTGTGGCGTGATTTATCTCGCAAGGAAATTACACAGTTACGAGGAGGCCAAATATTGGGGTGAGCTTCGAGGAACCGAACGAGTAATTATTAATAAAATTGTTATTAGATATCCGAAGCTTGAGATATTGTGCATGAGAAAAACTATCCGCGGTTTGCGTGTCTCGCGTGACGAGGTAACATTGCATTTTATTGCGCGAGTTTCACTGACAGGATTCCTCTGTTTCTCGCGCTTTGGAATTGAGTTTCGAACAGCTTAATTTCTACCGATGCCCCGGAAACCAATTCGATGTAATTGCAAGATTGGAAGAGAGCGAGAGATTTGTTTCATACTCGAACAAATTACAGAAATGGCTTTGAGTTTCTGAACAATAAGAACGAATAAAAATGTTCGATTCGAAGTCAATGTGATCAAAATTCCCAAATTTCCGATACAGTTTCTAATTTTCATTCAATCGGCGAACAATTTTCAAGTATTTTATTTTCAGTGGCATTTTTTTTTCATCGGTTCATTTTTTATTATTTTTTTTTCTATTGAAGTGAAATAACTTTTTCTTCGTGTACAAATTTTGCGAATGAAAATTCTCACGATCGTTTGCTCACTTGAGTTACATTCCTGCGAACAAGACATTTCGACGAATCGTCATTAGCGCTAATTTGTCGAACGATGTCGACGATTATTATTATTTTTTTTACTTGCAGTTATTTTTTATTTGTATTATGAGTAGAAAAACGTTTACCTAAATCCATCGAATCCATCGTTTGAACCGTTTACCGTGAGAACCGGAGCTCTCGCGTATGCCTTGGCTACTCGTCTGTTACGTTCAAAGACTATCACTTTAGCCCAGATCTCGTCATCGATCTGATTCCATTTGTCGAGGACCTCTTGTATGTGATCCTGACATATTGAGAAGAAAAAAAAACACTTAATACTCACGTCATAATAGAAAAATGAGTTCTCACCAAGTGCTAAATTATTTGTCAATTAAAAAATTGTAAAATAAATATTTTACAATTTTTTTTAAACCTGACAATGTAGTGTATTTACCTTATAGAGTTTGTCCAAATTATACCAAACATCCTCTTCTTCTTGTTCCTCGTATTGAGCCTCGGCGAGGTTGTCCCTCGAGCGGGATAGAATTTTTCGCCTCGACACCATGGCTCAAATTCTCGTTGATGCCAATCTCAAATCTGTATAATTATAAATTCAAATAAAAAATAAATACAATATTTATCGAAATGTGTGAAATAAAAAGTAAAATTAAAATAAGTGATGAGGTAAAAAGTGTAAGATTAAAAAAAAAACAGTAACAAAAAATAAAGAATTATCTGGGTGTTGACGTGCTGATGAAATGTTTAGAAAATTTTAATCACTTTCGACAAGTACCGGATGAATTAATAATGGTCTTGGGTTTGAAATCGATTGTTAAGTATTTCGACAAAGACTGAACGTCAAAAAACGCATGTAGAATGTGATTCGTACGTATAACGTCGTTGTAAACAGACTTTTTAAAATGAAAACATTACAAACAAAAAACTGTCAAGGGCAACGGAAGTGCTTAGGGAGTTTATTTGATCGATTCTTGCAATGCTTCTGTGCTCTATGATTTATGTGTGTTGCAATATAACGCGAGAACGATTTTATCGTTTCATAGTCCAGGATAACAAGATTGAGCAGTTCGATGATTGATTAAACGGTCTTTTAACCCGAGGCTTCTGGTTCGAATTTTATCCACGAAAAAAAAAAAACAAAACAAAACAAACCAACTTGATCTTTTTGTTTTTTCTTCGTCTATCCATTTACTCAAGGATTTTTACAACCTCGTCAAAATTCGTTGTGGCATTGTAACTTTTTTTCCATATTACGTCTGAACGTTTTACTAACGAGGTTACATTTTATTAAGTGATTTTTTTTTTCTCACTGACTTGGGCGTCTCTAAATTCAATATTCACTTGTTTTTTTTTTTTTTTTTTCATTTTACAATTAAAATGGTGGCAAATTTTGAAATAAGAATGTTTTTTTTTGTGAATAAGAAAATTGGTCGATGATATCCAATGACAGCAAAGTGCTGCACGATTTTTTCTTTGTTATTTTTTCTGAATTAAATATACATCCATGACGATTTAACTGTTTGTGCTTTTTTTTGGGCTTGCTCTTGTTTCGAAGCTTCAATGTTCCAATCCCTTTAGGCCTAATTGTCATAATGACAGCTTTTCGAATGGCTCAAAGTGCATGACGAAATTATATACGTCACGGTTTACCAATTCGGTAATTCTCAAGTGTGTGGGATACTAAATCGTGCTGCAGCAGCTGTTATATGGCAAAAGGTGCAGTTTCTCGTGATCAAGAGCAATAAAAACTTCAAGAGAATTACAGGCAATCGGTAAATCAGTATTGAGATTGACGCTAACCGTTGCTCCGTAATATTCATCCCAAAAGAAAGTGAAATCGTATATTTTACTTGAGGCTATTATTTCATTTCGTTTTATTCCATTATGTCGAAGAAATCAACTGCGAACTTTAAATATTTCAAATAAAATTATAATCCTTTTAACAAAACTGCTACAAATTTTATCTTCAAATCATTGAATCGTTATCGTCAGTGATAATCAAATATTCAGAGTTTAAAATGTGTACGTAATTATTTTCTATTTTTTCGACTGCGATTGATCAAATTGTATAAATTCACAAAAATTTGAAACTGGCGGATAAACAATTGATAAGCGTGTTTCTTGAAGTTCAAAATCCAAATAGAAAATATAAAAAGATTTTGATTTTCTTTGAAATAATATGAACAATTTTGATAAAAACATAAAAATTGCTCGAAAAAATAAATAAATAATCTCATGCAAAGATTAAATTTGACATTTCGACTAAAGTGTTTTTTTTTTTTGCCACTTTTGAAGTTTAACGATTATGTCAGTTCGGTTAAAATTATACCGAAAGGGTGATTTCCCAGCGATAAGCGTTGACAGGACTACACGAAAACAATTAAATTATTCAGCAATCGTATAAATCACGATCCATGAAACTTTCGGTCTTTTCAGACAATCGACCATATCAACGAACGTTTTAAGTTCCTTGTGTATCGCTCCCGGCCTTTAATCTTTCTCTCTGACTCGTTGTTCTTTTTTTTTCATTTGCTATATATATGTCTATATTTGCATAGTAACGGTCAGTTGAATAGTTTCTCGGTGCTCTAGCTATAGATACAAACATATTTGTTCTCGCCGCCACGTGCAAAGAAACGTATTGTTGCGCAACGCTTCACAAAACTCCAGGGAGAGCTTTTACAGCCGACGATATAATGGAACCCTTTTTTTTTATTATTTATTATTCTCTCCTTTCATCTCCATTACGACTTTCCGCTTCCAGACATAACGGCACGCGTCTTTGTGTCATAAACTGCAATATTCCTTTATTTGTTTATTCAAATATTCGTCGATTCATGGGCCTGCATGCAATAAACACGACAAAATGATCCTCGATTATGTGTGACTAATCCTCGCCTACTTTTTAATTTCAATTTCGATGTTTTTTTCATTAAATATGATCGATTTATGATCATTTATTTTTTTCATAATTGAACTATTATTTTAATAATAAATACCGGGTTTTTCGGTTCCATATGATTCGTAGGACATTAATAAATGTAAAAAAACAATGTGATTGATTTTTAATAATTTTCTAAATGAAAAATAATTGTTTTACGACTGAAATTGAAATAGAACGCAATAAATATTTCTGTGAATTAGAAAAATCGATAAACTCCTAAATTAAACTTCTATTAATCAGGTGGATTTGTTATTTTGTTTTTTTTTTTTTCGTATATCATGTAAGAGAGTCCTCATACATTCGCGAAATTGTATTTCAGTCCTTTCTCTCTCCATATTCGGTCGAGTTAAATGTCACGACAGGATATTTAAATTAAATGTCAAACGCGTTTTGCCCGTAGATTTGAGAAGAAAAAAACAGTTTATAAAAATATAAATAAATATTGATCGAGTTTCACGAGGATCCGGTTATTACGTTTCTCATATACGTTGTGAAAAATTGTCGTTACAGTTTACGAAACAGTATTACAACCGGAAAGTCTTTTATTTAATAATTTCGTAAGACACGTGGATTATTTAATTTCGTGATCTCAGTTTTAAAATGACGAATTTCCATTGAGAGATAAATCACTTTATTAAAACATTGCCCAGAAAAAAAAATAACCTTAAAAGTTAAAAATCTACCGTTCAGAAATGAAAATCTGTTATTCATATGGAAATTCCTGAAGAATAACATGTCAACACGACTATTTTCGATGAAAAAAAAAGAAGAACTCTTTGGACCAAAGATAGACTCGCAAAACCATCTGCCAATTACCATATAAATTGATAATCCACCTACAGAAAAAAAAGAGTAAAGGTCGATATGAAAATTCAACGGATATATAATTCCAGTCGATTTAAAAACGAAAAGGTCATTGAAAAATGTAAATATGAGTGGTGGAGGTTGATCGACATATAACTTGATGGGAATAACTGTCAAAAATGGATAGATTTCCACATATTCCAAAAGACGTTTATATTTTGTTATGATTTAATTCAATTCCCAGGAGCGATGAAAAATGTGTCGGAGAATTGGTGCGGGTAAGCAATTTGCTGAAAATGTGGAACAAATGTGGCTCCAGGTAGTTCGACCTTGCGAATGTTTGTTTTTTTTGGTCGAGACTCTCACTTTCGAAAGGAGCAGGATGAGAGAGTTGATAGAAAGCGATGGATGGGAAAAAATTGCTCACCCGAATAAAGATGGGAACGTTTTTGGGAATTTTGGGCTTGTGAATGTCAGTCTGTACGGTTGAGTAATTTGATCGAGGTGAGATGTCACGAGGAGATAAATATCTTTTGGATTCACGTGTATTTATATATCTCCACATATCCGGAAACATAAATTTATTTATTTATTCATTTATTTTGTTTATTCTCCATTTGTATTCGTGTGTGACCTGGTATTTGTAATTGTAAATATGTATTCTCGTCGATAAATGTTGGAGGAAAAGAAAGAACAACAGAACTAGTCGAAAGCCATGAGAACCAAAATTAACTCCTTCGCTTCCGGGAAGGTTAATCGAAAGGTGCTACGGTCGTTCTATCTCCAAGTATCCTCTTCGAGGATCACGACTACTATGTATATAATTAAATAGCACGAGAGACACTCATCACAATCTCATTCTCGTCCCGGATGTCACCGAATGCCATACACATACGAGATACTCCATGGACCTAACAGTAGCTCCGCATCTATAAATGGACATACGCACAGCCAAACATCAGATCAACATTTAATTTCTCTGCGTACTCAAAGCTTGTACATCATTAAAGAATTTCACACTTGACCTTACATCTTTTTATTTTACTTTTAAAACCTTTTTGATTCTTCGATCTATCGCAAGATTGGATTTCTCTGCATCGATTAAATAAACACTAAAAACAAAACTACACTTTACCGTAACTTTAGGTCAAATGGTCAACTCTATCGGACCTGCTGATGCTGCTGCTTCCTCATTTACGAAACATTCGCGTTTAGAGAACATTTTTTTTTTTTACAAAAATAGTCAAAAAATCAACTTTTCTCTGCTTTTCATCAAAGCCTCAGGAAGTAAAATAAGTTTATGTGGATTGAGGGGTTTATTAAATTGATTTCACAGTGAAATCAATATTTCGGTTGTATATTTTGACAAATTTTTCAATAAAACAGAAGATCGCACAATTATTTATTTTGATTTCTTACAGTCCTTTGAGAGACTACGTTTGGAAAGTTTAAATTTGCCCCCAGGGCTCGCGGTTAGTTACAGCCCCATGAGATGTAAAATATGCACAATTTACGATCACTTTGGTCTTGGAAGTTTAATGGCAAGAAAAAATAATCATTGGAGTAATAGACAGAAGCGATCGTCTGAAAATTGATGACAAATTGACAGAAAATCTTGTCTTTAACGATATGTTGGAACTACGTTAAAGATCGAGGTCGTACGTAAAAAGTCACTTTGAATTGACCCCCCGACATACACATTAACACACACATTCTCGTATAAATAAAATTTATACTCATAAAGACATTAATATAGATATATATTATTTGGTTTAAGAGTGTGGGTGTGTCGTTACATCGTATATATTCGAGCACGAAGAGACTTGGAAAGAGAATATTCCTCGTCTCGTCGCCCTTGACGAGGAAACTGGGAATCGACAATCTCGAAAGTAACAACCTCGGGTACTTTCAAACTGTACTCCCCACAATACAAACTTCTTTGGCAAAGATATAGACAGTGATATATAGACAGTACACGTTAAATTATTGCAAACAAACAAAAGGAAGTGGACCAATACGATTAAGACTCTCCAAAGGGATGCTCTTTACGCCCTTCTGCTTATAGATTTATTTATATCTCTCGGTACCAGCATACCCCATAAAATAAAACATAAGCCACCTTTGGGAGGAACTCAATCTTCACAACGAGAGACCTTCTCGCCTTGTATCCACGAATATTGGTCAACGAGACATTCCTTGAGGAAGGTTCATATTAATTTTCAACTCAGTTGACATAAATATCATATGGAAAGAATTTCGTCTTGTCACTATTTATCTCTGTCATGTTCTCTTTAAAAAAAATCATTATCGATCGAATTCTCAGATAAGACACTTCGTAAATAAAAAAAAAAGCAATCGGTTTGAAATATTGGACAAAAAATTGAAGAGAAATTGAAAAATCGGAAAAACTTTATTTCAAAAGATGGCTTTTTGAGGTTTTTTTCATGGAGAGCCGTATTTTTTCGACGCAGTTACACTCGTTCATAGAGTTGGCTGGTTCTTGAAAAAAAAAAAATGTCAAAATCTTCTATTTGTCTGAAGAGTGAACAAAAATGATTTTTTTTTGCTCAATCCGGTGAATTCGAAGAATTTTCAATATTTCTTGGTGAGTTGATGGTGAGAAAAATTACGGTTACGAAGTATCGTTTGCTAGACACATTTTTCCACATTTTGTCCTAAATATTTTTTTTAAACGTTCCATAACTTCCTGTTTGTAATGTTGCTACACAATCTTTAAAATATTTTCCTTACAATTATATCAAGCATTTAAAACTATTTAATTACTATAAATTTTCAGGTTAATTCCATAAAGTGTCGAATGAATAAGTCGATTTTTATACTTGAATACATTTGTTAAAAGTTCCTTAACTTAATTTGAACTTTTTTCCAGTAAAATTCCATGTATTTTCACGCCATCGTGCAAAAATATTTGTTATTCATAAAATACTCCAGTTCCTGATAGAAATACTTTAAGATTTCTTTGAGCAGAACAAGACTGTGACATTAATAACAATATAAATAATGGTTTTAATAATACAATAGAGCAGACACTTCTTGAAGATAAATAGCAAGAGAATGAATGACAAAAGTAAATGTATCGATCTCGATAAGAATGATTTTTTGTTAGTACACGTATCTCGTACATATCCTGTGGACATTTAAATAGTGTCTTAATAGTAATATATCTATATATAGGTTTCGAGGCGCCCCGGTAACAGCAGCAGCTCAGCCTCGCAATCGTGCATAGCTCGAGCTCGCTCTCGTAGTACGGCATATTTTATATATGTAGCCAACCTAAAACGCCGCGACTTTCACTTCTAATAAAATGCGAAGGCCTGCTTTTTGCCGCGCTACTGCCAGCGCGGTGGCGTCTTATACTACTGTGTACACGCGCCGTCAAACGCTCCGCAACGTTGCTCACATCTACGTTCTTCTATATCTCTCACTTTTCTTTAAATGTCGATCCATTTTCTTTCTTTTCCATCCTCGTAAAACCTCAAAATACTTGAATTTAGTGTAAAAGAGACAGTTGACAGTACCATTTTTTCATGATTAATCGACATTCTGTTATTTTTTTTGACAGAAGGCACTCGAAGGGTTGAATTTACAAAAAAAGAAAAAAAATCATAGAAATTTAAATGTGTGCTACACATTTTCGCTGCTTTTACAAACATTCGAAATCTTGGTTGTATATTTATATATACTTTTAAATACTATGATTCATGGAGTTGACCCAATTAGGAGCATTGATTAGATTCTAAGAATTAACTATTTTCAGGAATAAAAAAATTTCCGAACACGAAATCATTAATATTTTAGGATTTTGTATAAATTTATTTATTCATGCATCTCGTCACCTTCAGGATCCTAATTTGTGTATCGAATTATAATTTACGAGTGTAGGAAAAAAGAATCGAAGAGGAGATTCATAAAATTGCTTTTTTTTTTCTCGATGGCTAGCAGCTCAAGTTTCCTGGGCAATCAATAACATCCTGGTTCGTGTACGTGTTTGGTTTGTTGCTTAATTTCCAAAATACTCAAATTACATCGATGACAGTTTGGTCGCAATCGATGTAAGAAAATCTTGAGATAATCATTATTTTTCTCGCTATCAATAAATCGAGAGTAACTCTGTTTTGAATGATTAGGAATTAAATAATAGATCGATGACATAGTTGATCGATAATATATTCGAGTAAAACAACTTTGAAAAGTTCGTCATAAAATTTGAAAAATAAATATTTGTTACGTGTTTTATGGGGGCATAACTGATTATTAAGAACTATTATTCATTGTCGTTGTTCACGTCATTGCTCGGCAATGGTAATTATCGTTTTAGTATTTGTTCAGTTAACGTTGTTATTTTTTAATTATTCAACTACCATGAACATTAAAATGGACCATTGACTTTTTGACGTTACTTTTCATAATAGGAAGTGAATAGGAAAATGGTCTGAAGTCTAATTAAACGAATTAACGAAGCTCGTTAAATTCGTTAAGTTCGTTTTGTTACTGAACGGAATCGACAATAAGTCTCTTTTAGTTTCAATTTTCTTTTCTTTTTTTTTTCAATTTTTCTTTAAGCTCTGATTCTCATTACCCCACGAGTTTTGTTAATTCAACTTTCCTCACACACTGACAAACTAAATGTGATATCCATCGTGTCATGAGAGTAGAACAGTACGAAACTGGTGGTACATAAAGTCACGAGAACGAGTAGAAATTACGGTTGGTCTTGCACGTTGTATAACGTAACCAACATTCACGAAAGGCACCCTGGAGTTCCGAGAGCAGTGGTTCTCATTTGCAATGTGCTCCAAATCGATCAAACATCGATCAAGTTCCACTTGGAATTAAAAAATTTTCATATTTTTTGAATTTTAACCAGTTTAACACAATTTCGAAACAGGTGAACTGGTCCCTTTCACTTTTTACTTAAAGGTAAACATATTGTCGATTTACAAACAAACATTAAGAACTGGATTCGAACCTGAGATATGGCGAGTGATCCAGTTTACCAGCTGTCTCATATTTTTATGTTTTTCTATTAATTTATTCATTTTTTTAATCTCCAGCAGAATTTTTCTTAACAAGCAAACCGGAAATCTATAAAATTCTGTTCTGTTCTATTAAATTCTGTATTTGATTTTATAAAATTTGTTATTTTTTTCTTTTTATTGTGCAATTGAATGGAGAATCGATTTTTGTTTTTTCGACGAAGGGTGAAACGACTTTCTGCATTGAAAATTCAACAGCAACGTTCGATGGAAATAGAAATCCATGTTTTTTAAGGCCCTGAAAAAAGTGTCACGTACACGAGGTGTACAAAAGTGGCCCATCGGGCGCTTCGACTTCTTCTGCATTCTTCGTCGTACAATACTCCATTGGAATACGTTCACGAGGACTTTAAATCAACAAATCCCCGAATTTAACGACAGTATATATCTTCGATACAAAAAATCTAATACAAAACAAGCAAAAAAATCATGATTTCTCGAACGTGATCGAACTCCGAATCTCATTTTTTTCAATTGATTCATTCGAATGAAATATAACGAAAGAAGAAAGAGGATTCGAAAATCTTTACCAAATTTTTCATGCATTCAGATTTCGCCCATACGTTTGAATTTAAATTCAAAATTTATTAACGTTGGAGCCCCACAAACCATTTTTTTTTATAGAATCTTTTCTTCAGTGTAAAACTTTCCTCGATTAAGGTAACAAAGTTCAATTATCACCATTCTCTTGGTTTTTTCATAACTAAAAGAATGATGCACAATAAATTCATATTTGCCGAATATTCCGTTATAAAAGTTCTTAAAAACGAGATAATTTTGAAATTTTTATGGGAAAACTAATTATCCCATTGTAGAATTTCAGTGTTAATTAAATATTAGGTAATATTTAAAAAATGAAAATATTATTTTCGAAATATGAAAGGCTTTAGTTAGAATAGAATTGCCTTTGTATATATGGAGCATAGGTATGTCCTCATGCTTGGGAGAGCACGTACATCACGACAGTAATACGTAAGACATAAAAATATATATAGAGTACATATGAATGGGTATTAAACGTAGTCTAAGTATAATCTGGCAGTGATCCTCTTGTCGAGCTCGTATCCGGAATATTACGATGACAATAAAAAACAACAAAACGAAGTAAAATCTCTCTGAACGCATTAATTGAATATGCAACTGGATAAAAAGGAGAAATAATAAATAGAAAAATAAGAGAAAATAATAAAATAAGAATAAACCGTTATTTTTCTTATGTGATATTTAGCAGCACGCTCCGATGCTCTATTACAAAACAATTACCATACCAATTTTATTTCTTGTGCGAAACGGTATAAAAACAGAGAGGAGAATATTATCGTCCAGTATAAACGTTGGACGACACGTCAACTTTGTGTCTCTTGTGTACACAATACACAGAAACAAAATAGACTGTGCATACGTCATTAAGAGACTGTCTCTTTTTCTTCCTCAAGAGACAATTCTCGACACGTGCCTCTCGTAGTGTTTTATGTCAGTGGATTATAAATCCTCGCGTTGTAATTATTTCGCGACAATTTATTCCATAATATGATGACAATTAATGAGAAGGCACACCGTTAAATAGACAGGATAATCATGAATAAATTTTCTATTATTATTTTTTTCTTTTTATTTATACGCGAAGGAATTTGATAGAAAAAAAAACACTAAGAATAAAAATTAAATCTACCTTTTATTGCTTCATATATTTTAATCATGAGAATTTTTTTTCCGAAAGAACGTGCCTGTGAAAAAAAAGCCAAATTGCATTTTTTTTTGAATGAAAATTCGTATGGGAAAAAGTGAAATGATGTGAAAGTTAAATTCCTTCTGAATGTTATCAATCATTCTTCTTTTTTATTTATTACCACTTGTCAATGTCGAATTCGATATTAATTAAAAGAGAAAAAAAATTTTGATACTTCGAACGGGTCTCGATGACCAGGGATCAAACGGCCAATAGATCGCGACCCCAGAAGACGCTGGAAACTTTCTCGTCTGACTTCGTCACAATTATGTATACATTCTTGCTTTACACACGAGTATATTTATTTATAAACGTGTGTAATGTGTAGTAAGTTTTTTTTTTCCAAGAGTATTACAAGCCTGTAGGCGATCCTGATCGATGCTCGAAACTCTCCAGTTTCTGTGCAGCTGTGCCATATATTTGTACGTAAGTTCTTACGAAATCTTTAATCGGATAATCGTGCCAGGAGCTACGTATCGTGGTTGGCTGACGTTTTAAGTGTTAAGTTGCGAACGAAAAAGGGTTGAGTCACCCGAAACATATTCACACGTCAAAATGTAGCCTCGCAAATATTTTTTATTTGCAAATTAATTTAGAAACGATTGTGTTGAGTTGCAAAAGTTCATTTCGTCTGGAATTTTTTTCTCCTGTCAAGGGTGTCTCGAAATTTCCAAACTGTCAAAAGTCGTTTAATTAAAAAGATGTTTTTATTTTTTGAATAAATCGAATTTTCGGAAAAAAGGTTCTTTTGCTTCGTAAGAAAAAAAAATCCTTTACTGTGCATAAAATAATTTCCTCGTTCTGTCAAAGTCATTTTTTCATTATACAATAATGATGTGATGAAAAAAAAAAAAAAAAAATGGTGGCGTCACGATTTCAACCCGACAATCACCCTGTGCGAGTCTGTCCTTGACTTCGCATAACGCAGTCACTGCTTTTTTCCTCTTTCAACTGTTGTTTCGCACGCGGCGTTGAGATGAGTCAAGGAAATTTGCATCGGAAGCTGTAGCAGCGACTACTTACGAAAGTATTGTACAGAAAAAAACTCGAAGATTTCTCTTCCTTGTTATTTATCTTTCGAGTTATAAAAAATAATAAATATCTTGAAAATGAGAAGAAAAAAAAAAGATAGAGACACGATCGACCACATCTCTCGAAATTCTCAACGTCTCTTTTTTTATCTCCTCACGTCACATGAATGAACTGATTCGAGTACATCTGTATCGTGTATTTCGTCGACTCATAATAAACTCATGAGATCCATGTGCCCCATGTCTATTTGTAATAGTTGGACAAGAAATTGAATAATGACAGGAAAGAGTTCGCAGGAGCAGAGGCCACGTGTATAAAAATCGTTCGTCGGTATAACCGTTTGATTTTTTTTCTTTTTTTTTTCTCTTTTTTTTTTACTACAGCCACTTTTCTTTCGTTCTTTTTTATACTCGATTTTTCATCCGTGCCCCATGGATAAAGGTTACGTATATATATATCATTGAATGGAAGTCCAATCGGTCAGTCTATTCTTCGTGCTTGTGTTTTTTAAACGTGTGTATAAAATAAAAACCGTTATAAATATCTACACACACACACGTGTTATATATATATACGTTAAGTATTGTTTAAAAGTTATACATATTCAAAGTGCATAACTCTGTTGCATTCTTCGATACAAAAGTTCTCGTTATATATATTTTGTATCGATGAGACGCCTCAAAAATCACGAGGAACAACGATCGCAACATTCTTTTTTCTCTCTCTCTTTCTTTAATGTGTGTATGTGTCTCTTTATATATATATATATGTGTTTTTTTTTATTTCTCTCCCACTCATTGACCCCTCGAATATCATTATCGCCCGCCGTGTATGTCAAACGTACGTGCCTCAACCTTTATGAGAAAATAAAAGAGGAACGAGAGGAAAAAAAAGTACCGCTAACTCTATGACCGTTCTTAGGCATCGGTTCATATGAGAAACTTGTATATGAGCTCCCGAGAACTTTGAGAGACCTCCTTTACAGCTGGTAGGTTACATGTGGGCAAGACCTGCATTCGTTGACGGACTACCGATTAGTCCTTCAAGAAAAAAAAAAAAAACAAACCGTGTAATTTTTTATGTAGATACGTTTGTTCTGTGTGTATTTAAATATAAATATTTATGGATGTTAGATTCGTGTGTGCAGCTAATGATCTTTGGTCATTAACGAAAGGGGAGTTGAAGATTTGAAAATATTGTTTTTTTTTTATTATTATTTGTATTTAATCAATTTTTAAACCACTTGAGAAGACGCTTTTGGATAAAAAACATGTTTTTGTACTAAGGACCAGTAAAGGCTTTTATATTGTCAGGAATTACGTAAAACTTATGGAGGATTATGTATATTTATATTTATTTTTCAACTTTGAGCTGTTTGGGTGAAGGTGAGAATTGTTCGGAGTTAAGTACACGCGTTGATTAGAAAATACCGAGCAGGCTGAAACCCTCACTGATTATAAGACAAACTCGTGCCACTTTCAACGCTATTTTACAATTTTTTATATTCTTTATTTCCCACCACTGCTCGAGAAAATTGTTTTATTGTTTTTTTTTGCTGCTGCTGCTGCTGCTTTACGAGATGCGCTCTACGAGTTGGTTATATCGCACAGATAATAATAGAATTGTTGGATGTGTATATACGTCTCTATAAAATTGTAACGTGGGAACGTGAGTCAAGAATCGTCCTTGGTCAAGAATCAATTAACGATGAGCTCGACGTGCGTAAGAATCTCATCGTCAAATTCATGCAACGGGACATTCTATTTGATTTTTTTCAAATAAATATGCATCCACAGTTAATTGCAACGAAAAAATCGTTCTGGGCGCACGTAGAAACTTTTTTGTGTTTATTTTGGCTCGAAATCCGTAATAAAAAATAATAGAAAAATATCTCCAGAGAAACGAATCCAGAATGATCGGAATTGCGAATGATCGAAACTTCGGGTTTTGGGAAGTAAACAAAATACAAATTACCAGGACATTTATTAAAGGAATCGAACAAATAATATTTCTTGAAAAACTTTGACGTTTTGACGGTTCATATGCATTTGATATTGAAAGTCTTGTATATAATTACGTCTGCGTCTGAACAATATAGATAAATAATTGTATTGTGTACAATAAAGCCTCGTCGATACGATGTTTAATTATGATCATTGGTACACGAGCCCGGAAAATGTAATAAATAGTTGTAACCCCATAAATTCAAGCACATAAGTTAGCTCGGCCGATTACTCATTTAACGTGAGCGCGTGCGAGGTTGTTGTATGATGAGAATTGCGAAAAAAAAAAAGAAAAAAATACTTCAAGGCTCGTGGTCCATCCGTTGCAGACTCGTCTTTTTAGTTGTTCACTTTTGTGCACATAAATAAATAATTATAGACATATATACAATATTGATGTGTGTATATATATTTGTATATTGCATTGTGCGATTTTCTCGCACAAGGCTCAAGAGATCGATGATCGTTCGAGCATGAATGGAAACTTTCTATCCGACTTACAGACACGTAACCATCGAGAAGGCAGAATTTCTCGTGGTTCTCAATTTTTTAAAATTTTTCTATTATTATTATTGTTATTTTTTTTTTTATTGCTCCTCGATCTCGTGTGGTCATTGCATCTTTTGTAATATCGTTTTTTTTCTCCTCTCTTCACTGCCCCGTTTAATGCTTTTCTACTTGCATTCGTCAGGCAGCTGTTGTTGCTCGATTTTATTACTTTGCTTTCTCGCCCATTGTCTCCGACGTATATATTCCTTGGACTTGTGATCAACGAAACGTCACAACAGTTTTCGCTTATGCGGAAATACTCGGTTATATCGTTTCTGTAATCGTATAATTGTTTGGTTTTATATTTTTACACTACTTGAAAATAGAATAAAATGTTATTACGATTTAACGAGAAATTCTTCCGGTATTTAGCGATGAAATGGACTTATCAATGAATATGAAAAGTTTTATTCATTTTTTAAACGCATACGATGAATTATTATTATTTTTTAAACGGATCTTTTCGACGTTTCAATATTTTGTCACAAATTCGACTGACGTCTCGATCGATATATCATTTGCAGGGATAAACAATTTTCTCTACATGTGGTTTTCTCAAGAGAAGGAACGAGCAGGAGGGGGAGAAGTCGTGTCTATATTTGCAGTGGTCCACTTGGGCGACCACACGGAACTTAAACACGAACTGTATTCTCGCATGTGTGTAACACAGCACGTGCGTATGGATCGTTCAAATTATTGGTTTGCGGTTTTGGAGCACAGCCTTAGTTCGTTTAAATCACAAGTGTACATACGACCCTTTGAATATTGAAATACGAGCTCGGTTGATCGTGATGACGAGTTATTTATGGACTGTTGAATTAATTTTATTTCATTGCTATAAATAAAAAGTGAAAAAAAAATCCATAAAATACTAAAAAATAAATAAAAGCAGAGAAGAATGCGCATAAATAAAAGATCATTCATTTGAAAGGGAAGAAAATATATGAAAATGTCTTTTTATCCTTAAATCTCTGGGTAAATATACATATTTATACATTTATTACGATTTTCATTGATTCGCATAATAGGGAACCTCGCGGAAGACTTCGAATCGTGATTCTACGTAATCAACCAGTACTGTTGAATAATATATACAACATTACGAATAAAAATACAAAAACACAAGTACCTACGCATGTAGTAAATATATATAGGCTCCGTGTCATCGTACTTGAATGTTAAAAAAATAAAAATAAAGATTTTGCCAATGCATTTATGTTCCCAACGTAGTTTCCTTCGTTCACAGTTTTTTTTTCTCTTTTACTTCTCCTGCATAATATTTACATTCATGTATCAGACAAATACGAGGAGAAACGAAGGAATCTTACGCAGAGAATCTGCCGAGCGTTATATTCATGAATCTTTTTATCCAACATTTCTGAATGTCTGGAATTTTGTACTGTCGTCTTCAAGTTTTCATTTTTCAACGTTCTCATGTTTGTTTTTCTTTGTTTCTCCATGGCTTTGGCGATCTCGAGGAGTTTTCGGTGGCGAGAAAGAACCAGGTCAACTGCCTATGGGTCTTTATGACCCATGCAGCTGTCCAGACTCGTAACACCTGCAGAAATTCGTGTTTTTCGACATTTCACTTTTCTTGAACGACACGAGACAACTCGTGACTAAGTTAATGGTACGAAGCTCAATGTCTAAAATTATTTGTCTTACTGGTGTTTGAGTCAAAATAATCGAATATTAATGACAAATACCATTAAGTCAGGTCCCAATGACCCAATGATTATGGTTTAGGTCAAAAGAAAGGTTTTGATGGCTTGTTCAGAATGGATTGCTCGATAAGTATTAAGAACTTATAGGCCAGGCTAGTTTCGATGAACGAGAGACTGAACGATATCGAATTCGTTCTTTCTGAACTTTCACTCAGGCAGATAGAGAGAGAAATAGAAGAAGAGAGAGTGAGAGAGAGATAGAAAGAGAGAAGGAGAGTATCAAAAGCTAGGTAATCCTTTCTCATTGCATATTGTAGCGAATTAGCATGGGCGCGGCTGAGTGGCCGCGTTACGCTGTGAAAAGTCGATCATGACTGGTGCGAGGCGGTTCGTTGGTCGTCAAAACCATGAAGATTATAAAGGCGTAAGTGAAATAAGGCTGGTAACGAAATCGTTTGAAATCCGCCTATTTGTGGGACATCGAGACGTTGCACATACATTTTTATTCTCTCCAAAGTGAGTAAAAGTCTCACATAAGTAGAAACAACACTCATACGAGACGGAAATCGAGCTCAGCTGATTTGGAATAACGATACTCTACAAACACAACAGTTTTCACCGCTTAAGAAATTTTCATTTCTAGAAAATGATCGATCGATTCCCGCCAAATTCATTTCAACGTCCTGTTGATCGATCGAATATACATATTTCCTTTTGTTTTTAGTTGTTTCTTCAATTGCTCGATACTTTCCCAAGAGATAGTCCACTGACGAAGTCAGAAGGAGACTCTATTGGCAACTGATTTCTCATTTAATGTGGCGAAATAATTAATAACAGTTGTAATTATAATGAGTCGTTATTACAAAACTTTGATCCAACCAAACACTATTTTGAATCGATGAAATCAAACTAAACAGAGGACTCGTCATAATTAAACGGATCTTAATTGGCTCTAACAATTTCGTAATTATAACCCAACGTTTTTATTCCTTATTAGAATCGATCAAACTATATTCTTCTCATTACGTGCCCAGAATTAATTGTCGAAGAAAAATATTTCAAAACATTGAAAATTATAAATCACTTATTTTTTTTCACATTTTTCCATTATCTTTTTTCATTTTAGCATCTTTTCATCGTTGAGTGTTATCTGAATACAACTTTATCATACATCGATTTCTTCGTTATCAAAAAATGAAGAGAATGGTGTGAATTAAACTTCTTTATCGTACACGAGGAACGTTTTATGCGAAAGAGAAAATACGAGGTGGTTCTTCACCCCATAGAAGGGTTTCCGTTTGAAAAAATAAATTGTAGGGTTCCATAGATCACAGAAAAACATTATTTCTAACAGCCACAAACCCTTGGTGCATTTTCTTCGATAAAAATTACAGCAGAATTGTCTCATAGGAAAAAAAAAAAACAAAAAATTATCCCAAAACCATTTCATGCACAATTCTGATTCTTACATGTCGAGTCAGCATATTTTGCCCTCGGGGTAAAAAAATAACTAGAGCGATATGTACATAGATATGGCAAAAGGAGAGTGAAAGAGTCTTTCGTAAAAAAAAAAGAGAAAAAAAATTCGTTCTGTGCCATAATACACGAAGGTTCTCGCTCGCACTTATGAAATTCTTTTCCAAACTCGTATAATGTTCGACGTCGTCTCATTGTGTTGCTGCAAAACTCGGGCTAGTTCTGTACGGATTCTCGACATACGTTTCCTACACACGCATTCAGTAAACACATAATTGACGGGCGTATATATAAGAAACGAGCTTCCATAATTCATTCGCTTTCCAATTATGACCTAAAACGCCATGCCCCACACATACTGATCGAAATTCCAATCGCGTTTCATTGCGAGTATATATTTACGCAGTTATAATTCATTGCATATGCATATTTTTTTATAAAATTATTGCTACATTATTGCTCGAGTCCCAGATTTGTCCTGGGACCAAAAATCGTCCTTGAAGCGTGCATATTAAGCGTGAATAAAATTAACGATTCATTAAGAATAAAAATGATGAATATAAAAATATTATACAATAGGGAAAAAAACAGACAAATCGAGAACCCTTCCTTGCTCTAAAAAACTTGAGAATTGTTATTTATTTGCATAAAAGAGACGATTTTAACACACGAATGTCCTTAATTATTCGGTCACATTATAAAAGTCCTGGGGAAACGAATCTTTAGAAAATAATATCTATTCAATCATTTTAATTCACTTTTGTTATCGAATAAATATAATTAAATAATATTTTAGCATGACAAACACGAGAATACCATCAGCGATTTTAGTGACAAACAAATAAAGGAGTTTCAAAGTGAAAGTATAAAAAAGCAATATTATTTAGCGATCGCATACAAAAATAATGAATTCGATCGATCATAAATCTGTTTTGAAATGGGACTTTTTAAAGGACTGATTATCATTAATCGATTCAGTCAAATGTGTATATATACGAAATTGAAAGTTGCCGGTACCTCATATAGTAGTAAAGGTGCTAGAAACTAGTAATTACGAAACATGGTGAACATAGTTTCTCACTGAGTGAGAAAAATGTTGAATAAGTACATTCCTGTGGTTAGTAGTTAAAGATTCTTTTGAAATGGGTATAAATAATATAAGTGAGTTGAATAATTAACAAGCATTTTTCATAAAGTTCAAAAGGTTGAGTATCTTGTAATTGTTGACATCACTTTAATAAATTCGTCACTAAAAAGTGAAGTGATAATAATGCTACTCGTCAAAAGTTTAATAAACTTTGATCCAAATGTGACTAAATTTATAGTTCCTCATCGATTAAAATCGTTATAAAATACTGTTTTCTTATACAACTCTTTTCACTTTCGATATAAATCCTTAACAATCATTATCACTAAAAAATGAAGTAATAATTTTCATAGTTGTCAAAAGTTTGATAAACTTTGACCCAAATGTGACAAAATTTATAGTTCCTCATCGATTAAGATCGTCATAAAATGATATTTCTCTAATCAGTTCTTTTCACTTTCGATTTCAATCTTTAATGTCACTATATATAATCATCGTAACTAATAATATTTATCTATAAAGGAAGAAAAATGTCATCACTCGATACAAAAGCGAATAAAATAATAGAAAGAATGATTAGTTTATGTGAAAAAATAAAGTGACAGTACCGTTAAATGGCATTGACGAGTCGGGCGAGTAACACACACGAATAAACGTTACCGCACATGTGCTTATCGTGGTTTGCCTTGAACTTCTACGAGACGCTAGTTAATTTACCGTACACATGTTAATAGGTATGATACACCGATAAGCTTGGAGATGAGAAATTGTGCGTAACCAACTGTTGACGATTTGCATAAATAATCGTGTATACGAAAGGGAGAATAAAACAAAGAAAAAATAGAAGAATTTTAAAAAACGTGGCATTAGTGTAGACACTTGTAAGAGAGAAATATACTCGAGTGTATACATTATGTAAAGTGTCATCAGTTGGGCATGCCTCAGGGGCAAAGTGCGTCAAGCCATAACGGAGATAAACGTTAGTAATGCTCACCTCGTGTGTCTTTTCAAGAGAATTCATTTTTAACCTCGAGTTAATATCTCATAATTTTTAATTTACTGAGATCAATCAATTTTGACTTTCTCGATTTAATAAAAATAAAAATAATGATAATATGGCTACGAAATGTAAATCGAGAAAGTTAAGAGAGAAAGTGTAATCTTCCGAGTTCGGTATTGAATTAAAAGTTTGATTGGAATTTAATCGAGAACTCGATCGATTTAGTGTCTTATAATTAGATCATTTTTTTTTTTTTTTTAATGCAAACGTTCTTTAATTTTTGTCATGTCCTATAGAGAAAAATAACGTGGAATTTATTCAACAAGATCGATCGTATACTGAAGGGAGTAAAAAAGAAATAAGAATTTGAGCAAATTCAGTCTTGCATTGTGCGGATGAATTTCGTCATTCCTTTGAGTCAGTAAAAACTAAACAATGGCGATTGTACAGACTCTTTCTCTGTTTCGTGTCTCTTGAGACTGCCAAAAGCAAAAGTCCAAAGAGTGGTCATTTTAAAAGCATGCTAATCTCAATTTCTCGGGTGGACGAGCAAGAATGAATCTCTCTCGTGTATGTACCTTCATAAATATACAGACAGTGTGTATTGTGAAGTAGCGAAAGAGCGATCGAAAAGAAAAGGCACACTCTCTCGATTGGTCGTTGAACAAAAGGGCGAGGCAAGAGAAAAAGAAAGAGTAAACGAGGATGAATCGATCGTGAAGACCGCCAAGAAAAAGAACATAAGAAGGAAAGAAGAAGAAGAAGAAGAAGAGGAGGTTGAAGGAGCGAAGAAGGACTGGCAAATAAAAAAAAAATTAAAAAATTTATTAAAAGGAACATAAAGTCCGTTTGTACAGACCGACTTCGGTTCATAAGATCATACGTTTGGTTTTTTTTTCTTCACTCTAGTCGCTTGAATAAACAAAAAAAAAACACAGGCACACACGCACACCATTTTTTTAACACCTATTTGTATGCGATTTGTTCACTTAATGACAAATTATAGTCTGTTCCGTTCTCTGCTACGCTCAATTATAATTAATTTCATAAAGATTTGCAAAGTTTTTTTTTCCTTTTTTTCGAACTCGAGAGATCATTAAAAACAGTTTACCAAATTGTTCGAGAGCTCATTTTTTCCACTCATAATTAGTGACTAATTGCTCTCATGCGAAGTTCATTTTTTGGTCTATTTTATTTTGTTTTGTTTTTTTTTGTTCACTGCATCGTTGACGCATCCTTGGGGAGGTTTTTTTTTTCGAAACGAGGCTGCACTCGTTTTATGTTTCTACATTTTTCTCACATTCTTAACTCGTCAGTTTTCAGACGCTCGCGCTCTGTGAATACCAAGAGACTAAGAAACCCAGAAATTTTCGGTGTCCCGTTGAAACAAAAAAAAACTGATTCCTGTTTGTTGACCTCGTCAACTTACAATTGATGAATTTTAATTCATGACTTTATTCTATCGTAGACGTGGCCTCGATCATTTTTTAAACCTAGTCATTCTTTTTGTAGCGAATTTGAACTTCGTTCCCTATTACTGTTCACTTGCCGGACTTACATTTGGCCACTGGATTGACACACTGGGTCAATTTGACCCGGAGCACAACTTATTCGTCTGTCCTCAGTAGCCCTTCTGTCAGTTTTAACTGAAAAAATCAGGAGTAAACTTCAAACATTTCTGAATATGTGTCCATAAAAATTCGGAATTTTTTTTTTAAATTGTTTGAAAAAAATCATAAAAATGTTGATTCCTGGAAAAGTGGGGATTTCACTTAAAAAAACACAAGTTTTAAAATTTTTCATATGTTTTAGATGTAAAACCGAAAATGTACTCATTTGTACACACTGGGGCTAAAAAATTGCTCCAGGTCAAAATGACCCAGTGTGAGAACGAGGGGTTAAAATAGTTTTTAGAGCGCTGAAAAGATACTTCAAGAGGTTGATAAACTATTTGAGATCGTGGCTACTGAGAGGTTTGAGTGTAGAATGAAATTTGATACTTTGTTATTAATACAGCAGCAGCGCCGATGAGGCCATGTCGAAAGTCTTGGAATCGCATTCTCAAACCGCGTCGATTATTTGTGTTCCAAGATTCTGAGAATCATCTCTAATAGTCAGAGTGGAATCTTGTACTGCTAGTCGCCATTTTTTTCATCCCTTTTTCCCTCCATTTCTTAAATTTTTCGTTTTTTTTTGTTTTTTTTTTTTTTAAACGGCGATCTCTCTTTCGTCGACACGAGCATTTGCGATTTGACACCGGTGAACCACAGGATGAATATTTTCGAGCATCGTTTGCCAGATGAATTATGAGCCTGGTTGGAATTTATGCGACTACCCGCACTCGAGAAAAGGATAATGTAAAAACTGCACGGTTAAAGAGACAAGAAGGAGAAACAAAACAATATCTTTTTTTTCGATGGTCCAAAATTACCCCAACATCCTGGGGGGTTATGGTTATATATATTTTTTTTAGAAATTTAAATCAATTGAGCCTGGAAACTCATTTCTCAATATTTTTAATCGATTTCAATGAGGCCTGAATAATTATTCACTTGATAAAGCCCACAGGCAAAATAATCTAATGAAATATTTACCAATCGAAATTGAAGAAATAGGTTAGGAGAGTATTTCAAGAGCTCTGACAACATCTGTCATTAATTAATTCATAAAAAAAAAAAAAAAACAACAACAAAAAAGTTCAATACTCGTCTCTGCAACAAAATGATTTTATTTTTATTCCTGACCAACCCGAACAAAAATGTCATTTGATTCCAGTGAAAAAATTCCTCAGAGTAAAATTTATATATCGTACGAGTTCATTTTTGATCGAATCGAAAAAGGATCGTTGATTCGCTTAGCATAATTATCCCATGAGTATGCATACCGCAGCATTTCGATCTACGAGCCAAGTGCAATGTTGAAGTTACGTGGCAAACGATGATAATAAATAAATAAATAATAACAATAGAAATGCCATCGGTCGTAACTTTATAGAAATAAAAAAAAGTGCTGCGATTACCTTTTTTTTTATTCTCACAAGCTTGTACTGCATTAGGGGTGGGAAAATTATGATTGTACTTGGAACTCGTAACAAGACATTTTTCTTTTTTTTTTTTGCCACAAACATCCACGTATGTAATGTTTCGATAATATTCACATGTGCAAGAGTGCAACGAGATGATTCTCAATGGCCAAGAATTGCATCTCGAAACTCTTGTAACCAGTGCTGAGAGCAGAGAGTAGACCTCGATCCACTTGCACTTTCTGCCATGATGCTTTCAGGTCGATGTGTACAAATACTTGTCGAACGAGTACTGGAATACCCTTCCTGCTCAATACGTCCGAAAGTATATGTATACATATATATATTGAGTTTTATATACAGATGTCCTCGTCCACTGTCTTGAAGAATTTTTTTCAACCATTCCAACATCCTCGTCTCAAACTGGTATAGTACACTACTCCCAACAACGTCCATTAAACTTGATATTATTCTGTCCACATAGAGGTTGATTCAAAATAAAAATCAATTATAAATTCGTTGCTCATCACGCAAAGTGTGTGGATTGTGCTCTACAAGAAAAATCTTTTGGCCATGAATTTTCAATCATGTGATTTCGAAGAAAATCCACATTTTTACGAAGTCACTGTCACAAGAGAAGTTGCAATGCAATTTTTTTGACGTTTCATAAAAATTCATGATTTTTAATGAAAATATTATAAATTTAAAGCTTTCTAACTTTCAAGCTTTTGTTTGGGTTCTTAACTTAAACTTAATCTTAATTCAAACTAAAAAAAAATTGTTTTTTAATTAATTTAAACGAAAACCTCAGTTCGAAAAAATTTGAATGTATTCTGTTAAATACTTGAGACTGTTTTGAATTAATAAAAAAAAATATAGCAGTTTAATAATGAAAGAACTTGAAGAAAAAAAAATTCACGTAAATCCCACTATCGTTCAAAGGGTTCAACCGATTTCTCCACGTTGGCAACATACCCTTAAACAAGTTATTTAAATAAGAAGTCATTCTGAACGAATCTGTATATATAGCGAAGGTGGAGAGTATAAACAAATGTTTATGGGGTATCGTGTTTCGTTAAAAACCAATACTACACGATGCTCGAAGTAGAAGTACAACGATGAGGCTGCAGAGTCCCTTACTGGCTTGTCAACATAAATATTGAAGTATATTACGTGCCAGTAGAGATCTTGTGGTCCAATACGAAGGAGCAGTAGTCTAGCTCCTTATTTCCGGTTTGGCGTAGACTAAGCTTCAAGTGCGAAACACCAGCTTATAGTTTCGTGTCAGTTTATATACGCGCTTACATACTCATGTACGTTAAGTATATTGGACTGCACATATATACCAAATATCTATATATACAGATAACGTGAGTCTGTTATATATGTAAATGTTTGGACAGGAGAACAGCAGCAGTGCAGAGGACTATGGTTCACATATTCGTATTTTTATGGAGGTATATGGGGCGTTCCATAAAATAAAACGACTTTGGAGCTTTGGAAAAAATAAAAATGAACTAAAATATGTCAAAAATAATGGATTTTGTATCAAAATAACGAAAATTCTTGTAGTTTTTGGTTCAAATGTTGTTAAATTATTAATCAGATTTTATTTGTACAATAAAAATCGAAATTACTGGGCAATTGGATTTTGACATTTGACACAGAGTAACCCATATTTAATTCTCTGTCATTCTACTCTCAAATGCAGACTCTAAGGAGCGTGTATATATTTGCGGGTAAATATGACGAGAAAAGTACGACGTGTGGGCACTTACTTCTGCGGTTTAAAAGCGTGATTGTTCGAACCGCACACGACTACATATAAATATATCGAGATCCATATCCACACAATATATAAACGAGTGTTATACGAACCCTAATACGTGTACATACATTCACATACATTTATACACGTTTCTATGGGAATTTCTAAGTTGCATTTAGCACATATATTATATTTCGATACCTCGAATACCTCCTTTCGTTCTCACTGCAATTTTGCTTAATTTTTTCCCCTTCTGTGATTAAATGTCACGTACAAATGTCAATTGAAATTTGGTTTAGAAAGAACGAGATTTTCGGAAAAAGAAAAAATGTTTTTCGATCTGATACATAATTATGAGTAAAACAAAAAGTTTTATTTCAATAGAAAACAAAATTGAAAAGTGAATATTTTAATGATGACATTTTTAAAGAGAAAATCTATAATTTCATTATTAAAAATTGTTTAAATCGTGTTCGAATTTTGTTGCAGTTTTTTAGCTATTTTCATTCAATATTTTCTTTCGTTTCTTTTGAAATACGTGCGCGGTGAATGAGCCATACAAAATGTTTATGTGTGCGTGCTCAGAGAATGTTGTCCTCAACGCCCGTTCACCACTGCACAGTGGCTATGGATGCATATAAAACGAGTAACTTGGAGGATTGCTGGTAGCTGCGTATGCAGCATCCTGTGCACCTGTACATATTAATGTACACACATATATATATATATATACAGAATATATTCGAAGTATAATTTTTTTTAGCTGCTTGTCGTTAACCCAAATTCGTTGTATTACTCGTGGTAAAGTTAACACACATTGAAGAGACGGTAAAACATTGCAATTTCAGTATGTCCTCTATTAGGGCTCATCAAATGCCACGACGAGGAGTGGCTTACCAACGAGTAATTTATAACGTCGCGGCACAGACCACCGTACAGTGATCAACCTCGAGAAACGATCAAAGAGATTGTAAATTCTTGTATACAGAAAATTACGTACATATAAATATACATGCACTTGGAAATATATGTAAAAATACCTAAAGGTTTCACTCAACACTTTTGCTTTTCACGTGTTCACAACACCGAAGAATTCTTGTTGCTAAATTTCGTTATTACTCCTTGTTTTGGGTTATTTTTTAAATAATGATTCAAACTTTTGAAAATTCTAAATTAGAAAGAGTTCAGTAGAAAAAGGCTTCGTCGATACTACTACTTTAATGACATTTGTCTTTTCTATAAAATTCCTTGTAGCATTTTAACAAAATATGAATAAATGAAGAATTGAAAAATTTCTAATTAAAAACACCTCCTAATGTGTAACTCGTTAGCAAATTGATCGTATAATTATGTAAAAATATTGCTCATTGAATAATGTTGTGCAATATACTTCTTCGGGGGTATTTTTTTTTTTTTTTTGTAAATAAATGTTCGATTCACTGGTGTCATGAAAACGAAGGAAAATATTTGTAATAAATAGTTGTTGAAAGTGCTCGGTGGGCGTTTTGATTTTAAAGCTCGTTGAAACGATGATAATGGGAGAAGGAGTTTAAAGTGGCAGAGATGATCGTTTTATTTTTCATAAAAATACTTGTTGCTTTTACTGGTTTGGGTACATATGTACTTGGGTGTATATACAGCGAGCTATGAAGACGCTACTCAACGCCTTCACGCTTTGTCAAATACATCGGATCCTCGGGTAACAAAAATAAAGGAATTTTATATATTTATATATATATATATATATATAAATGTACATGGTAAAGGTACGTAGTGAGTATACCGGTTGAATGTACATAATCACGTTGTGGGGCCGTTGCTATTTATAGCAAGTGGTGCTTTAACCTCGTGGGCCCATCCTCGTCCTTTTTATTCGCTTAATCTTCTGCGCCTTCTTTTTTTTTTTCCTTTATCTCTTTCTTCTTCTTCTTCTCAAGGAAATTAGAAAGATTTCGCGTGAGCGAGCCCTTTTTATGTGTTACACCTTGCGAGTTTTTATAGCGTCTCTTGTTACCGTCCGGACCCTCCGGATTCGCTTGGCCCACGCACACCATTGCCTCCTCCCTTGCGTTAAAAAATTTTGTATGACTAAGAAAAAAAAAAAACTTAATAATAATGGCCACTTATCGAGTATATTTACACATGAGGTACCGCATATAAATTGCTGAGATTATGCTGAGCTTCAATTTTTTTTTTTGTAATTTTATATGCAGAATAACGGCGCCGAGTATGAAGCAATTAAAAAATCGTGACGACAGGGACTGAAAAGATAGTTGTTTTTCTTTATCACTCAATTGAATAAACGTGAGTTCGTTGGAAGATGAAAAATCGTATAAGTTGGCAGAGCTAACGAAGTACAGACCTTTATTTTTTCTTCGATTTAATCCAGCCACGCATTTAAGGCGAACCAGGAACGATCTCCTTACTTATCGCACTAGTCTGACCGGTACCGGACGCAACCACTATTTTTCCACTTGCCCATAAGTGATTTACTGCTATGGGTTTTTTAGCGAGGAAAATCGTTTCAGGAACTTGCTAATTCCGGGGGAGAGACGAAGGCAAAAAAATTGAACAGAACTCTCGAGGTTGAAACGTCGTAAACGAAAATTGGCGTTAAATTCATATACAGAGGTCCACATATGTGCAAGCCTCATATTTCGAGGTTTAAAGAGGTCTCAAGTACGTCAAGATTTTTTAGCGGTCAGACGAGAATATTTCTTGAGCGTGTAAGAAGGGGATTTGAGAGCAAGTTAAATGCGCAAACGAGATTACGCTCAGGAAAACGTATGCGTGTGCGTGATTGTGGTGCATTCATATATATATATAGTTATATTTTGTGGGTGAACGAGGTAATGGGCAGAACCGGGGGAAAGATAAGAGCAGAGGACAAAACAAGAAAAGAGTAAAAAAAAAAAATAAAGAAAAAAAAGGAAATGGGAGTCCTTCGAGAGTTTCCGAGACAAAAGGACTTTATTGCTTGGTAGTTATATTCATATATATAGAGGTATAAACATGTATATATGAGACAAGGGCTGGGTTGACCACTTCGTGGACAGGACCACGTTCACCACCGTTTCTCGTGGCTGGAGGGAACCGAGAATATGGAACCCAAGGCTGAGATCCGCGCACCGCAAAGGAGAAAGGCAGGTCCAACAGGAGGAGTACGGAGCATTAAAGAAACAAAAAAAAAATAATAAGAAAAAAATCAAAAATAAAAAACGAAGAAAATGAACTCGAGTGACCTTCAACGGCCTTGGGCTCTAGGCGACTCGACTCTCACAGCCTCCACGAGATCAGGAACCCACTGAGAGAGAATATAAGAGTGAGAAAAGAGACACAAGGATTTCCCTTTCGTCTTATGCGGTTTTTAACCCTGAAACGCATTTCTTTGAGCCTCCCGTATCCTGGCTCCGTGTGATGCGCAAATCCTCCCGGATCTTCCAAGTTTCTTTGTCAAGCCAATTTTACTCTTTTCTTTTTCATCATTTTATTACTTTTCTTTTATTCTTTCATTCACAATATTAATGTGCGCTTTTGATTTTCTCTTAACTTGTTATTTGTTAGAATGCCTTTCAATTACGAGTTATTCAGATTGTTAAAATCCACAATATTCATCATTTGTTTCAATCGATTTTTTCACTATTTCAATCAACATCGCTGTTTATATACAAATCATCAATTTTTCTACATATTCTTGTCCAACGATCTTTATTTGTACTTTATTGTCGTAACTATTTATTTCTAAAATATAGAAGAAAAAAAATCGTAGGGTCTTTTTCTCAGAAGAAAAGATTGTACAGATCTGAATATTTTAGCTCTTACTCGTCGTCTTACTTTTCTCGTTATGATTATTATTGTTATTATCATTATTATTATTGTTATATTACGTCTGACTTATCATGAGGATCGTTAGAGAGTGGAAAAGTTGGCCGACTTTTTTTTCTCACGCGGCATACATATGAGCGGGAGAGCTCGTGAAAAAAACTTTTCACTGATATATATATATAGATATAGTAATATTATTATGAAAAAGAATATATCTTGGCTGACGGCAAATGACGGTAGCGAGTAGCGCGAGTTTCTGCAGCTCTCGTTCCCTCCAAAATCCCATTAACTTAATTGTTCCCGGTCAGAGGGAACATTAGCAAACAATGATACAGCGAGTAAACTCACGAGAGTAAATTCGTTTACAAACGAAAGTTTCGGATTCTCTGGTTTCGTTCCTTTCGACTATTGTCACAGAGCGTTAACAATTCGATGTGACAGCGGAACGTTAAAAAAAAAAGAGATTAAAAAGAAAAATGTTTTTAAAAGCGTTCGCAACCGTTCTCAAAGCAGGAAAAAATTTTAAAAACAACTAAAGAAACAAAGTCGGTGAAGATTTTATTGCAAAATATTAGTAAGTATATAAAAATACTTTCCCACGATTATACGAGCATTTCCAATAAAGATAAAATAACAATAGCAATTAGAAAAAAATGTCGAGTCTTTCGCAAGTGCAGCTCGCTATCTTATCTCCAAGGGATAACGTAATGCACACTCTTTTTACTCGCAGCATCACGTCTGCATCCAAAAGAGTGAAAAAAGATTTAAAAAATCTTGCTGCTATCTCGATCCAGCAAGGTTTATATTATTTAAGTGGACGTCCGGAAGTTACGATTTGGCGATAACGTCCGGGGTGTTTGTGTGTGTGTGTGTGTGTGTGCTGTAAAAGTTTTCTCTCTCTCTCTCTCTCTCTCTCTCTCTTTTTACTTTCATGTACGTACACATTTTAATATCCGTAAGTACATACGACTACAAATGGTAAAACTAAAATGTATAAATCGAGCTTCAGCGAATGAAAGGGCGTAACCAAAGTAATATTCTTTATCAAGGCTCGTCGGTTACGCCTTTTTCCAAACTGACAATGCCGTACATACCTTATAAATACATATATATACACATTACTTTATATACGTATTTGAAGTTGCAAGTTAACCGGTCTTTCATGTATAGTTACTCGCGGTAACACACCAGAATCTCAGGATGGCCATCATCGCCAATATAGCAGGCTTTTAATCCGCAAGAGGCCGCGCAAACTAACGCGGTGTATAACTCTCGCCGCGGGAGTTACGCCGAATCGGCTGTATAAAGGCGGGAAGAGAAAGGAATATACTGCTATTCGCGGCATATACGTGCTCGAATCCGACACTCTTGCCAACAGATATAAAATGTACGTATTAGGTTTACCCTTCGATGTATGTATACCTTTATATGAATGTCCACCATATGTACATATATTTATATAGATAAATATATAAATATATGTATATATTTATGAATTTATTTGTATTTAAACATATATATATATATATATATATGTTTATATTTGCAAGTACATGGTATAAAAAAAAAAAAAAATGTGCAAAGCTCGCACGTGCGTTGTATAAGATTTTATAATAATATTCCTCGTACGTATCCCTCGGTGCAATTTCTTCAGAGCAATATGTTCCCTCCAAGACTTTATAGCACAGTCATATAAAGTATCAGGGTATATACTATAAGCTTCTTTCGTATTTATATATATATAGATTTGTGAGAGTATGCACCATCGAAAGATTTAACGTCAAGTATTCGCGGAGACGATCCCCTCGAATTCTTCGTCGGGCACAACCTCCTCGCTCTATCATTGTTTCAAGCAAATACTCAGCTCCAGCAACAAGCTCATTATTACTTTTTATAATAAGTATATACAGAGAAACTTTAATGATACTCTAAACCCTGCAATTATTAAGTTAAGAATTTGGCGCAAAAAAAAACGACGATTATTATTCTCATACGGATCTGTACTCTTGTATATATTTTTTTTGTCTGATCTAATAACCCCTTAACTCGGACTTGTAACTACTTTGAGCTGTGAAAAATTTACGACGTAAATTCACTCTTGTATATTTTACGAGGGAATAATAAATATAAGGAAGTCTAATGAAGTTTTATTTTTCTGACAATAAATTCTCACCATCTGTCTATAATTTGCAACGTTTTATTGTTTTTTTAATTTTTTATTATTTTTCTCTATCAAATTTAGAATCATTTGGGTTTCTTCATCGTTCTAATTCACTTTTTTTTTGTCAAATGCTTTTAATTTCTTGACAAATGTGTTATTTTACCTCCAAAAAACTTTGGATCTTCTTTTTCTCGGATGGTTCATACGGGAAAATGAATTTTGAACATCGATTTTGTATTTATTTATTTATATCTGCACGAATAGAGTAAAAAGAGGGAAAAAAGTTGTCTCGCGGTCGAGAACTAAACGCGACGACGTCGACGAAAACTCCTTTCATATTTTCACTCTTCAATTACGAGACACCCGTACACCTCCGGGGCTTTTATATAACGCGAGAAGTCGCGGAACGAGCTCACGGATTTCATAATATACACTCGACGAGGGGTTGCGAACGAAGAAAGAGGCCGAAGTTTGCACCGAACTCCTTTTCTTGCTTACTTTGCACGAACGCGCGTTGTACATTCGCGTGTTTTGGGTTTGCGTGGCTCAACGAATTATAAATACGAGGCACGAGGTTTAAAAATAAAAAATAAAAAAAACACACATATTTTTTTAACCATACACAATACTGCAACCATAGAGAATTATTGGTCGAAAAAAATGTCGAAAGTTCATTAATTTATGATAATTATTCTCACTGGGTTTCTGATTTATCAATTAAGACCTTAAGTACCTACGTCCATGTACAACTTTTTAAAGATTTTTCTCAACGAACATATTCATTGCAATAATTCATCAATTATTACTGAACATTTTCATTTGTCTGCATTCCAGAGACATTTCCAGAGTCGAAATGTCAACAAAATTCAAATGAGTCATTGAAACTTTTATTATTTAAATAAATGAATATTAAAACATCGATTAGTCTTATTGTTTAATGTCTAAGCAACGATCCTGAAAATAAAACAACGTGACTCAACTGGCTGATTACATTTGTTTATTTATTTATTCACAAAGTATTTATATTTCGAAAAGTAGGATGACAAAATAGAAGGTGAAATGGAATATAATGAATAAGGAATGGTACGTGACTTTAAGGTACGATTCGACATCTGTATTCTCGATTTCTCAAATCAATATACATATATAAAATGTATCCTGTCTCAGAGTATATAAATATATATGTAGAGCACGATAAAATCCACACCTTTATCGTGTCGAAATGTATAACTCGATCCTGCACGATGACGAGTTGGAAAAACATTCTTGAGCAATTCTCAAGTCGCTTCGTGCGTGTGTTACCAATAAAAACTAATTCAATTCCACAGCATTGGCGATCTTGAACCAAGAATACCAGAGAAACTCGTCCCCGCAACGACTATTGCCTCGTTTCATATCCGGTCGAGAATATTTCATGACTCAAGAAGAAATAGAATGGAAGAAAGATATTTTCTAATGTCACTTGACGTGTAGTCATTAATAATAATAAAAAGTCATGACATCTTGGTGGTTATTTGTACCAAAATATATCGATATAGTGATAGCCACAGAATTTTCTTCTTTGTGTCTCCGGGTACTATAGATTTTTATGGAATTTACTGATCTCAGCCGGTCCCGAGACAACCGGATGCGACTTAAACGAAGCAGGAAAAGAAAGACCTTGAAAAAAAGGATCTCGGCGAGTGTGAAACGAGACACGATGATCCTCGAGGCCAAAAAAGCTTCGTCACTTCGTCACTTGGTCATTCACGTCTTCCTTTCTTCGGGGAATTCCATGGTATCGGTTGTCATGAATTTTCCAGGGATCACCATCATTCCAAATTGGCAGATGGTCAATTACGTCATTTTTATAACGTCACGTTGTTAAGCAAGGAAAATAAACGTGGAGCCCATTTTTTGTGGAGCAATCATTTCTTTCGATTATTATTAATATTTTTATTGCCAAAAAAAAAAAAGATTATTGTATTTGAAATTTAAAAACAATGAATAATTATGAGATTTTTTTAAAAATGATTCTGACGATAAATTCACAGCTTTGTGTATTTAACTTGTGGAAATCTTTGAATGGGATTTAAATAATCCTATCACAGGGCCACATTTTATTGAAATACATTAATGAATTATTTTTAATTGATGGTCAATTTTTTTTTTTTTTTGGTACTGGATTATCTGCTCGACTGGGTTTGCACGAGAATTATTTTTCCATCGAATTTACCAAGTACAAGCTCGATATTTATTTTCCACTGGAATGTGGAATGAGAAGGGAAATAACTGGATAAAAAAAGGGCCGTAAAGGACGAATCTTATCAGCGGGTACTAAAGTTTGAAAAGGGATAAACAGTAGGGTGGCAAAAAAGAAAGAACGAGTGAGAGAAAAAAGGAAGCACTTCTTCTTTCCTCGGCAGAAGTTTATTAAGCGGCCGAACGCGTTTCAGATATTTTTAGCGATCTCGAGAGAGCCACCAACGATCATTGAGGGCATCGTGCTCAAGGAAAAAAAAAGTCATCATGAAAAAAGAAAAAAAAATGAACGAAAGAAATTTCGTACAAATTCGTTAGCACAGGGTCATCGACATTACATTTCTTAATTTATACATATGTACATTTTTGTTATTGTTTTTTTTTAAATATAAAAAATAATAAAAAAAATTTGTGAACCGTAATTACAAAAAAGATGTTATGTCACGTAATCCTATCCTCCGTCTTTCGACGTCAATCTTCATAGTGATTTAATGGACCGAATGAAGTGTGAGGTCACCGGACTTTGGCCGTCGGTTTTACGAGCGATTTTGCCGAACGAGTAAACCCGATTTTAATGAAACGTTTCTAAATTTAGTTTAAAAACGTAACCATTTAAACGAAGGATGACGAAAAAATATTTATTTGTCAACGTGCCAGAATTTGTCATGACATTTGAGTTTTTCGATAAAAATCATGAGAAATTATCAGCGGAAACTGTAATTGCATAATTCTTAAACCAATCGATGTTGAACGTACGACTAAGAAATCAGAATTCAACGTGTTCGAGTTTACTAGAAATCTGCGGGCTCAATTAAAATATAATAAAAAAATGATTCAATCAAAATGAATAAAGTAAATAATTGCTATTATTTTCATTATTAGTGGATCAGTGAATAAACATTTATTTTTATCCAAATAAAAAGTTATTTTTATCAATTATTCTTAGTTTTTATGTTCGTTATTATTTTTTTAACGATCGATAGACCGATTTGAAAGATTTTAGTACTCTTTTATGAAACATTACAATTTGGAATAACAATAAAACAAATACTGATGCGATTTTCATAATAAAGTCTGTTTTATATTGTTAAAAATGTAATATTGTTGTTTTGTATTGAAAAATAAATGATAATGGAATACAATAGGCCTACAAAGTGAAGATTCGAGCGAGTTCGCGAAAGAAAGAGGCAAGTATCGTTACAATACGTAAGTAGGTACATGCAGCGAGTTTATAGCGATGGTGCACGGGGCTCGAGCCGAGTTTAACTTTCCCTTTTGACGGATCCTCTCGCTGTGTTCTCTCTCGCGGCATGTTCTGCTGTTTTTTGTATACGAGCGAGCTTCGAGTTCCACAGAGACATATATATATATATATATATATGAAGAATGATGAAGGAATGACGCGACCTCGAGGACGATTCGCCACCGTTTTCGATTCGATCGCATCTTGACTGGGTCTTGGATGCACGGATATGTATATATATATCGATACAAAACGATTTATCGGAGGTCACAGCAGCCCACATTGTTCACCGCGTGAAAATCACGTGGGTTATGGTCTTTTGTTCCTTGTGCGATATTATAGTAAATTGTATCCGGTTATGTACCGGTCCTAAATCGAAAAAAAAAACAACAAAATATGAAAAGAAAGAAAAAATGCGTCACGCGCGTCACTCCAGCCGAGAGATCGGTTCACGAATCAGCTTCGAGTATACATTTGTGTACGGACGATCGTCAATTTTTCCTCAAACAGGTGGCTTTCACTTGTACGCGTAGGAACTTCCATCAAGAAAGTGCTGTTTCTGTTTATTTTTATTATCTTCATTTTATTTTAGATTTTTTTTTTTCACTATATAATAAAAAATAAGAATTTATAACCTCCCGTTTTCTGAAGGCCGCTTCTCTCACACGTCTTCCGTTGCGCCATACACGCTTCGGGGCTTCGATCGGCACGGCTTATCCCCTGCGCTCTCACCTCTCGCTCTTTGTCTCTCTCTCCCTCTCTCTCTCTCTCTCGTTCGGCTTTGCGACCGAGTAAGTATGTGATACACGCAAAATACGCGACAACACCTTAAATCGATGATACACACGTGGCTAAAGTTTCAATCAAATATATTCACCATTCGCTTCTCATAACCGAATATTTACATGTTTTTTTTTTTTTTTTTTTTTTTTTTTTTCATTTAACTCACGAATTCCGAATTAGAAAGTTTCGAATATCAATATTTCGCGCTTCGTTTATTTTTTTCGAGATTTTTGATAATAATAATGAGTTTTCAAGATTCAGTTGATTATCCATCTCTCTTTTTTATTATTATTTTTCGAAAAATCAAAGTCCAGAATATTTCTCGTTCCAATACATCGAGATCTACTTTTCGCAACTGGATCGCATTTATATCGGTTAAGGTCGGTATATAAACCAACGAGGATTTTCTCCTGGAAGTAAGCTATTAGTGGCGAGAAATAAAAAATTTAGTGTAAAAAAATAGGCGTGAAACAGATGGATAAAAAAAAAACAACAGACTTCGGTCGAAGATTGTGCTGGGACTCTTGGTGAATATATGTACAGCACGAGGCTGCTGCGGCAAGCGATTCGCGTCAGAATTTCCCTGAAACAGCTAGCTTTCACTTCTTACGGGGCTCGAGTAGCACGCCGCAGAATGCTACTAAGCTTATACCGTCACTTCGTTCGTGTGTATGCATTTGTATAGGCAGTTTCAACCTTAAAGTCGTTCTCTCGCAGGATCATTTTTCTAAAGATTTTTTTTTTTTCAATTCTGTCGAAACATTCAGGACACTACGATAAAATTGCGTGCAAAATTTCAAAAGGATTCACCATCTCGTATTCGAAGTGATAACAATCAAAGATTGTACTGTTTTACACGCGCTCTTATGGGGAGCGACACGAAAATTCACATTTCACGCAATAACTCCAAAAATTTTTAACAGATGTTTTCCCTTTTGGTTCCCAATCACTGAGAAATATATGACGAAGGTTTTCGAAAGAAATGAAGAATTTCGACCGCTCAATTTTGGAGATACAGCGATGTAAAGTACAAGCTCTGTGGATTATGGGAAAAGTGCTTATTTCTCAAACTCTAAACTTCAAATTAAACATATTTTTGCTTAAAACATATTTTTTTTACATCATTATAAGATATAACGACTAACATTATTGAAATATTCTCCAAGTTATGTCCAAGTTTTCAACAACTAATGGGACGCTTTTGAACGTTTTTCTTAAATAATAATCACGATTTTTATATTTATTATTACTGGCAATAAATATTAATTTTTTTCATAATAATCGAATCACCAATAACATCAAATTCGTCATTACTAGTTTATGATCTTGTTCAGAAAAGTTAACGTTGTTATTAATCATTTAAAAACAATTCCAAAACCTGTTTCTTTGTTTGAACAATATTTGGCAAAGAGCTTTTCATCGGAGGAAATTTTGAGGACAGGAAATTATAATTGTCAGAATATTTTCAGTCAACAGCAGATTTACAGGTTTGTTTTTTCAAATTTGTTTTTTTTTTTATATAATTTGCAGTAGAGAAATATCAGAAACTTTGAATAGATTCGTCCAGACGTCAATCAAATGTAAATTTCTTCTCTTTTTTTGCGACGGTGTAACGTTAATTCGACTTGGAATGTCCGATGTACACATTGAGCTGGTTATATTTATATATATATATATTGTAATAATAGTTAGTGCCGGGAGCGTGAAGTCGACGGTGCGCAACACACATCCAAGAGGTGCGAGAGTACTCACCGTCTTACAGACCTACAGAGAGTTATACAGTAAGCTGTATCATTATATATACTCGCAATAATTCTCGGTGCAGTTCTATTACACCGAAGCTCGTTCGCGCTCATTCTCGTCTTCGTTGTAAAACACGAAAGAAAAAAAAACAAAAAATAACGAATTTAAATGAAACGAAAATAATTGAGAAGCTAAATTTACTTGATTAATCATACATTACAGTAATTTTCATTGCAAATTGCTTATTCACCATAGAAATAAATGGAAAATCATACAAAACGTAAAAAAAGTAAATAACATTAAAATTTGATTAAATTCTTATTTATTTCAATTCAAATATAATTTTACTTGGCAACAGGATAAAAAAACGTTAGTTCAGTTACGTTTTTTTTTGTAAATATTCAAAAAATCAAACTGACTTACAATTTGAGTAAAAAAATTTGTTGTTTTTATAGTTTTTTTTTATTTCAAGGGTGCCATGCAATCAATGTTGTTATGATTTTTTAAAATTTTGTTGTTTTCTTTAAAAAGTACAACTTCGATGTCATAATTACGGTTGTTTTAATCGAGAAGGGAGAAAAATAAATAAAATTACAACATTTCAATCACGTTGAGATAAGTCGCGTCTCGAGTGTACAGGGTTAATTATAGCACGTCCGATTTAAACTTCGAAATGCGCCCAGCTCGAGGAATCGAAGAGTTGCATGAAAAGGAATGAGCGAGTGAAAAAGAGATTTGAACGAGTGGGGAAGAGCGGGGGATCGCTGATGCTGTGGGCTTCTCTCGCAGCTCTGACCGCCCAGAGATTTCAACGAGTGGAATAAGAAACTGGTTATGCACGGACGCGCCCGTTCCAGCGTAGGTTGTCCTATGGGCCATTCTTATATATATATATATATATATCTATATATTTATATATATATAAATATATATGCAAATACAGATATAGTGAGATGCAACGAAGAAAACACTTTTGTTTCCATTATTTTTCGTCTCTATCTCTTTTTCCCTTCTCGCCAATCCTGGCATTTCTCTCCTATCCTTTTTTTTTTATCAATTTCTTTTATTTTTTATTATATTTTTCTCAAACAGATCCACACATACCAGTCGTTTCCATTCCGATCATCGCTCCTTCTTTTATCTCCGTGCAAAATCCTCCCCTGTTCATTCTCTCCCTTTTCCCATTCTTCCATTCCACTCATCTTCTTCATATACATCAAATTAGCATAGGCTTTATTTAATAATATGAAATTTCAACAAAGACCCTTCTATCTCGAGGGAAATAGTGCGATATGCCAATTGGAATTGAATCATTGAATTTTATTATTGATTTTATAAGACACGACTGTGTGTTGCTCGTGCGATCATTTATACATCGATGGCAATTTATTCGAGAGATAGATTTTTTATGTGATTTTAATCGAGTTCGATCGATCAATGATTTCGTCTTTCCTGGTGATAATTTAATCCCGAATTCTTTAATTTCAATCAAATTAATACTAATGACAAAATCATTCAAATCACAAAGAAGGAATTTCCTAAAAGAATTTTCATAATTGTGATGTTTAAATCCTCGAAATGACCATTCAATTACAAATGTTTCTTTGCATTATTAATCAAAAGTTTTTTTCATCATAACCTACGAATTAATCGATTAAGCTTCACTTCCATTAACACCATATATTTAAAATGATAAATATATGTAAACGATATTGAGAATGATTCTTTGGTATGGATTGACCGAAAGGTATATATGGCTTGTTGAATAATAAGCTTCCTTAATATCTAGGGCGAAAGAAATCGAGAGAAATCCAATGTGTTTAGACGCTTGAGGAATACGAGGAACGAGAATTTCCTATGGTTACAGCACACACTGATGGAGGGAATCTCATTTAATGTTTTTCTCGTCTCGGCCACGCAGAGAAGTAGTTTCAAGCGTAATTTCACACTCTCTCGTCTTCGTTAACAGGAGAGCCTCTCCTTTACCCTTAACAAGAGAATTTTGTACGTAAAACTCGTTTGTGACACACTCTACACTCGTGAGTGCGATTTATCGAGAAAAGGACCACTGTCCTCGTTTACTTTTCCTCACGTTTACGTGGAAGCTCGTGCTTCTAATAGTTAATCGGAAGACTATGCAAATATACTCACACACAAACACACACACATAGTTCGTATGTCTCTATGATTGAACGTGTAAATTCGATGAGTGCGAGTCTCGTCATCGTAACTCGTACTCGAGTATTCATAGCGCGCGAACAAACGAGCCTCGATAAATATATACCGTTAACGATCGAGCTCGCGATCGTTATATATTTTATATTGTACCAACCATCCATTCACCATACATCGACTTGGTACATAAAAACCATAAAATCTATCGTTGCATAAATGGTTCAACATATTCGTACATAATATCTGCTCCAGTTATTCACAATTCATAGTGCCCATACATTTATATTTTATCTGCATACATTTTTGTCAATCAACATAATTGGCACTTGATTTCACCATAAAATTTTATCAATAACTGATCGTTTGTTAATTCGTCTCTTTATCCCTCGACCAAGTTCTTTTTTTTTTGTTTCATCTGTAGTAACAAAATAAGAGAAAGCGATTTGCACATGAAACTTATTTTATAATTAAATGTAATGTGGGAAAAAAAAAAGTTTTCCATCGAACTAAATTTCTCATTAAATGGTTTCGTTGAAATCAAACGAATTTTTCTTTTCTCAGTGTATTTATCGTTTTAGAAACAATTTTAAATACTTTGACTACATCGACACGTCAGTTTCGTGGATTTATTGAACAGTTCTTGTTTATTGAGTGATTTCTGATAACCTTGAAATATTGAAATCGTATACGTGCAAAACTGTTATTTTGTCTATTAGAAAAGCGAAAACCTTAGATGGAAATGCATGAAAGATTTTCTAATTAGAAAAATATTGTAATATTCACAAATGTTAATAATTGTAACGAAAGTAGAAAATTCAAATAAATTTGAAGCTGAATTTGAAATAAAAAAATGTGAAAATTTGATTCAGTTTGTTGAGAAATCGTGAAAGAATTGGAACTTGGGATTATTTCGATGTTATTTAAATGAGACAAAGTGGAATTGGCTAACTGATATGTGAAGGACGAAATATTAACGGTTATTAAAACGTTCGACGATTGAGGATTGTGTGGCGACGAAGCGGGGAAAAAGAGGCAGAGGGGAATCGAGGGGTCAGTAACTGGCACCCTCACCTTATAGAGCGATATTGTAGACATGAAGTGTGTGCGTGGTGTGGTTACATACCTTTGCGAGGTGACAGGAGATCTGAACGTAGGCGTCGTAGCGCCTTCACCGCAATATGGTCCTGTTTTAAAGTTTCGACCGTTGTCTCAATTTCTCGTAAGATGTCAAATATTTTCGTGTTTTCTCGTATCACCGATATCTTCCATAATCTAATGAACAACAGCGTTTTAGTTTCTTCACTTGTGAAGACTGTCACGTCGATAGAAACGAGAGTAAAATAAAAAGACAAACTTGGAGCATAAAAGAGAAAAAAACAAACAAACAAAAAAACACACAAAAAAAAATTGAACCGGAAATGTGATGAGAATAAAACACTGCGAGCGGATTTCGAGAAAGTATCCTGGATTCGTTCCTCTTAATTCACTGTAAACTTCGCTTCGTATCACTCAATCAAAATTTTATTTACAACACTATAAAAAAAAACAATATAATAATAATAATTAAATTAAATGAATAAACGGTTCACCTCACTGGTATTAAAAATTTCTTTTGAAATATGTCGCACGTTTAACGATTTTGGTTAAAAACACTTAGCAGACAAAAAAATTGATCTGCATATAGAAAAGACGAAATAACGAGAAAATCGATGATAAAGAAAAAAAACAAAACGATTGTCAAATTTGTGCAGTTGTTTGTTCTCCTCTTCTTTGTTTTTCTCTTTTTCTTTTGAATCTATCCGGACATAAAGTGCGGATAAGATTGTCGCAAAGATTGGTCGAGTCTCTCCTCCGTTGAGTTTGGAGCAGGACACGCGCGCGCGCGGAGACAGCCTTGCCGTGAGTGAGAGTTACAAGAGACGTTCACCATGTTGGTGAACGCGGGCGCGCGCGTTCACTCAAACAGCAACGAAAAGTTTGCGCCAATGGTGTGGGTAAACCCGAAGTGGTGAACGTCGCGCATGCGCCGTTATTGGTACAAAACCCGTGAGCTCTTTGCCCGTAAAGCATATTCAAATATTATGTGATTAGGCCTGAAAAGGCGTTAATTAATGATTAGTTAATAATCGATTAAGGGGTCAAAAGGGATGGAAAAACTTGTTCCTCGAATACTGAGTATCGAAAGGACTTTAAAGGCATTGTTCGTTTAATTGTGTGGCTTAAAATGTTCTCTGAGTCAACTTATAACAGTACAAACATAAATCAAGACGTACAAATAGGTTTTGAACAAAAGGGCCACTGAAAATGATTCGTAAGCCAAAGTGGGTTAAGTCTTTTCGTCACTCAATCCAGCATGATTATATATTTATATTTGAACGTATATATGTAAATACGTAGGTGTGCAGAAAATTTGATATCCGTAACTACTGGGTGAGAGGAGCTCGAGGCATGTTGTTGGCTGGCTGTTCATGTACGCGCCTTTTTCCCTTTCCTGCCTGGCGCACTCTCGGGTTCGGCTCGCGCGTTCCGTGACGTCAGAAATAGGACAAGGCGCTAGTGGCCTTTGGGTCTATATATTTTACCTTCTTATCCTATACAAAAACGTGGGAGGGATACCGCGATGTAAGCAAAAGCAAGAAAGAGATGGAACGAGAGACAGCGAGGGAAGGGAGAGAATCCCAACACTCTTGAGAGCAACATAAAAGCGACAGAGCCACACAGCTCAACAGAACACACGGTAAAAGTAGCAACGGCAAAAGTCGAGAGAGTCCGGACGCGCGGTGAACGGAGAGGAATGAAGAGAGGGGCCACTGAACTGTCTTGATTCTGTCTCTCTCTCTTTTTTTCCCTCTCTCTCTCCCTCTCTCTCTTTCTCTCTTCTCGTGGTCGCGACTTCTCGTACCCTCCGCCTCCTCCGTTCTTTGCCCGACACGTTCCTCGTCTTGTCTGATCTGCACTGGACCTCCACTACTCACTCCTATTATGTATATTTATATATATTTGTATATAGATATATGAACATTAAGATTTGTAACACCTCGAGACAGTCCCAACGTCCTTCTCGATTTATCCTGCCTTAGGGACCGACCCCATATCGATTCTCGTCTCTCTAAGCTTGTTACGAGACTATTTCTGATATGACATTTGTAAACTATATCAATGTCATTCACCATTTAAACCATTTTTCGTAACTAATCATTTGTTATTATTCAAATTTATTACAAGAGTTTTTTGATCGTTATAGATTCACGACTTCTTTTAAATCATTTTATATGTTATTGTAAACTAATAATGATAACGTTTCGTTATAATGTTGTAGGGAAATTTTGATAATTTAAATGTCTCGTAATTGGCATTTTAATTGTAATTAAATTCAGAAAATTTATTGAACGTTGTGAACATCATAATAAATCAATAAAGAGATTAGCGGAGGAGACGATGGATAGAAAAATAATTAGAATGAAAAATCAATTTAAAAAATCTCATTTACATGACATTATTTAGAGATCAAAAAGTTTTCGAAGAGTATATATATGGGAACTATTTATCACCAGAAAGGGTTCGCTAATTGCCTCGTTAAGGAAACTGTAATTAGAACCCTTCGATAAGTTGTCTCGATCGTTATCTCTAAACTGAACAAGGAACGCTGTATTTCAAGCCGTTAACTAATTATACAGCACAAATAAATAAACATTTTTTAAAAATTATTATTAATTAAAAATATTTATCAAACAACAACAAAAGATGAAAAATAGAAAAATGCATTTTTTTTTTATAATAGAAAAATTTTAACGATTTTTTTATTGACGAGTTTATTGATGTGGGAATAAAAGTGTATCATAAAATGATTCTTTATTTATTTTTTCTTGCACGATTTACTGCAATCTGTTCATAAATTTAATAACGGATTTACCGAAAGGTAAGAACTCCGCTCGTTATTTTCAAACGGTCGTAAAAAACTACAGAAAATCTTCGTTTGCTCTGCAGTCGGTCTATTATTCTTAATAGTTTAAATAAAGAGTGCGCGCATCCTCTTTGCTTAATTGTAATGAGCCCACGACCTCTCAAGTGTCCTTTCTTTACGGTTCGATACTTACTTACTGAACAAACCAACTCGACATGTTTCTCTCACTCGATAATCTGTCTTTGCCTCCAACTGTTGCGCCTCTTTTGCCTTTTCACTGCTCACTGTATCATTTCTCTATAGTTTATGTTATACGATCATCATCGATGTTGGAAGAAGAATCTTCCATCATCGTTTCGTAATTATGTCGTGATGCGCGAACGTCATCGCGCTTCTCAGTTCTTCTACGCGTTACCGAACATTTTATAACCATAAATACAGATAAAAATTAATGAAAATTTCTTATTATTGATATTCTCAGATTCTGTGATTTTTTTTTATTGCAATGACATAACAAATTGTAATTGCAATTAAAATGTTGTTAGCCTCGAATAAAATACATCAGGTTTCCAAAATTCGAACATTTTTCGTTTCGGAGGTCTTCGAAAATCAGATTGCGGTGGATCGTTATTCGAAGCGTTGGAATTTCTTCGAAAATTCGGGAGTCGGAAAAAACGGAAGATCATTTTAATCGTCTTTTTTATCAGCTTATTAGAGAATTGATCAGATGAATCGATACCTGGAACGTTCGTTGAGATAATTTTGAAAAAGTACCTAAGAATGTAGAGTTTCAGAGTTTTTTACATGAAAATTTGGGCTGAAAAAAGTAACCGGTGTTTTCGGTTCTTAAGCAACAAAAAATGATTCGTTTTTTTTTTTTTTGGTAAATTTAAGGCTTCGTTCTCTCGTAGACATTTTCCCACATAATTTTATTCAATTCTGAATTTTCGTCACAATGCGAAGACCGAAAAATTCTCAACGATTGTTCGTTTGGAACGATTGAAGAAAAGAAAAAAAATTTCGGCACGTTGGAAACGACGTGTGAAGTCTATCCTACCTTGATTAAATTGTTTTGAAATATTCCTTGAGTGCATCATTAATTGGCAGCGGCTTGAAGCAATCATTCAACCAAGGTAAGAATGACGCAATAATAAAATACTATTCTGGTGGGTAAGCTTCCAAAAAACAATATTTGACATGTGTACAGGGTGTCTGGACTGCGATATGACAATTTTCATGGTCTACTTTCATTTGAAAATTTGCATTCACTCTTATTCATCAATTTGTTATTTATTCATCAATAGAATTATTCCCATTTCTCTCAAAGGATCAGATTTCAAAATATTACATAAATTAATAATAAAAATAATAATATCATGGCGTATTAACGTAGAAAAACATTGATAACGACATATTAAAGAAACCTTTAACTAACAAATGCAAAATTTCGAAGCAAATTAAATGCACCACCGCTTATTTTGTGCTTTTAAAAATTCTCTACAAATTCACCACGTAATTTTTTGCAGAGTCTGTTAATTTCGAAACTAAAGCAATTTATTTACGAAATATTTTTTCCGACGATAAAACGACTATGAAATTTCAGTTATTTCATCTGAATTGGGTTTTATTTATATTTTGGACACCCTGTATATTGGTTATTAATGCTGCTGGTGCTTCTTCAGTTGGACCGTTATGATCGTATCTATACATACAGTTGATTTATAAATGTGTGTTATGATCGTAGGCGAGCTGTTTCAACTTCTTATTTAACGTGTTTTTTTTTTTTTTTTTCATCTCTTACTCTCTCACCACATGAGTACGTTGAAGTTGAATACGATAAGATGTATCCCGGCGTGACGCCATGAAACGTCATCATATCTTTCAGTAGCTACGGTCACTGATGTACCGACACCTCTAATAGTTTCTTTTCATTCAACTCATCTCGATGGCGTCAAGATTTATCCGGACGTTGAAGAGTCTCGTCGGCGTCTTTCTATTTTCCTCTCATGCCGCATAAGTTTTATGCGTGTCAGCGAGTATGCTTCATCGAATTGTTGTGTCGAACGATGGAACGTGAGAAATGTGGTAGTCGATAGAAATTACGCGAATACTTTCGAGCTGTGCAATTAAACATTTATTATAAATAATCTAACAATCGTCTCGAATGTGCAAAAAATTTTATATTTTGCGAAACTCATTTCGAAAAAAAATAGACAATAAAGTTTGCGATTTCACATCGAAGTTCAAAAGCAATTGCTCGCAATTTTATTGCGAATTACTTGAAAACATTGAACTCTATTAATTCTGTATTTAGATTTATTCGTCATTTTTGCTGTCAACCTCAATGTTTACAGGATTTTTAATATATTTGTCACGAAATGTCAAAATTCATTGTTCAGCACAGCGTGGCAAGGATTGACATCAGTATTAAGTTGTTTATGATTACGAATAGAAAAATTTTAATCGACGCTGACGATGAAGACAAGAGCATAAAACAAGCGCGTCATCGATCGGAATTTAAGATGTTTGAATTGGCTCAAAGACGTACGTAACTTCGTCAATGCAAGTTGAGGAGACAGGAGGGATATACGGACGTGTTGTGTTGACGCCCTGGTAGAATTTCTTGTTCCCTTGCTCTCTGCCATCTTTGGACGAGATGAAACTAGGAGGGGAAAAGAAGAAAACATGAGTGGATCGCGCGGAATTTCATATTCACTCGTTTTCTCTCTTTCTCTTCCTCTCGTTCTGTCTCTCATTGTCTCTCTTAGACTCTTGTATTCTCATGGAGATTTGCGAAATGCGTGGGCACGTTATCCACCGCTTACTCATTCTACGTCCAACAAGCTTAACATCGTCTCCTACTTCCCTCATGCATTTATTTCTCATAGTTCAGAATAAATATACAAATAAATATTTATCTACTAAGTTTAAGACTCAAATTTTTGTCGTTATTTATTCACATTTTTCTAATCATTGCCGCTAAGCCTTCCCCACGCATTTTCATTAAACTATAACAATATATTTATATCTAGAGATCTTTATAGAATTACTAAATTCCCAAATCATTGAAATTCCTCGGGGAATTTTAAAACTCGTATTCCTGTTATTGACACTTCAAAACCTAACAAGGCATTTTGTCCTATCATTTATTTTTCATGTATGTCTACCGAATGTTGCATATTTTGCACACTTTTTTATATTTTTTTACACATTACTTTCCTAACGAATATTGCAATCGTGGCCAGAGGCCGATAATGTAGAATTCCAAATTGCCAGAGCAATACGCTCTGTTTCTACTTGGCAGAATTTTTAAATGGACGTTTTTACTTAAACTTTGAATTTATATCTTATTTAGTGTCCATTGGGGAATCATCATTAGTTCTAAAATCTCTGCTTTGACCGAGGCATTAAAGGAGTCATTAATTTTTATGTCAATTTTAATTGGACTTACAAATCGAGTAGGATTTCGCACGACATGACCGGCGGACACGAGTCTTGCACGATTCTCGCTTTAACATCCACGTGGAACTTTGGCGCTCGTGAGCTTACGCCCTCGAGTTACGAACTATATATATCCTAGAGATAAATATATAATCTGGCAAGAATCCAATCGTGCACGCTCGCTCTTTCTGTCCTCCTACATCAAGACTTTCTCACTCTCACTTTTTCCTCTCCTTCTGCTACGCACACCCAAGAGATTCCCTTAATTCTGTGCTCAAGTGTGCGATCTGCTCATGTACTCCCCGAAGGCACGAGAATCTCGTAATAGCAATAAGCCCATAAAAAAAAATGGCGCACAAGAAATAATTACGTTCTCCAACACTCATATAACTTCTATGAAAAATAAACTGGAATTTCGATTCAACACATTTTACACATTGGATGTTTATTTGGAGGCAAACATTTTCAGTTCAACATTCAAATTTTTAGGTCGACTTTTACGAGTTTCTAGTTATTTTCATTTATAATGAAAATCGTCGAATATCAAATTCCACTGGTTCGATATCAGGCTAAATCGATGACTTTTCTGATGCAAGAACATTATTTTTTTCTTAAAGTTTTTGCAAATTTGTTTATTTACAAGCAACCATTTACAGTCGAACGTTACAATTTTCCAGTTAACTTTTACGAGTTTCTAGTTTTTATTTTATTTTATAAAAAAAGATCGTCGAACATAAAATTTTACTGGTTAGAAATCAGGCCAAAAAATATATTTTCTGATAGACGAACAATATATTTATCGTTGTCATTATTACGTCCAGGTTTGCAATGAAATAAGTTTGGAAAATATTGACACAAATAAAAGTCCGCAAGATTCTAAGGATCTAAAAATATTTCGAAAAAAAAGAAGGCCTTAAACTTTTTTCTATAGTTTGAAAAAACAAAGTGCAAGCGTTTCGAACAGTGGAATCGTTTAGTTTATTGAGTGGACGGAACAAGATTGGGAAGACGAAATAAAGAAGATAAGAATTTCGGAAAAATCTCAACGTTGTCCGAAAATTCTTGTCGCATGTAAAACTAGATGACAAAAAAAAGGATCGCGACGATCGACCATTCGTTTTTGTATGTGTGTCTGTGTGTGTGTGTGTTTTTTTTTTTTTTTGTAGTCTCGTGGCACTAATATAGAAGAGAAAAGAAACAGTGGAGTAGCTTAAAAAGTGTAGTGGCGGTAGATGAGGGCGCGCAAAGTTGGTGACCGAGACTCGAAGCTCTTGGCCCAACACGCGCTCGTACAATCCCGGGGATAAATTTAATCACGTCGAACGCTGCATTTGGGTTAGAGAACGAAGAGACGCGTTAGTCTGAGAACCGGCAATGCCAGTAAAGTTCGTCGTCGTCGACGTCGACGCGAACGACGAATTAGAATAGTCCGAGATGCGCTAATTACGTAAGTGAGACTTAAATTTTTCGATAAATGTAAAATCATTTTTAAATCAAAGTCCAAATAAGCAAGAACAAAGTAAATAAATGTAGTGAATTTACGAGGGGTGAGTGCGAGAAGTGTTCGTGACGTGATAACGAGAAAAGTGCACTCCGCCAAATTCCGTTCGTGAGCCAACGACTTTTCTTTTTTTTTTTTTTTAATTATATAATACCGTGACCGTTTTTTTAAATCAATTTGTGCAAAGTTTGTGGGTATGAGAATAAATGTATTCGTGAATTATTGTTGACTCGAAATTATTGCGAATACTCAAAAGGTGCAACATCCGGATACGTCGGGATTACTATCGTCATTCAACCGCACTAAATCTTACTATGATTGATCTAAAGATAGATCTTTGAGAGAGCGTCCCAGCGGCGAGAATAAACGTAAGCAATGTTCATCTCGATGCCATTTACTATCTTCATGAAAAACATGCAATATTTTCATGAAATTTGTACCTTTATTCAAATTCTAATTATATTTCAATTGTTTACTATCTTCACAAAAAACATTTACTACGTTTGACGAAAATGTGTTTCTGCAGTATTTGATATTGTTTTACGATTTAAAAAAAGTGACTTAAGTTTACAAATATTGAAGAATAAATCCAGAAAAATGTTCATATTGTAAAAAAATTGTTATTTTTTGGCAAAAGATAATGTAAGTTTAATAAAAACATTTAGGATGCACCATAAAACTTATGGCTCGGTAACAGGGGATACTTTGTGTCCCCTTGGCTTTCATCCTCAGGTGCGATGGCCAACGCGATGTAAACGCTGTTTCAGGTACATATAGATTTAAAGCCCCATAAATAAAGTTATTTGTTGCTTTTATAGTATTAAAATCGCATTTATTTGTACTGAAAACCATGGAAGTATGGATTTGAAAAAAAAGAATGTCCTTAAACTGGTAGAACGTGACGAAAAAGTTATTTCCCATCGTCAATTCAATTTCCATGAACGAGAGAATTCTCAAAGCTGTACACGTAATGTTTTAGCCTCATAAATAAATGCGACATCCCATTTGCTAGACCAATTTGCAACGAGGTGTGTTACGAGCGATGCTCATTCACTATATCCACTTTTTCCCTATATAGGATCCCATGAATTTATTTATTTACCATTTGGAGTATTTTCTGTACAAAATATGCCATTGAGTTCGAGCGATCGTTCGATAAATTGCGAGTTGAACTGCGAGCTTCGTATATATAGTTTGTGCTTGTTAACAGCATGTTCTACTATGCCGTAGTAAATACGTGAGTAAAGTGGGAACACCATACTTGGGAGGGGAGGAAGAAAAGGAGCAAAAATATGCGGAAACGTAGGAGCGAGACAACCCTTTTCCCCAACTCGTACATATATCTGTATATACCATTTATCCTTTATGTATATATATATATATATACTTTTTTTTTCGACGGAATACAAATCGTTCGTTTATCCAAGGATGTGTTCCAAAGATATTTACGAGGGAATTCTCGTATTCAGGACTCCCCTGATATAAACGAGTACTTCGAACGACTCAGGTGTAAAAATTATTGACCTTCAGTTTATTTTTAACGAGACATTGTATCTAACAGATAATATCTTTAGGATTTGAGGCTGTGTCAATAAAACCACGTTATATTTTTTTCATTATTTCAATAAAAAAGTAACTTATTATCAATATCTTATGACAATGATTCTTTATGGAGGGGAAAAATGATGTGAATTTCGATTTCTAATCGTCGAGTTTCCTTAGAACGTTGATCTAGTGATTCTTTAGTTTATTTTTTTGAGAACTTTGTAAATTTTTTTTTCGCTAGGGACTATAAGGACCATGTTGGCAAAAGAGGAAGTTTGAAAGACACCACAGCATCGTCGCCCAGTCTCTCGGGTAAATCATGGGAACCTTCACCCACACGGTAAACAAAAAAAAATGTCAACATTTAGAATTTTTTCTATAATTCTTGCTGGTGATCGGAAATCACAAGGTTTTTCTATTACAATTGAAAAGACGATCGAGCGAGAGTCCGGAATCCAGACGGACGTGGGCATCGACTTCAAATTTGACGAAGGACGAGGCGAAAAGTCCACAAAAGTCTACGACCTCCTTGACCTGGAGCTCGGCGTTGGACGTGTCTCAGGATCCTCCAGAATCTTTCGTTACACCTGAAGTAAACTCTTCAACTGTACAAAGAACGAAAAATTACGCGGGGTCCCAATCAGACAGTTTCAACTATCGACGCCACTCCATTGATGAAACTATGCTCGACAGACCCCCAAAACTCCAAATTAAAAATGTTATCGACAATAGCAATGGGACCAATTCGGATCATGATGTTGAATTTATTATACAAGTTAGAAAATCGAGGTCGAATGATGTTACAAGTAAGAATAATAATGGACCGAGCGACGATGGTCCGGCCGAAATGTCAGAGAAGGGAGGAAAAACTGAAAAAGTAAGAAAAATCTTGTTTTTTTTTTCATTAATTGCTTTTTAACATAAACGAATATTTTTTGAACATTTTCATGCCTCATTCTTTATTCGAAGAATGAAATCGAGAAACTGAGGGCACAATTGAGCGACATGAAAGCAAGATGCGAACGAGTGGAGAGAGAAAAGAGTGATATTTTGTTACGACGTTTGGCAACGATTGATACAGTATCTTCCAAAAGCTCCAGCAATGAAATGACGAAACTTCAAAAAACTGTGAAGGAGCTTCAAGCGAAAACCGAGAGTGAGATTATTTGTTTTTCAACGTTTTTTTTTTTTTTTTTTAATACATTTCATTCTTTTCTCCAATGTTTTATATTTTTCCAACAGCTTTGTCGGAAGAGAAGACCAGTTTGATGTCCAAAATAAGAAATCTCGAAAGAGACACGAATTCAAGACTCGGAAGAAACGAGCGAGAAAAAGCGAACGAAGAGCTTCGATCAAAGTTGAAAGCAGCCGAGACACTCTGCGAAAGTCTGATGGATGAGAACGAAGACATGAAGAAAGAGATACGGGATCTCGAAGAGGAGATTTACGAGATGCAGGATAATTTTAGGGAGGAACAGGCTGACGAGTACACGAGCTTGAGAAAAAGTCTCGAACAATCGAACAAAAATTGTCGAATTTTGTCATTCAAGCTAAGAAAAATTGAGCGTAAGGCTGAACAATTAGAAACTGAAAAAACAGACATTGAAAAAAAATACGACGAGGTTAAAAGGATAGAAGAAGTACTTAAGAAATTTGGCAACGAGTATAAAAATCGAAGTCACAAAAAAACTAATTCTGATTACACAACGAGAGTTCAATTGAAGAAAATGGTGGAAGACATGGAGAAAGAAATAGGTTAATAATTTTAATGAATTTATTCAAAATCCAACTGCAATTAGAATGTCAAACATTTTATTATTTTAATCCCTACTTTTCAGGCGACGTATTTGGCATTTTCGCGAGTATAATTGAAGGCAAAGACTTTGATACGACGTCAGTAAAAAGTCCTGAGAATAATGCAAAATACGAGAAGTTGTCAAAAGAGTATGAAACATTGAAATTAAAATTGGAAAACACAATGAAAGAACTGGCGATTGAGAAGGAGAAAAAGAAACCCGAGACCAAGTTGATGGTCGACAATAAAAACGCCGATGCTCAAAGTCGTAAGTTTCTTCCTCTTTCTCTTTCATTACAAAAGATTAAAAGAGAAAAAACTGCACTCTTTTGCATGTTGTGTTTCTAGTAAAGAAAAACTTGGAGGATTCCATGGCAACGAGAGAATTGGAGAAAAAATCTTGGGACGCTGAGAGGATTAAACTTCAGGAAGAAAAAGAGAAATTAAAATTAAAACTGTTGTCGCTCTCGGCAGAAAAGCTCAAAACAAATAACGAGGTTGCGCAGCTCAAAAAGGATTTGGGTAATTTTTACAACTTTTTCTTGTCGTCATTGATTAAAAGACATTTTTTCAAAATAATTCGCATTAATGTTTGAAAAATGTTTTTTATCATTATTTATTAATGACAGAAATGGCAACATCCACGGAAACGAATTCAGCAAAAATGGAGGTCATGGTGAGTGAGCTGAGAAAAGAATTGTCTGTGGAGAGGGAAAAGTCTAAAAAGTTCCAGGACGATTTGTACTCGTCCACGGATCGAGAGAGCCGAATGTCGAAGACAATCGCGTCTGTGAGCATTCGCCAATCATATACGTTTGGTCGCTTGAGTCCCTTTTCATCTCCCTACCCTGGTTTTTTGGACGCTGACATTTTTTCATTAACGTCCCCATCACTCTCCTCTATTTTTCGTTTCGTTTTTTCTTCATTTTCTTTCACTGCAGGTGGAGCAGACAAAAGTTTTGCTGGAAGGAGAGCTCAAACGTGCAAAACAAGACTTGGAAACTTCCAAGTCTTCGTCATCCTTTAAACTCGCTAAAATAACAGCCGAATTAGCTGAAATAAAGAAAGATCGAGACACGATAAAAACACAAGCGGAAGAAGATAAATTGTCGAAAGACAGTGAAATTGGAAACTTGAAAAAGAAAATGGCGACTTTAGAAAAAGCTGGACTTAATGCTAAAAAGATGAACGAACTGAAGCAAAGTTACACCGACAGAATATCTCGTAAGTTGTTTCTTTTTACCATCAACTGTTCAATCTGTAGTGGGATTTTCATAGTCCCACGATTTTTTTTTTTCGTTTTTTCGGTTTTTCCCCAATTTTCAGTTCTACATGGCCTCTGGGGCACTCATAAATGTAAAAAAAAAACAGTCATTATTTCTTAATTGCATTTTATTTCTATAAATATATTTCGATATAATTTGACACAAAACTGTTCGAAGTTTTTTGTCAAAATAGTAGTTTATCGATTTATTTTTTAATCTCCATGATATGGGTTCGTTATCAATGTCCATAATATTCCAACTTTGTGCAGATCTCGAGGACGAAGTGAAGCGAAACCTCGAGAGGTACGACGAATTAAATAGGAAGCATGAAAAGATGCTCGAGTCGCGTGAACGTCTTGAGAACGAGAATCAGACACTAACCAGGTGAAAAGTGAGACTTTGCTTTGGAGGTGTAGAATAACAGTACGATCGAAAACCGATCCGATTAATCGCAATTATCTCTCTATTGCCGTTGTTTTTTTCTCTTTTGTTACGCAGCAAATTATCAGAACAGAAAGAACGGTTTGTTAGCCTCGAGAGTGAATTAAAGAGACTCCAAGAAACTTATAATTCGCAAACGAGTTCTTGGACCAAAGAGAAAAGTCGTCTGGAGGTAAATATTTGATTGAATAAATGAAGAATAAAAACAAAACAATAAAAAAAAAAATTCCATTAATTTCAGGATAAATTACGAGAGCTTGAAAAATCGCAGAGCAATTTCCAGCTGACCGAAGCGAAGGAGGAAATAAATCGTCTTGGCAAAGAAAGCAATTCGTTGAAAGATCAATTGTCCGATTTGAGGAAAATGGTAAGTAAATTATTTATTATAAAAAGCATAAAAAATAATAATAAATAAATGACAAATAAAACGAAACATTTTGGAGGCTTTTCTAGATCGATCAAAACTCCCGAAAAAACTCATTTCCATAAAATATTTGACAGCAAATTGAACATTTTGGATCCAGTGATTAATGAATGATGAACTTTCATAAAATATTGTTTTTATTTTTCTTTACAGAACGAAGATCTCACGAGCAAACTAAAAGATTACAATTCGGTATCAAAAGTACAACGTAACTTTACAGCTGACACCGACGCTCTTGAGGCTGAACTTCGTCGTACCAAGAACGCTCTTGCCAATGCCGAGAAATCGAAGAAGGCCGATATGGCACAATGTAAATTGCGTTACGAGCATAGGATTAAGGCGATAAACGATGAGATTCAGTCGATACAGAATCAGCTGTCGAGATACAAGAGAGAACGTGACACTTACAAGCACATGCTTGAGGGTGCTCAGAAAACTATCGCTGATCTTAAAGTCGTTAGGCAGAGACGACAGTCAACGACATCTACAGGAAAATCGGACGAAGTAAGAAAAATTCAATTTTTCGTATTAAAAAAAAAAAAAAAAATCATCAAATCGTGAATATTGAGTGAAGAAAAAGAAAAAACACTCCCAATTCAGTTATTTTTTGTTTCGAAAATGTTCTTCTTCGAATTTCAAAAGATTGAAATGATTTGTGAGAGATAGAAATTCTTTAGAAATCTTAATTGAGACACAAAAGACATTGCAACGTTTTATAGACCTGTTTGTTTTGTTCCGGAACGATTATCACACAATTTGTTTTTCACAGGACGACGAGAATTCATCAACGACGAATGTCTCGGTTCTTGAGAGACAAATAAGCTGCATGGAGGACGAACTATCCGAGAGCAGACTGGAGGCATCCAAGCTCAAGACCGAGCTCGTTTCCGAGAAGTCTGGCTGGCAGATCAAACTCGCCGAGATGCAGTCCAGAATCAACGAGGTATGCAAGACACTGACGTTTTACAGGGGAGACGAATTTCCATGTTTGGAATAATATTATCATTTTTATTTCTATTATTTTTTTTTTCCATGACCCACTGGCTGTCAAATGAATTATAAATTCATTCAAAAGTCCATAAAATGTCAAGCTCTATGCACAATAAAAACTACATTAAAAATTTCACTTTATTTTCGGCTCAAAAGTCGAAAAAAATCTTTTGAATCGTTTCTAGACTCTAGACTCTTGATTCAGGATAAAATAATCTGGAATTATTGCAGTTGGAAGAAGAACGATTACTTGCAAGTGGAAGAACAAAGATTCCAGGTTTAAAAGTTCGCATGGAGTTGGCTTGGCAGAAAGAACGAGAAGAGCAACAGAGATTGTTACAGGAGACTGCAACTCTGGCGAGAGATCTCAGGCAAACTTTGTTCGAGGTATAAAATGGCATATGAATCATCATTATTTAAAAGATAAAAAAATCTTCTTTTTTTTTAAATTTATCAATATATATAAATATATTTTCAATGTCTTGATTGATAAACATAATACTCTTTTAATACGAAAACTGGGTACAGTCTCGATGTAGCATTGTGTGGAATTCATTTGTTTTATTGACGATAAGAGACTTGGGCTTCGTACACTATTCGTAATAACGTTATGTTACAATGCAATTTATTTGCTCGCACCTCGCCGTTTTCAAAGGTCGAGAGGGAGCGTGACAAGGAGCGTCTCGAGAACAAGAGACGCCAGGATCAACTGAAGAAAGTATTCGACGAGGAGAAAGACGAAAATAAGAAGAAACTGGTGGAAGTTAGTAACCTTCAACTTTGTCACCTTTAAATACGTTTTTTAAACTATTAAATTGAAAATATTACATTTTTTAACATCACTTCATTGCGTTGCTACGAAAATGTCAAGATTTCTTGTATTTCAATTCGTTTCAGATGCACAAAAGTTTCTCTATGTTTGTAGCAATTGGAAATTTTTCATTTTTACACACTTTTTTCATTTGTTACTACTTTTTTCATAATTTTTTGTTGATCAAAAGAGCAGTCGTTGATTTATAAATGTTATTTTATTCTCAATCGATGCAAAGAAGACTTTGGAGAATATTTTCTTTTTTTTTTATCAAGGAGATGGTTCGAAAGTATTCCAAAAGAAAATAATCAATTCGTTTGTGTAACTCTTGGTTACAAATTAAAAAAAAAAAAAATGTAGTTGAATTATTCTCATTAGCGATCTTGGGATTATGTAAATAATGAGCTCGTAACATGTTTTCTCACGTTTAGTTGCAATGCGATCTTCTCGAGCTCAGAGACGCTCATGCAAAGCTGCGAACAAGCAACGAGAAGATGAGGAGAGAAAAGGAACGTCATGAGAGGGAACGCGAAGAACTTCGCGACGTTATCAGCAACAAGAGACGTCTCGAGCAAGCAGAGGCGAGGAACATTAACGTTTTGCTTCAACAGGTCGACGACTTGATGCGTCTCTTTCCGGAGCTCAGTACCAATAGGAATGATGGAAAATTGCCTGATACATATACTCCGACTCCACCACGAAGGACTAAGGTATTTATAATTATAATAATAAGCATTCCATATCAACAATAAGTTATTATTAACAAATTTATACTTAGAATTAATAATTATAGTTAAAAAAGTTAATTTATTTACTACTGTTCATACTTTTCGACATTAAAATTGAATTAATATTTATTTCAGGGACCAAAATCGAGGGAATCTTCGCCAATGTTAGAAGGAAAAGACGACGTGAGAGGTGAGTAAAATGAATATTTGTTCAATTAAAAGTCTAATTATTGCATAAAAATTCGATTTTTATTTAATTTTTTTTTTTTAAGGTTCGACGACCAATTTGGCAGGGAGAACAGACAAACTTGAATATACGATTGGAAAACTTATGGAAGTTGCGAAAGAACTACAAGATTCGAAAAAAGCTATTGACGATAGTAACGCATCGAGATCGAAAAAATTCGGCAAAAGGTACAAAAGTTTGATTATTATTTTTTGACAGGCATTTGAATATTCTTTAATTTTTATCATTTTTATTATCAACGTAAACTTAATTTTTTTTTTATATTATTCAGATCGACCTCTATCGACAATGACAGTGGAAGAGGATCGACTCCGAGTCGAGGCAAGCCGAGCTTGAAAAGGAAAAGTTTGTCGTTGGAACAAACAGCTGGAAAGAACGATCAGGTAGAATTTTTTATTCGAATGAAAATGTTCAATCATTTTTTTTAAGGTATTTTTTCGTTTTTTTTTTTCAAAATATCTCAATCGTTTAGAATATTATTTATCGACTTTTTTTTCTATAAACATCAACAGAAATAGATAATTTCTTCGTCGAATTTTTGACATTAATTTTGTTTTTTTTTCTTTGCAGCTAATTTGGGGTACGGATAGTAACGTTTCAAGCATGCAGTCTCTCGATTCTGAAGTCGATTCTCGTCACTTCAGTATGCAAAGAGATTCGAGCGTTGACAGGTAAGAAAAGAAAACCGATTAATTTCAAAGTTCCAGTGACTTTAAAAATCTTTTTTGTTCGATTACACCGTTTTTCTTTTCCAGTCGACTATCCGGAGGATCGACCAAAAGCGAAATGCTTCAAAGGGATAAAAAATACAATAAAAACATAATTCGTAAAATCACGACAAAGTTAACGAAATCGGCAAGCGTTGACGATCCGAATGCGTCGTTTGATTATTCCATGCAGGTGATTAAAAAAAAACTCTTATTTTTTATTACCATGTATTTTAATTGATTGAACTATCAAAAAAAAATTGGAAAAATCGAATTTTTTTGGTATTTTTTAAAAATATATGTCATTTGACAGACTTCCGGGTCCGAGGCAAGCATTACTGCGGACGAGGCGAAACACGAGAAGAGAAATTTGAAGAAAAAATTGACGGATATGTTCAAACGAAGTTCAAGGAGCAATGGGTAAAAAAAAAAAATAGTAAAAAATCCATCAAGTTTTTCACTCGAACAATTTCCTTAAATTCCTCATTATTTTTTGCAGTCTGGATAGAAAAATGGACGACACGAGCAGACCATCTTCGAGAGCTTCCAGCAGATCGAAGCAATGAAAACAAACGTCAAAAATAAATGAATAACAACGAGAAAAAAAAAACAAACAAATAACGAATTCGTAATGTTGATTAAACACTGAACAATGAAGCAAAGAGTCTCTTAATTTTTTTTGTTTATTCAAAGGAAACAAAGACTCGATATCCACATAGCCGCATTTACCTTTCACCAAAGTTTCCCCTTCCAATAATACAAATGCAAAAGTACGTTGTGTTACAGACAAATTTTTCGATCATTCACACGCCAAATATACGATTCCTTTCATGAGTAACGATGCAGTAGACGTTTTTTAACCCCTTCGTAAACAAAACAACCCTCTGGCTATAGAACAAAAAAATAGTCTCATCGTCAAAATTGTTAAATATTTTTCAAAATAAACTCACATCGCAGATCATTCGTCTGAGTTATTAACCCATTAGCGCCCAGAGGACACAATTTTGACATTTGACTTTGAAGTGTTGCCATAAGATGAATTCGAACAGAAACAAAAATCGGGATCCACTGTTCCCTATGTTTCGAGTGTGCTCTTTCGAATGGGGACATCAATTTTTTATAGAATATGAGACAATTGATTAATCATTAAATAGTAAATAAATAAAGTTGAATAAAAGTGATTTTAGAATTCGAGATTTTTGTTTCTTTTTTTCGAATAATTATAGGAATAAACGTAAAAATGTTGCGCAGTTACATTGAAAAATTGTTGAATGAATTAACGAATAAAATTGATACCTGAAAAGTCCAATGAAATATGGTCCACAATTTTCACCATTTGAAGAAAAAAAGTCACAGAATTAATCGTTAGGAAGAAAACAAACGAAAAATTTTGACAAATTGTTGAGACGTTTTTTTTTAATCTCTCTGACGTATTTATTTATAGATATTTATATGAATTTATAAACAATCTCGTTTAACCGATGAGCAACGTTTCGTCATCGATGAAACGGTACTCGGGTATGTCGAGATTTCTTGGGGCAGGTCCTTTGCGGATTCGTCCCGCCCCATCGTAGTGAGATCCGTGACATGGACAGTAAAATCCTCCGCGTATCATACCTGCACCAGCTATGGGTACACAACCGAGATGTGTGCATATACCGATAACTACGAGCCACTCGGGTCGCTGAACTCGTGCCTCGTCCGCTTCGGGATCTCTAAGCTCCGTCACGTTGGTGGTCCTTTCCTGTTCTATTGTCTCTTGCGATCTGTAACGACCCGACGTTTATTGTATACGATACATCATTTTGTTATTAAAACTTTTCAGACTCTTGGTTATACGTTAAGGTTTTGCGAGAAGTCACTAAGAATCGATTTATATGATCGTTTAAAAAAAAATTTCTTCGTGTTTCTAAAGAAAACTAAAAACGAATATGATTAAGTTATTTTTTCCATTTTTATGATAATTTTCAAACGGATTCGTGCTCCGATATCAAATGCTGATGATTGTTGATTTATTTCATTAATTTTTATACTTTGTTTACCTGTGATAAACAAATACTGGCTTTCCTCGCCATTTAGCAACAACGACCTTGCCCTCGGGCACGCCTGTGATCTTGAATTCGATCTGGGCAACAGCCAAAACGTCACGTGACGGTGCCATCAACATTACAAGTTGTACGACAAAAGATTTGTAGGCGTACAAGCCCATGACACCCGCGACTGTATTTGTTGATAATTTTATTCATTAATTCGAATGAAAAATGAAAATTAATCAAAATTTCGAATAAAAATCAATAAAAATCGATCATTTTATCACAGTTAACGTTTTTTTTAATTTATTTTTTTCTTACCCAGCGGCGTTACGTACATTCCAGCCTTGCGTTCTTGTGAGCTACACTTTGCTGGTACATTGGGATTTTTTACAGACTCTTTTCGACAATCATCAAAATCTGGTGGCGGTATATCCGTGTGAGCTAATCTTTGAGTTAAACTGATAGATTGCAGGGAAAAAATCAATTCTGTTGACCGAGAAAAAGACATTTTTTAAATCGACAAGAATATTACAGAATTTATGACTTTTCGTAATTTACCGAGTCTACGGATTTGTGCCAACGGTGAAAATTTCTCCATCTGTTTACTCGGACAACCGAGTCTCGAGAGCTTTTCCAGTATCCTGAGGCAAAACATTGTCGTACTCGAGCAATAGGAAAAATGAGGTCAGGGTTATGTCTCGTTGGACACTAACTTCGTCATAAACGTCAAATTATTTTTATTATGTTTCTGACGTATCGTACATTTATTTACGTTTAAAAAAAATGAATATCAATCTTCAGTGTGTGACTCATCATTTATTCAGAAAAATCTACATCGTCGTTCATGAGAATATTCCACTTTAATCATCAAGGATTTCGTCTCGTTACATGAAAGTTGAAAGATTTTTATGAAACTTTGCAAGCAACGAAATGTTGCAAGGAAAAATGCTATGGAAAAAATGTTTACAACATTTTAGACTTAATAAATGACTTAAGTGTTACTAATTAATTAAAAATTTTATCTCGAAAAAGTAAATTTCAGCTGTCAGCAAAAAACAGTGTTTAAATAGCAGAAATTTTGCATTGATATTTTGACCTATTTAATGATTGAGTTATTATTAATTTTTCTTTCGTTAATTAGGTTCTTAAAATAATGAATTAATTTTAAATACTGCTTGAGGAATATCTGCGTCGTGGATAATCCTCGTGATCGTTTACCCAAATTTCTACATTTCTCTCGTACGAATTCTCCGAACAGATTTCTGAGTCATCGTGAATCCGTTCTACTGCACAACGTTTCGTAATATTGTGGATGCAACATTCGATCAAAAGAACGAAAAATCCAATGAGGATTCCGGCCCCCAAAATTAGGAAAATCCCTTGAGTGTCATCGAGAGCAAGTTGACGTTCTTCGACAGGAACACGTTGAAGTTTGACGCCAGTAGAAACCTTAATAAAAAAATGTAATTGTTTTTTTTTTTTGGAATTTTATGAAAAAATAATGAATTTTATTGGCTCTTATGCAAGAAAAGATTAAAACGATGAAATATATCGATTGATGAATCAATAAAAATGATGGCGAAAACGATAAATAAATATGTGAAAGTTGTACCGATAATAATTTTCCCGCGGACGATCTCTGCACGTCCCACTCAACGTCGCGAACGATTTTTTGCGCAAGTCCCGATTGCCGAGCTCGAATGATCACTTTGTTAAAGGTCTCGGTATAAATCGATTCGATCGGTAAAACTATCGTGACCTCATATCGGACGAAACATTCGCTGCTTATGTGCATCAGCGATCTCTTCGTGGCCCAACTTAATTTATGATTAAACAAATTTAATGATCTGAGAATGTCGAACTCTTTGAAATTTTAAATTCAGTTTATTATATCGTCCGTAATTAATTGCTGATTAATCGATAAACAACAACAACAAAAATCAGACTCGATTAAAAAATCGAAATAACTTTGTATTCAACGATTTCATAGACTAAAAAAATCAAGAAACCAACAATTAATACATTTTCCCGACCATTATTAAAACAGATATTTGAAAAAATAATTACTTCGGTGCAAAATCAGCCTGTACGATATATTCGAGAAGAATTCGAGACCCAAGAAAAGCGTAAGGCCAAAAATAAGCTCGACTGGCATTCCTAACGCCTTCTTTGACGGTAGGAACGTATTCGAGGTTTTTCAACAGTTTTATAGCGAGTGGATCATCGAGTCTCGTGTAATTGAACCATTTTCCCCACCCGTCGTGATCTATAATTCAAAGCAAAATCGTTCGATTCAAAATTCCCTGTATAAAAAATGATAATAGCCAATTATCATAAAAAATGTTTCCACTTTGTGTAAAATAGAACAAAATGTATTTCAGAATCTCAAGATTATAATAAAAATATAAAATCTGTATTTCACATAAACGTCACAACGTTGTATATTCGACTCTTCGTTTCAAAGTGTAAAACAATTGCCTGGAAGGCAATGCACCATAAAATGAGTCCATCGATATACATTTTTTTCTCTTCTTTTTTTTTCATAAACTTAATGGTCAATTATGATTATTTTTACAATTTAACAATTTAACAGCGGCACATTACCAAGTGTTGCAATTTGATAGCGATTTCTGAGCAGTTGATCGGCGGTCTCCATCGCGGTAGGATAAACGGGAACCGTGATGAAGGCCATGATCGATCCGGTGTAACAAGATGTTATTATTATGGTGAAGACCCAATAGATACCTGAATTAAATATAATAACAATAACCAACAATAAAAAAAAATTAAATATACCAATAATAATAATGATTATTTTGTTTATTATTTTTGTTTTTATTATTTCGATGGATAACACGTGCTATATAACCTTGAAGAGAGTTATTCCTGATCGGTAGAACTACGCAAGCGTCGCGATTCACTTCATTAACTTTGCAGTAACGAGATATGGGTTTCGCGTGTGTTTCACTACGATTGTTTCACGATCAACAATATATAATAATTTATATATATATATAGATAAACAAGTTCATTGATGAGTAATAATAATACCGATGAGTATCGAAGTTGCGTTCTGTCCAAGGCCGGAATTCAACATTGGATTTTTCACGTTAAAACTGTTGGTAAAGGTACTGAAGACGTACCAGAACATCGATTCCAAATTACTCGGTTTTGTTAACAGAGACTTCAAACTGTAATGACTGTTCATCGATAATGGTATTATCGCTATTATGTACACCGCACACAACAGCAACCATACCGATAACTGAAAAGGTCCCATTACTGCTCGGTACCTTTACAAGACGGAAAATTTCAATCAATCCTTTCGTATTCCTTTTTTTGTCATTTTACTTTTTTTTTTAATCTTTTTTTAAACGAGTTCGATCATTTTTATCAAAAGGAATCATTAACGTTGTTAGAATTATGATTTAGAGTTGAATTGAATGTTTTCTAAATAGAAAAGTTTCAATTTTATTATTTTATTTTTAACATTTTTTTCTATTTATTTTCTGATGTTTATCTGAAATTTTTAGTTCTTCATTTATTTTAAACATTTATCTGAAATAAATATAAATTTAAAATACTTTGGCAATGCTGTCGATGCCAGGGAAATAAATGATGCGCAGTCTTGTATGTGAGCAGTCGAAGAATCAAATTCAGTGACGGTTTCCAAATTTTGATAAATTCCACCAATCGCAGCTGCAGCGATACCGAGTCTGACATCATTTACAGCTGCTGCGATTGGACTGTCAATAGTTATTGAATATTTATTTGAACATTATATAATTTACATTAAAAATGTAAATTAAAATTGAAACTATAAATGTAAAAACCTCAGTGTCGTCGATCTTGCATCGCGGAACTCAACTGTGAAATTTAATACTTCACCCATTAATCTAATCACACGAACGTCAATACCATCCCACGTTGCATCGTCACTTGCCAATAAATTCCTGAAATGCCAATTTTTTAATACTATTTTCGAACTTTGTAAATATTTTATCATGTAGAAAACTTAAGTGACAAAGTCAGGACAGTTTTTCTTTGAAATATTTTTTTAATTTTATTTATTATCATTTATTAAAGTTAATATTTTACATAAATAAAAACTCGAATACATTTCTGATTTGATGCGATTTATTTCTTTGAGTTTAATTGCTTCGATTTAATCCCTTAAGTTTTCGTATTCAAAAAATATTTTTTAAATAAATTGACATGACTTGCGTATAGCGAAAGGAGGCATGTGAGCAGCTGATATCAAAATCCGGTGACCCCAAAACCCATCAGTCAATTTTTCCGGAAATAAATTTATTTCAGGCTTCGTCAAGGAATTGTTTACCCACGATGTTAATAAATAAGATTGACTTTTTCCACTACCGTCGGTATAAAGTTTGTGAGTGTATAAAAGGTAAGTTCCTTCCTGTTGTGATGTCAATAACAAAATGAAAATAAAATGAAATTTCATCATTTGTAAATTAAGTAATTTAATTTAATTCAATTCCACTGAATTCTTTTTCTTTTATTTTTTGTGAGATTCTATTTTAAGTCGTTATTATAAAAAAAATTACAATTTATTTATATTTAATTTGTTTGCACTTGTAAAAACGTTTTAAAAATACACGCCTTCATTCTTCGACTGATGCTGTGAGTAATAACGAGTAAATTGACGTAAAATCTAGAAGCGTAACTTTTGAGAAAATCTCGAACAGTCCAGGGTGTAGATCGTGAAATAATTAATATTTTATTCCTCGCTTCTTTTTTCATAATTTTATCGATGGTGAAAATATCATCCAAAAAAATCATATGGTTGTAGCATCTGGCTTTGCGTTGATATCGTGAATTTTGTAAATTTGTGTAATTTATGCTGACCGTAAAGAAAGAAAGGAATGATAAATTTTCGTAAAAGTCTGGAAAAGCTATGGTTCGAAGAGAGTCAAAATTTTCATCGTGATATGTCACGACGTCACAGCCTTCGAAATATTCTTTTGTAATGTGATGAATCAAGTCTGTGAGACTCTTCGCTCTTTCTTTCGAATATTCTAATTCTTTCGAACTTTCCTCCTGTTTATTTTCCATTTTTTCATTCAAAATTAAATGACAATAATTTGGCTTCATTACTATTAAAAGAACAAACAAAAACACCATTTTTTTAACACTCAATATTGCTTTATTTACTAATCTCATTTTATTCACAATTTTATTTAGTCTTGTCAAATTTCACGAAGTTTCATTCCATACTGATGAACGATCGATACAAGACGCAGCCTTTATAGTGTCTCCACCGGTGAAGGTCAAATCAAATTTCATATTTATTGCACATTAGTCCCAGGGCCAATGTCAATCGTAAATATAACAGGGGTGCAATCACATTTTTATGTACACAGTCTTCAGACGACAGTAGTTGAACTAATTATCTGTTGGGGAAGGTAATTTTTCACTGATTATTATGACTTCGTAGTGCATGTGATGGAAATCACTGGGTTGCAGGTTAAAAATAATCGTCTGTCACATCACCCAATGTGTCGTGTCACTTTGTTGATTAAAAATGAATTTTCTCGACTCTGAATCAGTTCATTTTTCAAATAATCTACAAATAATCTCATTCTAAGAGGATATTATCTCAATTCCAAAACTTCACAATAGAAAATAGAATAAAAGTCTCAAAGAAGAAAGTTTTTTAGCGAACTTCTAAGTGTTGAAATATTTCAGGATTAAGATTATATTGGAATTTGAGCAACAAAATAAACGCATTTTTTAAAGAGTTGTGGAAGCTTCAATATCAATGAGAATGTTTTTACTGTTGGAACGTTTTCGATTCCGAAAGATTTCGAAGTCGGTATTGCCCTCTAACTAAATGTGCGAGAACTATTGAGTGCTTCCGACATTCGCCATCACTGACAATTAGCGCTGCAATGCATTACGCCGCGTGCGCAGACTCGAAAATTGTGCATTGTACCGCAAATCCCAACATTGTTGATAGACAACCGATCCGATCCATTAGCTTGCTAAAATGACTTCGGCGTTGGAATCAATGGTCGTAGACGAAAAACAATTACAACCAGAAAAACCAGTGGACAGAGAAAAGGTGATTTACTTACTACTACTCAATTATCTACACAATCAAAGTAATTTTAATGACAACATCACGATGAACATAACCTCAAAAGTCATCGTTTCTGTAACATACATCACAAGCTTTTCAATAATTATCTAAACAACCACGTTTCTCCAGACCTGTCCACTTCTGCTTCGAGTTTTTTGTAATACTGGTCGTCATCACAATATCATGGATTACAGCAGAGGAAACGTTCCATCCAACGAATTACAAATTTATACATGGTGAATATATCTTTTATTATAATTAATAATGATCCTCAAATTCATATAAATAATAAAACAATTCGAAAAATAAATGATTTCCACACACGTGCTCCGAAATTCAAAAGTCTTGCTAATATAGCTAAGAAATCTGCTGAATATTTGGAAAAAACAGTTGACAATTATTAAACATATCAAAAGAGTACAATTGAGTTGAGAAATTTGGGAATCAATTTCAGGATGGACGCGACACTCCGGGAGATAACAGGACTCGTTAAAGAAGTGAATCCTGATGCTCGCAACAAGGGAACGTATTTTGACTTTTCTTTGGTTACACCAGAATTAAGAAACGCTGGTTATAGAATGCGAGAAATTGGAGTCACGTGTTCGGGACAAAAAGGAGCAGACGACAATAAGACGCTCTCTCAGGCTAGGTAAATATTTTTATTTCTGCTACGAGAATCTTGTTCTTATCGCTAGAATGCCAAACATGGATCGTTTGTCTCAGTGATGGAATTCATCCAATTATTCTCTTTGACGATAACCACAAAATATTTTTCTCGGTAACACAAGTACTTTGTTTTCGATTTTTTTATCATTTCATTATGGTGCTTTGAACGCAGTCTCAAAATTTTGAAAAATCTTCAGAAAAATGCTTCGACGAGACTACTGACTTGAGTTCAAATTTCATACTCGCCTCTAGTTCAAGTCACAGATGCTCATGACTCATTTGGATTTATTTTTGATTGACTCGGAGATCAAAGGTGTTTAGAGTGCAATAAAAAGAATATTGAAATAAATTAAAATAAACTTAATATTTAGATTAAATTAATTTGAATTTCTGATTAAATTAAAGATTTACAATTGGAGACTATTTGGACATTTCTATAACACCACCCAACCGAATGATGCAACCGGCTATACGACGAGGTGGACTCAGACAATATTAATTGTATTATTATAAATTTATTAAAAGCAACAATTTTCTATGTATTTGTAATTATGTATGTGAATGGAAAATAAAAAAAAACAAATGTCAGATCAGAATATGTATGGATGGATGTACAAAGTATTTAAATCTTTTGTCAAAGCGGAGCTTGTAATAAAAATTCGATTTACTATATATGTGAATCCTTTCAATCAATTTCAACGTTTTTGTTCCATTTTTTTTGTAATTTTGTTATTATTGTTTCCATTGATGATATTATTGGTCCAGGTTTATCCTTTTTTTTCCAACCAATCAGCCATTTTCGTCGAATTTGAAATTTGTTAATGGGGAATAATTTTATGTTCTCCTTCAAAAGTGGAGCTCGAAATTCATTCGTATTTTTAGGCTACAAGACAATAGTCCAAAGATTTTATTCATTCAAATCGTGAATGTACCAAAATTTGGGTCGTTTGGAGTGTTTGGATTTGATTAAGAAAATGATAAATTCTGATGCTTCGTTCCGAACGAAACTGTTGGTAAGAAAATGTGGAACAATAAGTAGTAGGATCGTTGGAATAAAATTTCAAGTAATTGTGTCATGAATAGAGATTTATTACAATATATTTTCTTCGTTTATATTTAACAATATTCGATGATACACTTTATCATACTAATTATTTTTCAACATTATTGTTATCGAAATAAATAAGAAATAGATTCTTGTTTCTTAAGAATTTTGGAAGCGAACAACAAGATTCGTAAATTTTTCTATTCTTTTTCCGCTGTTACTTCGAGTTCGCGCAAACGGTGAGCAACTTCCCATCGCGATCTGGGCCACGATTCATTCAGATCTTGCGTGTTTATCTCTTCGATCAGACTCATCAGAAGAGTGAAGAAATCTTTGACTTTACCAGCCGTACCGTTTCGAAGCTTTTGGAACTCATCCCTGCCTGAATACGATTAACATCAACAATAATCATTATTTAAATTCAAGAATATTCGTTACCTGAATTGATTTAAATAATTATAATTATCGTTTGTAATGTCAAAAAAGGGGAATTTGAATACAAAATTTGGGATAATTTCATTAGTAGAATTTATAATGAACTTAGTATAAAATTTCTAAAAAAACTTATCGATGTTTGAAGTTTAGAATTGGATGAAAAATTGATGGTAAGCTTTTAATTTTTTTACTGAAAAATTGTGTTCAACTTCATTGATGGAAACCCAAATAAATGGAAATAGAAATTTTTCTATTTTTTATTATTTACCTGATGGTAAGAGAGTATTTTTGATCGAAACAGTTTGGTGAGTAAGAGATGCAGTGATTCTTTTCATGATTACATCTTGCTTATCCATGGTCATTGGTCTTAGTCGTGATACGAAACGTAAAAGATATTCCAGTAGATATCGATTGGATGCTTCCAACTTTTGTAAACAATGTCTGGGTTTTGAGCCTCTTATGACTATTTGGCTCAATGCATCGACGTCCAAAACAGGTCTTTTTAGAGTCTCCAACCATTCGTAAAGTAAACCTGATAAGACTCGAAGATCTCTCTCCATGTCGAGTCTTTGCCACGTTGAAGATTTATTATTCAAATCGACCTTCGAGAAAACATGCAAAAAAATGATATAAATTTTTCCACAATTTCTTCTACTAATCTTTACGATATTTTTACACATTTTCATGATATTTTGCTGGACGAGTCAACCCAGGAAACAGTTTTTATACTAAACTCAAGATTTTATTTTCAATTACAAGAAATTTTGAAGACAAAAAGCAAATTTTTGTTGTTTTATTTATAACTCAATTCTGTTCAAATCTTAAAATGTTCTTTTGGCTTTTTTTCGCTAGAATTTCGAATGGAATTTTTTGAATGCAATTCTTTCAATGTACCTGATACTTTTGTATTTTTTTTCTCAATTCTTCAGGTAATGTTCCATGATCGCAGAGCAATGCTTTTATCGCTTCGTCCACGTTCACCACGTGATAATGAGTCGTTTGTGCAGCAACCTTGAGGTTCAATTGCGACTGTATTTCTTTGTAACAATCATTTTCGTATATTTCTTGTCCAGTGATTCCGTCGCCGAGGACTTCGTCAACGAACGTGTCATCTAGGACTGACAAAATTCGATATTAATTCTTTGAATTCGACTTTTTAACGAGGCCAATAATTCTTATATCCTAAAAATCAACGATGTATACAAATCTGAATCCGTAATTCAGAAATTCAAAATTCGTTGTTTCTTTATTTTTTTCAAACAATTTCAACATGAAAATCAAAATTTATCGTAAAATTTTTTTTAAGGTTTTGGGAGATGGAAAAAATGTAATGAAAGAGATTTAAAAAGAAAAGTGAATGGATTGAGTCGTCCTCACCAGGATAACTAGTCGAGCAAGAAGGAGAGTCAGGGGAAGCGCAAAAAACGTCTTCGAGTCTTCTGATATCTTCGGAAGTGTCACGTGACGAATTACTTCCGGCGCCGGTTTTTGAAGCTGCAAAAGAAATCATTGAACATCAGTAAAAATTGTCAAGATTTTAAGTAATTTTAGATCATTTTAAAAATTCATAAATTTTAATACAAAAACATGAAATTATTACCAGAAAAATCGAGTGATGAATCGGAAAGTGATTCGGCCCAAGAATACGAGTGCCTCATATTGTTTTCCTTTAAATGAAGTCTCTCGAGAACGTTCGCAATGAATTTACGTGTAAACGGTATATTTCCAGGTAGAAATTTAATATCCGCAGGAGAATTGTCATCGTGACAATCACAAAGTTTAAGGATTCTCTCGCAAATGACAAAAACGATCTGTAAGACAATTAACAAATTGCTCGAAGCTTATTCGTGATGGTTATCAAAATTTTTTAATTTGTTCAGTTTGCGATGAGGACGAAGTGACGAAGTGTTTGAAATTTCGCGTGTGAAAGATCGCCTCACGTGTGTTTTTCGAAGATCTATATCTTTTCCTCATCAAGGCATGCAATTAGCCACACGTAAAATACGTACATGAACAATTATCTATTCGTTGGTTCAAGGCCATTGTTCACCTTCGTCCACATATTTCGAGGAACAAGTGTCAATTCATTAATTTCCATAAAAATATCAAAATAGTAGATCATAAAAAAATCGAATTAAATTTTTCATAGAAATAAACAAAAGTCGGAAAATCAACTTTGCATTGATGAGTAAAAATTCAATAACACTCAAAAAAGAATAAAAATAATAACTGAAGGTTATGAATTCTAAAATCCAGTTAAAAAAAAATGCAAGGCATTGAAGGCTACAAAAATGCAATAACAATGAAAAGTAAGGAATAAATAATGAAAAAATGAATTCGAGGATAATTTATATGAGTTCTGAGACATAAAAACACCTTGGGAATATGTTTGAAAGTACGTTGCTCGTAACCATGTAGTACATTAGATTGTCGCCTCAGATAAGATTGAAGACTGACAGGTTGACGTTTATCAATATTCGTAGCCATTGGATAAACGATCATTTGTGGAAGTATGAAGTGTTCGAATTCTTGAATGCATTGTATTTGACCTCTAGTTTGTATTGCACCAGGTCTCTTCATGCGTACAAATCGTATAGCGTCACTGGCCCTAACTCTGAGACTGTAAATGAGGTAGCAAGCAATAAGAACTCCAGTTCTGCCAAGACCTGTTTGTTTGATAACAAAAAAAAAATCATTATCTCAAAAGCTATAATAAAAATAAGAAGAAAAATCATTTGAAAAAAGTTCATTCTTATTTCAATTGCAACGAATTTTTATTTCCAGTGATAAAAAAAAACCAAATCGTTTTATTTCATTCTTTGGAGTCATTTTTAAAGCACGAAAAAAATTCATTTCTCAACCCTAATGTAATTCGTCAGATTATACGAAACTGAATAAAACATAACGAGGCCAATTATCATGAGTGGAAAAAAAATGAATTATTCATCCTTCAAGAAATAGCTCTCTGGTTTTTTTTTTGAAATTTTATCACCACTCATATGTGAATTCAAAGTGAAGAAAAAAAGTGTTGAACCATTAAAAAACTTTGCCTGTCAAATTTCTCGTGACTATTAAATCGAAAGTTTGTTCATTGTCTTTGAGGATGAGCACAAATAGCGTCAATATGGAAATGGGTTCGATACACGCCCACGATTCGAATCGGTCAGTCTTCGAGTATGAATATTTGATAAAACCGATAGACGCACTGCGATCATTCGATAGCTTTCTAGTCGATTAGTAACAATCGATTTTATTTAGTGTAGGAAAATAGAGGAAAAATAATGAGACACATTATTGCGACAAAAACTTTCGCTTGACTGAGTGTAAATATTGACTTTCCGAAAATATAATAACGCGTTGTCACACTCTGAGAAATTTCACGGTTTACGCTCTTCCGTTTATTCATCAATAAATTATACACATCGATAGACAAATGTTGCATGACTAGCTACACAGCCATTTACTAAATTGCCAGGTTCATCACGCGTTTTCTGTTCCTCAAGAGCGTGCTCACCTCCCGTTTCGTTCTCTTCACTAAATTTCTATCACTATACACATATGCACATTGTTCGAACCTCATAAATATTTAAACCACCAATTAGTCAATTTTCTCCTTTTTTCTACTTTCTCTCTATTTCTCTCTTTCTCTCTTTCTTTCCTTCCTCTCCGCTGTGCATTCTGCATTTAATTGTAAACTTTGTAACTCAGTGAAATTGATATTCACTTGAAATTCTAAAATGTTCATTACCCCGAAATTAATAAACAAGACATTGATCTGGAAACTGACAAAAAAATTGGGTTTCGAGTTTTCTGCCTTTTTTCTCCAATTTTTCACAACTGCACTGCGTCATTTTTTAAATTATAAACTCTTGAATTCTAATTGAGGAAAATGCTAACCTATGATTCAAAAATTATGCCACTTTTGTTGTTTGTTGTTTTTTTATTTTTTGAGAAGTATCTTGAATTTTTATGTTTTCGAGTCCCTGGTCGACAATAAATTGCACCATTGGTGAAAAAATTTGTTGTAAGTTTTATCGTTATTTGAATAACCATTGAAATGTTTTTGTACACGTTGTTTTACAGTTTTTTCTTCAGCTTATACGATTGGTGAAAAAATATTGTTTATAATAATGGAAAGTGATGATAATATAAGAAAATAAAATGATATTATAAAAATTGTATATTTTTGGCTCTCGTTTTTACTTAATAATTAATTTTTATTGTTTACTTAGTGATAATACTGTGCATTTGGCCTGCAAACTTTATTACATTTACAATTTTCGTATAGACCAAGAACATTTATTTATATACGTGTGTTTGCTAAAACGGTCGATATTACACTCTTATCTTAACGTCCTGGACAAAACGTTTCAACTTCCGGTCAGTTTATTTTCCCATTGCCAGCTCCGCCTCAAACTGTCGGAAGTGAATATTTTTTTTTGCAATATTTCTCCTCGTAATACATTGTTATGCTATTTCGAATTGTCGATAATCGATCGAACAGTATATTTATGAGCTATTAAAAAAAAACGTCAATAACGAACATTTCGTGTCGTTTTACTCTCAAGAGAAATTATACTTTATAAGTAGCTGTATTTTTTTTTTCTTTCTTTTTACCTGCATGACAATGAATTGCAACACGACCTTCTTGGACTGCAAAAGCCACGACCTTGACCATGTCCAGAAGTTTACTCATCGTTGCATCTCCATAATCTTTCCATGCAAAGTTGTAGTAATAAACTGTAAACCATACAAAGTTATAATAAATTGTCAACTGTCTTTTTTTGTTCCCACAAAACTTTTCAATCCTTTCGATGGACATTATTTAACTTTGAAACAAAAATGACTTGATTTTTTTCGTATTTATATATTTTTTTATAAATGTCATCATTTCTGTAGTCTTTTTGAGCAAAATCAATAAATTTCGTCAATTTAATCATCAATAGTGTGACGAAGAAGGAAAACATTTGAAAAAAGTGAATTTTCTTTAAATTTCTTCAACGATTTTCATAGTTTTGAGGTTTTTGGGTTAAAATAATGAACTGAGAACGTGATAAGAATTGTTGAGATTTCATCAATTGATAATTTAATCGAGTTTGGAAGATCGATATGAAACGGTGAAATAATAGATTTTTTTTTTTTAATTGCAGATGGAAGTGTCTGGTTGAAATAAGTCAGGAGTATCAAGAAGAAGCTTTTACACTCTAGAAAGGGTTAGAGGGAGATTGGAGGAATGTAGGTTGGCTGCGAAGCCAAGGCATGCCAATTACTTTAGCAGGGACAATCCGCGAGCACACGTCACTTTACGAAGGAAATGGGCGGGAGGAGGAATTTGTTTTGAATGTATAGATATAGTGAATGTGACAGGATCGCATGTTTCCAACTAAAACTTTGTTCTTCGATCCTGGTGGATAGTGTGAGAGGCTAGAATCGAGGAAGAATAAGAGAAAGAGAGAAAGAAAGAGGGTTTGCATTTAGGATACACTGGAGGACGAGATAGTACGATTTTCTCCATATCGACCTCATCCTCTTGAGGCTTTTCGAGCAAGGTCAAAAATGAACCTTGACTATTGCAGTGACATAAACGATAACTACGAGAAAAAAAAAGTTTTTTCTTTTGTCTCTCACTTTTATCAAAAAAGTTTCTCACGTTTCTACGAATGGATACGACTCAGAAAAATAAATTATAATGAATTGACAATTAAAATGTAACAAAACTGTATTTTTTGGTCAATCAAGTGTCAAAATTTTTAAAATACTGGAAATTTTATTACGAGGCTCGTTCTTCGTCTTGGAAAAGATAATTTATACGAATTTTGAGCAAGAAGATAAAACAATTTGCTTTCCAATGATGAAAGTTTGGAAATAGTGGAAAGAAAGAAAAAAGGAAAAGAGAATTTTGATTATTACTCACTTCCATTTTTCATGAAGTGATTGGGATCATAAGTAAAACCACTTTCTTCAAGATTTCCACCACAACTCGCATGCTCGCCAGGTGTTTGTAAATTTATTATTGTTTTTATGCTCCAGCCCTTGAACTGTTCTATGACGTTTTTCTTGATTAGTTGCGCGGTACTGGGTCGTGCCATCGCCAATACATCGTCCGTCACCCTGAGCAAAATAATTTCAACGCATTGACGTTAATCCCCCAATTTCCCGATGACCAATCTTTTTGTTTTTTACTATTCAACAAATCGGCGCTTTCAGTTGATCATTTGATCGAGATATCGATTAAAAGTCGTGGCTTACCAGTGAGAAAAAATGTCTTGGATTGCCATGTGTACAGGCCGCCAGGCTTTTGGATTCTCGTACTTGCACCGCGAACCACCACAAAAAATAGCACATTGTATTGCTATTGGCGTTAATTTACGAAGATTTTCTGATAATTTATTGTAACCAGCTGGCACAACGCAGAGATCTAAACCAGGCTGAAGTCCCGCTGGTACCAGCGAACTCACATCCATTCTATTTTCAATTTATTCACCATTTTATTTTTATATTTAAAATATTAAAAATAATGATTCATTTTTGGATTTTCTTAAAAAATCATTTTCATCGAATTATTTACCTCTCGGCTGCACAACTGTTTTCAATGTGCATTTCGAATTGTTTGTGTCTACGATTTTCGAAATTTAATTTTCACTTGTGTCTCAAAACTTTTCCAAATGAGTTAACGAACAAAATTTAGAAAAATGCGAAATCATTACTTCTTATTCTTCGTAACAGTGTGCAGACGAAAAGTTTTTAGTAAAATACGAACTAAGTGTTCAACGTAACGAATTAAACACTCTATCAAACATAAATATAAGATTAATTAATTTTTTTTCAAGTTGTTTCATTTTAATCGAATTACAAAGAATATAAAAAAAAGTTTCTCAAATACGTCCAAAAATCAGTAAAATAAATATTTATTAGTAGCAATGAAAATATCGTGTAGGACAATGGATTTTAATATGAAATTTCAACGTAAGTTGAACGTTCGTTTTCCATGAAGGTCATTACTACGTTGTGGTGATTAGTTTCACACAATAATAAAGTTTTCTTTAAGAATCCACTCACGTTTAATAAAATATTTTTGTGACAGTAATCCATCGCATCACCCTCAAAAATGATGTTTTCTTCGTTTCACCAAAAACCACAATAAAGCCGAACAGTGTGTGTTGTTGTTTATTTTTTCGAAGAGATGTTATTGTTGATATTTCGTAACGCTTGAAAGCGAATGAAGCGTGAGAGCGATGGTGTTTCGTTGGCGAAACAACGAGACGGACTGAGTCCTACCAGGCACGGCGATGAGCTCGCTCGCATAGAATGATCGATGCAAGGAGAATGAAAAAGAGAAAAAAAAATACTAAAAATACAACGCGGTGTAGTAAAATCAGGAAATTAGTCGAGGAACATCGCGTGACGTACGTCCCTTTAATGTTATCTCGTGCATCATCTCAATCGCGACAAAATTTTATAAATCTATGATGTTCATTTTTATTAGATCATTTGTGTGACAGCACGCAGAAAGAAATTCATCCCTGTCAACGCGAGATCGTTGATAATTCTTTGTTTTCAGTTTCCTCGACCACGTGACTACTTCGTAACTGTCATATATAAAAAAAATATTAAAAAATGTATTCCTCAATTTGTGCGTATGTGTTTTGTTTCATTTCTTTTTCATAACACATTTAATTTCTTAGTAAAATCGGTACATTTTTACAAGGCAACTTATATTTCTTAAATTACTAAAAATACTTAAATTAATAATGTCGATGTAAAACTAAGATTTCTAGGAGAGACTTTTTATTCTCTTGGTATATGGACAATTTTGTATGGCAAATATAAGCTGGCAATCCATCAGGTGTTTATTGCATTATAGTTTTAAAAAAGTTTGGTTTTTCGAAGGAATTTTTATTTTTCTCGATTTCCAAGTATTTATTTTCATTTATTTCTTTGTCAACGTTTCATCGATGGTTTTTTGCAATTTTTCGCTTATCGTACGAAGGTATGCGGTATAATGGAGAATTCGCTGTTAGGTTAGTTTTTTATTCAGTCAAATGACCTTTGACATTTTTTACTCGAATTTTTCTCCAATTAAAGTTGATGTTTTATTCGTTTCATTCACTTCGATATAATAATTCACGGGTTTAGGATTTTTTCTTTTTCCTCTTCTTTTTCTTCTTCTTCGCGTTCGGTGCACACAGTCGTCAAGCTTGCGACCACGTTTCTCAACGGATATTCCCTCGTGAGATAAAACAGGTGAGGTTAAAAGTCGATAAAAACGTGAGTAATCCGTGTGACCGACTGTAGAGTCGGATTTTTCATGCATCGCGTTAAAAAGAGAATTTCGCACGATTTTTTTTCCACTGTCTTGTGAAATTTGTATTTGTGAATGTCTCAGAAAACATTTAGAACTGGAAAAACTCAGTATGTGTTATTTTGATAGTAGTTCAATAATAATAATAAGCTATTAAAAAAAAAATGTGGGACAACGTAAGTTCCACTCTGGCCCAAACGATTAACATATAACAACGGTTTAAAGAGGTTGGAAAACTTTGGGCTCCTGTAGTCTGTGTGTTCAAGGGATTGTGTACTTTGAAGGTCAAATAGAAAATGATGAAGAGAAAAACCGAAAATGGGGAAAAGAATAAAAGGTAAAACCGTAAATATTCACGAACGTTAACTTCACGATTAAAAAAAATCGATTAAGATGATTGTTTTTCTTTTTTTTTTTATTAGCATCATTTTGGCACTATCAACTTTGTCTAGCTGTTTATTTTGCCTGTGTTGCAACTAGATGATATGGTCTGGCACGCTCTCTTTTTTTCTTTTACTGAAAATCACACGAATTTTGAAATATATGAAAAATTGAAGAAAATGATTTTTAATGTTTTCGGTGAGTTTCGAGCTCCCGTACAATTTTTTGTTTTTTTTTTGTTTTTTTTTGTTTTCACGAGCCAATTCAGCGTTAGACGCATTTTTCTCCTTCCCTTTAATTTTTCTTCTTCTTTCTATAAATCATCACAGATGGAACGAAAAAATGCACACTCGCCCTAATCGATGCATTATTTCCACATTTTTATTCTCGACCTCTGGATCATCATTTCCTCTTCAGCGAGTAATCGATATTTGGAGATTTTTTGTTTTGTTTATTCTTTGTCAAAGAATGAAAACATTGTTTCTTTATAAAGAATGATTTTTTTTGTTCTTCATTGAATCAACTATACACGATAAAAACGAAATTTTCGTCGGGTTTCGAAGGGTTTTGTTTTTTTCACTAGAATTAAATTATTTTTTAAATGCAGGTAAGACACACGAGAGCAAAGCACAATGCTAGAAAATTAGAAAAAACAAAAAAAAAATAACATGTATCGTACGCAAATTTTCGTGTATTCGATAAATTCCTAATGCCACTTCTTTTTTTTCAATCTTCCTCTTCACATTCTCTCTTTTTTTTCGTTTCTTTTTCTTTTTTTTTTACTTCAACTATGTACAGGAGAGTTTTCTATTATAAGTTATATCAAGTCCTTAGTTCATTATACACAATACATAGACTTAAGAGATAGCGATAGTACGTTACAGTGGGAAACGTGAATCGAATGGCACGGCAAACTCACTATTTGGAGCCTCAAGGACGCAGAAAAGCAATAAAATATAAATTGCGATACCGAAACACTAAAAAATTGGGACGCAGCAATTTTTGTGATGCTTCATGGAACTGAGAAAATGTTTTTTTTTTTTTTTTTGGAATTATAAATGAAAAAATCATAATTTAAACATCGATTTGTTTTTTTTGTTTTTTTTTTTTTTTTTTTAATACAAAAACGAAAGGCAGCAAAAAAATGACTTTTTTCCCATAAAAATAGCGACAGATAGACGTCGAAATGAAAAAAATAATAAATCGTGAATTCCGTGCCATTAGAAATGTTAATTTTTTTCGACAATTCGTCATCTCGGTTAAATATTTCATTGTCGAATAATCGGCTTTTTGACCGCTGATATTGAATCGTGTCTGAATTCAGTATTTTCAATGATCTTTCATTCTTTTTTCTTTTTATTATTTAACGATAAGTTTTATTTAGATTTGGATCCTGGCTCTGGGACGAGTGCGGGCCCTTTGTGTGGGACGTATAAATGCGCGACAATTTTTTTTTTTCGTCGCGAGATATACACACACGTATATACACATACGTATATCGTTTCATTGAACTCTCGAATTTCATTTTATTCTCATTCGCTGTGGAACGTGTGACTAAAATTTGACTCAATTTACTTTTGCAAACAAAAAAGTATTTCGATATGAAGCCCTTCGAAATTATAATTAAAAAAAAAAATATATTATCAACTCTGTTTATTTGGGATTTTCAATTATTTTGAAAATTTGTCTTATTATTTTTACTCATTATTCTTTAGTGTTTTCTTTTCTAATTTCCTTTTTATTAACTTTTATTTTTATTTTAAATGAAGGATAAAAGGCTGCGAATAATGTACGAAGGAACTGACTGACATCTCATCACGATATACGTATTTATATATATATGTGTATATAAATATGTATAATATATATATGCATACACAGTAATTTGTAATTAATTTAGTTGAGTTCATAGCATCAGCTTATTTTGTAAGTCGAAATTTTCCGTTTATTTATAGCAATGTTTCATTTTTCTTTTGCTTCAACGTGTGATCTCGAATCGGTCAGTGTCTGCGTTCTGTTAATTTTGCTATTTCGTTCGATGTTTTATTATTTTGTATTTTGTGTATGTTTTTTTTTTTTTTTTGGTTTTTCAATAAAATTCAGTTCTCTCCAGTGACGTGAAATCATGATCATTTCGTTAATTTATTGCTGGGTTTTAAAAACAACGTTATTATTGATTTATTGATCAGAGAATTTTCGAAATAAACAAAAATCGTTTTTGTTTCGTTTTCAATAAGATTTTTTAAAATTCATTACTGAGTTCGAACTTTTGTTGAAATTTCACGACACTGGATTTATTTCTTTTATTTTCGAGATTTTTCCAATGATCTTAACCGATCTAACGACAGCAAGCACTTTTATGATTTTTTTTCACTCTTTCTTTCTCACATCTTTGTTTTTTACACTCGCTCTCACGTACAATTTACAAATTCTACTTCCTGTGTTTTCATCCGATTTTCCTTTCGTCATTCGTCTCTGTTTTTTTCTCTCTTTTGTTTGTTGTTTGGTTGTTTCTTTCTTTTTTTTTAAATTTGAGTACGAATGAATACGAAACTACTTAGTCGAGATAAACGCTAAACGCTATACAGAAGCTAATCCGAAGATTTTGTGTTCGTGAGTTTGTCTCGTTTCCGCAAACATACGATAAAAAAATCAAAGTAAATTTTTTATAATAAAAATCTAACAATTCGAAAAAAGAAGAATTTTTATTTTCGTCCCAGGACCGTGAGAATCAATCATATAAATTGACGTATTGAAAATTTATTAATAACAGGAATATTCGAACGAACGATAGAAAAATATTTGTAAAATAAAGAGAAATAAAAACGTGGCCAAATAATGTTTATTCGGTGAAAAACAAAAACAATGATTAATTGACGCAATTCACATTTCGCCGGTTGAAAATTTTCCATTTTTTTTCTATCTCACCATATCAGATGGTCGATCGATTAATTTACAAAAAAAAAAAAACATAACAATAATAATTACTCGACTCGCCCGTTGACAGCAGGGTTTTCGGATGCATCGTGTAAATATTGAAATTTCTTTAAGTTCGTTGCACTAAAAAATTTGAATATACGTACAAACACATTCAGCCTTTTTCACAAAAACGTTCGATAATTCGCGTAAATTTTGTAATTTTCCATTCACGTTCACTCGGTAGCTCTCGCGTGTATCTTTCATTATTTATTTTTATTTTTTCATTTTGTTTTGTAACGTCCTTCTCACTCCACTCATTTTCAACGTTCACGTGGCCCGTTAAACGAACAATCGTAAATCGATATTAATAATAATATATATTCTACTAAATTCATTGGGCCCAATCGGGCAATTTTATTATCGACTTGACCGATCGAGTATCATCACTTAATCTCTCTCCTCTTTCTCCTCGCATCTTTTATTACCATTTCATTCGTATTTTCGTCCACAAGAATCACTAGAGTGTTAAAATCTTCGTCGAACATATTATTTTTCATTATTTCCGTTTTATTTCTAAAAAGACAATAACGCCAGACTATGAAAATTCGAACGGAATCGGTTTTTTTTTTCTTGTAATTTTTTTATTTACTACGATCTACGATCTCTTCGTTATTATTGTTATTATCTACAACGTGTCTCATCATTTTTTATGTTTTTTCGTATCTTTTTTTTTCACTTCGTTATATAATAATACGTTGGGTCTATGGCTTGGAGCATCGAGACGAAAAAAAAAAAAAAACACGAAGGTTTTGAAAATTTGGATAAATTTGTTAAAAAACAAACAAAAAAATCAATTTCGTTTTTTTTTCACTAAATCTTAACTAAATTATAATTATTCAACGATTCTTTATCGTTCTCACACTTTCGTTCTTTTATCCAATTGTTCTAATTGTTACAAATATTCAACGAGTTATTTTCACGTTTACGAGGACAACCGAAATTCTCGAGGCTCAGCCAGAAAACAAAATTTCGCGTCAGCTCGAAAAAACGATGAATAAAAAAATTTAAAAAAAAAAAAAAACAAACAAAAGTTTTGTTATTATTTTCTTTTGTTTTCAATATTTTAATAGCGAGGGAATTGAACATTTGGATGAGTGAAATTTCGCAGGGTTTTGAAAGTATTTGGTAATAGAACGAGAGGGTTACAATCTCGTATCGCTATTTATATTTATATATATAATAATAATATATATAAATTATTTTATATAACACATATGTATAATTATCGATAGTCCGTATATGTCTATATATATATTATTGTATACATAAAATTCGTACGAAATATACAAGGAAAAATTCGAATTGCCGCGAAAACGGGAAAAGAATAAAAATCGTTGTGTTGTTGTTGTTGTTGTTTGTTTGTTTGTTTGTTGTTGTTGTTTTTTTTTCATTATTTTCGTCTACATCGTCGTGTGTCACGTTTATGTTTTTTTGTTTTTTTTTTTCGTGTTTTATTCTCATTTTTATGTTTGTTTTACTTTATTTATTTATTTATTTAATTGCTTGGGATAAAGATATGGATCGATGGATTTGCCAAGCGATTAAGTCAATCTACGATATTGACATAATCGAGTCGCGTTTCCGTTGGCGTTTCTACTTTTATTTATTATGTTTATTTTTCTTCTCTTCAAATCTTATTCGAATCTCACATTCTTTCTCACTTTTTCACATACTCACGAACTGGCATACAAACGCTTCAATTTTTGCGTTCATTTCTCTCTCTCTCTCTCGCTCTTAAATTTAAGTTTTTTTTTCTTCTTTCTTTTCTATAATCGTTATATAAGCTTTTCAAAGTCTTTGCAACCGCTCACAAAGTTGCGGTTTGGATATGGTGAGTGAGTTGATTCTTCTTTTTTTCCTTTTTCTTTTTCTTCCTGTTGCCTTTTTTTTGGTTTTTGGTGACATTCTTCGTTGGCTTTTTCATTGCACTGCCTTAAACGAACTTTTGCATTTCTTCTTTTTCGCTTTTCTTGGCTTTTTTTTATTTCGTCCATTTTCTTCTTTTCGTCTTCTTAGTTTTCCTGCTTTCTTCGTTTTTTTTTTCTTTAGCTTACCAAACGAGCTGATTCTTTGTCATACTACGCCTCGATCTGATCTTCCGCACTCATTATGTCCGGCGCCATCGACAAATCCTCCGCCATATCCTCGTCCTGTCCCGAATCTTGGCCGTGACTGTCCGGATACTCTCTGTCGTCTACTGCCTCGTCCTCGTGCTCGTGATCCATTGGCGCATCCACCATCTCACGCTTTATTAATCTCGATAATTTACCACCCTCTGGACTTTGACCTTCTTGTTTTATATGCACACCTGGTTCATCCAGGTGAGACCTATAAAAAGTAAAAAAAAATCAAGTTTTTCCATTTTTTTAATTTTTATTTAAAAAAAATATTATTATTATTTTTAACATTCTTGAACCGTCTGAATATTTTCTTATTTTTATATTTGTTTAAAAAAAAGAAATATTTGGTATAAAGAAATATTGTGATAAATTATTACATCAAGTCGTTGTGAGGTAAACCGTGTTCCTTGTCAGGACTCGTAGCGGTCGACGTGCACATCGAGTTGTTAAGAAATCCCATGTTCGACTCACCAAGCGCAGCCTGGAAATACTCAAATTGCATTAGATGATTAGTTATCGAAACGTCACAAACGTTAGTGTCAGCGAAAACATAAAAATTCAAGAAATAAAGAGTAATTTCATTTTTTGGAAGATTTATAGTCGTTAAAATTCGTAATTAAGTTCATTTTCATTTGTTTCCATGTTTAAAAAATTTTTGTATAATATTGACGATTTTTTTGGGGTCTTTAAAGAACGATATATATCGAGAAAATTAAAAAAGTGTCAGCAAAATTTATTGGGTCGAGATTTTTGACAAAAATTATGGAAATATCTTTGAAAAATTTGACAGAAAAAAATAAGAAACGTTCGAAAAATATATCGATGAAATATTGGTTCGAAATTTTTTAAGTTTGGGATTTTACATGGAAAATAAATAGCACGAATTTAATAGGTACCTGGAGGTTGGCATTGAGGGCATCACCATACATGGTCGGACTATGTGTCAGCGTGGGACTCTTAGACGGTACACCCCTGTTCGAATGGACAGAAAAAAATAAATAAGAAACAGTAGAAATGGCAAGGGTCAACGAATATTTACGTTTTTATAGTTGTTAAATAGTAAAAAAAAAAAAAATTATGTATAAAAATGTATTCCCTGAAAAATCGGTTATTATAAACGATTGAAAATTACATGTAATACACATATGTACAGATGATAGAAAGGAGAATATTCGTTATAGAAATAGACAGGGTGAGGAAATAGATTTAGATAGAAATAATATTTATTTACATATTATTAAAATAACGATTTGTGTACTGGAGCGTATAATTAATAGTAAAGTACATGTAAGAGGATGAATTATAGTAAGTAGATAGATAGAGAAATAGAATAGAGTGTGAGAGAGAAAGAGAAAGAAAGAAAGAAAGAGAAAGAGAGAGAGAGAGAAGAATAAGTATAAAAACATCGAAATATAAAAATTCACAAATATTCTACGTAAAAGTTAAAAATTTGAATGAAAAAACTGGAAGAAATATAAAAAGAGATTAAAAAAGAAATCCTTACCAAGAGGTCACGTGACCATGGTAGAAAAATCCACCACCAAAGAGCATTGGTCAGTGATCGAGCGAGTTTAGATTTTAAAAAATTTGAATTAAAACTATTAATGAACGCTTCCATTTGAATTGAATCGTCTCGTAAAAACAACGAAACTGTATAAACAACGAATCGTTTATTTCGTGACGTTGAGAATCGAATAACGATTGTAAAATGTGTGATATCACTGATAAAACGTCTTTGGATCACCTGCTACTCACCTGTCAACAATAATCCTTTTGTTTTATATCCTTGGAATAAAATGTGTCCGAGCTTTTTATTTGGACTATTCGTCGATATTCGAACGATCGAACTTCGACGAACAGCACTTACAACTCTCCAACGTACGACTTGACCAAATTTATTTTGGATTATCGTTCGTCAGGGAGATGATGAAAAATTCATGCGAGGAATAAAACATTTCCTCGGAACGTTTATCAAGTGATATCAAGCGTCCGTGCAAGCGAGGAATAAAAATTTTTGAAAAATGTGAAGAAGAGAAAGAGAGTTTAAAAAGTGTATTAAAAAGTGTTTAAACGAGAATAAATATATAAAATTTTTGTTTTTATTATTCTAGTGTTATGTAACTGTAATAATATTTTTTATTACAGTTTAATAACTCGTTCGAATAATAATATTTTATCATTTTGAAAATGTATTTAACACTTCAAAACGATATTTTTATAAAGATTTAAATATCTTTTTTATTTTAACTACAACGAGAATATTAAAAAATATATTTAAATAGAGATTTAAAAACGGTTCTATAAAAAAATTACTACCCAGGAATAATTTTCGTTTTTGGGTACCTGAGTGACACAAATATCGATGGAACAGGATGGACGAGTGTCGTGGCGATTCTCCAGTTGATTTAATCCGACTTTTCTCTATTTTTATATATTAACATAACGACACCACACATTAGACATTTTACGCATGCGCAATTAGCCTTAAAACGCGATCATTCACTCGAACGACACATTCGTACATAAGGAAAATCGCAAAAACGTAAGCAACTTGAGAGCCAATGAAAAACAAATGAAACGATAAAAAACATCAACGGTTTCTGAGGAACTAAAAGTACGAGTTAAAAATTCATTGAAACAAAAACAAAAACGTAATTCTATCGGCGGCAAAAAAATTTTTCATATAATTCGATGGAAAAATATAAAATTGGGAGGTTAAGGGGCTCGGTTGGTGTGCATTGGGGTCTTTCGTACCAAGGAAATAAAACTTTACTCAGTCACACTTTTTGCTATGACAAGACAATAATAAACTCAAGAAAAACAAAAAAAAAAGAACAACGGCACCACAAAAGCACCACGTAAGCACCACGTAAGCTCGGCGATTTCGAGGCGGATCGAGGGGTCGGGACGCTCTGCTTTTATTTACTATTATTTTTTTCATTAATTTTGCTTCTTCGCGTAATTTCATTTTTTTTCCCACATCGCAATACCAATCGTCCTGTTGCTGGGCTTTTTGCAGGGGATGTTTCATCACGTGCAGCGCATTTTTTGAAACTTCTAGGCGTCAAGCACTTTGGGATTATTATTATTATTATTATTTCAATTTTCTGCTTCGGGTGATCTACCTCGTGATTGTTTTTGGTAAATTTTCGTACCACGATCGAAAAATCAGTTTTTTTATTCTCATATTTGTTAAAAATCTTTATGGGAGCTTGAGAAAATATTTGATTGAATTTTCGGGACCGAAAAATGCGAAATTTAATAATGAGTTCAATGTTTGTCCTGAGACGAAATTTAAAGATCAAATTTTTCAATTGGAAAAATGCAAAAAGTCAATTTTTTATGCTCAGTGTTTCGTGAACAATTTTTCAATCCACAAAATCTCTTTTTTTTTGAGTTCTTTTTAATGTACAGACTTAAAGCTGACGATGGATAGATCACCCTAAAAAAATACGATAGAAAAGATGCAAAAAAAGTAAAAATCCGAGATTAAAAAGAAAGAAAAAAAAATTATTTTTGAGTTCGTTATTCAATGGTACAAAATTTTTCTATCAATATTTTTTTTCTTTCCAGCAGAGAAGGACGGGTGTGGCGGTTTTGGGTCAGGGGTAGGGGCAGAAAAAAAATCTTAACCGAAAGCGAAAGTACACGCTAAGTACCAATCGGCCACTACGAGGATATATAACGCTTTTTTATTTATTTGTTCAACAATCCGACTCTTTTTTTTTTAATTCGTTTAATGGCAAGCATGGATATATATCTCGCACATCGTAAATATTTCTACAAAAATAATTGGTGATTGGGGTTTGGAATTCTACGAGGCGATCGAGGCAGGCAATGTGCGTGGAGCAAATCCTTTTTTCTTTAATGGGTTTTTTTTTTTTTTTTTGGAATCGGGGATGAACCGCGATGAGCGACACTTTGCTGCACGGAAATATTTCACTATCGATTGAGAAGATTGGAATCGAATATTGAATTTTGAAAATATTCACAAAAGTGAGGTTAGAACCGATAGAACGTTTGATCGAATTACATTGCGTTCGTCCTTGTTACGTGAACAAAACAAAACGAAAAATAACTATAAAGAATGAAGAATAAAAGAAAAAAAACAAAAACAAGTTCCTATTAATATTCCATGATCTTCGAAATTTCGATCTTTTTTTTTAAGTATTTGAAGATCGATAAATTAATATAAAATCATCAAATAACGAAATTTATTGGAAATACAATTTTCTCACGAGTTTACGAGACGAATAAAACAAATATATATATATATATAAAGTACCAAGGACGAACAGCAATAATAAAGAATCTAATTTCATGGATTAAATTTCTTCGAGCAGTCAGCAAGTGTGGCTCGTTTGTTCAGCGTTGTAGACAACGACTAAGCGATTCGTTCCTTGATTCGTGAATTCGAGGAAAAATCCTAAACGTTGTTATTCTTATTTAGTTTCACAGAATCGTTATTTTGAACTCTAGTTTCTTTTTTTTCAATTGAATTAATTTTTTTATTCTTAATTTTTTATTTTTTACGAAAATTTATAATGAATATATACACGTGAAGTGTGTATATAAGAATCACGGATCTTAGGAGAGTCTCGCGTCAGCCAGCCAGCCAGAATTCTAAAAAGTGGTAGTGCTTACTGTGCGGAGAGGTGGGGTGGAGTGGGTGATGGGGTTGGGTCAAATTTCCTGGGACGGCCGCGGGAAAGATGCCGCCGCTTTATGAACTCGGCGTCGTCCACCATCCAGAATGACCCAAAGTCGTCCTCAAAGCGCACAAAACACTTGTGCAATGATAGATTGGTGCGGATCGCGTTCTGTATACACAGACAAGACCACCAAGAAATAGAGAAAAGAGAGTAAAAAAGAGTCAAAAAAATTCGATTGATTTTTGTTGCTTTTCTTTTTGTAGCTGTCGTTGTTATTTTCGTTTTTTCGAGTTTTTCTTTTTCTTTCAAGTTTCGACGGACGATCTCCACTAAAGTAGTTTTAGGTTATGTTTGTTCGTTTGTTTTTTTTTTCGGTTTTTGATCGAATTTTACGAGATTTTTCGTAATAATTCTTCATCGCCGATCGCTGGCGTGTCTCGTATTTGTTGAACTTTTTTTTTTCCTTTCATTTATATATATATAAATATTTTTTATATTTTGTGTCTCTCTTTATCTCCTGTTGCTGTTCCGTCCATCCGCACGCGATGGGCCGCATTGATCGTGACTAATGCTTTTATACGTTTATCTTATTCGTCCGAAAAAACGTCAAAAATTGTAGTGGTAAAATAGTAAATAGTGTCATATAAAATATATTAATGAAAAAATTGATAATAAAAACAAAAACGAATTAACACAACACCATAACTATACAGAGAGAATCGTAAAGAAGTGACGGGTGTATGGATTAATATTCAGAGAAGAGACGAGAAAAATAGAAAAAAACGTTCCGAGGCTTTGGTACTTGGTAGCAAAACTCCGTGTTTTCTTTACCCTTTTTTGTTTTGTTTTTACACTACCTGACACGTGCAACACACATATTTTATGATCAATCCGTAAAAATTTCATTCGACATTCCCTTTTGGTAAATATATATTTGGGACGAAAGAGAAAAAAAGCAGAAAAAAAAGTGTATATATGAATATATATACTGTATTACGAAAATGGCGAGTTTCGTCGATAAAAAGATCTTACGTTGACTTCTCGTACAGAGGTGTCCCGTGGGGAGTCTCGTTGATCATGGTGGTGTTTTTTTTTTTTTTTTTTACTTTTATTAAAACACCTTAATATTCGGTCTAATAACCTGGATATTATAGAGAAAAAAATAAATAAAGATTTTTCGTCGCCTCGAAATATTTTCCGGGCCCTCTCTATCCCCACTGCGAGATGCTTAGTTTTTATGTTGATTTCTTTGTTCTTTCGTTTATAGTCATATATCGCGCGATCTCCTCTCTCCGGTTAGTCGCTGCAAAGCCCGCATGCTTGTTAAGCACACACACAAACACGCGCGCGCGTCCACACACGAAAACGACGCTGAAAATTGTTTGTGCTACTTGTTCTTTACCTCACTCGCTCTTCTCGATCGTTCGCATTCACCACGCACACATATATACATAAATAAACGTATATATATATATATATCAAAAGTTGGAATTCTCTAAATTAATCCCCCTCAATCATACCGACGAAAAAATCTCACAGCCTCACAAATTCACTTACGCACACACACACACGCACGCGCACACATGTCAAGACAGGGGGCTGGGCAAAAAACTCTGTATACTTCGGTCTCACGCGCACACAAGACGACAGGTCGTCGAAAGCCTCGGAAACTTGAAGTAAACAAATAACAGTGCGATCTTAAGTGAAAAAAAAGTGTTTTGTATTTACTTCGTCTTCAAATTAACTCCGAGTGTCCGAAGCCTCGACCAACACACAAAGAACGGACACAACACAAGCGACGTATAATAAAAAATAGAAAATACAACCTAAATATTTGATAAATATAAGAAGATATATAAATATAGGCATATTAAAAGTACGAGTTTAAAGTTCGAGTGTGTATGTACATTTATATAAATATATAATATTAATAGAGGTATGAAAGAGAAAGAGAAAGATAGAGAGAAAAAATGGTGACAAAGAGGCATTTCGTGGGCTGCAAAAAGAGGGAGGGCGGGGCGGGGGGGCGGGATTCGAGATGTATAAACAATGAGAGTTATTGCACGTGCATACACGAGAATACGTAAAACGTTTGTGTGTATGAAAATGCAAAGATTCATAACGATAGCAAGTTTTGAAGAATAAAAAAAAACAAAATACATTTTTCTTTCTAAACTTCGTGAAGGGCAGAGGGGTCACAAGGGTTTGGCAATGAATGAATAACAACATTGCCACGTGCTTGTGTAAATGGTTTGGTAGAGAAATATGAAGACGACGACGAACGACGACGACGACGACAATGAACATTGTACTAAAACAACAACAAAAAAAAGTAGCCACCATCAACACGAAAATTTATAAATATACAAAGACACGTTGAAATATATAAAGACGTTAAGTAAATGTATATTTATATATTTATATATATAATGATAATAATAAATATGAAAAATAAAAGGAACGATTGGGAGGTTTGGATGAAATACAGAGACTGTAAAAAGTGAAATTTCATTACGCAAAAACATTGATGAAAGGAGCGAAGGAGTGAGGGGTAGCTACGAATTTTTGAAAAAATCTTATTTCCGGCAACATATCATAAAAATATATACATATCAATAAGAATATATAATACACGAGTATAAATATATTTATATAAATATATAATGAAATATTAAAAAGAGTAAGAAAATGGTAAAAAAGTGAAAATCAGCTACGATATAGATTTGATTTCGAAGATACAGGTGTTGAGTGTTTTATGGAATAGAAATGTGTGATGTTTATGAGACGTGGAAGTTTTGGGTACTGTCGGTATGGATAGAGAAAGAGAGAAGAGAGAGAGAGAGAGAAAGACATAGAGAAAGATATAAATATACAAAAATGGCATAAATATAGACGTAAATAGATATTGAAAGATTTTTAAATGTTAGTAATAAGCATTTTTATATATACATGTATATATATATGTTGTAAAATAAATATATATACATGTATATATTTGCGTGTATAATATTGTGTAGGTAAAAATAGAAGAAATATAAAAAACGATATAGAGACGCGCGTGTTCGGGGGGTAACGTACCCAGTCGTGCTGCAAGCGCGTTGAGGACGTCTCCTGTAAAACTCCACTTCGTCCACTGTCCATACGGCCCCTTTCACGTTTTCGACTCGCATGAAACATTTGTGGAGAGACAGGTTGTGTCGCACTGCGTTCTATACAAAATAATACACAGACTAAATAAGCAACGCAAAAACGAACGAAGCCAACTCAATCACGGCTTGACGGTCGGGCTGTTAGTAGTTTTTCTTGTGTCTTTTCGTATCTTTTTTTTCGTGTTTTCTTTTTTTTTATTTTTTCTCTCGTCAGTCGTCGATGATGTCGATGACGATCCGTGAGACCGACGATTGTTCTGTGTGTGAAGTGTTCATCTGTCCATGTGAATTATTCGGTGTTTCGAGTGTCAGTGAGTACAGAAAAATTGAATTTTCCCATTTTTCTATTGTTTTATTCAAAGTAAAGTATTTTTCTCAAGAAAATAATTATTTTGAGAAGAAAAAATTCATCAAGTTTGTACGAAGATCGTAAAAATGTTGACGAATATTGAAACCAATCAACATTTTCATAAACATCGATGTTTTTTTTATCTCTTTCTTTTTATTTTAAATAACAAATAGGTTAGAAAAACCGTTTGGAAATTGAAAAATTCAATAATCCTTACGTGTTAAGTGTCGTCGTCAGTGAATCAGTAAATAAAAAACAGTCAAAATGTTCGGGTGCAGCTCGTATATGTATTGTAAATATATATATGTACCACTAACGACCAACGATAACGATTAATAAACGAAACAAATGAAAATAATAACGAAATATATAAAAAAAATGATTGAAAACAGAACTGCTTTATCGCGTTGTAGTTAATTGTCAAATCGAGATGAAACGAAAAAAAAAGAAATAAACATTCGTATGCTATTGGTGTTCGACGAAAAATAATAAAAAAATAAAACTATAATTATTTATGCTTGTAATAAATAGAAAACGATTAATCGAGAGACAGAGAGAGATAGATAGACACGTTATGTGGCATTCCTGTATCTGTTAATGCAAAGAGCTAGGTGTACTAAATTCTAAGGGAAAAACAACAACAATTATTCATGCCGCAGGGCCGTAGAACAAAATGGCGATCCGAAGAAGTTTCTAGGGTTTTTTTTTTGTATTTTTATGGCTCGTTGATTGTCTCTTGTCTCGATCAGCTGCCTGGTTCTTCGTTGCTGGTCTTCGAAAATCTCCTTTGGTTGGTCCCCTGTCTTTGGAACTTTTGGCCAATAAAGAGAAAAAAAAAAATTCCAACGACGTAGTCGACGATGCTGTTTCAGGCCCTGATTCAAGATTTTCGTCTGTACCTTACATTCAACGCGTTTTCATTTTTCTTTATGATCTTTTTGACCTTTTGAGGTTTAGGGGAAAATTAATCGCTAAGTTTGTTTTTATTTTGATTATTTTCGTTTCTTTTTTCTTTTTTTCAATTGTTTTCTCGTTGGTTTTTGTTTGTTTGTTGTTTTAAACACAGAACCATGCGAGGCGAAGCTTTATGGCAAACGTCGATTACTCACTCGCACTCGCACTCATTCGCCAACACACACCCACGTATACGAGTCCCACATTCTTGCCAAAAAAATGAAAGAAAAAAAGAACTTTGATTACGTCTTTTCGAATGGATTTTTCTATCTCAATCCCGATCCACTTCCGGTCTCATTTCTTTGCTTTTCGTGGCCCTAATATTTTTCGTTTTTTTTTTTTTTTATTCTGATAAACCGGAAATGCAACGTCAACCTAACACTCATTCAACCCCCATATTCGAATATTCAAAGAAAAATATTCCGTCTACTGCCATCCTGACCCTTCTTCGGTCCGGAAGTGATAAAAAAATGTTTCAATGTCGAAGAAAATGAACTTTCTCCGACGATTCTCTTCGAGGAAAAATCAAAATTGTCAGCCACGAAAACTTTTGATGCAGTTTTTTTTCGTTTCTCTCTACTATCCGACGATTTTTTATCTTTTACGAGCGATCTCCATCGACCATTTTGGAATCTCGTTGAATATTTCATCAGCGAAATATCTATACGTATTTAAATTGTTTGAAAAAGTTTTTTTTTTTCGTTATCCTGAAAAATCTAATAGTTCTGAATCGTGGAGTTTTGCAAGACTCCATTTTTTTTTCTTTCTTTGTTTTTTTTTGTTGTTTTTTACTTTGATTATGAAATTATACCTTCCACGTGGCAGCGTTCCGTCGGAAGTAGCAGAAGGTGTTTTGGAACCAGTTGTAAATTTCGTTGAGAGTCAGCTGCTTGTCCGGCGATTCGATGATTGACTGAAATTAATTATTCATTAAACTAATTATAAATCAAATTGGAAACCAAAAATAAATAATCAACAAAAAAGAACAATTTTTTTTTTTCGAAGAGCAAATATTTTTTGGATCAAGACAATTCTTACGATGGTAAGAATCGAATTTCAATCGTATCGATAAATTATTAACCGACCTGACGTATTAACGAAGCGTACGTGAACGGTGGTCGGACATCAGCGTTTTTGTAGAATTCACGATTCCGTTGGATTTCTACAAACAGAATAATTTAATCGGTCAATTTCATGGTTTCTTCGTAAAAAAAAATTCTGTCATTAAACAAAAAATTGTTGTAAATTGAAAGAATTGCGCAAATTTTTCATTTCTGTGTCCAAATAATGGAATTGAATTTATTTATCATATCGAAACGTCTTCTTGACTAGAAAAGAGAAAACAAAAATCTCAATAATAATTCACCCTGAAACACACACAATTTGCAAGCTCTTGATATTTTGACAGGTGTCAAAAAAAGGCCAATGACAATCGTTTTGTATTATTGTCAGCTCAAAATAATGATTGGAAAGATAATGCTCGACTTTAAAAAATGTAGGAAAGTAATTATCGATCATTTAGGTATCGTCAACAAATGACGACAAAAAAAAATACATATTTCGTGGGAAATGATTACTTTTTGGAAATAAATACAAAAGGATATAAAACAAAATCGATTTTTCGTGGCATGCAAAAGAAAAGTAAAGAAGCAATAGTTGTTTTTGGTTTTTTGGTGTTTGAAATAAGAGAAAAGTTGAAATAAGAGAGTTGGTTTGACAGTACCTTGTTGGACATCAAGGCCAGCGCGCTCCAGCATGTAGGGCAGCCCTACACGATGGAAGAAGGCGGGCAGCACAAGAAACGGAGAAACAACAGAAGCATCGGTAAAAGAATAGAGACAGAGAGAGTGTCGATAGATTAATATAAATGACAATTATTTCAAATCACAGTTTCTTATAAAAGTGAGTTATTTATTATTTGTCATATTATGGTAAAAAGAAACAATGAAATTGTCAGTTTACTTTCAACGATATTTTCGTACATTTAGTCAATAGTTTTACGTGCATTTTTTAATGGGAGTGATTAATCGACGTGATAATTAATTTCTTTCTTTTTTTTTGTTCATTGTTTCGATGTGCAGGCAGACATTTTTGTAAAATTTGTTTGTAAGAGACACAGATGCACGATTTTACGATTTCCTAAGATGCAAATTTAAAGGGTGAAGATTTATAACTAAACATAACCTTTTTTTTGATAAAAATGCTTTTGAAAAATAGAGAAAAATAAATATATCTACGACCTCACCTCCTGCCAATGAATGGGCTGACTTGTCACTTATTCTTCTTCGTATTGGCCCAGCCATACTGGACATACTTCCAGGCATGTTTGGCATTAATGGCATACCCGGTATATTCGATATATTTGGCATTGGTGGCATCGGGGCAACCCCTGCTGACGGTGGCAATTGACCACCACCTGGTGATCTAACCGCCGAAACGAGGGCTGACATTGATACCGGTGAAACTTGAGACACTCCAAAATTTGGTGGTTGTTGGCTCATCAAGCCAGACGACAAATTAAGTTTTGGTAAACTCGAACCTGTCTGTTGAAGAGAATAATAAACTACATTATTTTTATCTCCGATGATAATGTGCGAGAATCGCATAAGAATTAAATAATCGTTTGATTATTCGAATTAATTTATTGTATTTAAAGCTTTTTTGACATCTGGGCCATATTGACCCATATTTTTTTGGAGACTCGATGAAATGTCAAAAATTCCGAAATTTCAAGTAGCTGTATCTCAGCTAAAAATGAACGTACAACAGTTTAATGGGTGTGTTTTCCAGCGCATTTGAGTAGACTTAGAGACTGGCCTTGAGCTTATTCCGCTATTCCAATCAAAACTAATTCTATACTCTAATTAAATCCATCCTCCCGATTATTGATGCAATGGAAAATGGACTACAAATTTAACTGATTCTTTAACATGTTGTCAAGTATCTTAAATTTCGTCATTATATAAAAAATCCCATAAAAAAATATCTTTAGTCATGAAAAAAAAATGTTTTTTCTTCTTCTTATTGCTGACCCGATGTTTCGAGGCTTTTACGACAACTGTACGGACAAATAGGGGTGAATTATAAGTGACTGTGATCACGGGGTTGGTGCTGAAGAAAAAAGTAAGATCTCCGGAAACGTCGCGGTAATTATTCCTCAGACTCTTGCGGCGATGTCAGGCAACGAGAGAAACAAAGAGAAGGAACGTTTCGTCGATTCGTTTCATTGTATTTTTCTTTCTCTCACCAATGTAAACTGCATCGAAACAACGAAGAGCTTTCTCGAGATTGCTTAAAACGAGGTAATATTGTCCAGGGCTGTGGCTAATGCGATATTGGTATTCTCCGACTGTGGCAACTTGTTAGGGGTTTTAATTAAGGCGATATAAATCGCGAGCTGGTCCAAGAGCATCGCCACGAAACGTAGAAACCGAGAGAGCGCGTCCACGATGAATTATTAATTACAACTTGGTGTATAAATTAACGCGACTCGCTCGAATGCTAAAATTTTATATATTTATATATATATAAAGTTATGTAAAGAGAGTCGGACGTGTAAAATTTCGAAACTATAGCGTGGCGTTGTTTGCGCGACGTCGAGAAAGACGAACTTTCTCGTTAAATTTTCCCGTTAATCGCAAACCTTCGCTTTTGCGCTATTTTATCTCATATTTCGTGTTTGTGGTTTTCGTGATTTATAGATTATTCGTTTCCTGTGAAAAACACCAAAAAAAAAAACCACAACTTTGTCAAATTGCATTTTTTTACATTTTTTTGTTGTTGTTTTTCGCAACCGCAACATTTTGTTGTTTCACGGAAAGATAAAAATTCTGTTGGATCGTCAGATAATTGAAATTTCGAAAAAACTGCATTCGTTCATTCATTTCCTTGTCATATTCAACGGAATTTTTATTTTTAGTTTTTTTGAAAATATTGTAACTTACCGACGATTCGGACGATTTGGGCGGCTCGGGTGAAGCCATTTGTTTGGCAACGTGAAGATGATGCATCATCGCGCCCAGTCGATCACGTTCCTTCTGCAGTTGTATTTCCAGTTGGGAAACAACTTGCATTTGAACCCTCGCCTGGGCCGTCGATCTATCGTCCAACGTATGTTCAGTATTGAGGTGTCTAAAGAAAAAAAAAGAAAAAAAAATAGAGAAGATCGAAAAAAATACGAATGATAAAGTATGCGAATTTTTCTGCCAACATCGTATCAATCATAACGAAAAAAAATCTCGTAATCTGACAGTGGAAAACGGAAGTTTTCACGATTTGATGAATTTTAAATAAAAAAAAGGAACGAAAAAAAAATCAATTACTGAAAATGCAATAATAAAATGAAATATCTCCATTCTGAACAGGTTGAAAAATCCTCTTTGATGTCAAGAGATTTGATTATATGTAAAAAATGTTCATGTACGACGAATCGCTTCGAAAGGCACGATTATGGATTTGAAAAAATAAAAAAAGAGATAGAAACACGAGAAAAGTTAGTTAAGAAGGAGAATGAGTAGATGAAAAGACTTTGGTGAGATTTTTGGGTTGATTTCGTCAGAGGAACGTAGTGTTGCAAGTCTGGAGGAGAAAAGCACGAAAGCAAGTGATGGAGGTGGGATTAAAGCACAGAAAGAGAGAGAGAGAGAGAGAGAGAGAGAGAGAGAGAGAGAGAGAAAGAAAGTCCATAACGATGCGGTCGAACGTCGTGAATATTAATGAGACAAAGGTAATTAGCGTTTTTTTTTTTTTTTTTAAGTAACGGCTTGTTTGGTTGGTCCGGAAAGGGGAGATGAGTTTCGTGGGGTCGACTTGGCCTCGACGGGGCTACGTGATTACTAGGGATTTCTGGAACGAGACGAGGCTCTGTATAAAAAAAAAAAGACGAAAAAAAAAGAGGGACACGAAGCTTTTCGAAGGCAAGGACCGGATGTCAATGAGATACGCTGACGCGAGCGATTCTTCTTCACTTTCTTTCCTTCCAATCTAACCACCCCTTCGCAACCAACACCCCAACTATACGAATTCAAGCTTTATTCTTCATTTCTTCATTCTTTATGCCAACCCTCTTTTCTTCGACATCAAGGCACCTTTTTTTTCTCTGTTTTTATTCTCCGTCTCTTCTTCCGTTTAACCAAAGCGGTGACGCTCGTAATTAATAAATAATGCCCCAGACTGTTCACTCTGTGAGAAACGCTTCGATTATCATACTTTGTGATTAATCGGATAAGAACTCTTCTCGGCAAATACTTTTTCAAGTTTTTTTAGTTATCGTCTTTTTTTGGGCTTGATTCAAAGTTTCGAGATTCTAATGATGGTTTTTTTTAACCGATTTAACCGAATGATTACGAATCTGAATCCAAAGTTTTGAAAAATCGAGATTAAATGTTTCAATAATTCAAAAAACTGTAAAAAAAAATGTGTAGGACGAAAAAATAGGACTCACGATGTCTCAAAGTTTAAAAAATAATAAAAAACATAGAAATTTTTTGTTACGATGTTTTTTCGTTTAATTTTTCAATAATTTTCGTCCAATATTAATAATTGATGACAATTGAATTATCGAAAAATGTTAAATGGATAAAAAGGTCGATAAACTTACTTGAGGAATGCTTGATAATCTTCACAAATGGCTTCGCACCCTGGCCATTTACATACACCATGACCATAGAGTGGATGTGCTTTGTCGTTGCACGAAACGTCGAGCGGTTTTTCGTCAAGAGTCGTCGTGCCATTAACGTCACCTCGACGACTCGAGACTATCGAGTTCAGAAGACCTGAAGGATAAGAATTCAAAAAAATCTCATTGCTTGATAAGTTCCCACTGATTTCCTGTTTTTTTTTTTTTAATTTTATTAAACTAAGAATAAAGTTTGATTTACTCACCATTGAGACTCGACGCAGATTTTGGTAGATTCGAGTTCTGAAGGTTATCGCCCCCTTCCGAGGACTCCGATTTCCAGGATGGTAGAGCATCGTTTGGTTGCATCCCTAAAGAATATTAAATTTTTCATAAACAATTAAAACACTTTCGTAACATAAACGAGGAAGAAACCTAAAAAAATTTCATTCAAAAGTTCATAAACATGAAACACATTGTGTGACATTTTTCAGAGCTACTTACGGGCTTTTCAACACCACCTTAAATAAGTCTAAATCGATAAAATAGTAGAAAAATCATCGATGCCTGAAATGTTGTCGTTTATTTATGAAAAAAATAGCCAAGAAGTAATAAAATGTTGTTGTTTCATCTGCGCCTGCTCTTCTGATCCAAGAAAAGAGTCGAAAATTCGAAAAAAATAATGGACAAGAAAGAAAATGTTAAATTTTCTTACGAATTATTTCGTTTTACCTGACGAATGATTGTGTCCTTGGAGGCCAAGACTCTGTTGCAGCAGATATTGTCTCTGGGTGATTTGCAATTGTTGTATCAATTGTTGTTGCTGTACAGCGAGTTGTTGTAACGTCGCCGAGGTCTTTTTCTTGTCGGCCATTTGCAAAAGATGTGTTTGTTGGATGACATTGACCTGGAGTTGCTCCTGCAACTGTTGCATATTTTGCTCGAGTTGCTTTCGACCAAGCTCTGCGAGCTGGTGTTGATGCTGTGGGATGAAGAAAACAAAAAAAAAAAACGAATGACAATTTCGTTGACATGGAAACACAGATAATTAGCTCTTGTCCTTGAATAATTTCTTGGCTATTTTATAGCGAGAAATGTTGAAGGTCAAGATAAGAATGTCTACTAAAAAAAAAAAAAGTAGACGTATAAGAACGAAGCAAAAATAGATTCGTCAAGAGTCAAAAATCTCGTCAACATACACCCTCGAAAAAAAAGGTCGGGGGGAGGAAAAGCAGATGCAAAAGAATAACGCCTGTGCGTCTCGACGGTGATGAATAAATCACGAGGGTGCCACGGTGTCTCCACAGTGATGACGAAGAAGAAGAAGAAGACGAAGAAGAAGAGAAGACAGAAAAAAATAAAGAAAGGGAAAAAGTAGCAGGACACGGAGAGTGAAAGTATAAGAAAGAAAGAGAAAAAAGAAGAGAGCAAAAGAGGGGGTTGTAGCATTTTATGGGATACCTCGAAGACAAACAACGAGACACAACGGCTGACGGCGTCGCTTAATTGCCCAACCCCACCCTATCTGACAGACCATCCTTGGAGACGTTTTCTATACATGTAACTTTCATCCCTTGGCCCTGACCGAGCCCCAAGCATTTTTTCTATCTCACTCTTTCTCTCTCCCCGAGTCTTTATCCCGCGAATTCCAACCCTACTATTTTTTCATCCCTCATTTTAGCCAACAGGAATATTTCAAGACGTTAGAATCCGTGAAAGCTCACGGACCGAACGTTTATCACATCAGCATAAATAATAGAGAGAAAACGAACGAAAATGAGATACCGAAGTTTGTTGACGAAGTTATAGTGAGAGGGAAGCTTGAATTAACATTTTTTTCTCTGTTTTTCATCTTTATTCTTTTCAACATAAAGGTATTTTCAGACAAGGTCAATGATTCAAGACAAGTTTAAAAGCCAAATTTTCTTTTCTTTTTTTTTTTTTTGTCAAATAATTATCAAATTCTAGATTTCTCGGAATTGATCGGACGGATTTTCTTCGACCAAGGACCAATCGAAAGATAAAAAATCGTAAATAAATATAATCCAATTTAAAAGAATTCGCTCAACTCGTTCATCCGTGAGAGCGATTTGAAAACTTCGTCACGTCATAAAATCTTCGTATTGGAGTATATAAAAGTGTGGCAGAGCTCGCGCTGACTTTTATCCTTTAAAAACCTTCAAAAATTGTTTTTTTTTGACATCTCTTTTTTGACGTCTTATTAATTATCCCAAAATGTCGAAAAACTCGTTTTGTCAAATTTTGACAGTAATAAAACATGATTGTTTTTCATTTGGGAGAAAGATCGGTTTGACTGGTAATTAATTTAGCAGGAAAAGTATACGAATGTGTGATGGCAAGGAGCTGGACAGTAGGACTATCTAAATATCCTTCGGTGAGAGGACTGACCGCTGAATAAATATTGGATACACTCTTCTGACTATAACTGTACGTCCTCTAGTTCGGAATATCCTTGAGTTTCTATTGCCCACCCCCTCGTTTTCTCCCTTATCCTTTCCTAGCCACTGGCTATTCTCCAATCCACCCCAAAACACACGAGACTCAAATGTGCTTGGGAGAAATCTTATCGTTTCTTTTTCTTCTTGCTGCTTAACCGTAAACAGGGTGCTTGTCGATTTCTATCCTGCATTGAACCATGCTCCCTTTCCACCCTGGATCTCATGATCCAACGGACTAATACAGGATTTGCTGTTCCTCAGATAAATCGTTGAATCCTTAAGGATTTTCACAAAATAACAAACGCCATATAACACTACAGCCAACTCAGATATCAATCAAAGTCTTTTCCCTTCTTTACAACTTTGCTTTCTTACTGCTATCATAGCTCGAGTGTGGTCAGCAGGATCTTATCATCTACCAGAATTTATGGACGTTACTATAAAGACTTGACTCTCAACAAAAACAAATACGAAATTTCGACGAAAGAAAGTGCAAAATTTTGATGCTTGTGTTGTTATCGTTTTGGTACTTATTTTCAGAGTAATCAAAATCGCCAAATGTTTCACGAATGAGATTCATAAATTAAAATATTCCATCATTCAGAACGCTTTTTTTGTTTTTTTTTGAAAAATAATCCACTTCGGTGAATATAAGTTTTCAGAATTGACGCCATTTTAATAGAGTCCAACGATCGAGTTCGCTATTATCAACACGTTTTTTAAAATCGAGAATTACTGATTGGTTATTGAAGGTTGAGAAGAAGCTTTTGTTGATAAGACTGATGGGAAACTCTTAATTTCGATCGTGACGAGAAGACAGTACACTTTTATAATTCTTTGCTCGTTCGTTCGGTCAACAGAAGAACCGAGAAAATCGTCTTGTGTTTTTATAATCAAGAAGAAATAGTGAATCGAGTGTAATTAAAAATAAATTAGTTCAAAGACGATGGTTTACTTACGTTTTTTAAGGATGAAAAGTACCCGAAACGTTCGTGGTTCGTTCCATGATCGGATGCCGATTCCTTTAATGAAAAATTAAAAAATAAAATTAATAACTTCACTGTATAAAATGTAGAAAAATGTGCACAAAGATATAAATTTTTCTTTCGATGGATAATAAACGTTTGATTAATAATAAAAACGAACCTGGTGGTGTTGCTGTTGTAAATAAAGTGTATGTTGCTGCATGAGCGTCTGCAGTTGGGTGGGGCTCAGTATGTGTTGTTGCAATAGTTGTTGCATTTGATGAAGGCCACTTGCTGGGCTGAGCATCATCTGCGAAGGTGTCTGAGACGGGGGACCCCCGGGTGGTCCTCCCGTCAATTGACCTTGGGTAGGATTAGGAGGTGAGCCCCGTTGTGGGGCTTGTGGACTATGACGAGGACTTGTTTGTAAACCCGGTAAACCACCAACCCCCGAACTCGGTTGTTGCGATTGTTGCGAGATTGTGGGTTGCTTTTGCTGGGTCATGGGTGCTGATGTCACTGCTTGGCCAACGGGACTGATCTTCCCATTGCTTCGATACTCGATCGTGAGATCTTGTTGTTGTTGCTGATGCAAATGAAGTTGTTGTTGTTGTTGTTGTTGAAGTTGATGTTGTAGTAATTGTTCGTTATCGTTTATTCCAACACTTGTGATTCTATCCCTACAATGTCTATCCTGCTGTCTATCTCTTTCACGATTTTCTCGTTCCCACGTTGATTCTCTAGCCTGTTGCTGCTTCAGGGCTGCGAAAAGTGTGCTTGCCTGGAACAGACATCAAGAGGAGACAACAACGTTAAATGTTGTCCAGCCAAAGTCTTTTCATTCAACAAACAATGCACGAAACCTACAAATAAACCCGAGTAACCGTTTAGATTTATTTTAAAATTTGTTCAAATCGATCTTAGTTGACTTGGCAATCGGTATCTTGACTTTTTCATTGATTCCAGTCGACAAATGCATGTTCAGCTGATTTATTATGAGATGTAGTAATTTACTGGTGCGTACAATGAAAAAGAAAGAGAGAAAACATTAAATTTACATCGTAAAAACAGATTGAATGTTGGAAGAAAACGTTTGTACACCAACACTCGAATATGTCGGTTAAAAATATAGTTCATGGATGCACGTGGTTGGGGCAGTAATATAGAAACCAAGAGAGAGGGAGAGAAAGAAAGGAAGAGAGAAAGAGAGCCAAAGATGATATGGTAATGGAAATTGGCTGAATATACATGGAAGAGGTTTAAAAGCGAAAGCAAGCCAAAACCACAAGCTACGAGCAGGGGGCAACGTTTGAGTGGGAGGAAGGCAAAAAGAGGTGGAGAGAAAGGGTTGACTGTGAGAGACCCCGAAGAGCATAGAATCAAGGGGCCGGGAGGGAGGAATGAAGAAACGAGGGCCGCGTTAGTAGAATCGCAACGGGTAATAATAGGTCCGTTAATGAATTCGCTTTCGCAGTTATACAACCGCGGGGGCCTTAAACTCTCGGTCCTGTATTTCGAACAATATTGATCTTGTCTAATGGCGTTCGAGCAGCGGTTTCTTCTCTCTCTCTCTCTCTCTCTCTCTCTTTAGCTCTCTTCTTCTCGTGCACCCAGTAAAGTCTGTAATGTTCAGGAATTTCGGTGCTTCGTTCCTCGGGGACCTGGAGTCGTCCTTCACCGAAAAAGCATGTGTGTGTGTGCGTTTCAATGTACATTAGTATGTGTACGCATATAACAACGAATGAAAATTCGTTTTACTCTCGTCCTGTTGTCTGACTTTAATGTTTCCTCGCTTACGTCCCAATATCTATCTATTTCTCTCTCTCTCTCTCTGAATGTATATATGGGCATTATGTTTACACACCACGAGAATTTGTTTTATTAAGTTGGTACTATTCCCCAAGTAGATTTTAGAGTGTATGCATACCGTGGGAAAGAGAGACGGAAACTTTATAGCAAAAGGGAAGAAAGGAAGAAGCAAGAAAAGCTTTCCGGGGAATCAGAATACGAGGGAAGAAGAGTGAAAAGTGAAAGAGAGAGAGAGAGAGAGAGAGATAGACTGGATGAACAATCGAGAACAGACACTTCATTCCTTTTTTGAAAGGATTCTAGTTTTATCGTAACAAAGTTGCTTTTCTGCTCTTCACAAATCTGCCAGAAATTCTGGATGTTGAAATTGTCGTTGGGAGAAAGCGTGGATTTAGGGACAATTAATTATAGTTTATTTGTTTATGGAGTTTTAGGGTGTTGTCTGTATCAAAATTACGTGATTTTTTTACTCCGAACGTGATTTTCATCATCCAGAAAACAATTTTTAATTGAACTCTTATTTTTCTTTGATTTCTTTCTAGTTCGATAATGATAACGAATGATGTTCATTTTCTACGAATTAACTTTCGGATAAATTTCGATGTACGAGATTGACGAACGAGTGAACAAAGTTTCACGTTTTGAAATTTTCAACTAAGTTTTCGTATACTTTTGATATCTGTTTATATATGTGCGAGCGCATGAATATATGTTTCATCGTCTTTCAAATTTTCCTTTCTTCTGTACTACTAGCCCTTCACTATTTAGTCTGTATTTCTCTTCTTGCTCGCTGACTCTTTCGTTCAATTCAGCGAGCCAAGAATTCTATGCTAATCTTATTTGTGTACGATTACGTATGTTTATAACATGCAAAGAAATTCGTGGGCGTGCGTTATCAGTGTTTAGTCAGGAGCGTCAGGGCGTACCGTTTTTGTCCCTGTAAATATTCCACTTCTGAATCTTTCGTGATTTTACTTTTTTTTTTCTCGCTCTCTATTATTCTTTCTGTGTTTATATACTTTCGTTTCTTTCTTTCATTCCGCGCATCTTTCAGTTAACTGACGTTACATAGAATTTATTAATAAATATTATAGCGACGAATGATGGGAAGAAGAATGAAGTTAAAACACGAAATCAGTGTCTTTTTTTCGAATTTGTTCCAAAATCCCCATCTATTGCGAATTGATAAAAACGGAAGCGAAACGAAAACGTGTATAAATATATATATATATATATATTTTTATATCTCGCAAACGTTAAGGACTTGAATATAACTTGAAAGTAAAGGAATCTTTTATTGTCTCGTGTCTACGATTAAAAAGTCGGAGTATAATCTCGAATCTTTTAATTTACTAATTAATACGAGACTCCTGAGAATAATCCACCCCTTTAACGTCTATGCCAAGGGTTATGGGATATCGTCGGTGTACTTGGTGACTTGGGTCACGGTGGGAACAAAAAAAAAAAAAGAAGGAGAATAAAAAAGAAAAGAAGGAAACGGAATCCACCGTTGGATGTTCTCGAAGGAAGGTGCTCTTGGGAAGCCTCGTGGGAGGACCAGGCCAAGGGAAATTACGAGATTCTTGTGTGTACACTGTCGAACGACGATGAGAATTAAATGGGGAAGGATTGAAGAGTCGTGAGGAGAGAAAGAAAATCGAGAAGGTTAGTGGTCGTTTTGAGGACACCCCGAACTTTCAGAAGAAACGAAAGATGTTGAAGGGATAACGAAAAAAGAAAAAGAAAAGAAAAATGATAATAATAAGGGCGAAAGAGAGATAGAAAAGAAAGAGCGAAAAATACGAAGATGCTGAAGAGCCATCGACGAACGAATAAGATGAGAAAGAGGAGGTTAAGGATTCCTGAGAGTAAGGGGTCGAAGAAGAATAAGTACGAACTGTAAGACTGTCTTAAGAAAAGGTTAAATATAAAGCTCAACGCGACCTCTCTTGTTGTTGGCTGTTCAGATTTCTTCCGCGGTTTTCCTCTTTCCATCATTTATATAATATGTATATACAACCCTCACTAGCTTAAATACATAAAAAGAACGAAATCTTGAGTAAAACCTCAAGAAAGAGCCCCCCACTTTCAATCTTTCTCTTTTTTCCTTACGATACCATGCCAGAGTCCTACTTTCTTCTTATTTGAATCGATGGGCAAAGAGATCCCGTCGAATTGACGATGTTCCCGGTTTCCCCAGGAGCTACAGGAAGAGGGGTGACGACATAAGAACTTAGACCTCTTCATATCTCTTATATATTGGAAATTCTCAACCCATTTCTCTTTTCCTCTCTCTCTCTCTCTCCCATTCCAAAAGGATCTTCCAACTACCCCTGTCTTGGTGGTAAACTTCTGGCTCCACTCTTTGCCATCCCAGGGTGTTTACTGTTTGGATTTATTCTCTCGTTTCCATCTCTCTTGAAGGAGACCAAAAAGAGGAAGGCTGTTTATGAATGCCAGGCTCCTTTTCGTAAGGATCTATGCACTCGTTTGACTTTGCAATTCTACCTCGACTCACACTCCTTCAAACAAGCTTTTCAAATCTTTGTATTCGATTCACATCAGTTGGATGCTCTCACAGCATCCACGGTTTCATCGATATATATTTTTTCTTAATCTACGTCCTTCGTTACGAAAAATGTGTTAATAATCATCGAAACATGATGATGTCATAAAATAACATGAATTGCTGTTTGTTTGGGTTCTTTTTTTTTTCAACTAGCGAACGTTTTTTTGACTCATTCCTATAAATATACGAATGATAAATCATTCAAAGTCACGGATTTAACGATCGAGTGTCTGTACTAAAGAATTATAAACAGAAATTCAATGGATTTATAAGATCGGACCACATCGATCTTATTCTCGAGAGTTTTGCATGGAATTGAGAATATGGAAAACGTATATAAATAAATGTATGTGTACGTATTTATACGTGTGTAAGTCGTTCTTCATGGTTTGGTATTCACGCAAGTCACGCGGGCCAATCAGTATATATGCCGACACCTCGCGCAAACTTTACGCTTCAAAACCGCGAGAAATCCATCGTTGAATCTCTCAACACGAAGCAGACTCCCATGTGTTTACGTTTGTCATAATATTTTAATATTAAATCGCGTTACCATTCAGTCATGCGCTCGCATAATCAGACGTTTCTCTTCTTAACAATATATATATATATATATAATGGAACGCACGGTCCTCCGGATTGCCCATGAGCAAACTGTGAAAACCAGCAAAGCGAAGGATTTACAAGGACACCGTACAGAATGGATAAATTTCGAGGGGATTGTTGGAAGATTCCAAGTTCAAAAACACCCGAATGTTACGATGAAAGGCAGAGAAGGCACGTGGAATATACAAATTATATCAAAAGGATATCCGTTCCCTAATGATTTTCTTACTGACGTCCTTCAACACGTTCCTCGTTGATTGCTAGATTTTTAACGATTGTCGTAACTCGTTGAGATTTGCTGAGAAAGATGAGACTCCGGGGAAGAGATTTTTGAAAGTTAAAATACAAATTTGAATGGAGCATTTTCAAGTTTGATTATTCAATCCATTTAGATTTGGTTTTTTGGTGAAAATATATTCCACCGTCCATTAGAGTCAAGGAATATTCAGACTCTGCTTCAGTGGAGAAAATAAAAAGTCCATCGAATTTCGAATGGGTTCGATTTAATGGTTAAACCATGTGGTTTGTGGATTTTTGGACAAAGCCATGAATAAGCCACGAGAACGCTTCGAAAAAAGGGTTAAAGGGAGGAGAAAAAAACAGCAGCACCACACAGCCATGTAGATGCAAGGGAGGGATTGAAGTTTAAGCTTCCAAATCACGTCAACTACTGTCTCGGTTGATGCACCATAGGAGCAGAGAATCGTAGATTGAAAAGCAAGAATCGCCAAGTGAACTAAATCTCGTTGTCAAACGATTTGGTTGGAACTATAGAAACAAACGGGTTACCCGGCGCTTCAGAGCACGATGAGACGTCCGATGGATGTACGAGGCAATCCTCTGCTTCTGAAAGGATCTGCAATATTGAAAGGAATTAACGATTCCGGGAGCGTCGGGGATGTTGTCGTTCCAACGATTCACTCGGCGTGTCTGGCTCGATCTCTCGTCTCTTGTCTCGATGCTTTCTATCGTTTGATAAAGGGAGACCATGATGTCCAACGGCCGAGAAATATAGAAGGATCATGAGAGACAGAGAGAGAGAGAGAGGGAGAAAAAGGCAGAAAAGAGCTTCCGAGTGACACGAGATGCAGCGAGAAAGCCATTTGGAAAAATTCACGACGTATAAACCTTGAGAGTCCAGAATACCTGTACGATTCACATATTCAATGGCTTATTCTCGACATCCACCGAAATCCCATGGAATTAATAATGGTAACGTTTATAATTTTGGAATGAAACGTGAAATTATTTCTCTCTATCGTATGACCTACATTTTCATTCTTAAATGTTATAGTGACACATAAGTGTCGATAGCATTGGAATTTAAGAATTTTTATTACTAAAAACTGCGAAAAAGTGATTGTATAGATTTCGTATCGAACTATGGCGAAGAAAGGGTTGAAATAAAAAGTGAAACTCGTGACAATTGGCTGGAGGAGATAAATCGTCCAAATTGCGATCTTAAATGATTAAATAAGCACGAGATCGACAGTTCGGGGAAAATGTACTTGCGATTAGCGAAGACACATGGAAGAGGAAGAGAAAGAGAGAGAGAGAGAGAGAGAAGATGATCTGACAGCCTGAGAATGACGTGTTCGTTAGCAATCACCGTACACGTCGCCTTTCTGGATTTTCTTGCGTTTCGGGATTGCACAATTGTGTTAATATTTCTCATTGAATGTGGAAATGGAGGATAAATTTTTGAATGCCATTAGATCGATGAAAATGCTTCAAATGGATTTGAGCAAGAACAAAACCGATGAGCTTTTAATTTTTAATGAAGAATTTGATAAGGAAATATACGATATGAACTACTAATAGAAAATAAATTAAAAAACACTGATATTTATTAGGAAACAATGAAAATTTTGATGATTTAAAAAAATTAAATATAATCTTCAAAATTTCTTGTTATTTTATGACATTTTCTAAGTGTTGTTAATTGGACTTAATTTTGACTCCATATGGAGCTGTATATTATTGTTAAGTGATTCAAGAAGTGTAGAAAAATTAAGGGAAAAGAATAAATGAAAATATGAAAAACCTCGGAGCAAGCTATCTCGACTGGACGAGAATATACGAAGCGAGAAAAGCATAAGTTAGGCGTGAGTAAATTTTTACGTATTTTAAACCGCGGTGAATAAACACACACGAGTATACAGGCTGAGAGTTCGGAATGTACGGTCCGAGACAAAAGAGTGGGTGACATTATGCAAGGTAAACCTCCACCGCAAACGGGGAAACTCACCCTCACGCTCTTTCTCTCTTTCGATCTCTCTCTCTCTCTCTCTCACTTTGATACTTTCTCTTCGTTTGTCCCTCTTTCTCTGTGTGTATATACAAGAATTAACGCACAGAGGTGGGATTGTCGCAGCTGGCCAGGCGAGATACAGAAGGTCGCTTGGTTGGAAGCTTACACACGTCGTATACCACATATAGAGAAGAGGTGGGGTAAAATGGACCACTTGTATAATAAAACAATGCGAATAGAGATAAAAACGACAATATTCATAAAAATTACTATTCACAATGCACGCTGTGAACAAAATTGATTAAATCTAATGATTTGATAGGATAAAAAAATATATTCGTGGAGAAAAAAAAATTATTGATCCTTGTAACGCGATCTAGAATTGATTGAGCTACTGTTTGATTGAATGAATGATGAATTATTCAGTCCATTATGCTGCTGGAACAATGTGGGATTATTTTGAAAGATTTTTGAAGATTGAATCATTTTTTTACAACATCTTTGATCATTTTCACGTCACATTGTACGAAATTTATCTCAGATGGTCCATATTGCCCCACATACCCTTATATACAGGTCGACACCGAGTATTAAGTGGTTAATGAGCCTGTGTCCGGCTTGAAGTGCGTTTGGTGACGTTGTCAACCGAGAGGGGATGCGAGAATTGGTGAGTACGTGGATACGGGGTGGTTGGGTTGAATTTCCCTCCAGCCTTACGGTGCAGGGTTAGGTGAAAGCAAGCTTTTCACGCAATGGGGAGGTGAAGTATCGTGAATAGGTGAGATGGGGGTGAAACGGATACAAATGTATAATAGGGGTGGGAGTGCATCGAAGAGAGTAATTTTGGCATTCTGCGGGTTTGCTTACACCCTTCGTCCACCCCTTTCATCCCCTTGAACGCCATGGCTCGTTGATTTTCCGTGGGAAAATGGAATGCTCGATGAAAAAATAAAAAACATGAAAAAAAGAGAAAATATCCTGATAAAAAATTCCTCACGAGGCTCTACACATATTTTTTCGATTCTTTGGCAAATAATGATTTACTTATCTTTGTTCGAGATCTCGAAAGAGACTGAGTTTTTTTATATTAGATTGGCTTTATCGAGCCAGAGGGCAAAATGAGTGTATGTCGTAATAAAAATTTGCGAGATTAATGTGTACCAGGGGTTTCTCCTCGAAAGGAGGATAAAGAAAAAGTGCGTAATGAAAAAATAATATAAACATGAGAACGAGAAAGTATGTAGTTATGTTTTTACAGCCTTTCCGGGATAAATTCATCCCCTTCCATTTCTTTCAACCCTCATTCTCCTTTCATCATTCTTATATACTGCTTGGACCATTCTCTTTGCTCTCTCGTACAGCTTTTTCTTCTTTATTTCCATTTATCGTAGGCACATGAATTTTAGCTTCTTTTGCCTGTTCATTTTCGTTCATGGCGTTTGTTCTTATGAGAATTTGCCTATATATGTTTATAGTCGTTTAAGTTTCATGCGAGTTAAATATTAATGTGTTTCTAGAGCAATGGGAACGTGGAAATTCGACCATTAAGATTCCGAGCCTAATCAAAAGTTCTTTTTTGCAAATTAAAATGTGTTTTAAAGGAAATTGCAAATAATTGGAAATTCATTTATAGGTTAATGGTTAATTATTCTTTCATACTGATTATCCATCAGTAACAATACCCCCATATAATGCTTATCCATGTACTCGACCTTTGGAATTTTCTCTGGACCAACTGTTTATTCTCTCTCGATGTTGGTTCGTCTACAGCTACAAGTCGTTAATGAAAATCAAACAACGGAAAAATTATACGTTCACTTGGCTTTGCCTGCTTGGTTAACTCGCCCTTTCTCTCCACTTCGTTTCTTCCCCTTCAAACTCGTTGGCCAGTTATACTTTTCTTCCTTTTCTTTCTTTCTCTCTCCTTCTCTCTCTCTCTCTCTCTCTCTCGATCTTTTTACCTTTACGTTAAGGTTCGTGAGAGCAAGGGATGGTCCGTTGAAACCATTGGAAAATCTCTCGGTGCCCATTTCGGGCTTAGTCAGCCTTTTTTGGCTGCGTTGCACATAACGCGTGCTTAGCTGCCTCTTCTTCCGGGGACCTCATCATCAACTTTCACGTTTCTTGTGGTCAAAACTCGAGAAAAGAACTCGTGGCTTAGTCGGCGTTTCTTTCCTTTCTCACGAATCTTACATTTCTTTATTTTTATCTCTCTCTCTCTTTCCCTCTCTCTTTTTCGTTTTTTTTTCATTCCTTTTGCAGCAATTTCTCCCTATGTTACGACTTTGTTTATTTATTTTATTCTCTTTCATCGCTTTCATTATCGTTCCTTTCTACTTTACTCAGATACTGAATTTCCTATATACTTATATTTATATATGTGCTTGTGTACATACTCTCGAGATATGCGGCGGTTGTTTGATGTTTGTATTGGAGGGCGTTTCAAGTATTATTTGTTTCTGTTGCTTCTTTGTTCGGTCCCCATTTCTATTGTCGGCATATTGTTTCATAGAGTGGAAAGCGATGCCGGATTTAATATTATCTCATAGTTACTTAATCCATAAGTATAACTTTGATGATTAAAAAACAATAAAACAAAAATGAATGAAATAAGTGATAATCGATGAGTGAAAATATAATTGAAATTCTACTTCCTATTAAAATTGTTTCTCGTTTCAATTCCATCATTTCTGTGCTCATATAATAATATCCAAAACACGGTATATTATTACTTTTATGTTTGTTAATAATTTAGTATTAATTAGTGGGAATGATGAATTTTTCATTCGACTGGATTTTCTTATTCTCCGAACTCTCGCTTTTCCGGCAGTTTCTGTTTCATATACATATATTTTCAGGAAGATTACAACATTTACAATTTATAAGTCGTGATCACGAAAAAATTGAAAAAAAAAAAAAAAAAAAAAAAATTTGTTCATTCATTTGAGCCAAAGAGATATTTCCGTTTTTAAATATTTAGAAAACCAAATAACCATAAACCTTTTGCTCCATTATAAAATGAACTAATAAACGAATATTATTTTATTTACATAATAAAAAAACGATGGTTATACCAATGTGAGCTTTAATGAAATAATTCTTTATGAAATCAAGTGAACCATTTTGTTTGATATAACATACACGCACGATCTATCGATCTCTGTTGAATTTAAAAATAGCGAGTGTTTAATTTTTTAGTGAATTAAAACGTACAGCTTTATGATACGGGCGATAAAAAAAAGTTTCTCATACAGAATTACTCATCTTCATGGAGATCGGACGTTAGCATTAATTTTTCTTGTCTCTCGTCGTTATGTTTATATCTTGAGCTCCATTAAAGGTTCGTAAATCCCTTCAAGAGCCTCTACCAATGTTCTCGGCCTTTACTACCCTTACGAATCTGTGCCACATATATTTATTATATTCATATATATTTCTATATACGAATGAATGTGTGTAGATGGGAAACTCGGATGCTGGCCACTTACCCGCGTCACAAAATCTCTCTCTCTCTCTCTCTCTCTCTTTCTCTCTCTTTCTCTCTGAGCGTTACATACATTGGATCATGACCAAGCATACGGGCAGGAATTCGAATCGTTAGTTTCTCTCGCTCACTCGTAGACGCATATTTATTCGCAGTCCATTTTGGTTTGTTTGCACAAACGAGAGAGGTCCGTCAAGCTGACGTTGGAACGGCTGGTCCTGCACGCAATGTGCGTTCTTCATTCTCTCCATAGCATCCCCTCTCTCTTTCTCTCTGTCTCTCATACACTCAGAGCACTCCACTTTGCATTCCTTCGTTCCATCTCTAGTCTCGTCTCTGGTAAGCCCCCTCTTTCATCCCACTTCCATTTTGCACCCTAGATCCTCGAAATTTTCAACCCTCGGACTTTCCCATCGGGATCTCCGCGCATCGGAATAAAATTACTTGTCTATACGAATCTCTCGCTCAAAAAAGAGGAGCATGAATGCACGTGACGAAAAATCGTGTCTGCAGGACTTTTGTTACTCCGTAAATTGATTGTGGACAATATTATCGTCATATGTTTATTCATTTATGAAGAATTTTTCATTTTTTTCATTTCTTTATATGATTTTTATACTCATATTTGATAAAACTCGAATTAAATAACAGCCTGTCACTGATTATGAGGATATTTGAATATATATTTTATAAATATGAAATTTGGAAAATTGATTAAGTGAATGGAAATTTTTAGAATATTAGATAAAATCTTATGAATGTACGGAAAAGTGTGTACAAGATCGTCAAATATAAATAAAGAGAGAAGGCTTTCTTAAGACGAGAAAGCTTTTGGGGAATGATTAATCGTGATAATAACCGGAGAAAGGGGTAGTTTGAGGATTTCGGAATCTGGTTCACGTGCCACATGCCATTGGGGCTATATGTATATAACAAAAGTTTGGACGCAGAAGGCGAGAACTTTGCAGAGTTTCGAGAGTTTCCGAAGCCCAAAAATCCATCCTTCTTCTCTCGCTTTCACTCTTTCGTTTCGTCAGAGAACAGCTCCAAGAATACCGGATGAGATTGCGGTTAAAAATTGTATGGTATTACTTAAAAAAAAAAAACCTCTTTTCCTTGACGATTCGTTGGCCAGAAGGGGGTTGAAAAGCCTAACGCCAACGAATTCTCTTCTTGATGATACAATTAAGCTCTCGAAACGAAAGGCGAGAAAGAATGGGCACAGAATTTTCCGAGACGTAAAATTGTCCAATATTTTTCACGCCCTTGCCAAGATGTCAAGAGGGATGAGAAGACGTCAGGAGGAATGAGAAACCATCCCTTCGAAGGATTGTAATGAGAAAGGATTGTATAAGACACTCCAATCCAAATCATGAAGATTTTCGTATTCATACATTTTTATTATTTCTTAAATCACGAATTTAAACTGATAGATAAATTGCACAAAATTTCAATTTGAAAACTCAGGAAATTCATTTACATATTTTTATTGATTATTAAAATTTCGATTGCATGGTTTTCGTGCTAATTAAAGACATTGAAATCAAAATTAAAAATGATAATAAAATTCTGAAAGTTTAGTATGTTTTCATATGAAATATTCTCGACGTTGTGTCAAAATTTTCCAACAGATAAGAAGTTCGTTATTGAAAAATAAACGTCAACAAGTTTTTTTTTAATTTCTGATTTTAAACTCAACATCCTCAATAATGATACCAATAACATTTTGTTATTTTCGTTATTTAAAAAATCGTTTTTATTCATTGAAACGATGTTTTTTATAGTACAAAATTTGTCCATTTGTCCTAAGAGGCTCCATACGTTGTGGGGTAGTTCGCGCCTCAGTATAAAGGGGTGAGAAAAAGTATCAGGGGTCGGTGAAGAACAAAAATTAGAAGCGAACGAGAGGGTAGAGATATCAGGCTTGAGGGTATGAGTGACTAAAAAGAGCCCGAGACGGAAAAATATTGAGCCACCCCGTCATCCCCTGCTTAGGAGAGGGTTGACGAGGGCTACGACTGCTGCTGCTGATGTAATGAAGTAAATTAGTGTCGAGAACTAAACGAGTATTACTCCGAGGATAAATGTTTGAGTTTATATCATCTTTCGTATGTTTATATATTTTTATAGTCAAAATAGTCAGCCATAACATTTTCATGTCCTGTTAAACAGCAGTTTTCGTTGCAACTATTTTCATCGTAGTAAAACAACTCAAAAAATGTTAAAAACCTGAAAACGAGCATTAGTCTACGAAAGCAATAATATTTGTTTACAAAATAATAATAAAATTGACGTTTAAACATAAATTGAAACATTTTGAAGAAATGTTCGTTCTTCCAGATTGCAAACGATCGATAATTAGTGTTGCAATTAATATCGTCTGCAAATATTTCATCAATTTTTTTCTCAAATTCAAAACTTTAACTTCAAAGAACAAGATTCGATATTCAAGACGTTTTACGAAGGATATGAATATTAAAATCTCTAATCACTTCAAGGTCTGATTGTGAAAAAGCGTAGGAAGCATTCTCAACAGAACTTTTGAAAGAGTAAACTAAGTGAAAAAAAAAAAAAAAAAACAAATTTCTATAAAAATCGATATTCGATCGAAACGCAGCTTTGATTATTGCAAATTCATCTACAAAATCTTCTGAGTAACAGTACGATAAAAATTACATTCAGCTTATGATCGGTTGATCGTTTTTCCTACTATTTTTCTTACCACTTAATCCTTCCATCTTCGTTGTTTAAACATTCTTTAAATATTCTCACAACCCTTTTCTGTCAATTCCACTCATTCAACTCTGTGACCAACCTTGAACCTAATTTTTCCTAATTTTCCAATCAAATACTCGTTTATTAATTTTTTAACACTGAGATCAGATGGAGAATTGAAAAATAAAGAATCGTAGGATTTTGGTCGTTGAAGAACGAGGTGGCAGGATAAAAAATGTGGCCACTCACCAACGGGACAGAAAAATGTGGAGTTCACCCTTCCGCCGGACATTCAACTGCTTAACGAGGCCGAGAGAAAGTGAGTGGCGAAAGGGACGGAAGGGTGACTTCCACTAACCCACAAAAAAAAAAAGAGAAATAAAAAAAAAACGAAATGAAGAATTAACTCGGTACAAGGATATCATCGGGAAGAGAGTAAATCACGCGGGCTGTTGCTTATTACGTTTTTCTTTTGTTTTTATTTTTCCAACCCCTAGACGCTAATTTGTTGGAGGGGGTTGTTCGGCACGCGGTGTATTTTTCTCGGTGAATATTTTTTTGTCAAGTCGTTTTTTTCTCCAAGCGCAACGAGAAGATGGAACATTTGTATTCAACAAGAATATTTCTGGAATCCGGGTCTGCGCGGTAAGATCTTTCGCGGGTTAGTAAGAGCAGGAAAAAAGGGGGTGGCTGTGAATCGGGGGTGTATGGGAATAAATGGGGTGGGGATTCAAGAGGAAGGCCAGAGGTGCTTTGAAAAAAAAGAAAAAAAAGGAGTAGAGACTCTCGACGAAAAGAAGAGCGCTGAGAGGGCCAAGAGGGGTTGAGGGTTGCAGGGGGATGAAGAGTATCGTACCTCCCTCGTCCCTCCTCTTCTCCCTGGTTCATCGAGTGGGTTGAGAAAGTGGAAAAACAGAGAAAAAGAATAAGAGAGATGGGAAGAGAAGAGACTTTAGAACGAGAGAGGGTTTTTGGGGGTTAAGGGGGTGGTTGGAGCGATCTCGCATATTTCACATGCAGGGTGGTCTGTTTTGCTTGGCCCCAGCAATATTATTACCATATTTTTCACATAATGCGCTCGTGCCCTGTGTGTCTCTCTTATTTCATGTGACACACAACCACCCTCTATTCTCAACCCCTTAACCAACCTCATTCTACCGAATTCGTAGAGCTTTCTTCGTCGTCGTTTTTTTTTCTTTCTTTTTCCAGCAAGAGTTGCACGAGCTTCCGGCAGAATTGTAATGCATTTTCACCGTTATGCTTGGCTTATCATTCATTGCTTGTAAAACCTTCCCTTATATTTTATATATGTTTATGGATATTGTGTCAAAAATATAGCATTGTATTTATTATATTTTATGAATATAACCTCCAAATATGTGGATGTCGTTTTACAATGAAAAATTCATTCGATATGTTTCTCGAATATGTTCCAAAAGCCATAACCGTGAAAAATAATCAAGCAGTTCATCAATTTGTACATTATTTTCTGACTTTTTGCCATAAAACATTACAATTAAGAAGATCAATGAACATTTTTTCTTAAATAAATGTCATAAATGGATCATAACAATTAAGTTATTTTGACAATCATTATAAATTATTCAAAATCAATTCAATTTTTAATCTGAAATTCCTTTTTTCATTTATTTGACGGAGTACGATTATTTATATTTGTATAAAAATAGTTTATAGAAAAATTGAGTTACGTCGTTGAATTTGACGTCATCGAGTTCAACGTCTGTGAGTTTTGACGTCACTTCACAATATTTCTTTTCATATATATGCATTTTTTTTCTTTTTTTTATTAAGACGTCACAAACGCTGGTCAATAATTGGTGAACTATTGCGAAAGTCTATTTCGTACTTTATGCAGTCACGCTTTCTTTACAACGTGTTGTGTTTCATTTTATTTTTTCTTTACACCGAGTCGGCGCGGCGTACATTCGTTTGACGGCAAGTGGCACGAGAGTGTGTTGGTCAAAGTTTATTTTGTGCCCTTACCTACGACGATTCACAGACGGCCTACTTCCAGCATCGTCAATAAACGTAGCAATCATGAGCACACAAGCAAGGTCTGACGAAGAGACTTGAAATTACGTTTTCCAAGAATGTTTTTTCTCCCTTTAATGTCGCGAGAAAAAAAAACCTTTGCAGAATTTTAAATTAATTCAAAATTCCTTAAATTTAAATAAAACTTCATTCAATTATTAATAAAAAGACGAAAAAAAAAAAGTAAAATAAAAAAATTGCTCATTCGACGGATCAGCCAAACTTTTAAAAGTAAACAATCTAAACGATGAAAATATTTCAACATACCCGAGTATACTTTGAAGACATAAAATTTTATTTGATCCATTTGGAGATTCGTTCGATCCCGTTAATGTTGCCGGAGTCAATAAAAAAAATACAAAAAAAACCTCAATGTTCTTGGCTTTACTATCTCGGAGTGATAGAGAATCAGGGAAAGAGAGACAGAGATAAAACGTTTGACGAAAGTTAGAGAAAACATCGATATAACCAATACACAAAATGGCTGCTTACGTGTGTGTAAACACACCCACATACACATATATATCATTTATTCAACGAAGTATGTTTATCACTAAGAATAATTCAAGTTTCGATGGAAAATAAAAAGAATCAAGAAACGAGCTGTGGAAGATAAAATTTTAGAGTCCTGTGAAAATCGAAGTGGAAACGGAGTTTCATCATATGTATATATGTCTATATATCTATATATAAAAATACATATAATATACATACATATATTTAAATATATACATCTATGGTTCCTAGGCTTCGATATACAAGGGTTGGTGGTTGTACTTCTTGGAGAAATACACCACCATTACCATATTTGTATAACTGTTGTAACCAAGTTTGGAATGTAACCCTTACACGTATGTAGAACTGGAAGACTGTTCAGAGTTTTTGGTAGGAGGTAACCTATTCGAGTGTAGATTCTGCAAAATTATGGCCGATAAAGAAACAAATTTCGAATTCTACAAACCGGGGCGTTATAACGTTATTCAAAGGTATAGTGAGTACGTTAGTGTCTCGTCCGTGAATTCCTTGGAGCATCGTCTCTTTTCCTATTCCACGTCTTCTGTCTCCATCTATTTTTTTTTTTTCATTCTAAGTCTTGATACATTTTTTTTCTCGAATTCTTGCTTTTTTCAGTATTAATATCAGAATTTTATATCTTATTAATCATGAAAAATATAAACAAAACGTCAAAGAAACAATAAATTTCGAATAAAAATAACTGAACAACAAAAAATAGTATAAATGAGTAAAAAAGTTTTAAACAAAAAGGTTTGATAACCAACGAAATTCCACATTTACAATATGCTTCTAAATTTAGTTATCAATAAAACGTCTTATCAATTTATTTCGATGATATGTCAAGACAACAAAATCGTATTAAAATCATGTGAAAATTTAGTTTATGTTTATCGTCATCCGAACTTGTCAATAATCGAAGGGAGAGAAAGAGAGACATCTTGAAATATGTTATCACGAAATTCCCAAAGTTCCTCATCTCCTCGTATGTTATAATACAATAAATATATATAGGTATATACATGGGTTGGATTGTGAAGGGTCTCTTGGGTCGTTTGGCTACCAAGTCTATCGCTCTGTCCCTTTCCTTTCAGAGCACCCTAATAAACCATTTTCCTATGATCCACAAAGCATTGTACTTCCGTGAGGAGTTTAGTCGAGGTTCGCGTAATTGAATATTGATATGTAGGAAAGATGATAAGGTTGTACAAATATATATATATATATATAGATATAGATATGAAGAAATAATGTTCAACATGTTATCATAGGGGTAAGTTTAGACTATATATATCCGTACAATTGGTGGGCAATCCCTTGCAAAGCATTTTGTCGTTGCACGAACGAGAGAAAGAGAAAGAGGGAGAGAGAGAGAGAGAGAAAAGGCCTGAGATAAAATTCTCTGTATTCGTCTGTAAATTACATCAGCGATATTCTAAGACAACCCTCTTAAGTTGTTATCACGATATAGTTCGATTTATATGTATAGAAATATATGAAGTATTGCAGATCCCATGGAAGGGAATTAACGTCATTTGCTTTATTGATATACGCAATTTGGGATAAACGAAATGTGGCATATATACTCCGATCTATGGTGAAAAAAAAAAAAAAATCATAGAGAAAAATGCAAGGGTTCGTTGGTCGAAGGGGGAATGGGGGGAGGGGGGATGGGAAAACGATTTTATCGCTACGTACGCACGTCGGGGTTCGTTTCTCCCGGAAGTGAGGGCACTGATCTTCTCGAACCTAGACAATTTATATATTCAGACCGAACTAACAGGTCAATGACCTCTAACATTATTTATTATTTTAATAAGTGTTTCCTCAATAAATAAATTAATTAATAAATATAAAGTGAAGGCATTTTCTAAATGTTTTTATCAAAAGCAATATTTAGAAATAAGGAAATTTGAAATAATTAATTAATTCGGATTTAAAATTCGTGCTTTATTGAATAATGCAAGATTTTTTTTCCAAAATAGATTTTGGTCAATCGAAGAAACGAACGCATATTTCTTCAGTGAGCGTGGGTATTATTATTTGGAATAGATCGTAAAATTATTGAGTAAATTTGACGTTTCAGTTGTCATTAAATTATTTACGTAGTTTTAAATGTTCATTTAAAATGAATAATTAGCTGGTGATAAGATTGAAGAAAATGGGACATAATTATTTCTCTTATTCATCGATTCAAATATTTTTATATAAAATCGTATCACTAAAAATATGTTATTCGCTCGTGAAGTATTCAAGCTTCCAATATTATAATATATAAAATTACGTCTCCTACAGTTCTCGGCTGATTTAATATTAAAAATAATTCCATTGTCCTTTAATAAATGTTCGTTGTGATCGCGCACTAATTTGTATAATTTTGTGAAATGGCTTACCGATAAGAGTCCGGGAGAGGGCTACGAAGATCGTGATACTTTGGCCAAATTCACTCGATTATGCGGATGACGGTATGAGCTCACCTGAAAAATATATGAAAAAAAAAAATTAAAAAATAATAATATTACAATTTTTTTTTATTTCTAATTTTTTATTATTTAATAATCAAGAGGATAATTAATGTTGCAATAAAAGCAAAAAGAAAAAAAAAACATTGTATTACCACTTAAATTATCACTAAAACGTCAATGAAGACATGAAAATAAATAAATTTCCTTCAATTTCGTGATTAATGGGAATAGTTTGGCATTTGTTTATCTGTGTATCGGTATCCAGCCAAGTGGTCTGAAAATATCATCGAGTAAACAGAGGCGTGCATCATTTTTTTTTCTCCTCTTTTTTTCTTCACAAAAACGATAAAAAAACAAACAAAAACGACTCGTCATCGCCGAAAAATGCTCGATCGCAAAGGCGAAGTAAAAAAAAAAGCATGTAAATATGAATATATAGATTCGTATCCATATAACGTCTGTGTACGAACAATATGGATGTACATACGGCGACAGAATTATTTGTACAAACTAGGTGGGTCCCAGCGGTTGCGTTAATGTTCGTTTTTTTTTTTTTTTTTTGTATACACATGAGTTTTAGTTTACACGCAACAAAAAGTCTCGTGAGACAAAGAGAAAAAATATTTTTCTTTTTCGAATAAATACATATCCATATGTATATATTTCTGTGAGGCTTATTTTTTATTTTATTTAGTTGGAGAAGAGCGAGGTTCATCCGCCTTCACCTGAGCGTCGCAAACGTCGAGATCTCGGTAAATAGTTGTGTAACGCAGAACGAGAGGCATTAAATAAATAATAGCTGTGCGCGGCGTTTTACGAAGAAGAAAGACGAAAACAGGAAAAAGATAGAAAAATGAAAGAGAGAGAGAGAGAAAGAGGGAGACGAGAATGTATGTTTCACGAGATCAAGAGCAACAGATGCATGTTTAAAGAATAAAGCAAAAAAGTGTATCCCTGCAACTCTTGTCAAACAACGTCAACGACAACCTAACCAGGGAGAACAGATGTGTCAACATTGGTCCTTCGTCATTTTTCTTTCTTTTTGTTAACTTTATTTTATTTTTCTTCTTTGTTTTTTCATTATTGAAATCATAAAGTTGTCGATAAAAATTTGTAAAATGCTATTATTTATTTAACAATCTGAAGATTTTTAAATGCTTTTTAATATTCAATTGATTTAATACAAAAATGTACTTTGGTCCAGTGTAATTTTTTCACAATATTTTTCAATGGATTGCATAAATATGTGTTTTTCATTCCAATATTGCTATTTATATTTACCGAAGACAAAAATTGTGTACGACAACCAAAAGAAAGACAAAAAAAGGCAATCAGGACAATTGGAGACGCAGTACAGCGAATACTTTTGGCTTGTGATCCCCGGGGGTGTACCTCGATGAAAATATTTTCATCGTTATCGTATCCAAGGCCTATATACGATACGAACAAGTCAGTTAATATTTCTCCACCTTTCGCGATTTGTCTCGAAGGGTATCCCCGTTCGTGGTACGCCTTGAATACTCTGTTTGTTCCTTTTTTTTTGTTACTTTGATTTTATTGTACGACGATTTCATATTCTATGGAATTTTCTTACGGAGAAATGTCCACAGCATCCTTTTTAATCCCCTAAATCTTTAAAAATATCGTTTGAAGATGAAAAATATTAAAAGACGTGATTAAGGACCAGAAAGTTCAAGACATTTGCTTCAGTTTAAAAAGAAAATCTTTTCGTTTTGTTTAGTCGTAGAAAAAATTGGGTAGAAACGATAAAAATTGTTCTCACGATTCAATTTCGTTGAGAAGGAAATGCCATGTTAGAAATTCAGTGCTAAACGTTGAAGCGACTCGGTCGAATACGTAAAACTTTTGGTTATACTTTTAGAGATAGAAAGTGAGTGAGAGAGTGAGAAAAAAGGTAGAGTGGGAGAGGGAAAGAAGGATAGAAAATTGGCGTAGTTGCCATCGACGAAAAACGGATCCTTATACAGTCCCTGCTGTAAAGGAGCAGTTTATATGCAACGTACGACCGGTCAGCCGAGAAGTGGATATATATTTTTCAATATAACTTCCAATGGCCACTTTTAGGGGCTGTGAAGAGAAACGGGACAGTCGACGTTATTTTTTATCTTTATTAGATTGCTCTACGGTAACATCATCCGTTAGCGTGCTCCGGATGAACGTGCATGAATATCGAAAACGTATAAAAAGATAAAAAAATAAAAAAGAAGTTTCGTACGTTGTTTCTTTGCTCTATAAATCAAAATATTCGTTAATTTCTTGAATGTTTGTTATAATCATTTTTTTCTCACATTTCGATTTTTCAAATATCAATAAAAAAAAAGATCGAAAAATTCGATGAAATACTGGATTTGACGTCATGAATTCGTAAGATTTGAAAAAATAATTTGGACTGAAAAGAAATTACGTTGGGACGACGATACGAGTAAAGGCGAGCTGTAAAAAAAAAAAAAAAACTATCGAGTAAAGGATGTTTGTTTGACGCGGCGCGTTAATATAGTCTACATATAGATATATAAACATACACACATATGAAGATGGAAGACAACTCTCGGTAAGAGCATATATACGAGCGATGTAAAACGACGTTCCTTTGTAAAATACGAAGACGTGCAAACAACTCTTGGAACTGGCTTCGTACAAGAAATAGAAAAAAAAGAGACTTTTTATCGTTGTTAGCCTCGCTTTGACTCATAGTTGTGAGCTCGTAGTGAGGTTCAAGGAGGTCAACCGGCTTTAACGTTCCACTTCTCACGCTCAAAGAGTTTTCCATCTCGTATAATCAGTCTCTAAATCTCTGAAAAATGTCCTCATGTTTTCTTTGGTATTGCTTAGTTTACATTTTTTAATATCTTTTTATTTAGACATTCCAAATGAATTATTTAAAGATTGAACATTGAAGAGAAGAGGAAAAAAAAAATAAAAAATTTGAAACGACTAATGCAGCTTGTAATATTGTAATTGGTGATTAGAACGGCGACGAACAAAGTGTGGCAAATAGGGGTGAGTTTTCTCTATGAGGACAATTAATCGACACGTAATGTTCGCATAGATGTTCTTCTTTCTCTTTCTCTTTCTCTTTCTCTTTCTCTCTCACCTCGTACCTCTTACTCTCATGTGCTCGGTACACTCTTGTCGTACGACTAATGCATGAAATAAATCTGCGGTAATAGTAAGTAATTTGGTCCCTCTATAAGTCGATAACAAATTGGTTTTGCCAACGGCAGAATCTCGCACCAGGGTGCGAGAGTCGTCGTAATGGAAGGCAACTGACCGGATCCATCGTCCACACATACCCCTTCCAAGTCTTTAGCCCCTACTTTTCGAACGAACCCCTTTTGCTGTCTGGTACCTTTTCATGCGAGCCTTACTCCATCCCTTAAAACTGCCTTTCTCTTTCTCTCTTTAATTTCATCCCTTGCACTTTCTCTCGTCCGAGAATTCGAGTGAGGGAGGTTTTTCTTTTTTTCCAAGCTTGCAACCCCTCAACTGACGTCGAAAAGTGAGAGAAAATCTCGAGCTAACGTTCGTTCTCGAAGGGAGCAAGAGAAACTGTTGTTTCTCACTCTTCCTTCCTCCCTCTCTCTCCTTCCCTCTCTATCTTTTTCCCAAAGAGGTTCGTCGGGAGGACAGGGTTTGTATTCATATTTCACGGACTTGTAATATAGGGAAAAGTTTTGTTTAAGCCATAAAGCCCCAAAGGGCTCTCGTGACTTTTACAGGGAGGGGTAGAGAACGCGCTTGGACACCCTCTCCGGTTAGAGTCCAAACGCGCCACACCGGATATAGTGCGAAATAATTCACATTTCTAACTATGAACCGGGTGTGCGGATGGGAGAACATGAATGACAGGTCGATCACGTCCATTGATGATTTTTCGACTTCATTTACTTCGCAAATCCAACCATTGGCAATATTCTTCACTATTTTTCTTCAAATCAATTATGTGCACTATAATTATTTTGAGAATTTCATGTAAACATTTTGTAAACACGTGTAAATATATAAATAAAGTAAAATCTATAGTTTTCATCATTATTATTGACGATTTTTTTTTTTTTGAAACGTATTATATATGAGCGTCCCTATTGAAAATGGTACATTGGTCAATGCGAACAATGAATAATGTTGGCATCTGTTGGAGACATTGTACCATCAGTATCATTTATACGAAGGACCCTAACTCCTACAATGTGTTGGGCTAATGTTCCACTTGCTCCGGTTTTCCATAGTCCATTCCTCCCTCGTTTCTTCCCCCAAAAAGCCATATCTTTGCTATCGTCGTGCGTTGGCCAGAAATTCTGCTGCATATCAAATTATAGCGAGGAAAGAGCGAAGATAACTTGGAGGGCACGTTAGAGGTGTATTTATATATATGTAAATACATAATACACAGATAAATATGTATATATATATATATATATATATATTTACAAGTGAGAAGAGTGTAGAGCGAAAAGGGAGATGATCGCCTGCTGCCGTTGCCTCGTGATATATTTGGATATATTAAATTTTTTTTCTCCTACTTTCTCAGCCGGCCACTCAGCTTTCTTGTGACCTTTGAGGGAAGAAGGGGTCGGGGGTTGTTCGGACGTTATCGCGTCAAAATACCAAAGCAAAGATTGTTCCTTCTCAACTTATTCTTAAGCCATAGAATCCACCTCAATGGCAGAGAAAAGCTCGAAACAGCTTGAAAGAAAATAAAAGAAAGAAAAAAAAACAGATAAAAAAAAGAGATCATTGGAAACAACAGTGTCCTTTGGACCCTTGGGAAAATAAACAAACAACGAAATAGTTTCGTGCATAATTTGAGTACGGAGTGTTTTGTTTGAGACAACTGTCGAAGCTTCGGTTGTCGAGAGTGAGAGGTGGGTGGACAGTTTAATCGACGAGAACGAGTCCCGTCGGGTTGGAGAGTCGAGAGGGAAGTCGTGGAGGGACGTAGTAGAAAGAGGGTTGAAAGGTCGTAGCGGACGTGGCGTATACTCTTTTGCATACTGCGGACCAACACCTTGCGTGTCCATTAGGACTCTCTAGCCCGAGGTTTTGCAGAATGTGCGATCGTCGACCGAGAATTGTTCAGATAGGGTGTGAAAGAGAAAGAGAAAGAGAAAGAGAAAAACGAGATATTCTGAGTGAGAGAAGAGGGTGGTCTCTCCTGCTGGCCATACATGGAAAACTCTGGGGAGGGTAGTTTTGCTAGCTGACAATATTCGGCACCGAGGCATTGTAGTAAAGCGTTGGAAAGCTCCATCGAGCTAAAGAGAGAAAGAGTAAGAGAATTTTCATATATATGTATATATATATATGTTTTTATATGTATATGGGGATTTTTAAGAGGTGTGAAACGTAAGGGCGCCACGTGCAGCAAATGGAAATGGAGCAAATATCGTTGCAAACACACTCTAGTATCGATATACGACGACGGTCAACTACATATACCTCGAAAAACCACCCCTCTCGTCGGCTCGCGCTTCATCGACGATACTTTCACCCTCCACCCTTGAGTTCACCATCTCATACTACCCTCACCGTGTAATATACGTCGTGAATATATATATATCTATATCTATATATAAATATAGATAGAAAGAGAATTCGAGTAGCACTTTTCGTCGTCGTCTCTCGCCCTCGTTTATACTGCAGTCACACGCTCTGGAAACTCGCTCGACCAGCTACAATATCCACTTGCTAAATCTATCGGTCACTCGCGGATATCCGTCACGAAATCCACGAAATATCATATAAGCCACTTTTCCTACGGGTGGATTTTCCATCCATTGCTCTCCACATTTGTCCCTCGTTATATATATATGTATATATAAATAAAAGGCGAGAAATCTCGTATATATTTTTCTATGTATATAAATATATATCTATACATAAATATGAGTTTTCATGATCGAGTATATTTTGCAAGGTATATATATATATATATATATATATACAGGAGAGAAAAACCGTCAACGACCGTTTATGTGGAACGATTTATTCTGTCGACGTACCAAACGAATTTCACGCTGTTAAGGTTAGCACGAGCCCTTCCTCTGGTAACCGAGAACTTCAGAAGTCCAGGCATGCTGGTCTTTTGCTCGTTGAAAAATCGAAGAGGCAACTGAGACGAAGAGAGAAACAGAGAGAGTTTTTTTTCATTCTAAGAACGTGACATTGGAATTAAACAAAATGGATAAACGATAAAAGTTGATGAACAACAATTATCCACATAAAAAATCATAAGTGTCGAAAAAAGTTCCTCAACAACCTCAAGTTGATAGATGTCTCTAAGGAAAATTAGCCAAAAACCAAATTAACGACTGGAGCAAATGTCACTCGATTAAAATGCACGTCATTTTTCAAATTTTTTTTCAAGCTCCTGAAATAATGTCCACACGATGACAAGATGAGAGGCATGCAAGGCAGACAGAAGGAAAAGAAAGTAAAGGGTAAAAAAAAAGACAATTGAAAAATTGGGTCACGTGGAGTGACTCGTAGTGCACGAGGGTGTTGATTCAAGCTCATTACAGCTGTGGGCAATTACAAGAAAAAAATGTCACATCAGCACGCTTCAAATTTACTCATTCTCTTCGCAAAATATACGTACACTGTACACGTGTGCTTTGTAACTAAAAATTTCAACCAAATTTCCGAGGATCCGTGTCAGACTTTTCGTCTTTCATTTAATGTAAAAAAAAAATACACACACATTTTAACCGTCGTATATAAATATGAATCTCGGTGTTGACGCTCTCTCGTGTACGTCCATTTATTCATTCATCCACCTTTACGGACAGACGGACTGAGGGAAACAGAGATAAAGGGAAAGAAAAATGGGAAAGAAGAGGTGCTACGAATCCAGTAGCGGAAACTGAGGTTCTTCCAACATATATATATCTCTTATACATATGTATATACGTATGTATATGTAGCTTAGGCCAGAGTGAGCACGCGAGTGCTTCTAGCTAAACAAATATGTACTCACATACTCATTCGCCTATCTCTCGGTCCCTGGTCTATCTCGCTTTTTCCCTCTCGTCATTCCTCGACCCTACGTCTCCCACTCTTTCGTGTTTTTTTTCTGTATCCTCTACGCTCTATACTTTACGAGGATTGAGGGCAGGGGTGGCTCTTTTAAAGACTTTTCCTGCTGCCCTCACCTCGAAGCTTTCTATATTGTAACGGATGTCTATACGGAAGAAATATAAAAGTATCCACATACGTGAAACTTTATTCAGAAGAGACGAACAAAATTCTGCACTAACACTCATCGCCGTATTACCAAACGTTTTAAAACTGTTATACTATCAGAGGCCACGAATTTTAACCGCAACGAATATAAAAAAAAAAAAAAAATTCGAGTACTCTACTGTTATTCCCACTCACTGGTGAATGGGATTGTGATATAGCGTTTGTGGGACGAAACCAGCTTGTTTTTTCGAGGGCAATCAGAGAAGAATTTATAGATAAATGTGTGTGGATTGCAGAGAACATGGAAAAAGAGTTTGTTCAGTAAAAGAGAAAAAGAGAAAGAATTTGTATTGTAGATTTCAAGTGCATTAATTTATAACGAGTACTTTTTAAAAATAACATCAAAATTTTACCTAAATTTCATTATTTATACATTTAAAACTTTATTTCTTACGAAAAGAAAAAAAAAACTGGAGACAGTTTGATCCTATAATTAATAGCTTTGCTGACTACCTGTATATTGTATCTTGGAAATAAAAACGAACACGAAGAATTATAGTTACGAATGAGTCTCTTATCGAGTTTTTCACAGCTACTGGAGATTGAGATACTTCAGGAAATACGTTACGATTGATTGGCCAATATATACGTACATACGTTTTCTTTTTTTTTTTATTTTTTTTTCTTTTTTATATATGGCTACGAGTGCGTGGAAAAGAAAAGAGAAAAAGAGAGACGAATGATTGAGATTCAGAATTCACTTCTCGAACTGATAGCAATGTCATTCTTATGAGATTCCAGTGTATTCGTAACGAAACGTCACTTCAACAACTGACCATTTTTACTTGGTGTTTTACACACACTTTTCTATATGATATATCGTTGTGATATATGCCTTTACGTCGTAGTTGCTGTATTAGCAGCAGCAGCACTGCCAGAAAGAAGAAGAAGCACTTGTCTCATAAAGTATCGGGCGATTTGTCACGACTGAGTTTCGTGACGCTTCTGTGCTGCTGCTTTTCTACTTTGCAACTGCCAAAGATAAATATATAAGTGTGTATATATATAGGAAATAGTATAAGAAACAGATGGACGTAAGCTTCACGATTTACTGCTGAGATTTGGCTGTTGTCAGGCCTTTTTGTTTCACAGTTTTTCACGTGTGTTCTAATCCTCTGGAAATCCTATCCAGGACTCTCGTTTCCAGATCAATCTTCCCTCGTCTTTTATCTTTTTTATGCTCAGCCTTTTCTTTTCATTCTTCAATATATGTCGACAATACGTTCAATACAATTTATGAGATGATTTTTTTTAACTTTCTGTATGATTCATAAATTGTAAATGTGAGCAAGAATTTATATATTTATATCTCAATGATGGAATGATTTTTTATGTGAAAAATTATAATTATAATGGAATACTGTCTTGAAAATATTTTTGTAACTAATAGATAAAAATTTCTCCGCAGTTCCAAGGTCATTAAAGTGTAAAATCCTTTTTAAAAATGATCCTGGTGTTTGCAACAATAATTTTATAATTCTCGCTAAAAAAATGACGCTAGAAGGCAAAAAATTCTTGTTCGTGTTTTTAGTGTTTAAGGGGACAAAATGTTACGCGAAAATTTGCATGGTTTTGATAAAAGAAAAAAAAACTAGGGGATCAAAAAAAAAAAAGAGTCGAGTAAGGCGATAATATCGCGTGCGAAAGCTTTGGTTTTTGGTGGGCGTTGGGTCGAGGGCTTTTCGTGCGTACGGTGGCACGTCAGCCACGCGACTGCCTCGGAACAGCTGTGCAACGGGGCTTCTCCATAGGGTGTATATAAACAGGGAGAGAGAAAGAGAAAGAGAGGGAGCTGCCGGTTTCGACATTTCGAGGCTTTACTATCTCACTCGCACTCACACCCATTATGGTCCCGTGAGTTTCGAGCTTTCGCGGTTTTACTACAGCGCTTGAGAGTAAGCGAGAGAGGCCAAACGAGACGAGAGCATCCAATGCTCTGCAACCCCAGGGGTGGAAATGCCAGACCAGAGAAGCGACGGCGCTCGACGATACACTGAACAACCTCTCTCTTGTCCTACTCCACTCTTTCTCTCTCTCTCTCTCTCTATCTCTCTCTTTCTCTCTTGTTTCGTACCAATATATATCGTTGACTATACTACATAACAGAGCTCTATACAACCCCCTTCGGATGCTTTTTCCCGGCAATTCCAGTAGTCACAGCAGTGCGTGCCACGCGCCCGATTCGTGAGCACGCACTTTGTCCGAACGTCCTCCAATGATCTTTACATTTATTTTCCATATTTTTTTCAATATTATTTTTATTAAGTTTTTTTTATATATTAGAATATTTGTCATTATTTATGTATTGTTATTACTCGATGCAAGTTACACTTGTTGCAACACTTGTTATTATCATTTTTGGTAACATCGTTTATTCCACGTTTTTGGTTTATGATTTTTTATGAAACTTTTGATTTTTTATTTAGGTTGATAAAATGAGTGTTATTTTTGTATGCAGAGAAAAAATATTGCAATAATGAGGTTAGGACGAAGCTTTAGATTTTGGGAAAATATTTTGTAAAATGCTGATTTTTTTTTTTTTTTTTCAATTCACTTCTGTTGAATGGTACTGTCACTGGTTTTTATTTCAATTATTATTTCTCAGTTAAACGTCTGGGCCGAGTTTTTATGCAGATGAAAAATGACTTACCCTCCACTGGGTTTGTCACTTGAGAATGTCACTAAGAAAATCCGAAAGAGAATGTTTCTTTTCGCCATTGTTTAGTCACAAAAGGTGTGAACAAGTTTTGGTATTAATTTTTTTTTTTTTTAGAACGTTCAATTCACTTGAGAAATTTCATTTTTCAAAATATATAATGGAAGTTGAATGAAACTTGTTTTTGACAGATCGTTATTATGGCGTTTTTTTTTGTTGTCAATGGTTCAAAAGCAATTAATTATTCGATCGTTGATTAAGAGTCACTACACGATAATTAATCAGTGGAATGTTTTCACTGCACAAACGAAATTACTGTCATGTAAATGCTACAAGAGCATATAAAAAAATGTAAAAATTGATTTTTTGACGAATTTATATCAGGCACGAATTTATTTGAAAATACGTCCAACTTTTTCGTGTTTTTTTTTTCTTTTAACGCGTTAACTCGTCGTTGTGAAAAAACTCATCACTTGATTTTCATTTTATTGTCACATGCCACAGCAGCGTGTACAAAAATTATAGCACAAAAGAGAAATCACTGTTCCAACGTTGCACGATTCACAATTCTTTTTTATTCGCACTATTAATTGTCATGTCATTCGCCAATTATCGAATAAAAAATAAATTTAAAAAATTAAAAATCACAGTACGTATTGAATTCGATTATTCTGATCAATCAGCGAATTCCACTGACGTGACGTCCAAATCTTTCAGTCCTGTCGTCGTTCACAAATACACAAATTTTTTAAATCATCCCATCAAACACACTCGTAACATTATATCAACTTTGATGTAAACTTTATACACAAACTCGTAACTTTAACATAAAAATAACGAAAGTTATCAAATTTGTGTTTGCTGGGATTATATTTTCTTATTAATCGTCCACTGCACATGAATCACAATTGAAGAATATCATAAATCACAATATGAATTCAATAACCCACCCAAATGAACACACAATTTGACTAAACGTAAATGAAATTCCAATAAATAAATTTTCAACATCAATCAAATATTTCGAAGTTTCACTGTCGACAATAAAATTATTGTTTCGTTGCACTCTGAATATTAGCGACATCTGTCAAATTCCAAAGTCACATTATATTGTCAACATATAAATAAATATGTTCGTGTTCCCGAATGTGAATGTCAGTTGGTGAAATTTTGGCTCCCAGGCACTTACAACCGATAAAAATTTTCATAAATTGTATAAAAAGTAGAAAATTAAAACAATTAAGTGTAACTATCCGAGAATGTGTACCAGTGAAGTACAAATCGGTGGGGTTGGGGTCCGGGGGTGAGGGGAGTAAGAAAAAGGGTGAAAAATCATAGTGAGTGTGCGTGGATGTGCGCAAAGCGCATATCTTTTGTGTGTGGGCTCGAGAACTATGCCTATGTATACTTAAACGTAAGTCGAAGTATATATGTGAATAAATACATATATATATAGGAAAGTACATATGTTTGGGTGTGTGAATGTCAGGGGTGAGTTCAGAGTTGAGTAAGTGAGTCAGGTGGTGAACGAGAGTTCTGAGTAAGTTCGTTTAAAAGTGAGTACATAAATGTATGTGTATTTATATATATATATATCTATATATACATAAGTATATAAAATACATATAGTGATATATGTATAAGAATATAAAGATAAAATCATTAAGGAAACGTACCGAGTTAAGCGAAGGTACTTTTCGTCGAGCGATAAGACAATCGATAAATACATAAAAGTGCACAAATGAATATATAAAATTAAAAATATTGTATATAAATATAAAAAATAAGAATATAAATGGAAGAAAGTGAGTGATTAAAACAAAACAACAACAAAACGATAAAAATTTATGAATGACGAATGATTGTTGTTAATTGATAAATCACACGTGGTGATGAATGAAGAAGTGAGAAATCGGAGAAGCGCGGTAAGTTGGTAATGTGCCGGTTCGTTTGGTTCGGCGTGATATCGGCTTGGAGCCGCGGTAAAAAACTGCGCGGTCGAACGAAACAAGCCCGGGGCCGCGAGTTCGCGGGTTTATACACATACACATATGGATATCTATGCATATACATATATATATATATGGATCCAGATTCACACGCACATACACACACAAAACGCAAGGGCGTTAGGATGAGATGAGACGCGGCTCACTCCTTGTGTGGGGGTGCCTCACTTGGAGGTTGCCGCGCGTTGTGTGGCGCTGCCTCTGGCTGCTGGAGGTATAACACGCGAGGGGGGTTAGTAGCAAAGAGAGAATGATAGAGAAAGAGAAAGAGAGAGAGAGAGAGAGAGAAAAAGGTCTATGGTAGGGCGACTTGCTGTGTTGTGTCGGATGCTACCGGGTAGCGAGTACTTGTTGTTGAGATGCCTGTGTTGGGGGTGGTGAGGAGAAGCTAAGGGAGAGATAACCGGTATAGGTTAAAGGCAGAGGGAGAGAAAGAGAGATTTAAAGATATATACATGTGTATATATATAGATTTATATATAAATAGAGAGAGGAAGAGAGAGGGGTAGTTGTGGCGGTGGCAGTGAGGACGACCATCCTCTCTTTTCCCCCTTGATATGCTGCTTTAGCTGCTTCTGCTGCTGTGCATGCTCTGCTGCTGCTGCTGCTGCTGCTTTTAGTGCAACTAGGGGGTGGTGGCTTCACGAAAATGGCCTTGCGCGCGGCATTTGTAGCGCAGCAAGGGTGGGTAGCGGCGCGTCGTGACGACGACGCCGATCCTAGGCGAGGCTAGAGAACCTACCCCTTTAGTAAAGCTCGCCCTCACCCCCTTCTCCCCTTATCGCTACCGTGAATCCTCCTCCTTCTCTTAAAACCTGTACGACAATGTTGCAATTTTATACATATATATATCTATGTACAGCAACATCTCACCGATATATACGTATTTATATGGATATAGACGGTGCAACATGCCGTTGGTTGCTTTTGCAATGCAGTGGAGGTGGAGATGCTGATGGGCTTCGTATATATAAGTACAAAGTTGGTGGTGCACCAACGGAGGTGGGTTTTGAGAATATCCATAGATTTGCAGGTGGGAGGCGCGCTCCACGACCTCTCGAGATAACGACAAAGGTGCGAGTGAATGAGAGAGAGAGAGAGAGAGAAGAAGATAAAGGGGTAAGGGTTGGTTCAGATGTGTATATACAGAAGCTTTGGGGCGAGAACCAACAAGCGAACGACGACGCCGACGCAGCCTCGCTGCAACGATATAGATGCTGTGAGATTCTCTCTATATCTTCAAGAGAGCAAAAGAGAGAGAGAGAGAGAGAGTCTAAACAGACCGCCCGTGAGATGCGCGCGCGATACACAAGTGGGTCGTGGCCGACTCGGGATTCAACCCTATACCGCCATCTCCATCGAGTCTTCAAAGAAAAGAAGAAGAAAAAGAGAAAGTCGCCTTTTTCTTTTGCCTCTTTTCGTCAAAGCTCGTGATGACGATGACGATAGAGATGATGACGAGGATTATTTATTCAACGTCTTACTACCGATCTATGCGTCTCCAAGTTTTTTCTTTTCCTTCTCTCGATCGAAAGCTTACCCCAATAACGTATTTCACTTTTGTTAATTAATTAACAATATAAATAAATGATTTATATATATTTTTTTAATCTTTTTTTTCAAGGTTATTAAATGTTTTGTTAGCTGATGAATAAACGCGATTAATTATTAATATTAATATACATATAGATACATACATGTATTTATAAATATACCGTAAATAAACACTGGTTAACGAATATTGCATCTAGTTTTATATAACGATAATAAAACGTGCACGAAATACGCGCAAGCAGGGAGCGATCGGCCCACGCGCGAGCACCGAGCTCCGGTTGTGTTCTGTTTTCCTCCTTACAGCCGTTAAAACAATAATGCAATATTTAGCCATATAGTACACACAGCACGATGGTAGGGGACTTGGCAAAAACGAAAGAGAGTAAGAGAGAGAGAGAGAGAGAGAGAGAAAGAGAAGAAAGAGAAGCAACTAGAGAAGAGGGAGTAAAAGGGGTGCCTATCTGCGAGTAGAGAACTCGGATGAGTGGGAAATACGTACAAGAGAAAGAGAGAAAGAGAGAAGAGAGTACCAACAGTTATGTACAGCAGAGATAGAGGAGTTATAACTGTGTACAATGAATGCCCGGAGGATCGAAGAGGGGGAAGAAACACGAGGCTTTCGTAAAATTGGAGGGAGGTTTATCCGCGCCAACTTCCCCTACTTTAATCCCCTTTTCTAAGTACATTTTCCCCTCCTTTCCTCTTCCTCCTTCTTCAACGTCGATTATTTGTCTCTCTTTTTCACCCGATGCATTTTCCCATACATATTATTATATAGATGTATACACAACTTTGGATTTTCAACGTCTTTTCTCTCTCACTCACTTTGCGACGCTCAGGCGCATTGGGTACTTGCTACGAAACGAGACACTGTTTTCCGACACGAACGACGGAGATACGAGCATGTACTGTTGGGGTTGGTTACTCACCGTAGTGGGGAGAGAGGCGCGATTGTAGAGGGGAGAAAACACCGGGAGGCGGCGCGCTATGCTTCCTACTCGACAGACTATAAGGAGTAGGGGCTTTTATATATATATATCTATATGCATATATATAAACACGTATATAAATATATATTGATGGATACCGTGACGAAGCGAACCGGAATGGGGATTCGGACTTCAGATCCAAGGCAAAGAGACAGCAACGATTTGCTTTCGCGAGCTTCGCCATTCCATTACTTTACCGTCTGACTCCATACGGAGCGCATCTACTTGTCACCGATGATGCTCAGAGATAACTCTACAGAAAACCCCCTAGACTCGTTCGCAATATTTACTTTTTCACTATTTTCTTTCGTCATTGGTCCACAGTAGACTTTACAGATTCTTTCTTATTTTATTCAATTTTTTTTTATCCATTTATTTACAATGATCGTTGATAAACAATCAGAAAAACTGTGACAGCAGCTAGTGGTCAATGTCAGTAGTAGTCAGACTACAACAAAATTCTCTTAAATCAATCTTAAGAAATTAACATTTATTTAAAACAATTGACATTTCTATTGGAAAACTTTTATTTCATTGGAATAAATTTAATTTTGTAAAAAACCTTGGTATGCAATCAATATTTTATTTGCATCGACGTTTCTCGTTCGAAGTCATCCTGTTCGTGTTCAATGCTAAGAGGGGGAGGGTACTTGCAAAGGTAGTGGTTTCTATCCCTTGGACTGAGCATATAACTCCGAGACACCTCCCTCTCTTTAGAACGTCAGCCTCTCAGTGTCGCAGGGAATCCCCGCTAGGAATCACAATCCCAAGCTTTTCTCTGGCCTGTACTGTCGCTGCCTGAGGCACTGGCCAATAAGAAGCAGTCCCCCACTTGCTCAGGGCACCGGGACAATTCGAATGCTGCCCAATAACAAACGTCTATTGTTGTTACGGTAAACTCACCTTTTTCTTTTTTACTTTCCTTTCGCATCTTTCTGCTTTTACTTTTCTCCCTTCCATTTACAGTATCCCTTTTTCTACCCTTGTACTCAAAACTACCCCTTTTTACACACCCCTTCAACTCAATGTTTTTCATTCCCCAGTTTTTATTCTTCCTTTTTTAATCCTCTATTTTACTTCGAATAAAACTTTTCACTGAAGTTATAGCGATATTAATGAAACCACCAAAAGTTTCTTCACGTTTCGAAATATTTCAACATTTAATATTTTTTTAGGATCTTTATCGATACCACCTTCTAAAGCCTAAAAACAATTCTTTATTGACCATGATATTGTGTTGACAATCTTCGAAAAACTTGATTTTTTTTTGCTTCGGGTTGTGATCGAATAAGTCTTTTTTTTTACTCTGTACCCTGTAATACTTGATTTTTCGAATAGTTAATTTTACACAAAATAAAATGTCGAGTAGAAAATATTGGAGCTCTTATCCAAGGAGAAAAAATTCATTTGACGTATTTTCAAACACCACTGAATATGAAATAGTTAATAAAGTCTCATACCATTTCACTGATTAATGCAGGACACAATCTAAAACTTTTCGTAATATCTGATATTGAATATTTCTTTTTCCTTCATTTCATTTCAATTTTCATTAAACATCGACCGTTGAATCTTCAAAATCCTAAGATTACAAAGTCTTCTTTCCCACTGTACATTTTAAAACGTAGATTGCAATCGGCTGGTCGTTAAGCGACGAGAACTTCGGAACATTGGAGAGCTAGTGATGGAGTGTGGGAGGGGCTGGAGGTGAGGACGAGAATCATCTTTATTTATTGAATTAGTCTGTGATTGTGTCAGTGCGAAAAAATAATCGAGTAGGAGTGAAAAAAAAACATTGTCAGAGAGGGAAAAATGTTGGAGTCAAGGAGGAGGGAGATTGGGGGTCAGTTTAAATCCAGGACGAAAGACGATGGTCTTGGGACGTTGAAGATTCTGATTTACAGAGGTTTACATTTATATAACTTCAAAATTAAAGAAAAGGGAAAAATCGAGAAAGTTATTTGACTAAAAATCGAAGTATTCCTTCCTCTCTCTCTCTCTCTTCCTCTTTTTCTCGTCCTTTTCTGTGCTCTTTCCATCTTTTTCTCATCCGATAAAATGAATAAATATTCATTGACGTCTTCATCAAGAATTTTATGACTTTTCGTCCCCCGAGATCATCAAATGGCAAAGGTTTTCTTTCGTGCAAAACTATTAATTTTTCCAATACGTTATATTTATACCTGTTATTAGCGAACCAAAAAAAATAACCTGCAAAATTCACCATATAAAATTTTTCTCATGACGCCATTTTGTTCGTCAGCCAATGAAATGTGTATGTATATGTTTACTTTGCGTCTGACTTTCCAGCCGTTGAGTTCACCGGCATGAGCACGATAGTTGAGACCAACCTTCACCGAGTTGTTCTCCACATATCCCTAGCTCTTAAAGGACTAAATCTTTTCTCCTCGTCTTTTTCTTCTTCATAGAAGTTTGAGATGATAAAAAAAGTGGCGAAACTTGTTTCTGGCATTGGTTCTCGATGCCACGATACAATTTTTCGTACACAAGCAAAAGGTACAAATTTAGAGGAGGCACAAAATGAATTGAAATTGAATGAGTATCACAAAAAAAAAAAAAAAAAAAAAATACTGAAAATAAATAATAATAAAAAACAAAAGTTTTGAATTATTTAAATTTATCGAAGTTTCTTTCTAGGCAAGTTATGAAAATATGGATTTTTCAGTGACATCTTATGAAGCAAGTGGGCGAATTGGAAAAACTAAAATCAGTGGGGGAATTGAGAACTGGTCGCCCTTGATGGAAAGAAGAGAAGAAGAAAGAGAGAGAGAAAGAGAGAACGGTGGCAAAATTGAAATTTCTTCACTCGAGTGGCGACGCAGCAACTCATAAAAAGTTTAAACGTTTCACTCGGTGTGCGCGTGTTGCTCTACGGATTTTTTTCTTTTTTTCTCCCTCGATTATATCTTTTTTTTTTCCAATATAAACTCGACTCTCTTTTTCTCGTGGCTGGATTCTCCTCACCCGGTGCCTTGCCGATTGACTCGATTCCCTCGACTGTATAAGAGTGTCGGAAACCCACCCCCCCTCCCCCCTCAGCCCTTGGCTTTCCAACCCTCTGGAGCAACCTGACTCTTGGAATATCCACCCCCGCACCACTGACTTGCTTGATGGAGATGCTTACGCAACTTTTGGCCCCCCGCGAGAAATTAGGGGCTTACTTCACCACGTTCAATCTCCCTTCTATAGGGAGCCCGGGAAAAACGAATATATATATATTTGTATGTGTGCCGCGTGCATATAAACCGTGAAAGAAACTGACGAATAAATAAAAGACAAGAATAGAGAAACAGATGAAAAGTTAAAAGTGAACTCCACGATCTTCATCAGTTTATTAATAAAACTCTCTTTAATAAAAAATCGTATTTGGAAAAATCTATTATTTTATGTTCCATTTATTTAATCATTTTCATTAAAACATTTGTGTTTGAACTTTTACTGGGAAGTTTTGTTTTATTAAGTAAGCAAAAAAAAAAACTTGTAAACACGTAAAAATGTGGAAGGAGGTAATTTTTGTTCGATAGGAAACGAAAAATTTGCCCAGGAAATAATTGTTACGTGGATACACTCTGAACAGCAAATATGTGTTTGGCTCTTGAATTATAAAGTGAAAGAAGTGATGCATGAGTATTTTTAGAATTTTGATTTTTTTGATAAATCGAATAACGTACTTCATAATATGGAAGAAGATTAATAAATGATAAAAACGATAGAACACTCGATAGTATTCTGCAAAGAGAATTTCAATTTGGGTAATAACGAGAAATTTCTTTTTATTTTCTGGTATATTATACGTATTTTCTATTGTTTCAACAACGAAGTACGATTTTTATTTTTTACTTCAACGTCATATGGATTTTTTCAACAGCAGTCGGATACCGATCGTATTTTGTTAAGTTTGTATGCAGATTTTACGGTTTATATGTAATGTATGGATTGATGGAAAGTAGCGAGATTCGGTGGGATGTTAAGAGAAGTGATGGGTATACAATCGTCGGCGAAAAGGGGTATAACGGAACGATGGAAACAGAGCTGACTCTTGTTTGCCGATATGCTGATGTAATTATTATATTGGCTTGTGCTTCGTTTAATGGACGGAGAAGGAATATGAGAGAGTAATAGAAGGAGAAAGGAGACAGAGAGAGAGAGAGAGGGATAGAGAATTCGAACGAGGAAAGAGGTTCTTATTATTTGCTACGTTAATGCGCAGCTGTTCGTTAGGTCTGGGCAGACGATTCTGTCTAGACACCAGCGTAAGGGTATTTTCTTGAAGATACTTTATTTTTTCAAGCCTCAGAGTCCTATAATCTTCATTGTTCGACAGAAAAGTGGGAGGCAATAAAGTTGATTCAGAATCGTAATGTTAGCAGAAGAGGAAGAATGTACTCTCGTCGATTAGTAAATGGGAAAACAAATAATTATCGAAAAGTTGGAAAAAATGTATTTTCGTCTATTGAATTACGGCGAAGTGTATAGTGAGATTGAACCCGGATGACCAAAGGTTTTGGATTAAAATAAAAAAAAAGATAGTGGAGTGTCTCGATTGCGTCGAGACGCCAAATCCCGATGGACCCGGGCAACAATTTGAGGAGGAGAGGATGGGGAAGGGGGTTGAAAGTGTGTACTCGTGGGATGAGGTTGTCACAGTCGATATCTAGTCTGCTTCTCGTTTTAGAGTGGGCGATGTACGTGGAATATGAGGAAGAGAGGAAAGGGTATGGACGTGCAATGTTGGACGTGCAACGCGGCGGAGGTTTAAACGGTATGAGAAACTGGTCGCATAGGAGAAGGAGAAGAAGAAGCATCGGTATGATGAGGTGGGATAAGGGGGTGGTGCCGGAAGTGAAGCGAGACTGAAACGGTGAAACAGAGTGGTCGGAGTGAGGAGGATGAAAAGAGTAAAAGAGCGAGAGAGAAAGAAGGTTAGAACGGAACAGGGAGATGAAAAGGAGAATGAGAGAAATTGGGAGAGTAAGAGATGAAGGGTGGATGGGTACATTGCGAGGGGGCATGATTAGCATTACACTCTGAGCCTCGATGATCAATAGTGGAAACGTCTCTCCCTTCATTCTCATTCTCTCGCTGTGTTAGCCTTATCTCCCTCCCTCTGGGCAAGCGAGCAAACCAGAAGCAAAAGCAGTAGCAGAAGCATACACCCCCATCCGGATCCATCCTTGCGCGTCACCATCCTCTCCCCAACCCCAAGGCGCTATGGCTCTCGTTTCATCTATCTTGCTTTCTCTCGTATCAAGCAACGCAGGGGGGGTGGGGGTGGGATGAGGTGGAGGTGGTTTCTCTCGGAGCATCGGATATGCGCGAATGTCTCATCCCTCTCTCCTTTTCTCATCCTTTCTGCACTACAGCAGCTCCTTCCTATTGCTCCGAGTCACTATATACTCGCCATCCTCTCTCTGCCTCACCATTCCCGTTTCCCAATCCCTTGCATCACCTATCTGCACCGTCTCTTTGCTCTGCTAATCCTCTTTCCATCTCCCTCACTCTTTATTTATCTCTTTCTTTCTCACTCGTCCAGTCTATCTTCATAATTCTGGACTTTTGTCCAACCAGATCTTCCGCTTCGGAATACAGACTAAGAGATTCTAAGAGTGGCAAAAATTTTACCAGTTTCCATTACGGCAAAATCGCCAAAGGTCCTTTAATGCAACGAGGCAAGGGTCCGCGGTTGCTCCGATTCACATAGACTCCAGGAGGATTTTCAGGTAAATGGATATTCTATTCGCTTCGAACAAGAGCCTTATTTAGGTAAGGAAGACTGATAAACTCTCAGGCCTATTTTCCCATGGAGGGAATCAGAAGGATCGATCCTGAAATGAGACGCCGTGCGTAAGATCGAGAAGCATAAACGCTTCGTCACAAATAACCGTATAACATCGAGAGAGTAGCTCGAGTAGGCAATTCGCCACAGTATTTATTGCCAACACTTCGAGGGTAAGCGCGAAGAAGAAAAAAGTGCAGAACCAGCGAGATTATGGACTATCTATGTATGTCCCATAGACGGCCACGGCTAAGTGTATAGGTTTGCCTTCGAGGCAGGGCCAAAAGTGTGCACGAGCATAGAGATTGGATATGTGCACGGATTCTTAGGTGTATTGTCAGACAGGAGGGTTGGGAAAGAGAATAGGGAGAAGAGAGACAGAAGAAGAAAGAGAAAGTGAGAGGGAGGTAAGCCGTGATTTCTGCTAGAGCCTTCAAAAGCAACTCCGTCGATTTCGTCGCCATACATAGGAGACGATCGCTGGCACAAATGGCCAGAGGCTCAGACCCAAATCTATATCAGTATACATTCTACATCAGAATATACCATATTCCAAGGGAATCCAGCAGTTGATACTTAAACTATGTCTGCGAGTGAAACGGAAGACTAGCGAGACCCAAGAGTACTGCAACCCTGTCTTCGTCCCAATGTTTTATTCGACGATGTCAGCAGCTGTGAGATATTATTAAGCAGAGGAGAGTCCTACGACCAATCACATCCCTTCCTTGATCCTGCGGTGTGAATGCAACTTACTCGTTATAAAGTAGTGTATAAAGCAGTCAATGTTGTTGCTTCATGGTAGGAACGTGGGGAAGAAACTTTTACTTTATTTCCATAAATCATCCAGAAAGATTTCGCACTCTGCTAATTTTCGTCAGAGTTCGATATAAGATGCATTGGAACAGCCTGTTCTGTGTCATTTTCCATCAACAATAACGGGCTAGAAACAATATGGAATCTTCCAGAAGATAGAATGGTGGCGAAGTAATATGGATGCTTTTCAATTTATCGAACAAATTGTCCATCCAGGAATGATAACTCACTGAAAGTTTTCTTTCCTCCAACCGGCAGGGATCTTTGCTTCCAGTCGGTGGAAAGTTTATTCAGGACTTTGATGGAAAAGCCTGGGTCATTCAACGACATGATAGAATTTTCTTGTGTATTCGGCTCAAAGAAATAAGGCCGTGAGAAAGAAAACAAAGAGAAAGTTATTTATTATTCTATTAAGGATCCAGGGGTTAGTTGGACTATACGAACAGGACAATTCTCTGATGCTAGATTTGGATGGTCATCAGTGGTCGTAGGTCAGAAAAAAAAGGTGAATGGAACTTCATCATCGTCTCTTTTCCGTGTTGAATTTTCGCTGCACCTGTCGAGGTTGCTTTTTCCGCTTCGACCTTCTGGACAAAGCTGGAATAGACAACGCAAAATGGAAGGAAGACTGGGAAGGGGGAGGGGAAAGGATCTTTTGGGCCGATAACAGAATAGGAAGAGGAATGAAGTGGTAGAAGAGCCATCAAGCAGACAGTTTGTTGACTTTGGCTAAATATTGGATGGCAATGGCAAATATTCACTTGAACTATGTTGAATCTTCGTGGACGAGTGTGAGATCGTTGGAGGACCATCCCCTGCATCACTGCTAAGCTATGCGTCTTTCTCTTCACTCCTACGAGCTGCCTATCTCTGTATGTCTTGTCGGAGATCATTTTCATCTCCGACGAATTCCCAGCTGTAAACCAACCTGTACGACCTGGCGGCTAGAGGACGCCAATGCTAACTTGTCTACTTCATTGTAATAGCCTTGACATTTTGTAGCAAATAAATGCGTTCCTAACAGAAGAAGTCGATGATGTAGCAACCCAGGATCTGTTTGAAGGAATCGAACCATTCGAAAATCCATTTAATATGAAGTTAATTTAGTAGTGAACTCTATGAACTGTTCAAGATGAACGAAGTGGGATATTCATATTTAAGTATGTAAATGTGTGAGCTTCGCTCACAATTCATAATAATTAATGATTTCTTAATCTTTTATTCATCTCGAAACGTTTTGCCAGAAGACGACATCCATTACTGCCAATGATAATTATTCTATGACAATTATCCAAGCTGGAAATATCGAATAATTCATTCACTGGTTAATAACCACCTTTTACAGAAAATTCAGTCCCTTTCTCTTTCTTCAAGTCTTTGACAATTATCATTTTTTCCATCAAGTCCGATCCTTTTTCACGCTTCATCGAACGTGTTCGATGAAATGTCTTTTGCATCTTTTTTACACTCTAGACTCCTACTCCTGCTACCCGTATGCTCTCGACGAATTGCTTAAAGTGTCGATTCGTTGGGGGTTGCTTTAATGGCCCAAGTCCGGCTGAAGACTTTCGCTTGCTTTCCCCGTTGTGTTTCGGTCTTTACTGTCTTCGTCTTCTTATATTGCGGGCTTAATTACTGTCTGACTTGGCGAAGTTATAATGGCCAACAAGGGGCACTCTGTCCATTTCTCTCTTTCTCTCTCCTCTGCCTTTTTCTAACTAGAATGAGGGCCTCGAAGACTCCCACTGGCTTTCTCGGCAACCCGCGAACCCAGGAGAAAGAAAAATCGGCGAAATATTCGAGGGAGAGAGAAACTCCCATCACGCGAATCACCCACTCAATCGTCCGGTCACGGAGAAAAGAGTGAGTAAAAAAAAGAAAAAAAAAAAAATTAACACGAAATTTCGCTCTTTCGTCTGAGGACCGTATAATTGCATGTACTTTAAATGGTTGATGGAACAATCTTTCGGCAAATCTACCATCTAAAGGACTTCAGGAACACATCCATTTTTCCACTTCTAAACTAGTCAATCTCGTGACCTAAAGTTCAGGACCTTAAAAATTCCTTTTGTTAATATTCCATCATTAATTTACCTCCAATCACTCGATTATTCAAATTAACTGACATGATATTTTAGTGATTGAATGATCAGAACTCTCGAAAGCATCATATCAAAGATAACAAAGAAATCAAACATGGGTCTCTACTTTTTAGACCAACAGTCAATATCATAAATAGTTTCGCTAGTCCTTGAGTCTTCAACGAGTGAAATAATTTCCCGAAAGAATGTAGTCCGGAAAGAATAAACAATGAAAATTTGTTGACACGTGTCTAAGCATGGAGAGAAAAACAGAGATAGAGAAAAGATAATGATATTGAATAACTGGTACAATATATTTCTGGGTAATATGGGTCATCGATGTGTACCAGGATGTAAATGGTTGATCCTGGGAGCGAAGTAACGCGAAGCTGGTTTTGTTGATGGGCACATTTTTCCATGAGGGAAGAAAAAATGTCTCTCCCTTCTTTTTCGTTCCTTCGTTTCTTTTTTTTTATTTATTGTTGACGGTTTGTTATAGCGAGTTCGCGATAACGTATATCACCAGACGTTCAGTTAGTGACGTCTTTCTCTTATGGTAACTTGGAATATCGAGAGAAAGAGGCAGAGAAAAAGAGAAAAAGTGTGCTATCGGTTGTGCGAGTATAATGGTCAAACCTTCGTCAGTATATGGGAAAAAGCTAAAAGCTACGTATATCGGAATCGCTTCGAATGATGGCGGTATGGAGAGAGGCAAAATGGAGAACGGGAGGAAGGAAGGACGTAGGATGGGGTGGTTTTTCCCGTCGTCGTGCCTAAACAATATCTTGCGGCAATGTTAGGAGCGTCTATTGGGCCATTACCGAAGGTTGCTCTCGCTGACCATTTGGCTTGGACAGTGCTACGTCAGCAGTCTGCAACCTCGAGACTACCCTTCTTTCCTCCAGTCCCCGACCCCCTGCTGCCGTTCTTCTTTCCTCTCCTTTCATTCCTTCCTACTTTCTCTGTTTTCCACATACGTATAAACACACACACACATACTATTCTAACCAAACGAGCACTGTTCTGTACTCTCGTACACGACGACGACCCTGGACCTTGGGACCGGACTTGCTGCGAAATTTTAACCCTCCTCTTGGGGGCAGTTACTTTCTCTGTTTCTATGCACTGTATGTATATCGTGTCATAGATTTTGAAAGCCTCTGAGTTATTTTTTTTTATGTTGTCAACTGTACTTTTCATTTCAACTAACCAGTAGATCAAATAGCACGATTGAAACAATGTGGAGAACATTTTTTGTTGCTACTCTCAAACTCTTTTCATATACAATGCTAAAAGTAGTGATAACAAAGTCCCATGTCGTGATAACAAAAAATAGTGTTTATGTCGTTGTTTGTTTTAATTTCTGGCACTTTTCAAGGCTTGTTTCAGTGTCTATCGATGAGCAGGATTCTCTGACAGGTCGGAGCTGAAACCTGTGACTTTAGGAAGGACATTGTTGGAAAGGAAAAGGGCAAGGGGATGGTTAACAGGAAATTGCATTTTATATACCGATATCGTGAGGTAAACTTTTAAAAGCTGATCTGTGAGCTCGATTTCAAGGGCTTCTTGAATCTTTGTTTTTTTTTTGCCATTGCCATTTATAAATATACATGTATATAATGTAACGTTTACCGATATCCCTATTGTAGTAGTACACGCGTCTCCTGAACCTTACGATGGGCGAAAGTTTCGAGATTCCCGAGGCGAGATAGTCGTCGCGAGGAATGATATATGAGCGTCGATAAAACCGAGACATTGGAGAAAGCGAGAAGGAGAGAGAGAGAGAAAAAGAAAAAAAAAGATTCGGGCTCCACCCACTACAGATTTCCCCCTTCGGAGTCTAAGATCGATTTCTTTCGTCGATGTGCGGTCTATCGTATCCAGCCGATCGTATGACCAGACCACCGATTCTTCTGGCTTTCTTTCCCATCCCTTATCTTTTCTCCCTTTTCCTTATTTTCAACACTCTGAACAAGCCAATCACGCGATCTTGAAAATCCAAAAATCGTTAAATAGAAACAAAAATTCTTGTAAAAAAGGTCCATTCGATCTCCATTAAAGTCAATCGATCAGCAACCGATAAAACTCTTCTAAACTGCAACTTCTCTATCTCGATACCAACGAGTATCAATTTTTTTTTGTTTCTCCTTCGCAGCATAATAAATAATGTAATAAATGCTTGAATATTATTTTTCACAAATGGACGAAATATGAAAACAGTTCAAACAACATTTAATTACAGTAAACAAAACCACTTATGATTAGTTTCAAGAGGCTCGTGAAAAGTTTGAAATCTTGACTGTAAAGTTGCACAAATTGAAGGCATAATTTGAGACTATAAATTGTCTTGGTCCCCAAAGACCAGGCATAAATATATTTTGTTTTTTTTTTCTTCTTCTTTCTACAATGTGGTTGTCTTGCTGTTCTGTGTAACGAGCTCAAAATCCCAAGCAAAAGAACAGACCAAAGTACAATTTATATGTATACAAGTGTAGGTAGCGTTAAACTTTCTCCCCAGGTCGCTCTTTCCTCTCGAACGAACGAAACATTGCGCGAAATAACGTTAAATATTTACCTTCAAAACGATTGTTCCCCGCTGGTATTCTCCCCCCGTTAGCCCAGCGGCACGACGATAAACATCATTATATAATGTCGATAAGCTTCCCCCCCCTCTCTCTTTCTGCCTCTCTTCACTCGCCAAACCCACACCCTTGAAGCGAGGCTGGAAGAGAACTTGGAAAAGCGAGAGTGGATCTATCCGAATGTATACAGATATAGAAAATAATACTTGGCCCTGTTGGTCTATTTTCTATACTTATGCTGGGGCACGTACACGTGCGATCCAGTGCATGTGGGAAGGTTAAAAAACGATGATCCATTTGTCCATCTGTCTGGGAAGACAGATCAATTGAGAAAAAAATATACATGAACGATATTGGTGTCGTTTGCATTTACTTTATCGTTTCTTTCACTTTTTTTTTTCGATTTCATGGTAAATAATTCTGAAAGTTCGCCAATTTGTTACAAAGATTTTGTACCGATTTTTCTATGTTTTTTGATTTTAATGCATTTTTCAATCATTCTTTCTTGTCAGCTGTTTAATAGAATGAATTCTTAATAAATAACTTCGTATGGGGGAAAAGTATTGTTTACGTCAGATAAGAATTATTCTTCAATGGAATTAGAAATATGTTTACACATAATGAAAATACTAAATGAAATATCATTGACAGATGCCAACCGATTGCAACGATAAAAAAATTGTTTGCGAGTCATATTTGAAGGACGAGTATCGTCTGCAGAAAGTTTACATACCCGAGTGGACTTGTGAGACTCCTTGAGACTACTCGAGTGTTGTACTCGAATGAAAATAAAAACTAAGAGAGAGAAGGAGAGAGAGAGACACTTGACACTGTCTGAGTGTTGCGATAAATGATTAATCGTTTCATTATGTATCGGTGAGATGACCCTTCCTACATCAATACAAACCGGCTGTGGACCACAGAATAAAGAGCACGAGATGACCCGTCAATGAATCTTCCCTACACAACTTACAAAAAAAAAAAAAAAAAACATGTGTACTTTCTCAAGTCAGAGATTCCTGAACTAAATAGTTTTTCAAATTATTCCTCCACTTGTCATTTGAATAACTAATAAAGATAATGTCATGAGATAATCATGAGATAAAATAATATAAAAATAGTTATCGTGTTCTGAAGAGAGAAAGAGAGAGAGAGAGAGAGAGTTTGAATTCCGTTGAAGAGATCCCGAGGGGTTGAACAACTGCAATGGTCAGGACACACGTACATAATATGGTAAGAAGATGAAGGGTGGAGACAGAATCCAATCTGCGAGACCCTTCGCCTTACATCGTTTATTATTTCGTACTTTTCGTCTAGCTGTCTGTTTCAATTAAAAACCGAGTCTGGGAATCCCTCATTTTTGCATCACTTATTCAGAGTCTAAACGACATGTTTTTTTTTTTTTTTTTTTTTTTACGTTTAAAATGTACTTACGATTGAAGAACTTTCAATGATGAGACAAAATGGATATATATCATTGATTCGCTTACCTGAAACAAATAATTGAACAAATCTATGAGCACAAACGTAGAAAAATTCACACAATCGACAAGATTTTTTTTATTTTCAAATTTAATCAATTAGGATATTTTTTTTTTTTTTTTGAGGAAAGAGGGTGACGATAAACACGTTTTTCAAAATTTATATTTCACTGGCTATTTTTAATACTAAGACCTAGAAATAAAATCCCTACGGGATTCGATAAGTCACGCTATCAATCGGTTCCATTCGGATAAGGCAACAGTGTGATCGGCTCACAAGTCTCGTATCTATGAAACGCGGGTGCTGGTCCCGTTGTTCGTTCAGGTTTGGATTAATGAAGGACTATCAGGAGCTTGACATTTTTTGCTGAGTCGATAAATCACGATACACTTGAATAGGCACTTTTTTGTGACGTTTTTTTGCCTTCTTTCGATTTATTTAATTTTGAAGAACTAAAAAAAACATCTAATTGATATATATTATGATTTTTGGATTTTTTAAAGATACAATTCGTAAGTAAAGAAACGTCCTTGACTTTGCAATCACCTTGTAAGGAGAAAGGGGTTAAACGTGGTTAAAAGGAAGGGTGGGCTTTCCACCGAGACAATATCGCATTTTATAGTTGTAATCGAGGATCATAATCGTACAAGTTTGTATGTCTCTCGTTTCCCTACGTGGCGTAACACACTAAAGAGCCCTATTCCGGAATGGCCTTCTCTCCGTCTTATAAAACACCCTTCCAAGAATGCCCCGGGTGTCGCAGAATTCCTAGCGCTCTCGCGTTTCCTTCTCTCATATACACAGCCTTATATTACTTGAGGAAGCTTCGTTCTTCTCATCGTTGCAAAGTAACACACCATGTGCTATATATAGTGCACACGATCGTATAACCTTCGGGCTAACAAGATTTCGTGTATGTAATTGGTCGAGTATTAAATTGCGTATTCGTAAGATTGTGGGGTAGTGTTGGAACATTGAGAACAGAAGGTGGGAGAACTTTAGAGTGGTGGTACATTGGAGGCAGAGAGAAGGAGAGAGAGAGAGAGAGCTTCGGAATAATAGTCATGGGTTGGATTATTGAGTAACATACTGCAGTAGTGCGATGACAACCAAAAATATGTTAAAGTCACTTTCATTTTTGTCATTCTTTAGCTTCTGAAACAGACTCTTAGAATGTCAGTTGCATTTTGGACTCGTTTGTTTTGGGCTAATGGTTATTCGACACTTCAATGTCAATTGGCTATTTGGTAAACTCGTTAAACTTGAAAAGCTGATGTTAGGCAGGTTCTTAGAAAGGGACAAAAGTCTGGCTACTTGGTATAATATAGTTGGAACAAGTTTAGGGCCAAGTGAGCCTTGTAAATGGGACTCTATCAGGGTAGAAGCTTCAGGGTACAAAGGTCACAATATGAGAAGGAAGCAGCAAAGGACGAAAGGACGAGAAATGCTACGTAGATATAAGTACATAAGTGGTGCTTGGTCTTATCCAACGAAGCGGGTTGAACGTCTTTAGTTGTAAGATCTATATATGTATTTACTGAGGCATCACGAAACACCTACGGATCGTAGCATCCCCAATGGGCTTATAACAGCTTGAGCCAATCTTCCGGGAGGCGTCGCTCGGTCGACCAATAAACGCCAAAATCACTAAACCAACTATACTCTCCATCCCGATTCTCATTCCGCAGTCTTCTTCCTCTTCAACCACTGTTTCCAAGTATACACCTCTTGTATAACCCTTTGAGGACGCGTGGCGACAGTCTTGAGACTGATACAACCCTGTTCCTTAATTGCTTTAACTAAGGCACTCGGGTCTCGTTTATATTGGCTCATTCCACTGTGTTCCATACATTTAATTAAGTCAAGAGTGTCATAGTTAAACAAGCGTATGGATGACGATACCATTTCTCAAATGAGTTTATATTATATTTGAAAAGATCGTGCATTCTCATTGATTTCATCTCATCAAATTTTGGGTAAAATCCACGAGAGAATCTCCATGAGAACTAATGATCCGAAGAAACAACACTTTGTAAACAGTGTTTGTTCCAATCTGTAGATATAAAGACAACTGCATTAATTGAAAATCATTGAGGCACCAAAGTTCACATGCCCTCAATGACTCGAAGGTTATTTTCACCGAGAAAAGAGACAAGTGTCTTCGACCTTTTGCACGTGATGTGTCGTGGAACATTCTCAAATTTTTCCATGTGTGTACTTGATGGTTCATGTGCGAATAGCTTTTGAAAGAAAACTTTTCTCATGCTAACACGGACGTATCGTTTTTGTTTTTCTTTCGGATCACACATTTCGCTTCGTCTTCTTTTCGTGTACACTCAGCCAAGCTGATGGAAGCAAACGCTTATTGCTATCGATAACAATATCACTCCGGATATTTCGCGAGCTCTATGGAAACACTTGTACTCGTAGATATATATATATAGGTTTATCTTTATAGACACATGGATTCAACTGATCCTGACGAATCGTTGCAAAACAACGTACGCTCGTTCATTCCTTTTTGGGATAAAAGAAATGTTGTTCCGACGAGACGAGGCATCGATGAAACGTTCAACAAAAAAGTCAAGAAAACTTGATGGCCCAAACTTTTCTTCCGATACATACACAACCATAAGAAGAAAGAGAGATAAGAACAAAGCTGATGTCTGATGTGGGAGTGACTTCAGATCATCCTAACTATACACTAGCCATCGCAAATAAACCTATTTATTAGCTTAATACTATCATGAAAAAAACTTTTCTCCCATCACGTGAAACCATGAAAGTAATCGTCCAGAGGGTTCTTCCGAAATGTCACTGTTTATTCCACCCTTTTTCTACCGTCTCTGTAGCAGCAACAGACACACGATTGGATCTACCAGAACGCTGCCTTACGAGAGATATACTTTTATTAACAAGTTTGGGGAGGCTAATTCACAAAGTGAAAAGATTCACCATTGTGGCAGAAGATGCGAGACACCGTTATAATCTTCCAGCTTCAAATTCGCGTTTAAGCAACCCCTTATTAATAACAAGTCTCTAGGAAAAAAAAAAAATGTTTTGTCTCTCTTTCTTCCAGTATCTTCTGAACAGCATCACGTTTATATACACAATTTACATATTTACTGCGTTGTTCTTCAAAGGTTACGTATACTTGAGTGTACAAACTGTCCCTAATATTTAAGGGGGTACGATCTCCCAAATCCTTTTTTTTCTCTCTTTCTCTCTCTCCCCTTCTCCTTTCGTAATATTCTTCTTCTTTTCGTTTTCTCTGACACATCACTCATTTGTGGGATCGGGTTTTCCAGTGCGTTAACGCACATCGTTGAACAAAATGTTTGTTTCTGCTTTCACGGTGCTTTTGTGAGAGACTCTTTACATGGATGGGGAACGATGGTCGGGCCAGGGGGTTGCGATGTCGGTAAGGGCGATTTTTGAGTGGAATTAAAGGTCCATGTTGGTAAGCGTTTGATGTACGTACTATAAGGATTCGAGTGTGTTTCGTAAATGTTGGGTTAACGGGCCAGGTAAGCTTTTCGTAAAGCCCGAAATGCGAGACAGAGAACCCGGAGCGTACACCCCCCCGGGGCAATACCATAGCTTTTGGTGCCTTGTTTAACTAGCCTTTTAATTAGAAACGCTAAAAAATTTAGCTCACGAAATACATCCGGTCTCCTCAAAATTGTGTGGCCCGGGCGCCGAGCACTGCCACGCGATGTACTAACCCCAAGAACTCTCCTTTTGTGTTCCTCACCCATTGTAACTCACGGGGGCTTGAAATCTCAAATTTACCGTCCAGAGAGAGCAAGATGAAGAATCAACGAGAGAGAAAGAGAAAAAAAGGGAATTAACTATCGCTTGACTGTATGTACGCGCGAGTGCAACTCCCTGGATACAAATCGTTACGACACAACTGCACCCAACGTCATCCCCCAAAAAAATCACCCTCTTACTTCCCCCTCCTGTCGAAAATCCACTTGAAACCCATCAAATGTCATACGAAACGATAGAACCGTGTAAAAACATTACTTGGAATGTTTGTTTATAAATTTGTTTCTATTTATTCCAAAACATTACAGAATTCTATAAATTTTAAGTTCGTAAAAATGTTTGTTGGATGAAATGTTTATTCGTTTATTCTGATATCTGAGCATCAACAGATGTGATATTTATCTTCGATATCCATTATTTACGTAAAAAATATTCGGTCTTTTGTTTTAAAAAAGTTAGGCAATTATTTTTATTTTTGTTATGCGGGTAGGATTTTGTTTTTTTTTTCTAACTGTTTCTCTCGCAACGTGCTTTGCAACGTTGTTTCGTTCTGAAGAGACAACAATGCAGTACCCGAACAGAACAAAAGCCACGGGATTCGAATGCTTTATACGTTTTTTTTTTGTTTTCTTTTTTTTTTTTTTTTGATATCCCGGTTGTTAATAACTTGCCGTAAGGCTTAACGCTTTTCCAGCAACACATCGAGGGTCCCTGCTGCCTCAGACTTTTGATCCTTTTTTCATTGATTTTATATGTTTATGGGTCTATTGATTATTTTTTTGTCTCTCTCTCTCTCTCTATTTCTTTTGGTTATGAAAAAAATCATTTCTTCCTGACTTTATTTAATTTCATTGAAAATCAGTCACAGTTTTTCATCCCTTACACGTAAGTCCAAAAATTCTCCACCCCTTGAAATAATGGCGCAATATTGGATTTATTCAAGCTCGCGGACTTCCACAAAAGTTACACCCTAAATAAAAAGGGTTGTCACTTGACAGAGCGAGCAACTCGGGAAAAGAAGCGAACCGTATAGTAGTTGGGATTCAGCTTTCATTCTCAACCCCTCTCGATGCGTTTGCCTCGAGGATTCTCATCTGTTTCGGGCAGCGCACTTTTACCCTCTTCGCAAGCACTTTTCGCACCAAGTTTTTCATCGAGCGTGAACTTTGACAGTTGAGGCTAAAAATATTGGGGCGTCAGTTAATATTTTTCCACCTTTTCGAACATTTTTTTTTTAAACATTTTTGTTTTTCTAACAGAATTACAATAACACCATAAAAGTTTCGAAAAATCTTGTTTTTTAGGGTTTCTTACGATAATTTTTCAGCAATAAAACAATAATTAGTGCTTTCAATGTTATTTTTCGTTTTTTCAAACTTTCAAACTTTTAAATGATTATTTTCTCTACAATTCAATAAATATCATAATAAAATTGAAATGTATGAAATTGAGGTTCGAGTGAAAGTTGCAGATTCGTGAAAATTGTGTATACACTTTGCGTGTCGAGAGTACAGGAGGGAAAAGTCGAAGAGTGCCTTAGGGTAAAATTTAAAAAAGGGGGGTAAGTGAAAGAGAGCGATGGCTAGAAACATTGAAGTTGGGAGTGGAGCCGCCCACGGCTCTCAAACTTTGATACGATTAAGACGAAACGAATTAATCTTCATCCATCGACCAACAGCGGATGTAGCCGAGTGGGTTATGCCCGCGTGTCCGCCCTTGTGGTCGTTTCTAGTGATGACGATGGCGCGACGAAGAAATTCCATTTTTTCCTTCGTGATTTTTATTTTATTTTTTTCTCTCAAAGGGGTGAAGTACGACCACGTCGTTTCGGAGTCCGAGAAGAGAGGAAGTGAAGGAGAGACGAAAGAGATGAGTGGAATGAAAAGATCGGAAGCTTGGGGGAGAGTGAAAACTCCGAGGCGACTATGCCCATTAGTGGAGAGGGTTGAAAGTTGACGTCAATTAGAAAAGAATAAGAAAAAAAAAAAACAGTGACGTGAGCTCGACGTGAAAAATCAGATGGAGTGGAACGATTTGTTCGATACTTCACGAATCATGAATTTAAATTAATCAAATCGTCATTTAATATAAATAATAAATTCGATTAAGATTTTATGTTTAAAAAATTGATGATTATCGGCGATTCGTCGTTATAGAAAGCGAAAAATTTTAATAAAATGAATTTCTAATAAAAATACATTGTTAACGAGTTCGAGGGATTAATTGAGGACACATTCACCAATGAGAAAAGGGTTGAAGCCGGAACTCGTAGCTTCTCACCGAACGAGTAGTCCGTGAGCCTCAGAAATTCGGTAACTCGAATTTAGAGATAGTCAACTCGAAAAGGGAGGAAGTAAAAGGTATGAGGGGAAGGAGGAATCTATATGTATATCTTTGTATAAGCTCTGCTTGAGAATCGCCGTGAGGGGTTAGTTCGTTGAACGTAGAATGAACGAGAACATTGCACGGTCAGCAGCGGTCAACCGATCGTTTTTTAATCCCATTGTGAACATGGCTTAATCGAGAAACCATTATCTCGATATTCAAGAGTAAAGTTCCACATACTCAGTCTGTTTTCGTTTCGAGAATGGTTCCAGTAAAACTAAAGAAAAGTAATGAAAGAGTGGACAATTTTCCACTTTTCCAAATATTTTAATATTTTTCTTAATTACTGAAAACGTGAAATTTAAACAACAACAAAAATCAATTGTGGAACGAGTCGAATCAAGAGAATGAAATTGACGAACTTTTCGGATCAAAATAGTTTGAAGACTGTTATAAAAAAGTGTTTATCTGGAGAAAGAGTTTTAAATTATGTGAAAAAAATGAGGAACGATGAAAAGGGTTGAAGGAAAAGAGGCTCAACATTTTTTTATGAGACACCGCGTTCCTGGATGTTGGACAGACACTCACGGAGGAACAGAGAGAAAAGTTGGAGGTGGAAGAGCTAGTCTGCAATCTCGTTCGTGAGCATTAAATGCCTCAATCTTCCGGTCACGCGGTACGGTCCCTCCGGAGCATTGCTAAGGGTTTTCACCCTCCATCTCTCTCGATCCCCGTACGTCTGTTCGTGCTACCGTGTGGTTCTGCTGATCGGATAGTATTTAGCAATAAAGTTTCATTTCCCGACAGCTTTCGCAGCTTTTGCTTTGACTCGGAGGTAGGGGATGATGAAAGAAATCACTGATTTCGTCGGGGTTGCGAAAATTACAGTCGACGTCGAATGTCGAACGAGGAACGTTGTTCAACCACATAGGAAATTTCCCCTCCTGGACTTCGAGTTGATTTTCCTGGTCGAGAGGTTGCAGAGGAAGTAGGAAAAGGAAGAAGTTTCATTCTCTTGAAAATTCCATAACAACAACCGATAAAAAGTAACGATTGTTTGTTATTATTTACATGAAAATAAATTAGCATCACTGATAGAATCGTAATATTTGAGTAATCGTAAATATATAATCGAGGATGTTGGAGCGCAAATATTATTTAATAAAAATGTGCCACACGTTCGAAGAGATTTTGAAAGATAACAAAAACTCTGAGCTTACTGAGAAAGAGTAGAATATGAATTTTTCTTGTTTTTTTTTTCTTTCGTTTTGTGAAGTACGTAAACTTATTGAAATAAAAGTCGTTTTTCCCTGGAGGCAAAAGACGCGTACGGTAGTGCACGTGTATAAACGAGATTCTAGGACGAGGTTGGAAAAATGGTGAAGAGAGGAAGAGGATTGAGGGGTAGGGGGTGGATAACTGTATTTACCCAATCGGAGATTCGTCGTGAATTGACGAGAGAAAGAAAGAGAGAAAGTTAAAACGACAAGAGGGAGAGGAGAGTGAAAGAGTATAGGCGGAGAATAACGACGAGACGAACGAGTGGAGCAGATCGACGGCATTTTCGTTGGTTCGTTCGCTCGCTCGCGAGAGACACGCCAAGCAGAAGGAAAAGTATGGAATATTTAGCGTTCAGTGAGCTATAAAAGCAATTATATGAGACCCATTGTTTGGCGGGAGTGCGCCTCGCCGATACGGTAGAGGTGAACGACGGCTTGGATAAAATGTGAACCCGAACGACTACTACTCTGTGCTGCTGCTGGCCTCACCGAGCTTCGAGGAAAACGACGAGAAGGCACACACCACCACCAGGAGAAATAGAAGTGCAAAGAGTCGGTAGGATGAGATGCTGGGCGATTGGGTGATTGGGAGGGTTCATACGACAGGCTTGAAAGAGTCAAAGCTTTCCTCAAACCCTTTCAACGCGAATCAAGAAGTATCGACATAGTAATAAATAACGTGGTCCATCGACTTCGGGACAATGTCCTATTGTCAAATAAACTTTTCCGAATATATTTGTATAGCAAATCAGTCACTTTCGTCAAACTTTCTTAACCCTTCGTTATGAAAAACTGGGTCAATTTGACCCGGACCATTATGTTTTGCGTTAATTATCCCTATACGAAAAATATTTTCGAGATCTGCTAGAACTTCATCCCCAAACTAACGATTTTTTTATTTTTTTCCGAAAATTTCCGAATTTTAATGATGCAAACGCAATAAGGACTGGTTACAAATTTACTCTTGATTTTTTTCAATGAAAACCAATCGGAGGGCAGATAATGACATCAGTAGAGAAAAAAATAAATAAAAACAAATTGTGGTTGACAAAATAAGGAATCTTCGTGTGTCTATTTTTATTTAAATATTAAATAACTGAAATCCTAATACTGTGGATTCTATTTTCGTCATGAGAAATTTGATTGAATTCGTTGATATCTGACCTCTGATTATTTTGGGCATGTCACACGATTAACCCCCTTCCTACAGTCAGGGTAGCGGCATCATTCCCCTTTTCCAATTATTCTTTTCTCGAGAGTAGTCGTCGCGTCGTAATAAATCGTGATTCGGCACACCAGACGTTTTTTTTTGCCAGCCCTCATCCACGAAATCCTTCTGAACGTTGGATAATTATTATTTAATACGTAATTAGGAATAACAAATTGGAGGTTCTGACAAGGAAGAGCTAGGGCATCGTGTATAGTAAGAAATTGAAAAGAAAGAAAATAATAAAAAGAGTGATGGGTGTTGTAGGCAGAGGGTTGGATTTAAGTAAAAATTGAGCCAAAGGACACAGTGCTATAGTTTGAAAGAATCGAGGGTGGGATTGTGAAACGTTGTGGAGAAGAAGGGGAGAGAACGAGGAGTGACAAGGGAGGTGGATAAGGTTGCGCTTGTTCTAGACAATCTTAAGGGTTGCTGGGAGATTTGAAGGTGGCCGATATGGTAACAAGGCAAGAGAGAGAGAGAGAGAGAAAAGTGAGTCCAGCAGTTGCTGGGAGACTCTAATATAAATGTCCCAGCCGTGCGCGGCAAGTGCGGAACCGAGACATTCGCTAATTAAAAAACTTGAAAAATTAAAACACATTTCTCTCGTTCTTCCATGAGCGCGAGTGTTCCGCCAACCTTTCGTCTCTATTACTCTCTCGAGTTTCTCTTTTTTTTTATCCTCTTTCATTTTTCGAACATAATCTTTCCTCTGTCGTTTCTTGTACGGTTGCGATGCTTAGCTCAACATCTCCGACGTTTTGCTTCGTCCCTTTAATTTCTGGTATCTGATCAGCCATCTGTTCCAAGTCATCCGGAACCAGCCCCTCTCCCGTGTGTTTCTTCGACATCCAGCACCTTCACTCTCTGGACCAGTTGTAGTCTTAGTCACTTTTTATGTGTGAACCAGACTCTTGATGAGGTGTGACGGGAGTTAAGGAAGTAGCACGTGTTTTAACGAAGCACATCCTTTTGCCTCGACGTGAAACTCTCTCCCTTCCTGGTTGTTTCGCTACATCGTTTCTTTTTTATTCTTCATGCTCATGTTTCATGCGAAATGTCTGTACATGAATTAACATCCTATGCTGCGAGTATAATTTCACGTGTCATCCTTCCGGATGTGTCTTTTAAATCATCGTAATCCTAAAAGTGCAAGATTCATATTTCTGCACTAAATAGTTAAACCGACACTTGGCAGCTCTTGAAGAATGTCGAGGAAGCGATAGATCATTGGAAGAACCTCGGGCGTTCATTCATCATCTCTGGAAATCCAGATGTGTCATCGTATCTTGACAAACGTCGAACATTGATACACCATAGGACGGGATTTTAAATATATGAAATTTGATGGAGCTACGATTTAACAGGAATCCCAAAAGTTCCATGTTTATTTAGTTACTTCCGAATGAACTTGACGGTGCGATTCCAAGATGAAGAAAGATTCGAGTCTTCAGGAGATGAGGCTTAGAAGATTCTTCAGTATTTTCGTAATCGAATCACGTTTATCCAGCGATAATCCGATGATCAAGGCATGGTTGAAGGGTCCAAACGAGTATTTTTAGGTTAGGAAGAAAAAAGAGGCCCATACCTTTTGAATAAGAATGATTCAAAGCTTCTCAGGCAATAATTATCAAGAATTCAATAGCGTTGAACTTATTAACGACTCGTTAAATGCCTGGAGCTAATTAGATGCGGACATAAAGATTTTGATGTTGAAGATTTCGTCGACGGGACCCTTCGAATGAATTTCTCTGGGTATGTGCTCCGTTGCCTCCCACTGCTCGCTCAATTCGAAGGGCTAAAATGGTGAATGAGAAGGTAGTTGCATTCGTGAGCCTCGGAGAAGATTTCATGCCATGACCGAGGCTCGACGACGTGAGACAATGGCCAAAGAATAACCCTGGAGATTTCTTCCGGTGAATAGGCCTCAAGAAACTGAACGTTGTCACGCGATAGACTGGGTGTGTGCCATTGTCGAAACCAGGCAGTTAAGTGCTCCCAGTCTTCTAACCTTCAAAACGAAGGAGGCTCTTGGAGGCTCTTCAACACCGGTCCTACCAGAGCCAACTTCACAAACTTTAATGGCGCCCTTTTTTATCATCACATTTCCATCCTAATGTCCATCGATCTAGTTAAACTTATACAATCAATTTTCCTAAAACCTGAGATTTAGTTGTTAATGAGAAAACTGATTGAGGGCAATTTTTCATTGATTTACTATTTCAATTTTAATTCCTTTCTTCGAGTGACTGCGCTAAGGATTTTTCGTCTAATTCTTCCTTATCACACTGGGCCATTTTGCCCCACATCTGATTCTCAACGTCGATAGCAAGGACTGCTAGTCTCACTGGTCATTAAATTATTGAATTCTAACCTCCCTTCGTATTTATTCCACGTCATAGGTTTGACAATTCATTTTCTAGCTTATAGAATCTGGAAACAGTCAAAGCTATTTCTGGTAAATTCAACTGTGAGTAAAAAAATAATAAAAAAAAATAAATAAAAAAAACTAAGCTAAAAAAGGAAATCAAATGGAAGGAGGATCTGGAAGATCGCGAATGCGAGAAAAGTTTAGTCAGACCCGGACGTGCAGTGGTCGGAACAAAAAGAGCCGTCCCTGACCGAGACACGATTCTCGTGGCGAATGATAGATCGTCGTACGAATCTTTTCAACGGGTTCCCTCGACCGGAAGAGAAAAAAAAGCGAGGATTTAAGATCCGTTGGCTGTTCTTTTTTTTTTTTTTTTGTTCCTTTTAGTTTTCCAGGCGCACCAGCGTCAAATTTATAATAACTATATCGTTTCCATCACTGTTTCACCCTGTTCTATCTCGAACGTGTAAAAATAAAAAAGTTTTAATTATTCGAGTAAAGGAACAAAAAAAAGGGAAGTTGAGGATGTTGGCACGAAACAAGAGACAACTTCGAGCTCCTCGAGACTTCATAGTTATTCATGGAAACATGATGATGCATTTATTATTATCTAGTCATGAAAAATATTCATTTTTAACAAAGTTGCGTTGGAATCAACATTTCCAAAAGTTCATGCTCGCTGGAGACAACAGCATCACATAATTTGGTTATTATCTCGATGATAGTCTTTCGTCAAATTTTTGTTAAAGTACAATTTACACACATGACAATTCCGATGTGCAGATCAGTTAAACATCTTCACCAAAAACATAAGCGCATCGTTTTGTTTTTTCGTAACAAAATTAACATTTTTCATACTTTGGTGATTTTTTTTTGCATCGTTTCGTCTCGTAATATGTCTCTCTATATCATAACAAAAATGTTTCAATTTATACAACAAAAAAAAACAGAGTTTTAAATAATGATTTTTAAAAATACATAGAGTTCGTTTCTAGCCTTGGTTTTAAGTCGGTTTTACAACTTTAATTTCCTTCTTTTTCGTCTTTTTTGATAATGTTCATCGTTTCAATTAATTTAGTTCAAATTTATATGATTTAATAACCCTTTCGCTTCATTACTCCAATAAACAAGTGTACGAAATATATCGGGCGGCAATATAATTGTAATAAACACGAGGAAGATACATCGCGATTAGGACTCGAGCAAACACACGTTTGGATGGAACTAGAAACTCGATAGCTTTCTTTGTCTTCATGTAATTTGTTTCTCTCTCTCTTTCTCTCTTGCTTCGACTCTCTTTCTGTTCTCATCACATGGCGTTAATCTCGCGGGTGTACGGTATAAGACAAGATAAACAAAACACTTGTATACTCGCGTGTAAAACACGAAGCCCGCGGGAAAAATCAAGACAGCATTTCACTTCTCTCTCTCTCTCTTTCTCTCTCTCTCTCTCTTTCGTTGTACAAAGTATGGCAACGTGTCTCCATGTGTTAAATAAAGTCGTCCTCGGCATAGCTCGCGTTATTTTAATCGAGTGTTGCAAGTGTCATATTAAAAAAAAAAAGCAAAACAATTCTCGGTAGTGTAGATCGGCGTGAGAGACTTGAAATTGTCGTCGTTGCGAAGTTGCTTCGGATATTGGATTTCGTTCCTGGTCTAGAAACGTTGAAGCTTCGCGCAAACATTGCGTTACCTGAGCGCCACACGTTTTTTCAACTCTTTATGAGTCATATTGCTCCGAAACCATCCCGAAATAGGATTATCGGCTACGAAAGAGAAGAAAGGGCAACGAAAAGTGGGGTAAAATGGCCTACACATGATGAATCGTTTAAACGATTAACAATCGAATAAAAAAACACTTTCGATCGACCCAGTGTATGATGGCCAAATTTAAATACTGATTTATAGCAAACAATCAGAACTCATGCACATGCAATGATGTATAAAAAATATGCTGCAATGGTTGCTAAAAATTCTATAATCAATAAAAGAAGAAAAATTAATTCCAACAAATCTTTTCATTATTCCCCAAATGCCCGCTCTCAGTTCCTCGAAAAATGTCACCCACAAAAATTTAAAGATCGCGTTGAAAAAAGAGAAATAATAATAATAATAATAATAATAATAATAATAATAATAATAATAATAATTGTCCATGCATTTGTCGAAAAAAAATCCGTGTCTCAGTAGAGGAATAATGAAGCGAGATTTCTGGAATCAAGTTGTAGGAGTCCATTCGTAGTGGAAGTATATGGGGCACTTGTGTAGATTGAGTGAAGTGGAGGAGAATTTTCCACTCGACACTCTTATTTCTCTGCACGGCTCTCTTCAATTTCTCAGTCTATACATTAATACATATATGTACCAATATATATGTTTATTATACGAGAGTATTTCGAGATAGGCAGCACGATGAAAAAAAAAAAAAAAAAAAAAAAAAAAAAAAAAAAAAAAAAAAAAAAAACATATTGCTGCTGATAATGCGAGTAAAAAAAAGGAGGGCAAGGAATTTAAAAAAAATTTGAAAAAATTGGAGAAGAAACGATGATGAAACGCCAACGACCGTCCTCGCTATATTTATCATTATTATCATTCCGAATGATACATTCTCAAAGCAGGTACAAATGATAACGTCATATATATATTTCCGTGCGTACCGTATGAACTCGAAAATTAAAGTACTCTCGCAATATCATACGTGATTGTACGTTAACCAGGAGGGATGAAAGAGTACACATACGATTGTAAATACGTGTAGAAAAATCCACATCCATAAGGGCTACTTGTCCATTGTTTCGTTTATCCACCTATGATTTTTATATTTTCAAACGTTCAGTATTTCTTTTTTATAGTTTCTTTTTTCCACGTCATTTTACACAAACGTCAAACACACACATTAAAAAAAAATATATTAAAAAGAATAATAATAATATCGTACATTATTTGAGCTCAGTATTTTTTTTTACATTCATGTGAACGTTTACTTTACATCAAATGTAATCAGGATATAAATTGTAAAAATTAAATATTGTAAGAGCGAAGAATTATAACGAACGTATGGGAATGGAATGATATTCCGAAGTGAATTTCCAGAAGTTTTCAATAATACCAATTTTTAGACATAATTAATTCACTTTTATTGATATATTTATAATGGTTCGTTATCATCCCTGGAATATCCCGTACATGTGGATTCACATGGATCGACGTCATGGTCAGAGAGGAAAAAATATACGATGCAGATTAACCAGAACGGATTAAAATGTGTATAAAAATAAAATAAGAAAGCTCTTTCCGAGGATTGAAATTTGCCTGAGAGAAAGGGTCAGCGATAAAAACAACAGAATTAAAAGATACGAAGAGTTAACGTCGCCTCATCCGGAAACACGATAAATTAAATGAAACACACTGTTACGTTGAGCTTCAGATAAAAATGCAAATCACAAAAATGTTTTTTTTTTTTTTTACAAATTTTTTTATTTGTAAATAAATGATTATTCGAAAAATCGAAAAATTGGTAATTTTTTATTACAAAAAATGGAGCGTGGATTTTAAAGAAATGACAAAAGTTCGATACGAATTTAAGGAAGTCGAAAATTGAACAATTCGATTCTGCATTTTGGGAAACTAGGATAAATTCATTCGGACAAATATCGTTTGTGTGTATAAATAAATGATGTATAGAGGATTTGTTACACGATGTTATATTGAATTCCAAAGTGCCGGATATATAAGTAGGAGTTGTCTAAACATAGGAGAAAGAGAAAGAGAGATAGAGAGATTTGTGATACATACCAGGTCTGTTTTATACGTGCGAATGAATGGAACGCGGGGAGAGACGAAAGACAGGCGATAAATATATTGTACGAGAAGCGAAATTACCGCACTGTAAAAATATTTAAAATCCGTGAAACAAGCGAATTGGAAGGCGAGAGAGAGAAGAACCGCGCGGGGGCCTCGTTTTCGAAATGGCCAAGGCCTCCATCGACTGTAAGACACTTTTCAGTACTTCTCTCTCGCTCTCTCTTTCTCTCTCGCTTTCTCTCTTGCTCACTTGCTCTTTTGCGCTCACTTTGAAAAAAAATTTCGTCTCTTTCTTGCACATTACGTCTCTTTGCTCTTGCCTAGCAACCACCAGATGGCGAAATGACTGATATTTATTTTTGTACAAACAAACGCTTTAATGATGAAGCAACGTTGCGTACGGCCTCGCTTAACTTTACTATCCAATACTTCACCAAAGGAGTTTTTTTTCCTACCATTTTTACATTCCGTACGGACGAGCACATTTTTTTTCTTGTTATCGATTCTCGATCGCCACTTATTTCATTTATCAATCGCTCGAAAGGAACAATCAAAAATCCAAAAAAAAAAAAAAACAAACAAAACGTAAATAATAATATTGCAAAATCGATACAATGAAATGTCATTGAAAAATTAAACCCTGCAATTTTGAGCTCGATCGTTGCAACCCTTGTAAAAATGTAAACTCTTTGTGAAAAACTCTGAGAAACGCACTTGATTAGCCCTTCGTTTACACTCCGGGTCAGATTGACCCAGTTTGTCAATCCAATGGTCAAATTCAGAAGTATCGCGAAGAGATCACAAAAAAAGTAAACCTCACGTTGTAATTCAGAGGTAAAACCGAGACATTCGATCTATTCAATTTGCAACAATTTATTTTTCATTTGTCGGAGATTCGCGAGTCGAAATGAGATCGTATAATTGTATACATAACTTTATACGTATATGCACAGGCATGAAAACGTATGTTATATGTATATTTTACGTGTTATATACAATCCTCGAATATCTCTCAGTTTTACCTTCCAGCTTGGCATGCTGTACAGATAAACATGTATACACATCTATACACATGAATAAATATATATATATATACATATAGGATTGGTATCCACATGGAAAGAGAAGGAGAAGCAGCGGTGGCTATGCCATCTGAATAAATACAAGCAAATCAAATTCTCTTCGCGCTCTCTGGCATATCCATTACGATTATGAAGGATGTACACGCTCCTGTCGTCTCTCTTTTTGCCTTTCCTCCTCCTCCTCTTCCTTCGGAACGTCTCGTCACTCCCTTTTTCCATTTTAACACACGTGCAACAATTCTACATATATTCTTCGATACAGAAAACAGGCGAAAATAAATAAAATAAAAAGATATAGTGAAATGAAAAAAGTAATAAGCAAGATAAATAAAAAGGTGAATTTCAGTGGGAATTATGATGGAAATATTTTCGTAAAATCTGCACATGACACTTGACTAAATCCGGAAAATATGTTACATTATTTTATCGTTGAAATTCCACCTTTTTCTCGTCTCACTCGACTTGCGACTGGACAAAAAAAATGTTAAATAATCTTCTGAAAAATAGTTCGTGATCAATACGATACAAAAAGGGTCAAGTGGAGCATCAATTTTTTAAGTCGTTTTAAATCGTAAGAAAAAAAGACCTTTTTTTTAATGATATAAAATATTTGGAATCATTATTTTGAATAATAATAATAATTGAATAATCCTAAAACAATTGCTTTTTGCTCAAGACTTTATACTCTTTTTTTTTTTTTGTTAGAAGGAAAAGGTGAGTTGGAAAAAGTTGAAATGGAGTGAATTTTCAAGGGTCCAAAAAGAAGGTGTCCTGGTGAACCTTTTGCCCGGCTATGTGGTCCTCTCAGGCAAAATGTTATATTCTCAAATAGCTGTGAGTCTCTACAGAAGGTAGAGACGACCAAGAAGACGACGATGGCGAGGAAACTGGCGACCAAATTGAATTTGGGCTCTGGCCTCTGTTTAGATTCCTCGCTGGTTGTTTAGTTTAGAGGAACAAAGAAAACATCTATGTGTTTATTCTAGCCGACGCTTCGCGTCCCATCTACTCTCTTTCTCCCTCTTTCTCTCTCTCTTCTTCTGTCCTTTATCTTCCAATCTTTCACTCATTTTCCTTGTAGTATACTATCTTTTACTCTGTTCTCTCGTTTCTCCATCATCTCAAGGTCTTTTCTCCAGTTATCTGCTCCTCTCCCTACTCCTTTGCATTTATTCTCTATCTATTTTCTTTCTAATCGTCATTTAATTCTTTTTTTCATCACTAATTTGTCTCCGGAATCAATGAAATACGAAAGAACCAGATTTTCATTAGTCTGTGAATATCCAATTGACTGATTTTTCAAAAGTACAATCAACAACGAATTTACACCAATGTTATTATTTTTCCTCAATTTCCATGTTTCAATTATTATGATTTTTTTTTTTTTTTTTTAATTTCTACAGATTGAAAATGATTGTTTTAATCGTTCATTTTTGGTGAATAATTTTATGTTATCAACTGATATTGAAAAATTCGTGGATTTAAAACGTGATACAGGTGGCAGCTTCGTATGTTTTCCAATGTCATAGAATTTTTCTCTCAATCACTTTTTAAATCTTGTCTCTCTACGTTTTCGGAGAGTCCATTCGTTATATTTCTAAAGTGCTTGCTCGCGAGTGGTGCTTAGAAATTGTTCGGATGTAACGAAACGAAAAGCGACAATATCCAGTTTCCTTGGTTTGAGCTCCTTTCGAAGAACGAAGAGTAGAAATGTATATAGATATAGATTTACATATAAATACATATTATATAGACATATGTGTGTGTACGTGTGTGTGTACAAGAGTAAAGGAAGAGTTTGTCCGTGGGATGCAATTTCCAAAATAAACGGGACGAACGCCCGAGACTCCGCAAATAATCATCTCCTCGCGTGCTTTTAATTAAGTTCTCACTGTCTGGGGAAAACCAGGCTTTTCGTTCGTTCTTATTCGTCGTCCACGATCAAAACTATACGAAAACGAAAATCTCCACTACTTCCGGTTCCATTACTTCTAATTCTCAAAAATGTTGGCATAGGAACGAAGGATATTGTTTCAGTGTCTCGATATTTATTTAAAAACAATATTATTCATTCTTTTCGAGATTTTTTTTTGTTGTTGTTGTAATTCTCACATGGCTATACGTCGAATTTTTTCATAATTCATTTTACACGAAAATGTGTATCAGTTATGACGTTATACAGGGGCATTAAGTTGTGGGCTAAAGTGAGACGCAAGAAAATATGTTACGAACGGTGAGGAAGTGCTTTATAATTATTATTCTGAGAAAAAAAAACAGTCATAATCCCTCAAGTATACAATCCGCTCGCTTCAATAGAATAAGCCTACACCCAATCGTATTTTTTTTAAACTCAAGCAAACAACAGCACAGAGAGAGAAAGAGAAAGACCGCGAGAGAGAGAGAGAGAGAGAGAGAGAGAGAGAGATAGATGAGAGAGGGAAGTATGAGTTGAACGTTCCACGCAATAAAAGTTCACGATTCTAGAATTCCTGGTGTATGTATTCTTATTCGTTCGCAAACAAACAACATATGTAACATCCTGCCATTTTTAATAACGAATTCAAATACAGGCAAATAATGAAATCAAAAAGACCAAATGAATAACAGAAAAATACATAATCTACAAAAAAGTGTATTAAAATATTGAATCTTTCATCAAATTCGTGAACTTTTTTATTCGTACAATTATTGCAGATTCGTAAAAAAAAAAAAAAAAAAAACATACACAGCAGACTAAAAAAAAATTCTCCAAATCTCCTTTCAAAATTCGTATTTCTATAAAATCAAATAATTAAGATTTAAGTATAAATACGAGTATTTAGTAAATTGGAGTGAGTTTTATAATCCGACGCGGATGTTTTAATTTTTATTTTCACGCAATAATTATTTGTTGTAAAATTATCTTTGTGTTGATTCTCGAGTTCGTTGTGCTGTTGAAAAGTTCTTGGTGTGTATATCTGTATATTTACGTATTATCTACATCGATGTGTCAGTTTTTGTAATACGTATATATATATATATATATATATATATACGTAGTTGTTTCAGATGTTCCATTTCCCCCTTGCCACACATTCACGTGGACTCTCACACGTATAGATAAATATAAAAACGTATATAGCATATGACTGGCAAAGTTTAACGTCGAAAATATACATATATATTGGTGTATGAAACAGAGGGGTAAATGGAAGAGAAGGGAATAAAGAAGAATGGGAGGATTTCACGCGTTTCTGAGACTAACGCCACATTGATAATGTTTATTCGCCACGACACGAATGTTTGGTTCCACGAGTTGTTTCAGGTGCTGTGAGAGAGCACTGGCAAAAAGATTATGTTTTCGTCAAGCGATATCTCGTTATACAGTATTTTTAATGACGCGTCAATGATATGACAGGAATCGAGTTTTTTCTGTCGTTACAACGAGAGAACAAACGTCGAAAATCACGTTAAGATCGAGTGTCAATTTTTCAATTTATTTCACATGATTTTAAGTCTTAAATAAATAGAACTAATTAGACAAGAATTGTTAAAGATAAAAATAACAATATATATATATTATTTTTACACTGACAGCAATGGATGTCGAGTCAGTCTGTGGTTCCAGCGATCTTCTGAATTGAGCAGCCTCAGGCGAGGACGATACTCGGTTGGTGACAGTTTAGTCATGCACCGACACCTGGCACATGGATTATTGAGCGAGAGACAGTTTTTCTGGGTTTCCAATAGTGATACCGATCGCAAAAACAGTAAAAAAATCGTCACTCGTATTGATCAGGTTTTCTACAGTTTCCCTGATTCCTCGTGCACATTTTATACATTTGTGCATCAGGAAAGAGTGCCTATGTGTTTCAATCCTCTAGAGATGTTTTGCAGGAATATGGCAATTAGTGAAGTGGTTGAAAAATAGGGTCCAATGTGTCAAGATGGAAACGTAAAAACCTCGAAAAGTATTAGCAGCAACATAAAATTTCGATAAATAAACAACTTTTCCATAAAATCGTATAAATTTGTACAAGTTTATGAAAAACTCCAACATTTCCTACAGAAAATTCACCCTCAGTCACTCTTTCAAAACAAAAAGTTTAAAAGATATTGTAGTAAAATGACTAAATCGGAGTTTCGTGAATTTGAGAGACTGCACTGATTTATCTCATAGTTTTATACATATCGATTCTTCTCTATCCCTTTTTTTTCTCTTATTCTCTTTTCTTTATTTCTCTTACCGAGGGGAATTTGATCTTAATATTTAATCGAGTCTGATGTATAATCAACATTCGATTGAATATCAAGAACTTAGCAGTAAAGTATAGTTATTGGAGATTTCATAGTGTTACAAACAATCATCGAGGGAATATGTCTTCACTCAATATATATAGATGTAAACGTATTTATATAGAGCACGTAGAGGTTTAGGGAAAGGCGATTCTAACTGATACTCTGGATATCTATACGACACTAAAGTGGAGGTGAAATCATCATTGTATCGCTAAACACTGAAATCGTCTACCATCACGAGATTTCCAAACGGGTGTATCACTCAACGGCACGAAGTTGGAGCGTGAATAATGAAACGTAATCGACCTTACACACAGCAGTCTCAGCAGCGTCTTGTTCTTCTTCGTGTGTACAGAATAGTATTATAATTTTATAACTATATGTATATATATATATGTATGTAGATACAAAATGTATAGGTGAATAGCCCCTATGTTTGATAAGGAAAGGGAAATCGAAGGGAAACCGAAGCCGGAAGATCGTGTGTATAATACAGGAAGACCATTGCAAAGACGTAGCTCCAGGATTTCTCGATTGGATTTAAGTACACGGTCATGAGGTTTCCAACGTTTCATTATTCATACTAAACTCGCAACGTCCCTTTTCAATAATTGAAAATCACTATTTCCTAAGATACGATTTGTTCGCAGTGAATTAACATTTTTTTTTTTTTTTAAACATAGTCATATATCAATTTTTATTTAATATTAATACGAAAACCAATAGGTTTTTTTATATTTCGTGTGTTTTAGTTTTTTTTTTTTTTTTTTCAATTTAATTGTACGTTTCGAATATAATTGGAAAAATAATAGTCCGATTTTATTGATTGTTTTAATACGAATTTTTTTGAAAACTTTATTGATGAGAATCTATCGTCACGATAAGTATATAGGGTTGAAAGTTTTTTCCAAGAAATCATTTATTGGTATTTGCACAGTTGTTTTAGTTTCGACAAAAAAAAAAACTCACATTTTTGTGTACGTGTACGCGTGTGTGTTTGTTCAGTTATTATGACACTGCTAACAGCTAAAATTGGGGTATTCTGTTTTTTTTATTATATTCAGATGCAAGTTTTTTGTCCTACATCGAATGTAACGCTCAACACATAAATATAAAACGAGCAATAAAAGCATATACACGCGCAAAATTATGGATCATCGATAATAATCAAAAGCATTAAGTCACATCGTTTTGTCATATTTCTCAAATTTACGTAACATCCAGACGTTAATTTTGCATATTTATGTGAATTATTTTCGTTTGAAAATAGCTCATGATCGATGCTTCGATTTTTTATTAATTCATTGTTATAAAATTATTGACAACTTGATTCCAGTGAACAATAAACTTTTTCGAAAATTCACCAATTTTCTTGTTTCCAATGTGAAATTTGGTTGTAAAGTTCTACGGGGACTAAAAAATTCCAGCTCTCAATTGATATTCACCAAATGATTCAATGGTCATTTTAAAAATAATGAAAAAACAGTAGAAAATAATGACGAGTTATTCGATAAATAAATCGAATACGTAATCCTGTGAGTTTATCGTTGCGATGACGCATTGATTTGAAACTTTCATCAATATTTTATGTCGACCGATAAAAGTGCGACGAGTTTCGGATTATTTCATTGATTAATGCAATATAGCGAGCAAGTGTGTCACGCGGGATCATCCAATAATTTTTATATCTCAAGCAGCTGCAGCATATAGATATATGTTGACAAAGTACAGATTGCTCGCTCTGATTACAGAACATTGAAGAAAATCGCTGAAATTCTTTCAATTACGCAGTCTGATGGTAAGGGATAAATGACTTCGGTGTTGAGAGAAAAGAAAGAAGAAAAGAGAGAGAGTGAGAGGGAGACAGGGGGTTAAAAGAGTTTCTCGTAACTTTTTTCCTTTCATGAATGTTCGAGAAGTAAAGCAACGGGATCTTAGAGAGGGCATCGATATTCATAGCAAAGTGTGTTATACGCGAAGGAGAGTGTTTTTTTTAACCCTCTTTGGACTTTGGATATTTGAAGGAGGAGAAGATTTCGAAAGGAGCAACGAGAGGCTTCGGGGGTTGAGCCAAACGGCAAGGGAGGCGGGAAGTGGGAGGTAAGGATGCTCGAAGGGGATGAAAAAGATGGTTGGGTGATAAAGAAAAGGGAAAGAAAAAGGGAAAGTCGCGAGTGGCCAGTAAAACCATCGCGAGAGTGAGCTGCTCGGTCGGTTGATTGGAAAGGACAGAGACTATCCGCAATTTGCGATTTCAAGGGTGTCATGAGGGGTGGAAGAAGCGCGAAAAGAGCTCACGAAAAGGTGAGAATTTGCTTGTCTTTTATCGCGAGACTTCATTTTCCTCTCTTCTTCTTCCTCGTCTTTCTTTCTCTTTTCCTCTTTATCTCTATTTTTCTTTTCTATAAATTTCTCTTCTCTCTCTTTCTCTCTCTACTGCTCCCTTATATTTTATCCCCTGAAGAAAGATCTTTGCATTTTCCAAGGGAGAGCCCGAATCGTCAATACTTTCGCCCAATTTCGAACATTCGGTAAAGAGACGTAGGATTTAATCTCTCGCGAGAGTACTTTTTACACAAAACTTTGTGGTAATTCTGGATGTTTTGATTGAAGAAGGATATGAAAAAATATATAGATTCAAATCCTGAATGAACAATTAATCGTCGGATGAAAAACTTGAACAAGAATCTCTTCATTTTTAATATTACAATTAAAATTTTGCTTGATATTTAATTACATGACATCTTCGAGCAGTCAATTCCAGAGAAAATATATTTTTGAGTTCATTTTTTTTTCATAAATCTTAAAAAAACAATAGTGTTCAGGTTAAAAAATTTTTTTGAATACGATCGTTGGAAATTTTGAGGGAATTTTAAAGAAACTGGGACAAGTTTAGGAAAACACACATTGAGTGATTAATGACGAGTTAATTTTTGCGGGTTCTCGCGTCTAGGAAAAGTCAAGGTTCTTAGTTCTCTCTCTCTTTCTCTCTTTATAGAAATATATACGAATATGTAGTTGCAGAGAGAGAGGGAGTAAATCTGACTTCCGTTTCTCACGTCTCTTGAGGTTCTCTCTTCATGAAACGAGGGTTATATAACCTTTGCGACAGAAACCTCGGCAGTCACCCTCGTCGAGAGCAAAAAGCGTCAAGAGAACGAGAGAGAGAGAGAGAGAGAGAGAGAGAGACTGAAGTCGAGACACGCGGTGGATCTCCTTAAATTATAAACAGTGTCGGGCCAACGTCGCCGCGGGACTTTGATCGTGTGTTCGCTTCTCGTAACTCTGTTGCAAGCCATGTACTACACACATACACTGATATAGAATGGTCCAAGAAACCAAGGAACAACGACGTCGACGATAACTAGAGAAACTTGGCGTGTACTTGTGTATATATACACCAGAGGCTCAGGGGCAAGTTTTCACTCTAAGATTGAGAGACTAAGAAGAAGAAAGAGAGAGAGAGAGAGAGAGAGAGAGAGGAAGAAAGAGAAAGGGAAAGAGAGAGAGAGAGAGAGAGAGATGCTGTGACAGAACAGGAGGAACGAACCAAAATTCAAAAATGTGGAGATTCTACCCTCAGTTTCTGTCTTCGTCCTCGATACTATTTCGTTTTTTCACAATATTTAAAAAAAAAAAAAAATGGTAATCAGCAAGGTACTTTGTTACGAAAAAAAATCTATTTTCGAAATGATTGACAATTATTTTTGTCTCCATAAGGCAAAACGTTGTTAGAATCATTTTCACAAAAAGCCTGTTTACAAAATGATTAATTATATCTTGAAAGAAAAAAATTTGGATGATTTGGATTGTCATGATTTAATTTGATGTGCCAAGTGTTTGGGAAATTAATATTGTCGAAAATACAAAGGTGAGTTTAGTTTTTTTTTTTTACTGCAGTCTAGTATGTAAAGACGATAATATAAAACACATTGGAGGTCCCATTATTCTATCCAGTTTTCTCAAATATATTCCTCACTAACTCTTCTTTCTCTTCTTTATATCCTCACTATTTTGCACATATACGAGATCTTTGTGACTCGTGACACACGTCAGACAATATACTGGTGTATTTTGCGTATTGCCCTGCACGCTGTTTCAAATGCAAACTAAATTTTATATATAAATATAGTAAAGGGCTACGTAGGTGTGCACGCGTTTCTTTACAAAAGAACTTTATTCTGGTTTTTATTTCCACATTGCATTCGTTCCTATAGAGGAGTTTCCAGATAAAAAGATTTTCTCTCAACGATAAGTCTTGAGGCGATCTGTCAGTTTGGCGATTAGTGAAAATCCTCATGCACAATTTTTCTCCTAGACAAATTATTTTTCCATTAAAATGAAAGTTTTATCGATCGATATGAATTATCGATGATTTTATTCACGATTTTTAAGAAAGAGTTTAAAACATTTGAGGAAGAGAACGACACGAAATTCGATGTCAATTCTCGTAAACAAATATTGTATTTTATTTTTATAATGACATTTAACTTGAATTTTATGACACTATCCAAACGACCGTTTTCAGTCACCCATAAAATGATATTGAGTGATTGACAGATATTGAAAAATTTCGTATTTTAATTATTAATGATTTTTATAAAGGGGTTGTTTCGATATGGAAATGCCCATATGTCAAAATTTAGATGTTCCAGAGTGTTTGGTGGCAAAGTATAGTATACGCATCGTTGCTTTGCCGCGGTGCGGGTAACCTGTGCGCCCGTATAATATACACCTTTTTTTTTTTACCTCGGACCGCGAGAGGGTGTTCGAGCCGTCGAAAAAAACGCTTTAAGGGTCATAAAACATTTGTTTCCCTTGCCGCCACTTTTCCCGCACGATTTATATACGTTTCATACAAACATATATATGTGTGAGAGTGTGTGTGTGTGTGTAAGACTCGTACGAAGTTGCCCTTTGAGGGAGTGCATGGTGTTTGGAGTAGAAAAGTATACGCCGACCGTAAGATTTCGAATTGAATTTAAAATCAGAGGGCTCGATTTTATGGCGTCTCACACGTTGTCAAATCGGACGAAATTCGAAAGAAAATATATAAGAAAAGTTCTATTTTATTTTGAACTTTATCTTTTATGAGCTAAAGAGTGAATTCCATGAGATGGAAAAAAAGTGTGAAGTACGAGGTTATTGACATCTTTTTTTTTCTACGACTTAATATTTTTCTGGAATTTTTTCTTGTTTTCTTTGAAACTTTACTTTTAACTCATTGACACGGGATCAATGAATTTTCTTGTGTACTTTGTTTTTTTTTTCTTTTGCAGGCGTTTGTTCAGCTTGTCGCGATAAAATATAAATGAGACAATTGCTCGTCTGATAATAAATGGCAGTCTATGATCGATGTTTGTACAGAAAATTTGATGGATTTTATGACAGACTTAAAAGTTTTTATGTTCAATGAATCGTCTAAGAAAATTAATGAATGAATAAGCGTTCAGAAATTCAAGGAATTTTTATATTTTTGTGAGAGATGTTTTTTTTTTCTAATTATTTAAATCAATTTTTCGGTGAAATGGAAGAAAGAAAAAAATGTACCTGATCGTTGTCCTGTTGATCTTGGCTGTAGGGGGTGGTCACGTCACCATTCGGGGTGGTTGAGGCGGATGGTCGTTGAGACGTTGACAAGTTGATCGCGCCGTCACCGTCCGTGTCATGATCCATTATGCCATCGTCCTGGAAATTACGCCATCATTTTGTTTTCTCTTCTCTCTTTTTATCTTTTTCTCTTTATCTTTATTTTTATTTGTTTAAAATAATATTTAAACAATAATTAATAACGGCCGATCATGCACGTAATTTATAAAAAAGTGAACACATACACACACGTACACATATTATCGACAATCGGTCGAAAAATCACTGTAATTCCTGGTAATACGATGCGCGTTTTTTCAAATGATTATTATTATTATTTTTTTTTAGAATTAACATTCAGAACTTCAAGCGCAAAAGCGACGCGAAATTTCTCGTCTATCCAAACTTCACCGAATCACTGAATAAACAAATATTCCGAGAAGCTTCTCTCCGACGATGTTGTTCGAACACGTGAAACAACTCACTTCCGAAAAAACAAACAAAAAAAACAAAAACGTCCACCACGAGAGAATAAACCGTGTGGGAGAGACGAACGAGCGAGGAAAAAATAACGTTAGATCCTTGCGAATACGAAACTTTGAAAATTGCAACAAATTTTCATAATAAATTTAATAGAAAAGGTAAGAAAATTGGATCACAAATTCATGTCAATTTTTAGAAAATATTTCAATATTTTCAACAATATTTCACTGCTCCGTTCAATGTTTAACTATAAAAAGAAAAGAAGAAAAAAAAAAATTTCTTCGAAAACTCCCGACAATTATCGACCGCAAATTCATCGATAAATACACCCGCGTAATAATACATTTATAAATCGAATGTACACGTAGGTAATTGTACGTGAGAAAATTGATAAAAGTCCACGTGCGTCGGAACACCGTTCACGTACGAACTGAAGCTCCGAAAAATGTGCGATCGAGTGAACGATTCGTTTTGACACAGAGTAAGGCACGTGACAGTTCGGCGCGAAAGAGCGGGAAAAATTGGAGCAGAATTTTCCAAAATTTCTTGGAAAAAATGTATTTTTCTTATTGTTATTGTTATTTTATATTTCAATGAAGAAAACGACGAGGAACAGAGTTGCGCGAGTTGATGCGAGCAAGTTGAACGTAACACTAACTAAATGTGCGAGGGGTAAATACGTACGAGTGAAAATAAAAGAGAGAGAGAGAGAGAGAGAGCAGAGCGACCGTGCCTACTCGCTTAAAGTTTCTCTCTCTTTCTCTCTCTTTTGCTCGCTCGCGTTTACTCCATCCGGCAATCTTTAGTTTCTCTCTCGCGCACATAAGCGCCTAAGTCTGTGTTCTTTCTGTGGTGCGTTGCGTTCGGGAGAGAGAGCCCCGCTGTTGCTTATTGTGTAAATATAAACAAATATAGTTGAAACCAACCAACAGGCCTGCTTTTAGTCTTCCCCTCTTTTTCCTCGCTCTTCCCCACCCTCTTTTTTTCTCAATTCCTATTCGACATACGTGCGAGTGAGTAAGCAAGAAAAAAAGACAGAGAAATCCAACAGCTGGCTTTTCGCTCTCTCTCTTTCTCGCTGCTGAGTCAATCCCACTCCCCCCTCTCTTTCCATCTCTTCGTTAGTTTGCTTCTGTCTTATTCTCGTCTCGTTCCCCTCTCTTTCTTTTCCTCTACTCCTGTCCCACGTATTTAGTTCCTACACGCGTCATACTCAACGTCGCGACGTCCTCCTCCTTTTCCCTCCAACAATACTCCCCTCTATCTCTCTACCCCTCCACGTGGCCCTTTCAAAACGTGGTTTTCTTTCGTTAAGCTTTTTGTACAAACGCCAACATCCTCATTTCATTTTTTAACACTAATAACAATAAAAAATAAAATTTCTCCATTTTTCAAAACCAAATTAAACACTTTTTAATGTTTATCGGAAAATATGGAGAACTTACGATTTTTTAGGTTTTTACATGTTTTTTTTAAGTTAATTTTTTTTATCTGTCAACCTAAAATACCTGTTAATGAAGAATAAAAATGATCTCACAAGGTTACGTACATGAGACATCAAAAGCCTGTTGCCTAGAACGACTGTAAATGTGTACACATTAATATTTCGTACATCAGAGAAACTTATTCGAGATGTTGATCTCTGACGAGCAAGGAGTACATTTGATTGAGAAATAATGGAATATATGGGGCGAGAAAACACGAGTATAAGATCGAGCCAAATCCTCGGCTTTGCTTGGTAGCATTGTGCATTTTTTTTACAGGGTTACAGAAGGGAGATATTCGTCAATGGAGAATGCAACGTTGTACACAAGAGAATATGTATTCAACGAATCATAGTTATGAAAAAAGTAACGCGGCACAATAAAACGATATGAGAATTTCTCTGTACGACTGTCCGGTATTTTAGTGAAGGGGGAAACCCGATGTTACCTACCAACGGGGCTCGGTCCTATGACAACAAAACCGAACCGTCAAAAATAGAGGCCCAGCCGGCTCTGAATGGTCCCATACACATGTACGTTATATACATAACTGTGTACAAATAAATGTACAAATGTGTATTAGTGTGAGAAGGTATGTGTGAGAGCAGAAGCCCAAACCATATACGCGGCTTATATTCACAGGGCTCGTACACCAAACATGTATTTATTTAATAAACAACAGTCCTCTCTTTCCACTGTGCGGGGATAAGAGCGAGTGGATGTGTATATAACCACCGTAGGGCCAATGTGTTCCTCGACTATCAAGTTTCTTGTGTCCTCGATACATCGACCGAAAAGCCTGCTTAGTATCTCCAAAAGATTAGTTTTTTTTTTTTAACAATGAAATAATGTATATGTTTAAAAATAAAAAACCAAATGGGAACAAAAGTTCGACCATGTACCATTTGCGGATAATAAATTAATCAAATTATTCAAGATTTTATTCAAAATATCAATGTTTGTATATGAGTTTTTATTTAAATTCATTGATATTTCTTTTTTTATTGTTCCCACCGTGGCTTCGTAGATTGGAAGTTCGTAGGTTGGAAAATTAAAATTTTATTTGTAATTTAAGCCACAAGTGATAATTGTATGAAGTAATTGTGAAAAATGCAATAGAATATAATTGATTAATTGAAAAGTTGTAATTATTTGATGTTTCTGTTCTCATGCTGGTCTTTAGTGTTTATAATTATTAATTATTTTAACCTGGTCAGAATAACGATGACAAGGTCGCTGACATGGGAAAAATGGAAGAAGAGGGTGTGTACCCAGATCGGGCAGAATCATAAGAAGAGATAATACTAGGGGGTAGTTTAAGGGAAAAAAGGGTGTTGCGGACACGCGTTTGGACCCTCACGTACATTTGAATGTATATATGAAAATATATAAATGCACGTGGACGTGCATAACATACACTTAATACAGATAAAAGTAGTTGTGAACGTAGACTCTTGGTGGATGTGGCACGAATACACATGAAGCGATAAGAGGAAAAATAAAAAGGCACACGAGGTTTCGGCCCTTCCTAAATAATAAACGAGAGGATTTAGAGAACTGTCCGGTGCGGAAGAGCTCTGTGAGTCGTTGGTTGGGATGGTAGTTGGTTGGCAAGGCCAAACTATAGAAAGGGGGTTGGGCAAAGGGTGGGGTGGTACATAAAAATACTTGAATCTGAGAAATTAGCGAGGTAACGGGCTGTCGTCCCTGTTGGAGGAGAAGCAAAGGACGAAGGGGGTTGGAGGCAGTGGGAATGGATGGTCCGGGAGAAAAAGTGAGAGGAAGAGCTGAGAACTGGAGAAAAACGTTTGGATGAAGAGGTAGGAAGGGAGCGAGAAAGAAAGTCCGAATGAGAGAAAACAAGGATTTCAACCCTATCTTTCTGGACTCGAGAGAGAGAGAGAAAGTGCAAGGTTGGAGTATAACATTTCTAACGAGGAGCCAAGGAAGAAAGGTGGGGCACGTAATTCTACAGGAGAAGGGGATGAGAAAAAACCCTCCGAGGTTGGTCCTAAAAGGGTTGAATTAATGTCGCGATAAATATATGATTTAAGGTGGAAACGTTTGCAACTCTACGGGCTAATTTTTTATCTCAGACCGCGACGAGGACTATGTGGAGCTAAGTACGGTTTCCGTGTTTATATATATTTATATAAACATTCTATGAATATCTATAAGGTTGAGTGACCAATGATTCAAGAAACTGTAAAAAAATAAATAAAATAAAGAAAACATTTTTTGGCACTTCCTGAATTGTCCAGTGTTTCTTGTCTTCTGATGAGGTTTAGAAGGTCCAATGAGAGACCAGTCCTTATGCTAAATCCTCTGAAAATTCTTTTATCGATCTCAATATTTATAATTGTCAATATAATTGAACATTTGTTCAGGCAAAAATGAGAAAGCTTTGGGTGTTTAGATACGTTGATAAATTTTGGAAAAATGAAGAAAACAACAAGAGTTGTTCGTAAGAAAAGAACGTGGAACGATAAAATGATGCATGCGCCGTATTCGAGCTGCGGGGGTGGGTTTTGGTGACCGCGAGGATGACGCCGGGGACCATCGTCAATAGCCTGGCAAGTCTACGAATATGTATGATCCTTGAACGAGCGCCAGACTAAAATACGTGAGCTTGTACGTATGAGTGAGAGGAGAAAGAAAAAAGAAGGATTCGTCTCGCGACGCTTTCGAAGCGCCATCCTCGTAAGAGTAAAAGAAGAAGAGGGGTCCAGCCATGAGTGCAATTTACTACCACCGAAAATTTTACTAGTACGCTTTTTAATAGTTTTCCAACCTCCCTTTCCACCCTTGGAACCCAAGAGACTTTTGTTTTTAACGTAAAAAAAAAAAAGCCTCGCGCATTCGAAAGTTCCAAGAGGATAAAAAGGGAGATGGGGGATGAAAAGAAGGCATGCGGAAAAAACCTGAGAGATAAACGGGCCATGGCGAAGCTTCGAGAGCCAGAAAGATGTGGATTTTCTGGCGGACCATCCTAGCCCACCATGGATTCACCAATTATAACTCTAAGTTTGCATATTTATATATATATCTATTTTTATGTATGTGTATATGATGGATTATATGTCTGTATACAACCCTCGTTGTCCAATCGTCCGAGAATGCATTTTATAATTAATTCATCCTGCGTAACCGCTCTCCAACTTATTATCGGATTAATTTACCTCTTTTTACCCGGTGATCACTCCCTCCCTTGTCCCCCATTCATTTTCTCCCCCGCTTCGTCGACTTCAACAATTTTTCTATTTATTCACCATTCTCCAACGTTCACACGCGTTTCTGTGAAAACGTATCAAGCCACAGGGGTGGATAATGTTTCATAACATTTTTTTATTTTAATTTGCATCCATTTGAGATTCGTGTCTATGTGTGTGAGTGTTTTTTTGTCAAAACGAGAATGGCGCCAGGGTGATTTCCGTCCGACAAAAAGCACCACTTACATGTTCCAGTTTATAGTTTTTTTCGTGTAAAAAGAAAAAACATATCAGCTCCTATTTCCTGTCCTTTCAACAATTTCCGAAATTCACTTAAGCCACTAACTTTTTCGATAAATATAAACCGTGTGGTCACAAGGGTTTCTGCTGTAGACCTGCACCCAACTACCCTTTCATTCCTTTCAAGGAAAACTTTTTTTTCAACCCTTTTGTACTTTACCCTAAAATTGTATAATGTGTGTACACTTGTCTCAACCTTTGTGCACATAGTTTATGGTTTTTTTTTCCTAAAGCTCCGGAATCTTCTGGAAGGTCAGAGACTCGTTTTCCTCTCTTACTAATTGGACGATGCTTACCATTTCCGCGTGAAATATTCTTCCTCGGGACCACAATGATTCGTTCTTTCTATTCTCACCTTTTCTTCGAGAAACATCTACGAGTACAATCTTCCAGCCCCAAAGGGATGAAACAACCCTTTCCTTAACACAACCACTTGTATCTTCAATTTTCCATTCAGAAGTCATCGTTTTTCTACATTGAACTGACTTTTTTGATGAACGACACAGCGATCAAAGCCCAAAGTTCGTTCCATGACATTTTTTCATAATTCTCTTAATAGACTGTTCTTTTTTCCTCTGAAACACGCCTCTGCCTTTCTTCATCAACCCATTGGCTCTTGGACAGCAAAATCATGACCCGGAATAAGTTGTCAGCAGTCCAAAACTTCAGAGTAGCAAGTAATAGCGGAATAACGTACGTTTCCTTACCCATAAACATTGGGTTTTCGTTGGGTTAGCACTTTTTGGAAACTAACTGCTGGACATTAGAATATACCGGATTGAAATATTATGGGCGAGCCAACAAAGTGTGGTCGTATATCTAGTGAAGAGAAACGACGATCCGGATAGTTGACGTGTTGAGGAAAAGACGAGGAAAATATGAAAGATCGTGGAGGGACATAGTGCGGACAACTGAAAGGCTCGTATGGTCAGCAGAGTTGAGAATCGAGTCTCTGACCCAAACGGACGCTCGGTTACATGTATTTTTCGAGCATGAACGAACTCCTTTCGCATCTTTCATCGCATTATCACCGCATTGAAACCTCGTAAAACACACACACACACACACACACATACACATATTTACATAGATCTGAAATTTCCTTTATATCTGCTTCCTACTTTACGTCCGGCCTTTCGTTGCGGTATCCCAAACCAACAACTTATATCATTCCGTCCGTCGGATGCTTGCTGGAAACCCAATTTCACGTTTCTTTTACTTTTACATCATAATATTAATGGTGTAACGGTGTAATGACCTCTCTGTCTCTTTTTCTCTTTTTCTTTTTATCGTTTTGTAATCTACGCTCTGTTAGCGGTTGTTTTATATTACTTGCATCACAGTTACAACTATTTGTACGGTAACTATTTCTTCTGTAATTGGGCACTGCCCGTTTTGTGTAAAATAAATAAATATTTATTTGTATTTTCATGACAACGAAAAAGAACCCCAATGTATTTGAATGTTTTTAAAATTACATTTAAATGGCATAGTCAATCAATTATCTCTCTGCAGACTCTTTTTTTTTGAGACCACGTTGGCGTTGGGTGTTTTCGACGAACGTTTTCAGGAGAAGAAAAAATTGAAACTGTTTATTTATATTGTAGATATTTATAAAGAAAAAAAAACCATTGAACAAAACTTGATTTCGATCACCAGCAGGAAAAAGAGAAACAATACAAAAAATTGGACGATCCAGGGATCTTAAATATTCATCAATCACTATATCTTTGTATCGTAAAACGTGGTGAGATTGGAATTTATCTGTGAATGGCGATGGTAGAGTTTGGGAACAGGGGTTAGAGAGGGGGATGAGTAGAGTGTGAGTTCTTGACTGCTTAGTGCTTAGATCGCAATCAGGGATGATTTTTCATGCTACGGAAATGGATGGCTAATGGGCGTCTCGTGCCTGCTGGCACATTACAACATTGACGTTGAGTATCTTCGTAGTGGTATCATGGGCGCGTATAAGCTTGGCGTTAATTTGGTTTTATGCGGAAGCCATGATCCGAGAATGAACGTGAAATTGAGGAGGTGAAAAAAGAGGGGATGAATAGAGATAGCGAAGACAGGAGGGCGAGTGAGTGAGAATTTTTGCATTCTCACTTGTTAGCATACTGATCATCGAATCAGGCCTGGAATTAAGAAGGAAAGTCGTTGAGTTTTGGGGCAGGGGGGAGGCTTTGAATAGCGATCTCGCGAGGGGTAGAAGCTCTACGAGCTGTGACGAAGACATCGCGACACAGAAAAATATCTACATATATATATATTTATACATGTACAGGCTTGGTTGGAAAAATCAGCTAACCCAGAGGGTGAGAAAAGGGAAAGGAGCAGAGCCAGAGACTCACTCTGTTGATAATATCAGATCGCATGGCACGACGTCCCCTCTCTCTTCTACGAGCTGTGAAGGGCATTGGCTGGCAGACTATTGTCGGAGTAATGTTGATTGGATTCAAGACCGAAGGCATTAATCTGCCTTCTTTTATTATCGAGGCGTGGGTAGCCAAGAATTGAGAAAGTAAAAGAAGGAACCGAGAGAAAGAAAAAAAACGTTACTTTCTCTTCAATACCTTTGCAATGCCACAGCATTCACGAAACAACCAATACAATTACTCTCCCAAATTTCAACCCTGGAACAATCCTCAACCAGCTTCTGTTTCAATCCTGTCACTTATCGCTGATTTGGGGGGCTACATATACCTGGGGGACTGTAAAAGCAGTGCGAACTTTCACAATTGTTTTTTTTTATCAAAAATTTCCTTCGGGAATATGATAAGAACTTTCGAAGGATGATCGACATCAGAAATACTTCGGAATTTGGCAATTAAATTGATAAAAAGACTACGAATCAAGTTCAATTACAAGTTCGATTAAAATTCAAAATGACAGTTGTATCGGATGAAATGAAAAAAGTTAAACAACAAAATCGATCTGTCCACGCAAAAGCTTCTTCAAGACTTGGTCATCTGTATCAACGATTTAGTACAATCTAAATCCAACGGCTCTATCTTTCAGAGCAGAGTTGATGACATGTCTCATAGAGCTTGCTGTCGGTTCAATCGTCAATAGTCACGATCGTTCGATTCGTTGTCAGAGCGGGAAAGAAATCCGAATGAATGATCGTACAAGTGGTGGACAGAGGCCGATAAGGGTATGAGTAGAGTCCACCCCTGATCGCACCCTTTGGATTTGGGAGAGGAGTGGTCGGTGTCTCGAAGGGCCTACTCGTTGATGTCCACGAACGCTACTAAGGAGGGTTTCAGCTTTTGGCTTGGATTTGGATGGTTGTCCAGCGTCCTTGGATTGCCGGACCATAAAGAATGGACCTCTTTGTTTAGCCGTTTATAGTGGAAGAGATTTGGCAGGATTGTCGTCAAGCGATAGTCAGCCCTTCGTGCATTTAGGGTGAACACCATAAGACAGGGTGAGCGCTTCTTCTACGGCTATTCTTCGGTGGCTACGACTATTGTTAGAAGAGGAGGGTGGTTGTTGCTGCTTGTGATCCAAAACATGGTCAGCCAGAGTCCTTTAATACGCGCACATACACGAATCTCCTGACTTCGGGGTTGCTCACTTCTTTTTTTTCTTTTAGGCCTTTTTCACCCCTCACATTTTTTCCCAGTCGCTCTTTTCGGACGTTCCTCTGGACTCCTTCGTTTTTTACATTCTCATGCAAGCACGCCGGGTTTTTCCACAACCAAGAGATTTCGACCCTTTGCCCAATGGCCCGGCATTAGCTGACAACAGAGGTGTGGACATCGGGATCTTCTCCCTCGTAACAACCCTCGCGCTCACACGCGACTACGGAAGCTGCTCTTTTGCTTGGCTTTTCACCTCGTTCCAATAGGGCTCCATTGGCCAGAAGTAAATACACTATATCGGCTCAAATACGAGACGACGAGAAACGCTTCGCGTTTATGGCACACCCTGGATCCTCCACCATCCAAATAAAATCTTTGAATCAAACAGATAAGCAGCCAATTTCGTGTACCTTTTCACGTACATTTATCCAGATACATAGATTGTCTGATCCTTTGCTAAAAGTGGTCAGACATCTAAGGAAAAATCATTGCGTTGCTTCTCCCAAGTAGAATTTTCAAATATCAAATTGAAATTTTGAGTCTTTAATCATATTAGAACCCCCACTGCATTTAAAGTTTAATGTGCACACTTATAGTCGATGATGAATATATCAGACATTTGGATTCACCGTTTTATCGATTTTTAGAGATCCCAAAGATACAGTGATAACTGATGAGATAAGGTGAATAATCAAACGGTTTCTATGATTTTATATATGAGCAGAAAAAGAGAGGATAATATGAGATAATCGTAGGGAAGCCTACAGTTTCAAAACGAACTAACGTTCGATTCAAGGACTATCGGAATGTAATCGTAAAGTAGAGATGAAAATTTGGGCAATTCGACATACAGACGTTTAACGTTCTAGTCGGTTTGAAAGGCTGCTCTCTTAGAATGGCTCTCAGGACAAGATTATTGGAGACATACGAGCGACGAATAAACGCTTGATAAGCTCGAGGCCACATTTATGTAATAATGAGCTAATGTAGATAATAGGATTATTGCGGGAATCTCCTATAATTGGCCGCTGAAAAGGTGAGCTTGGTTTTGCTAATGCTCTCTCGACTCTTATTCCTTTTCTCTCTCTGTCTCTCTCTCTTTCTCACCCTACCCCCACCACAATTTTCTCTTTTTCGCTTGGTCTCTCTGCTACATATAGCCATGAGGTTACTTTTGGGTGGACGTTTGGATCGTTAAGCTTAAGAGGTTTACGGGGATTTAACGACGGACCAAAGAAAATCTTCACCAGGCTACTGGATTCTCCATTTCAAAATATACACTAAATAAATATAAATTTAAAAATGTTCTGATATCCATGCATTTAATTTGTCGCAATTTTTCCTCACGTTTCCAACGATAAATCTTCATCCGGCTTGAAATTTGCGACAAACCTGTTTGCATAACACACTCCTCGATTCAACAGTGGAATTTTTCATGGGACATAATAACTATTCAATTTGTCAACGTACGGGGATTAACAAGACTAACAAAAACGAATGAAACGAATAAAGCAAAACGTTCGAAATTGCACCAGATCAACGGAGTCAGGGTTCGGGGTATTTCGAGTGCATTGAAGATCCACAATGGGGATATCGATACCGGGGTTTGGGGCATCAAAGGGAGGGGGTTGTTTTGCAACCGCAGCAACGCTGCATCAAGAGAATGAAGTTATTCCGCGATCCCACTCTCTCTCGCTCTCTTTTACTTTCTCTCGCTTTCTCTCTTTCTCATACAAATACACTATTCTCGTTTTCGATGATATCACAATAGTGTGCGAGTTTCAGGTCCGGTATGTGGATAGGATAGAATTATTCATGCGATACTGCCGGGGTTCTGATGTCCACAGGACAAAACGCGCCAATGCAGAGAAGGGGTGAATTGCACCATTCAAAACATGAAGAATGATGTATGACCAACCTGCCAATCATCCCCCTACGGACGTTTTACGCCTTTCTCTCTGGGTATTCTATTAAAAAAAAAAAAAAAAAAAAAAAAACAACGCGAAAACAGGATTACAATAACTCAATAGCAGTCAATTTACCAATCCGACTATTTGATGGCGTGCCAGAGTATTAATTATCAATCCCTGAATCTACGAATCGGTAACATCGACATTATGCAACTTTAATGTTTAATAAGTGCATTGACTTTTCTCATCTAATTTAAATCAGTGAATTCAAAATAAAATTTTATAAATTTCAATTATGAGCTCAATAAAGTTTGTCTTTTGTAATAATTTATATTCATCAATATTTCATTACAAAGATTCGTTAAATGTCCACAAATTCAATTAAATAATTGCCAAAAATCAAATACTTTTAAACTTTTGAGACCAATTAAATATTTTTTTAAAACATTGATTTTTGACGAACGATTTAAAAAGAGCTTTGAGTAAGTGCTAAAAATAAATAATTCTTCATGCCTAACGTAACATTTGAGGTTCATCGTGAATAACTAAGACGAATCGGTATTGCTCGACGCATCCTTATAAATTTCATCACAATTTATCGCTCTGGTCGTATACGAAGCGGCACGTGTTCACGTGCAAATACAAGGGTGGATTTAGTTTTCTTTCGTACGCAGAAAAGGCGTGAGAGGCTTTTTGGACGTTGGATTAGGAAGAAATATAAAAAAAATTGCAACTCAGCGGACGTATTTACTGTGAGAACGGTCAGCCTTCGGGTTTTCTTAAATATATACATGTATATATTTAATACAGACACACTTGCTCACCACACCGAGTAAATAAAGACGAGAGGGCCTGGGTAGAAACTTACCCTGTGGTTTCCTAATATATATACAAACCCAGTTCATTCCTCTCGTCCAACTCCGAGAGCGGCATAAGTGTCTAAAAAATATATATATATATATAGATATATATCTATATATTTTTCTTTTCACACACGAGCCGCACACGTTTTGGGCGAGTTTCACCGGTCAACCGACATGTGTTCGAAAGATGAATACCCTCGGACCTGAAGCAGAGTAGAGAACTCGGTGATTTATGAGTTCACCCAAAATTTCGACTATATTCGGCAACGTTGCTCCATTTTTGTATATTATTTCTCCTCAGCCACAAATATAACTGTATATATACAGTTGAATCATGTGCTTACGAATGCGAGATGTTTATTGACTAGAAATTCGAGTAATGATCGATAATATTCTGGAATGTTCAAATCATTTTTCAAAAATAATGACAGGAAACCACTAAAGTTATTAATATGAAGGAATTAATAAATAAATAATAAAGTATGTTCGAATGAAATTAATAGGAGCTTGTTGAGCTTTAAATGACGTTATTTACAGATTAGAATTTTATCCGATGTTTATAGATATTTAGAAAAGACTTTTTATTTGAAGTATTTGCAAGTGCTACGTATATAAGAGAGTAGAATAATCAGAAAAAAAGAGGGATGAAGATCAATGAAGATGAAGAAGATCTCGAAGTGTGGTATAGCCGCGCGTTTTTTCAGGATTGCAAAGTTTCTTAGTGGAGAAGACGAGGGTGCTCGAGCGTGTAGTGTGTCAATGAATAAAAATTTGCGGTGGAAATATATAGGAAGGTGGGGGTTTGTGGTGGTGGGTCCCGGCGTGGCGTTTGATGCCGATTTTAGAGCTCCCCCATTTTCCTCAAGACTTTTATCTCTTTCTCTTTCTCATGCTCCAAGGAGATTCCTACATCCCTCCTTCTGCTTCTTCGCTCTCGTTTCCAACCGCCAGACATTATTTTATACTCTCTCTCTGCAGCAGCCACAGTCACCTTGTGGACGATGCTGGAGAATTAAACTAGTAAAGAGATGGAGAGAGAGAAAAGAGGCTTCTATTGCAAAGCTCACAATGAGCAGTGGTGGCTCGAAGTCGCACTTATTTTCGCCTGACTGCCTTTAGCTACCCTCCCCTTTTCCACCCTCGCAGAATCTTCTAACATCGTCTATATCTATGGCTCAATTCACACATCTATATATATATTTATATATATATAGCTATGTTATGGGGACAAAGTAAGAAAACGATTGAAGAAGGAAACCACGAGTGAGATGGTTTCGTTCAAGCAGCCTGCAAGGATCATTATGGCGCGCCTTAAGTCGAGCTAATATGTCCTCCACCCATTTCGCATTCAAACCACTCGTATATCCTCTCCATCCCCACAAAACTAACAGCTCACTTGGTCTCCGTTCTTTATACTCTTCGACTATATACTGCTTTTTATATATACACATGTACAGAAATAATATATGAGACAACTGTAGACTTTAATGCTCTTTTGTAAATTGTACATCTTGGAACAGTGATATTTGTAAAGGTGTGCGAACATCTTAATCTTCTTCTCATACTTTTATGATATTTTCATATAATATTTCAATTTTATATGAAAATGGACGAGACATTTTTTATAAGAAATATATTTGGGTGGAGAAATTTTATTGGGACTGAATTCAAAATGGAAAAACGTCTGGTCAAATGTTGATTAATTGCTATAGTTTTATAATTAAATCTCGATTTATTAAACGTTATAAATTTCTTCAGTTTTGTTGTTATAAATAATCTCAACGAATATTTAAAGGTAAATATATTATAAAAAGAGAAAATCTACAATATGACGAAGCGGATATGGAGCAAAGACATTTTCCAGAGAGCGAGTAAGCACATTATGAATAATGGGTATGGCAAAGGTGGAGTAATATTTATATGCGTGTTATATATATCTTGAAAACGATGGGGATGGAAAATGGCGTTGTGTGTTGGCTCGTCGACGTATCCAATCATTCCCTTATTACGATATCGATACATTATTTTTATAATGCGATGGGACGTAATGGTGGGGAGAAAAGCAAGACTTGGAGATATAAGGGTGTGTGAAAAGCAGAGAGGGTTGCTTTTTTTTTTTTTTTACCCCAACGTGGAAATAGGGGGTGTGGGGATTTTACTGTAACATGGGTTCGCCTTCTTTTTCCTTCTTCTTCTTTCTTCTCGTGTTCTTTTCTCCCTTGGGCAAGGATGATAACCCTCATAGTAAACTAGAAAGTGGTGCGTGTGTGTGTGTGCTCTCCAGAACTCGCTATGACGATTTTTTTTCCATCGCCTTGTTCTCACATACCTTCGAGCTATCGATTCGAGGATTAGGTGGCAATTTTTCAAGCCTATGTTGCTTCTTATGTGCCGCGAATAATTACCGAATCCTTTCTCCTTCCCTGCTGCCACAGTGAGCTATCAGTCGAGCACGACACATCACGTAGCCCCCCCTTTTTTTTATCCTTCCCCCAATATACATCCTTTACGCTTGAGCTTCCTCTTCCTTTTTTTTCTTCTTTTTCTTTCTTTTACTCACACTTGTATTTTTCTGAAGATTACGAAGGGAAGCAATTTTTTTCTATGACCCAGTTCAAGCATGAGGGGAACTGCTTTTTTGATGATGCTGCATTTTGCAAAATTCATATTTTTACACTCTGGATAGAGATGTACGCATAAATATAAGCTTTTTTTTTTTTAAATTGCTGAGGAGAAAATTGTCTTGTGGAATTTTGGTAAATCGCAATCATCTTATTTTCTCACTCTGAGACGATTTAACCGACCAAATCGACCACCGAATTACTTCACGAGATTTTTTTTTTGTTATCCACCAATTTTCGGTCTCTCTTTTTTCTTTCCTTCGGGAAACCAACCAAAGGATCATACTCTTGCCTCCTCAAAATCTCCCTCGCGGCTTCTCTCAACGCTCAACCAACACTCGGCACAGAGACTACACTTTATTCCTTTTTATCCCCTGCTCTCCTTTAACCTCCTAAGATATTTTATTTTTTATTTTATCTTCTACGCCGCGTGTTTCTTTCTCTAAATCTCCAATTATCACGTCTCGTCAAACAGAGACCACGGTCCCTTCAATCCAAAACTCAGTGGAACGTGGCTGTGAGGGTCGCACCCGAAAATAAGGGATGCTGCGTGTGTTTCCAAAATTTTTTTATTGCCTCGACGTGCCTGACGCAAATCGTTGATAAAATCAATCTTTTTTTTTAATCTTTGATTTCAGGTGACAAAAGTAATATCAAAAATGGTGAAAATTTGAAATCCTTACAAGAAAAACCGTGTAAACATGTTAAAAAGTGAAGAAATTATTTATAAAAATGTAAAAAAGTATTTTCAATTTTCGTTCCACTTGAAAAAAATTCTATGTCACTTTTCAATGATTCCTATCTCCGGTTATTTTACAAATATACGGGAAGGACTTAAAATATTCGTTCGAGATCGAGGAGCGAAGCGAGAGCGGGAAAAAAAATTGCGTCAATTACGATACTGATTTCAGCTACGAATCCAAGGATTAGCTGGCTCAACCACTAACGTTGATCCTTTTCGTTTTATACCGACTGCACGGTAAGACTTTCTGATTTTATTTTTCTCCTCCGCCTTTTATTCGCTATTGCTCTTGATATTTTCTCAAGAGAATGTTGAACCCACCGGATGGTATTTCGTAGACTGAAAAGCGCTACTTCTCATTTCATTCAATTCCTAATCGTATATTTTATTTTCAATCTAAAGTATAAATACATTTAACAAATAATAATTGTCTTGGAAAAAAGTATTAAATCGATCTTATGAACGATAAAAGATGATGACGTAATCGATGGACTAACGAAAAGGGTATCAAGGGTCGGAAGAGGCGGCGATAATAATTCGGTAGGTTTGTTCGAGGGCATATTTTCGATTATCGTCCAACGGAGTGTAATCCCAGCACGTAAATGGTGGATTGTCTCTGTATCAGCTGAAAGATGAGACACTGCGGGTTTGATGGAATGAGAGTAGTACGAATATAAAACGAAAAAGTAGATGGAAAGAGAGAAAGAGAGAGAGAGAGAGAGAGAGTATCGAGAGATATAGAAAATGTTTCTGTTCTGAGGGGGTGTGGGTTTGGAAAAAAGACAGAAGAAGCGAAGAAGAAGGACTGGAATGCCAAGGGGTGATAGGGGTGGTTTGAAGACATTGGAAAAGCAGGCTACGAGCGTAGCGCGTGGCTCTTTAAAAAGAAAGCGAGATAAACAGACAGTTTCGAACGTAAGAGGGTGGTTGGAAAGAGGGAATGAAAGAGGAGGGAATAAGGAAAGGGAGGAAATGTAAATTTCCATCGAGGTGGAAGGAAAGAGAAAAGAATAAGGGCTCGAACGCCGTGAGTATATTGAGTGAAGAGACTGCGCCCTCACTCTTCCGTACAAACCTCCAAGAATACCACCCGCTCTCGACCCTCTTGCCCTCCCCATTTTATATTTCCAGCATCCATCGGAGGTGGATGGGAGAAAGACTTCTTTAAATTTCATGTGCCAATTGTGAGCGTTTGTCTTCACTTTGTTTCGACTGCAATGATCGTGAAGAAAAAAGTCTTGAGCGACGAGGCACAGACAGGATGAGGGAAAGGATCAACAACGATAGGGACTGGGTGCAAGATGAGGAAGTAAAAGAAAAAAAAACGATAAAAAAAGTAGCGTATTTGCGGAAGGGCCCGTTGAACGTTGCGACGTGCCTTGAAATCGTTCGCGAAACAACTAGAGTGAAAGATAAACACGACGTAAAGAGGAAATAATTAAGAATTTCTTCGTCCATTTTTATACGTCAACATTTTCAAACTTTGTTTTTAAAACGTTTTACTCATAAGTCATTGTTTTATTGCTAGAAGTTTTCGATTATTTATTTCGAATATCGTTGTAAAGAAAAGTTAACCAATCTGCAAAAATCCAACCTCTGACGCGAGAACACACAAAACGACTTATATACGTGAGCAAATTCTTAAAAAAAAATTGTATCCGATGAAATGTCGAGTTCAGTTAAATTTCGTGCCAGGTCAAATGTAAAAGACACAACTACGAGAATCGAGAAAATATGAAACCAAAAATAAGCAAAAAAAATCGAAGTGAGATGTAGAGAAAGATACGAAAGAACCTGAAGACGTTGATTTTTCGGACAGGACGACGTTTGACGTTGGCAAAAAATTCAATGTCCGTGCTCGTGGTAACGGAAGGTTTTTTCGTCTCAGAGTCTAGTAAGTGTAGTAAGGAGTAAGAAAAAGGATAAAATCGAGTTGAGAGACCCAAATCTGAATAAAGTCGACCAAATGACCATTCAAAAGGCCAGACAAGACGAAATCGAAAAAAATAATAATAGTTCGCAGTCATTCCCATTAACCACTACGAAGTAAAGTGATAAGAAAAAAAAAGTTGTCAATTAACTATTAAATGCTAATTATTTTAATGTTAAATCGATAAAAAATGTTTTTCGTAGTATGAAAATATGTGCAAATCTTACGAACTGAAAAAAAAATGATTGCAGTCGTTTTTTTTTTATCTGAAGCCAATCACTGCGTACGCGGCTTAAATCTTTAGAGACTAAAGGGAGAGAGAGAGAGAGAGACAGAGAAAAAAAGGAGGAAGAGCGAGTGACAGGGAATGGGTTTTCGTCACAGTCCCCAGTGAGATTCCCAGGGCGCGTGAACGATATTCGAATAGAAGGGTGGATCGGTGTCCAGGACGGATAAAGTGAAAGATTCCCGGCGCTATACGGCGGGGGTGGATATCATGAGCTGAGGCTGGTGGTCGGTCGGAGGGCGACAGGGGTTGAAATTCGGTTGGACTGGGGACAGGCCGGAAGAGCGAGACCTCGACTGGAGCTTTTGCGGAGTGCGGGTATCTCAAAAAGGATGGGGGAGGGTTGGAAAGGGGGTTGGTCGCGGTACGTGCTTCGCATACCGAACGAACTTTCGCGATAGAGTGCGGAAAAAAGGCGACAAAAAGCGAGAACGTTGTGGACTACGAGTAAAGTAAAAAATAAATGAAAAAAAAAAAAAAAGAAAGAAGGCGATAGAAAAAAGGTTGGAAAAGCTTCGCGAAACGAAAGGAACGCGTTTGCGAGGAAAGAGACTCGTGGCTTTCTCTTCGAGAATATACACGGCAAGGGTGTCTTGTGGTTCTCGTTTCGACGTTAACTGAGAGAGCAACAGTCTCGCTGAATAAACACAAAGTCCAGTTAAAGTCGTAATAAATGTCTCCGGGATTTCCGATCGCTTCGTTTTCATGGCGCCTATAACCATTGGCTCTTTATCTTTTCTCTTCCTCTTTGTTTCGCCCACTCGATGTTATACGCTTTGCATCCTCGAGGGTGAAAATTGACGGGTTTATCGTCGAGGTATTCGTTGTTACTAAGAAAATTTCCATACGTCTGTAGGACAAGGATAATTTAGGAAAATTTGTCAAAACCATACGATTTTATGAAAATTTTATTACCTGAAATTGATAAATACATTGAAATCGTTTATAAAATTATTTTTCATCAAGAAAATCGAATCATAAATCTACTTGGATTATTTGTGTCACCTGGCAGTTGTATTTTTTTTTTTTTTTTTTCGTTACGAAACGTAAACCGTCCGAAAAAATCGATCCCACATGTGTTTACAACCGAGACTCTGAGGGCTTCGGGCGATAGCGAGATTGAACGATTATTACTGGGCGACAGGGCTCGAGATTAAATTATTATCAGCACAACGTTTGCGTGACGGGAAAATTGAAGCTTCTCGAAGTCATACAGGAAAAATAATAAAAACACAAAGAAGATTCAAAAATTTCGAACGTCTTTGTTGAAACAACCAATTTTTAAGGTCTGAACAGAAAAGTGAACAATCGAAAGCCATGGATAACGTTAGAGCAAGCTAAAATGGTTTGAAATGTGGTTTGTCATTTTGTGTTGACACGTGGTGTGTCAGAGAGCCAGGAGCAAAAGCTTCGTAACAAAGGTGAAGGGAAGTGCATGTGTTCCGTCGTCAGAGTTGTTGAAATAATAAAGATTGTTATTCTAGTCAGTCCGACAGTTAGTCTTCGAAAGTAGAGGAACCTAAAGGTATATATATATATATATATATGTATGTGTACGAGAAAGGACGAAAAATTTGAATTCCTAGAGCATTCGGTTTGAGTTTGTTCCCCAAGGGAGTGAGAAACTTCGGTTTTTTCCTGAGAATTGTAGAACTCGACTGCATCTCTTTCCACATCCAATTCCCTTTGGACAACGTGCAACTGATAACACGATCGAAATGCCAGAGACTGAATAGTTCTGGAGCGACAAAAGTTTCAACGAAATTCACGTAAATGGTACTCTTTGAATAAAAATATACGTGCAACATAAAAAGTTCGATGTGAGATCGAAAAAAAGTGCAAAATTATATGGCACATGGAAGTCATTTGAAAATAAACAATTGGAGAACAAAGAGGAAGAAAAATGATAAAAACAAAAAAAAACATTTTAGATCAAATGTGAATAGGGCTGTTGAGTATTTGCAGAAGGTAACTCGCTGGAGAAGACTCGGATGTTATATAACGTTGGTGACGTATTATTGGCAGGGGCTTGTAAAGCACGTGAGGGTTGCAGGAGTATGAGAAGAATGAGGAGGAGGAAGGTCGTTTGGCAATCTTTGGGGGATTCCGTGGATACAATGGGATCTCAATACATCACCTCACCTAAACCGTGAAGTCTTGCGATTCATGTATATAGGTTTGAGCACCTTGGGCAACTATATATGTATATATAAGACGTTGGGCGTTAGTCTCATCCGTTCCCTTCGGTTTTCCCTCTACAGTCGCGATCTATCCTCTTTTTGGTGCCTCAAAATGTGTCTCTTTCTCTCTTGCGTTCCATTCCACCTCGCAAATGCCGTAATACCTTAGAAGAGCCGACGTAATAGCTGCCAGTGCCATCCTCGGAGAGTTATAGTTCAACAAGGCTAAAGACATGTATATATACGTGTATATACACACATATAAATATGTATATATACATATATATATATGTATGAAGAGAATATGGCTACCCAGGGGAATCCTGGTATCTTCTCTCGCTCTTCGTGACATTGTAGCCCGGCATGCATTGCAGTGCAGCAATATAGCGCAAGCTCAAGCTTCCAAGCCGCCGTTGCAGAAGGATTTCTGCGAGGGGGCAGAGGAGAGTTTTGGAGGAGGCAACATGGGCGGAGGTCGTAGAGTCCAAAATGGCCGACCAGAAGTTGATGGTTGCTTTGGGCGAGACGTGGGGTCTCGACGCGACAACGAGAACCAGCATAAGACATCAAGACAAGCAACTGACGATTGTTGATGTCATTCACTCATAAATATATCTCGTAGTCGTCAAGTTATTTAATTGCGCAAATAATTCAAGGAGGCTTTATTGGATTCTTAAAGTTCCGCATATGTTACCATTATTTATGTTGGAAATGAGGACTGGAGAACATGCAGCACGTTGAATGTGACATCAGACGCTTCCTCAGGGTCGTAAGAATCCAGGAATTCCAGAGGCTCAGAGAACACCTATGAAAAGCATAGATGTTGCGAGTCTGAAGGGACGGGTAAGATGGAGGGGTGTTGCAAGCTGAAGCACAAAGTATAAGAACCTTAGAAGTTTGTGGGGTAGCTATACAAGGATGAAATGATCCAACCTCCTGCCGGCATTCCAGGCGGGATAGAAAGGCGTGGGGTTGAGATGAAACCCCGTCAGGGAAAGGTGTGCATATCCTGTTGGCATGGAGGGATAAGATGGAAAAAATAAAATGGACGTTAAAGCGGAGTCAGAGCAGGCGAGGAGCTGAAGAACCGGAGGAAGGTATAAAACGAGTACGTTGACTCCTCGTGGAAACCGTGGATGACATCGGTGAAGGGAAGAGCAAGGAAGGAAAGTTGTTGAAGGTATGTGGAGACGCAAAGAAGGCGCAAATGTTGAGATGGAAGAGGCTGACAAGGAGGAGAGGAGAAGCAGGAACACAGAGAAGAAGAAAAAGGGGAAGAGTACGCACGTAGATGTGCAGGATCTTTTCGTCCTCGCTTCCTAAGGCCTGTTGGGCATGTCCTCTTTCACCATCCGTGTGTTGGTCTATAGCTGAGTATAGTAGAGAGTCGGTGGAGAATGTGAGAAAGTGGGGGAGGCAGTGAGCAAGAAGCGAATGGACTGCATGTAAGTGTGGAAAGATGTATGTGTCAGTATGTGCAGCACATAGACAGCGGCGACGAAGCCGAGCTGCAGATAGTAGTTGAAGGAGTGAAAGATTCGAGCGGCATGATTGAGAAGAAGAAAGATGGAGAATGAGCGAGAGGGGAGATTGGACGCTAGGGAGACAGCCTATCAGGATGCTGGGACGTCGTCCGAGAAAATGAGTGCGAGAAAAGGGAAGGAGGGGGGCGGTTCAGCAAGAGAAAGAGACTGAGAGGGAACAGATATTTCATATATACATACATATGAACAATACAGAAACGTTTTCCTCGTCTTCTCGCGTCGTAGACGTCGACGACGTTCTCCGTGTCTTCTCCTACACCCACACTAAACTCTTACCTATTATATACTACATGGATACAGGTATATTTACTTGGTTCTTTATGTATATATGTTGCTTGGTAGCTGACGTTGCTCGTCGGCGCACATTTCGCTTACTACCTATATGTCTATATATTTATATATATATAATGTACCTAGAAGGCGTGGTCAACGGGTACGATACTCTTCCCGGTGAATATAAGCTCGACTACGCGCACCTTCGCACCTGCCACCCGCCAACACCGGCAGACAGATACCAGAATGGGGAAAGGACACGCCCTCCAACGGAATTTCAACTCGAACCGCCTACACTCGACCCTCTCTACTCTCTCATCCACAATTATCCTCTCCTTTTCTCTCTCTCTCTCTTTCTCTTTCTTGTAATATACGAGTATGTAGAAATGTACATATATATAACAGGTACGTATATACTTTTTCGTATACACCTAGTGTATATCATCTTGGCAGAACCGCACTTTGCTTTTGCTTCTTCTTCTTCCACCTGTACGTATATGTTTTAGTATACGACTTATTTCTTTCTCTGTTTTCTGCTTTTACTAACCTTCCGCTGAACCGTGACGCTGGCTCCGACTCAAACTATTCAAACCTGTTTGTCTGTGTCTGTACATTTGTTCGTGTATGATTATTTTTGTGACGTTAACTTTGCAGCATCCACACATCTCTTTTTTCACTAGTTCCTTTTTTTTCTTGCAACCTCATCTCTTACCAGTCTCGTCTCAGGGATTTATTCGGCGTCCAGGGACTAGTTGGTGCTCTTGGAAACGTCGACAGAAAAAAATGAGATTAATCCAAATTTGGAGCATTCTGATTTGTTGTTGATGTTCCCACGTGCCTGAACTGGACAATGCATACCGATCTTGAATTTATCATCCGCTGACTTTTTATCGTTTGCCTAAACGTGATATTCAATCTCACTATGAAATTTTGTTCCTGGACCCTATTTTTTCCTATATTTTACACTACCTCCTGCCATTTTTTACGAGCTCCACGTATTCAAATGGTTTATAGAGCTGGCAGGATTTACTACTCTTCGAACATAAACCCGAAGACGACCGATTATGGATGTGATGTTAGTACAAAAAATAAAAAGTCGTTTCGAGTCTTCGATCCACACATCAATGACGACTACTAGCACTTTTTTTTCAAGATCTATAGACCACTCTTTTTAGCCTTGGGACGTAAGACTTTAAGTTGAAAAGTTTGAAAAAGTAAGTACTTCTGGAAATTCATTCTGTCGTATATTTTCTACTATTCCTTCCGATGAAATACAAAAACAAAATATTCGACATTAACTGCAATCGAATGACTTTACTTTTCGAGACATGGGTCGATATATGTTGTCCTACCATTTTATGACAGTTTTTTAATTACTCAACTACTTTCGTATCGATTTTTCGTTGGTATATGGTCCGTAGGACATTTATGAAAATAAAAATCTCATGACATTACTTATTTCATAAACGCATTAATATCATGTATAAACAAACAGTTAAAATTTGTACTATTTCATGAAAAATGTATTTTCTACTAATTTACTGTGAAAATCGAGATGATAATTTATTCACGAACTCAATACACTCCAAAGAATTGTTTAAAATTTTTTCATAATTTTTCGGTCGTTAGTTTTCGTGAAAATAAAAGATACTATCGTTTTTATTCTAGTTTCCAATTTACAATAGCATTGTTCCAAAACTTCCCCTTGTTTTCAAATTTTTAGTTTACATTCGTAGTCATCGACCCCTAAAACTTTTGCATGCCAATTGTATGTAAAGAAAAATATATGCCTCGAAGTGTTGACCTAAACTGGAAACATTGATTCTGGGTGTTGAATAATAAATAATAACTATATTGATTTCGCAAACTTTGCTCTCGTAATTTCGACTTCAGTTTTCACGGTCTCGATGAACAAGAATTATGGTAAAGGAGGACATCTTGAAATATTTTCTTTTCAATTTTGTAGAACAAAAGGAAAGTTTTATAACAAAGAGCATTGCTGACGTCTGGTTTCCAGTTGTTTTTGACAACAACTTAGTGAATTTACAAATGTTTTGACATATCAACAATTGAAATGAATCTAAATGAAGAGGGAATCAATTTTCGTCACTAGAAATTCAATTATTTTGAACAGAAAATTGCAAAAAAAAAAAAAAAATATATAAAGAATGCTTTTTTTTTAGAGAATTAAAATATTTCCGTACATAATAAATCGAGCAAAATTTTTTTTTAAATTCTCTTCTGACGCTCTGTAGATAATACGATATGAAATTATTTTCGGAACGGAAAGTTTTTCGAATTATTTCCTCATGATTTTTGAAACGTCATGTGTCATGACTTTCTTAAATTTATATCTGACATTAAATGCCCCGGGAGTATAATGTTCTGGAGAAACATGTTTTTAGAATTATTAACACCTGAATGAATAGCCATTTAAAAATATCGGTTTAGAATTGCTGACGTAATTTGCATGTATAATTTTCTAAGGCGATATATATATATATATATATATTGATAGTATTTACAAAATAAGTGAAGAGCCATGTGTATTTGAGCTACGAGAGGGTTCATTAACTCCTTAATTATCGGCATGCGTGGGTATGCATGTAAGTCTTGTGGAAACAAGACATCGTGTAAGGAATACAACAACGTCCCGAAACTACGTATAAGATGCGGGGCAAAGTTGGAGGATGGCAGGAAGCATATTAGCACACGCTTGTTAGAGTTTAACTCTTCCCTCGACTGTATATCTAGTTCAACAGAACAACATGATGATAAGCCTGAATTAACAGTTTCAAGCCATTACAAATATAACAACTGTTGGCATTACTAATCACCTAATAATTTCGTTCAAGTTCTAATTATTTGTACCTGCCAGTGGAATTGAATGATAGACAGAAAATGTTTCATTTTAACTTCGCATTTCAAACACTTGCAGGATGAATTACGTCCATCCAATAAATCAGTAATCAACAAATAACAAACGACTTTGTATTACGAGAATTCTATATGAAAGCCATATTTTCGATAATCTTAAGGTCATCGACCCTTTCTGAAGCCAATACAACGTTTTTTTCGTATTTTTAGTAAGAGTATTTAATAAAGGAATTAGAAAATAATTGATTCGTGAGTAAGAGGTTGGTGTTTCTTCAAATTTGCAAGAATTCTTGCCTCCTAATTTCTACCAATTTTTAAATAAATCGGTGCTGGCCCAGGAATTTTGAAAGGATCGTGTGAAGGCAAATATTGAGAGTAGAATAGAAAAAAATGAAATCACAGGTAACAGGACCGTGAATAGTTATATGTATACAGGAGAACAGAAAACGAGGGCGATTGAGGGAGGGCTTGGACTAAAAGCACGTGGAGCACCAGCGACGCGCGCTTCTCTCTGGAATACAGTTTCTATACTTGTATATATATTTATCGGGCTTTCCACCCTTCATCCACCACCTTTTCATCCCCCTCCCACTTGTTGTGCTTTACCAGGGTGTTGCTATGTTGCCTTGTGTATCGAGAAAGTTCAACGCCAAGCCAGACGATGTTTCCCATCTCGTTTAGTCGCTGCGTGGATGCGCATCAAAACGGTACAACCCCTGAATCAACAGGCTTCCCTCAGGCACGTCCACAATTTTATTTTCTCGTCTTTTTATTTCGTCCTCTTTCGTTATTTCCAACAGTACGACTTTTCTTTCATTAAAAGCTCCTCAAATGAGTGACGTCAATTTTTATACTAAAAAAACGTGTTAAATTTCAATATATTCGTATTCTTTCCACGTGGTTTGTACTCGGAGACGAAATCGAAAGCTCTCATGGGTTCAAGAACTTATTAAAGCTGCTCAGACCTTGGGCCATTTTGAAGACCACAATGTCAAGCGAGGGAGATTCACAGCTGAAACTTCGGTTCCTTCAAGGGGATGGATGATTGTCCTTGTAGGAAGTTCTTACATCGCTGAGATCACTTAAGGCGGTTATTTGGCAAGAGAAGGATCTTGGAAAATCTACAGGAAAAGATCATTGTGTATGAACTAAAGGAAGGCTTCGTCTTGACCTAATTTTAATAAGATAACAACGAATCCATCTTTTAAGAGACTTTTCCAATGTGAAGGACCTGAGAGTTGCCTATTTAGATATATTTTTTTTTTTTTCAAGCAATGAATTTCTACACGTTTTGTTTTATTTTTCGGCCTCTCCGAAATAATACCTAAAAAATAGTAGGGCCTGGCGGTGAACGTTCTTACTCCTCTAAAGATTGTTTAAATTTAGCAATTAGAAAATCCCTTAAACCTCAATCACTTTTATAACTCTAAGCAAAAGCCACTTGATAAAAAACCATTGAGAATTGGTTTATTTTCTATTCAGTATATAGCAATGGAGGTTTCGTCTTTGAGTACATATTGGCATGTAAATTAATTCAGCGATTTAATATGTTCGATAAATTTAAGGATTGGTAGCTGAGGTACGTGAATGTAAAGCACAACTAGAGAGAAGATGGTAAAGATTGAGATTAACGAAGAAGGCAATAGAGAGGGAGAGTAAGGAGAGGGAGGTAAAGAACTTTCGATAATTCGTTCGGTATTAAAAGGGTGGGAAAGGTATGAAGAGGGCAGCAGAGGGTCGAGATAGATCGAGAGTGAATCGCCGACACGTCGTTTCCTCGATCGAGTTTTGCTTTTTGCTATGTAATCGTGAACGGAAGGAGAATTCATTGGAAGGGAGGCAAAGGTATGTGTAGGTTTATGTGAAGAGGTTGGAAAAGGAGCACATCACCTTTCCCTTGGGGCGGCTTACATCCTTTTGGATGTTTGACGTCACCCCCTCGATATCTTGCTCGTTTCTACCTGGCGAGATGTTCTTGGTTTGCCTTACATAGATAGACATATATTTAGTGGATAAAATATATAGTAATGGTAAAGGAAGATGTGACTAGGGTAGTCTAAGGAGCAATTGGTATGCAAGGAGTAAAGCCATTCATCTCCCGATCTCCGGCAGTCGCGACCTCTGGATATAAATTAGCTTTTGTTTAGCATTCAATGCAAGATCTCGCGCGAGGTTGTTCGAGTGAGTGAGGAAGCTTCAATGAATAAGAATAAAAAGTAAAAAGATCTCGAAAAATTTGAGCAAAGTTTTTTAGAAGTCATTGAACGACCAATTTATTCCGGCTTGAAGATCGGTTTTGTTGAAGGAAATATATATAAGCAACGAATTGGAACACATTGGCGAACACCCGAAGGGTAAGTTCATTGCAATTAACGTCAGTGCTATATAAGCCAAGCAGTCAAAGCAGCAACAGAAACGATGAGAAAAACCTGAGCCAATTAAACATTCGCGATTGCCATGAAAAGGAATCGCCCTGGCGTTGAAAAGAAATTAAATTCTCCAAGCTCTGCTTTTCTTCGTAGTGTGTGTATATAATTACCATCTATATTATACAAAGCGTGGCTACGGGTAAAAATACTTTTAAAGCTTGAAATGCGAACGGAGCTCCGATCAAAAGGAGCAAACCGAAAATCATCCCCCTTTTGTGACTCTCACACGGACCACCAACGATTGTCAGTTTTTCCAATAATACGAAGAAGACCTCGAAATAACTCTTTTGTCAAGCTAATTCATTCGTATATTTTTTCTTGAATATCGCAGGAAATATATTTTATCGAGAATATCCGGTATAATTGGATTGTCAGAGGGTGAAAGACAGGGATGTGGAGAAGAGGAAGCGGGAGAAAAGCAACGTTTCAATTTCGAGTAAATAGAGTATCGCATATTTAAATAATAAAAAATAATAAAAAAAAAAGCTTTGACGATCATTATTTCAGTCGATTAACCCCGCTTTGTTTCGTTAAATTCGATCGCACCGTCACAAAAAAAAAACGAAAAAGAAAAAAACAAAAAAAAAATGTTCATCTCAATTACGTACTAATTAAAGAAGAAAATTGGAAGGACTTGGACTATTTTAATATGAATGTAAGCTCGGAGTGATGGGAGAATGTCATTGTGGCAAGGAAGAAGAATTTTGAAGGAAGAACAGAGAAAACGTGAGTCTACTATAGAGATGTAAAGCTTCGTTGAAGAGAACACGCGAGACTAGCAGTTCGAGACAAGACAGAGGTACATGTAAGAGTTTGAGGAACACCGAGTAGAAATAAGGGGTTAAACGAGAAGGAAAAGAGAGATAGAGAAAGAGAACGAATATATGAAGTGAAGGTAAAGATCGTAAGGAGTGAGCCTGGGACAAGGGGACATTGGGAGGGGGGTGAAAGGGTGTGAGGACGAAAAGCCAGGGTAACTAGCTTGGAATAATTAATAAATGCGAAAATGCATTAGTATGCGTCGCATGGGATGAGTTTGAGTACGGATCTCGACGAGACCTCTTGTTCATGTATATATATATATATATTAACAAATGTATGTACATAGTCTCGTATTAAGGGAAGAGGTGCTCTGTGTGTCTCGACCAGGCCGAGGCCAAGCCGAGGAGAGACCAACCCTGGAATTATAAAATAATAAAGAGAAAATTACGTAATGCTAGGATCAGATGAGAATTAGAGGACAATGAGGACGGTTCTGGAACGAGTCTTTCCAACCACCTCAGTTTAGCTGCATGATGGCGACCACGAAATGGGAACAAGACTGGGGGATGAAAAGATGAGAGGCAGGCACTCCTCTTCCTCTTTTTTCTTTTTCTAGCAGAAACAGCACAGAATTCTGCGTTGCCTGTTCATCCAAGGAAGAAAGTTAGTATATTCTATATGTACATTGGCTGTCCTGGTGGCCCATGGGGTAGAAAAGCGGAGGTCGAGGACCAGACGTCTTAATGTCTGCAACGTCTGGGCCTCTCGCTCCCTCGCTCGTGTTTCTCCCTTCACAGCGCCATTTTCTTTCGCGTTAATAACTATCCTTCCAACCATCCCTTAACCCTTCCTCCCTTATCCCCTCCCTCCTTAATACCCGTCGAGCCAACGTGTTTTCGATAAAAGATCCGGCTGTAAATTTTATCTTGGATCTAATCGTTTTGTTTCCCACCTGAATCAAGAAAAGTTTCAATATCTACGCAATGCATTTTCTTCTATTAACATTTTTGCCAAGTAAAGCTCCCGCAATATTTTTCGTTCAGAGAGTTTTTTTTGTTTTTCAAGAAATATTCAACATTTTTTAATCTTATGGAATTATTTTCGGACGATAATCCGCACTCTCGAGTGACAAAAATGCTTTTTAATTCCGTGCGATTGATTTAATAATAGAGTGCAAAGAGAAATGGTTTAAAAAAATACGAAATTGCATTTTACAAAGAAGCGAATGAAAGATAAAAGTTTGATACTATATCCTAATAAAAAAAACAAACGAAAACCCGTTCGCGCGTCACTAATCGCAGAGAGATTCCTAATTAGTAGTCGGAAGGGAAAGCGGCACCGTCGCGACTTTGTAAATGGTAACAATGTTACGTAATTAGGTAAAAAGTTCTGTAATCAAGAAGTAGATCTTCTGTGACTCACTTTCTTCTCTCTTTCTTGCTTTTCTACTCTTCGTCTTCGCACCCTATCTCCATTCTGCGTTACCCTTCTCTACGAAAAAGGCTCCATTGCGCTTCCACCTCACTTTGTATTAAAATAGTCTCGCTAGGAAAGCGAGCTTTGCGTTCTGCATATTTTATATTTATACCATTTCTACATGTCATATTATTAACCAAGGGGTGCATTTTGAAAATGAAAACTGACTAAACTCCGTCCTGAAGTCAAAAAAAATATATACCATCCCAAAAAGTGTTAAAAAAATGTCAATAATTCTTAACTATCTCAAAAGTATCCTTTTTCAACCGTTTTCAACATTTCATATTACAAAAAATCGGTTAAAAATAAATAAATTTTTTACCAACTCAATTTCAAACACTTAAATACCGAGAATAAAATAATTTAATGACTTTACATCACGTTGGAAATCAATAATAAAAATTATTCGTGTGAAAAAAAGAAGAAAAAAAATACAGAAAATTATGGGAAATGGAGCAATACGAATGAATTGGTAATCCGATACAGTATAGTCAGCGATTTGTCGTTTGCACTCGTATAATTTTACTGACTGATCTCATCACGAGTATGAAGTTGAGAAGTAACGGAGAAGTTGTACACGGAAGAGGATCATTCTCTTGATATATAAATGTACGTATGATGGATTTTTATACGCTCGTCATAATGTCACGTATTCACGTGGATGATCGTGTACGTATTAAATGCTAAGAGAAAATGCACACGTCCGATAACTTTGCAGTATGGTTTCGTTATTGCAATACAGGCATAAAAAAATATAGACACATATATAAATGATATAAAGCATCAGGATGTGGAAGGTAAAATAGAGAAAGGGTAAAGTAACGTTTAACATTTGTCAGCATCGAAGGAAACCAATGGCAGCACAATACGTGTTTCTTAACTGTTAATTTATACTTTTTACTACTTCGAACGCTCATTACAATAGATTTGTTTTAGGTTTTAAATATATATTGTCTCCACATGTACAATAGTTTGTGATGGTCATATATATCGATAGATTTATGCGTACATAGTTTTTCTTAGCAATTGTGCACGTTTGCAGTTCTGGTAAACAGCACAAGAAATCGATAAATAAACGTGCTAAGGTAACAAACTGAATAGTGTGCATACTTTTTTTGTGTCGAGTAAAAAAAAACAAAGAGACGTGCTGTTTGAGCGTGATAAAACTGCGATATGCTGCAGTCATACATTTATTTTCTGCTTATAGACTTGAGAGTTGAGTGTTCGAGTTTGTACGTTAAACTTGTCGTAGACTATTTTTCTGTCGTTTCATTTATTCCTCTCGAGCTTCAATCGATGGGAACTAACCTCTCGTACCTTTTTCATGAGCATGTCGTATGACTCCTATGAATATTCTGACAATTTCCGAAAAAAAAAAAAAAAAAAAAAAAAAAAAAAACATTGAAGTTCGATGATTAATTTTTTTCTATCCAGTTATGAACAATAGTCCGGAGATAGAGGGTGACAAATTGATTGAATTCTGTTATAGTACGGATCATATCTACTGAATTATTTATTTTTAATTGACATTTATACTCGTGTCTTTTTGGTTAATGTTACTTTTGTTAATCAACTGTTTGTTCTTTTCGTTGATGAAGTTTCTTCGTATGTTTGACTGAGTTGTAGGGTTTTGAGGTTTTTTTTTTATAGTCACGTGTGGATGTGCGATAATTTTTTTTTTCTTCATTCAAGTATAAGAGCAAAGAGTGAAAATGAGCTTCGTAAGAAAAAAAATGCTCGAGTTTTTAGGCAAAGAGGCAGAGAGAGAAAGAGAGAGATATGCAAAGTCGAGCCGACATTTTTCCTTCTCGTATCACAATAGAAGACCGGATTTCTTTTTGTCCCGTCTTACAAGTTTCCCTCTTCCTAACCACGAAACCAACCCCTTGTTCTTCTCACTGTGCCGGAATTACAAATTTCGGACTCTTTTTTCGTCGTCGTTGGCGTCTTCGACCTTCTTCCTTTTCTTTCTCCGTGTTCTTTTATTTTTTTTTTCTTTTTTTTACTGCTGCGGGGTGTCCCACGCGTATCTTTATTGTGTCGAGGGTGATTAAGAGCATCGCGTGTCCGAGGTTTTCCCTCGGGAGAGACAGAAATACTCCTTAACCTTATAAATTTGTCACTATTTATTATTTGATGTGTCGTTAATTTATAAATCTGCTGTACAGAAAAAAATGAAGAAAACAAACAAATGTTTTCAAAATGTTAATATTTGTTTTTTTCTTTTTCGAACAAAAATCGTATTTCTTAGGATATTGATGAAAGTTTTTGAGCACTTTTTAAAAACTGGTCAATAACTCATGAATAAAAAGAACGGTTTAGAATGACGTAAGTACCTGTCAATCGACTAACCAAACGAGAAAAAAACATATTTGAACACAAAAAGAAAACGGTGCTTAAGGAATTTGTAGATGTACTTAAGAGAGTGCTCGATCGGTAGAGTCGTGCTTCGGCAAACCAATTGGGAATAAAACGTCGATTGGTTATATAGTACGTCAGTATGTGATAAAAGGTTGTGTATAACGAAAAAAAGCGGTAATACATGAATGGATTCTGTGGCTGTATGGACCAACGTATATTTATATATATATAGACATACAACAGGAGATTTCGAATCGTTTGACCTGCGGTTTAATAGACTGTAAACTCGCCACGAATGAGGCTGTTACGACAAAATTTAATGGTCAACAGATACGAGCAACTTTCTCTCTTTTCTTCTCTCTGTTTTCGTTGATTCTGTAAAAATGGACTTTGAGTCATTGGTTTTTTTTCCTCTATTGGTCCTCTCACAGTCTAAACAATGTTTTCCGAAGATAATATATTTCAAATCATGAAAAAAAAAATGATACAGTCGAGTATAACGATTAAAATATTGAAAAATAATAATTTTACTTACACTGGGTCGAGCGTGGCCGCGCGGATTAAGCTGCCAGGGAACCGTCGTTGGTTGAAAATGTTCCTTTCCCCAGGAACCGTTGTCGAAGGGGCTCTCACCAATGTGTCCCTGTAACAAAACAATCATTTTTTATTTTAACGACGAGTCATCAATTCAGTTCTCATCGATTTTATTCTTTTTTTTTTCTACAGATTACTCCTGTCTTTTTATTGGTTGAAAAATGAATCCTGGAGCTCAAAATAAAAGTGCAGTTTTATCGGATATTTTTTCATAATATATATCAGTGTCTTTTTTTTTATTTTGTGAGGAAATATCTTCCCTGCAGGTTTTTACAGTCAAACTTCCAGTCGGGTTGTACAACTCAAGAAAGAAGCAACCCTCGGACGACTTTACACCCCATAAGCCTTATTTTTCTTTTAACTTTACTTCTAACCTAGAAAGATCTTTTGGAGTGCGAAAGAAAAGCTCTCTTCGTGCACGACCGTGGTGGCCCATGCGAACGTAAATCATGCGGTATAATGAGAACGCTTCGTCTTCGGGTTGGACCCGCCAAAGCACCCTCTCGCTTCCAGTCTCGCGTCCGTTCAGACTTTTCTCGAGTTCTTTTATATATCATATTATTCCTTGGAGCTCACCATGTATATGTGGCAAGTATCATAACTAACAACTGGATAAAAATCGTATTTATGCATCACCGAGATCACAATAAATAAGGGAGCGTAATTCAATAAATAAGAAAACAAGATTTTTGGAGCCTGAGAGTTCCATGTTGAGTTGGTTACCAGTGAATCCTAATATTTCATCCCAATCTCTATGATTTCATATTAAAAATTGTCCATATTTTTTTATAGAAAAAAAAATAATATGAGAGTTGGAAACAAACATAAGAGAGAGTTGACTAAATATCCCAAGAAACAAATTATACAAATTTTTAACAGAATTTAATCTGTTTGAAAAAATAATTCAAATACCGAACATGATGAAATTTGGTGGAGAAACTAATTGAATATGGTAATTTAACGATTGTTATTAAATTTGGTTAACGACGTGGAGAGGCTCGATTGGATGTTCGTGTAATTAAGGGCTACGAGAAGGGTGATAGTTTTCAACACTTGAAAATCCATAAATATCCATGTTTGAAATGGTCGTGTCGATTCTAAGCTTCTGCGGTGACATATTCGACGGGAGATTTACAACAGAAACGTCATTAAGATCTCATATGGCGCCTGAAATAAAAGCTAAAATTAAACACCGATGAGGGCGTATAAACGTTGTGAATTTCGAAGGAGTCACATGGTGTTACATCGCTATTCGTCAAAGAGATATCACATTCTATAATATCAACGAGGTTTATATATCCTTCTCGCGATCGTATATAAAGGTGCTAGATTGCTCGATAATATTATCTTATTCGTTTACCATCAAGAAATCGAATAAAATTTTGCGAATTACGGTTTATACGATAGTGACAAGCATTCCCGAGGACAGTTTCTAATCTCGTGTAATTAAGGCGATGCCAACTTTCAGTTATTATCTTATAATATAGTTTGATGAAATATATATGTATACAAAAGTACATAATATACTATATAAAGCTTGTATATATAGTGAAGTTATTCTGTACGATTGGTCAACTCATTTATTCATGTTGACACGTTTGCAAAGACGTAGTAAATCGATCAATGACGAATTACTAAAGCTCCTTATTTTAACGCCTCTTCTCGTCTATTATAATCGAGTCTAATGTCACCAAAAGTCATAAAATCTTCCATATATACAGTTAGACAAAAAAACTAAAAGCATAACTATAATTTTTCTAATTGAAAAATGCATAGGGAACAAAATAAAAGTAATTTCATCGAAAAAAATAGACAATTATTGTCTCGCATAAAAGTAATTCAACGTTATAATTAAACTCTACGAGGCGAAGCTTCGTGCCAAAAAATTTTCACGAAATATTTATTTCCCTTACACGTCTGTCCATCACAAACGTTATCTACTTTGAGTCTCGTGTGCAAGTAGAAACAAACAAACGAGAAAGTAAATAACGAACGCTTTAGTAATCGTGGAAGCGCAGTGCCAAAAAGAAGAAAATGAGCAAGTAGAAGAGGAAAGTTGAGGGAAGACACAGTGATGCTTGTCATTCTGCATGTATTTTCAAAAATTTCCAAGCTCATAATACATCTAGACTGGGTCCCAAAATTATTTCATCCAGAACATGAAAAACTTTTTTTTACTGATTTGTAAAAACTTTTAACACAACCTGTACAAGTGTGAATTTCCGGAGGAGGAAGGAAAGAGAATGAGAGAAAGGAAGAGAGAAAGAGTTATTGAGGCTTACAATGTGCCATCTCATGTGCAAGTGCCACAGTCCACAACCGGTCAGAGAAACTTGACAACCAGCAGCTGGACACACACTCATTTTAAATACTCTGTATGCATATATACATGTATATAAGATGCTTCAAATTATTATATAGATATATATATGGTACGTGCACCTTACAGCAAACGTTATTCCAACGAGACAAAAGAAAACTCACGAGCAAACAAAACAAGCAAACAAGTAGTAATGACTGTGGATGCAAGCATATCTTCATGCACATAAACTTCTGGACTTCTACGTAATAAAAAGGCGTATTGTACAAGATTTGTCATGCAAAAAAGCATAACTATGTTGAGATTAATTTATTTTAGGTTTAAAGACATTTTAAAAGTTTAAAATCAACTGAAACATGTATTTTGTGATATATTAACAATATTTTGGCACCAAACATCATGGGAAGGAAATTTTCATATTTTCTTATAATTTTTATGTATGATTATACACATTTATATTTCTCAGTTGCTCGTGTTTTGATGTATAGTGTTATTACGTGATTTGTGTGTAGGTAGAAAAAAAAGGGGATGTTTAGAGGGTGTGTTTAAGATTCTTGAGAAGATTCTGTGAGGCTGCGAGAAATTCTCACTCTTTTGAGATTATTTAAGAATTGGCGAAAGCAACAACCCTCGGCAGTGTATTTGCCACCGATTCTTAGGGGTTGTAATTGGCAATATCTATCGAATTTTACAATAAATCTTTGTGAGCCTCCCGAGGGATGGAGAAAAAGGAAGAAAAATACGAGAGGTGAGAGTTTGTGGTTCGATAGGAACGTGAGAAAGAGAAGGGAGAGGATGAGGCAGAGTCGTTAGGGCTGGGAGGGAGGTTTTGTGCTTTGCTCGTGAAGCAATAAAACATGGGGTGTATCGCAACCCTCCAAGACAAGGGCCGACGCACCGTGCACTTAAATACGTTATCTTATCGTCGAATTAGGTCGCGGTTCGAGCCATACTTTTCCAGGTACATATACATGCGTGAAGAAGTTTGAGGGAGAATTAAACAACCCCTATGATGTTCTAAGGAAGCCTTGCCATGCGCGCATCTTCCTCTCACTTTCTCTTTTTCGTATTCGCGATAATGCGCATAAGTGTCAGTTAAATTTGCGACGAACCTTATCCTTTTCTTAACTCTACATAATATGCAAATATAAATATACACACACAACCAAAGACAATCCTCATCATCCCCCTCGAAGGATTCCAAGAAGTTAGTTTAGGGCTCAACGGAGAATCGGGGGTTAAAGATGTTTTGCAATCTCGCGTGCCTTAAACTAATCACAGTTTCCTTGTATCGCTTGGATTTCATAAATAAATAAAAAAAAGTATCAACAAATAGTTGTTTTCACTTGATTTTTGATAAACTCTTTAATTTTATATTCTAAAAATATGTATTTTTGGATATTTGGTGATTTTTTCACAATATATTGTTAGTTCAATGCATTTTTTTTTATTTCAATTTTCTTAAACAATATCCTGAAACCATTTGAGTGATTCGTACATGCAAAAACCTGGTTTGGAATTTTTGCGAGGCTTGCGTGACGCCCGACACCTTAATAATTATGTTCCTTTGTTGCAATGTATGGTTTGACTGCAACAGAGAGTTCCTGCAAGCGACAATAATTGCTTCTCACTTATGTATACGTGTTTTCTCTTAGAGGCAAACGAAACGATGTATAACACGGTCCCATTGTCTCATAACAGCAAAAATATACTCTGGGATAACATTGGAGTGGAAATTGAATCGAATATTGATTCGTAATAGAAATTAATTGTTTATCGTGCGACAGTCTCTCGAGTCGTCCATATAATCATAACAATTATTGTAAAATCTATTACAATCGATTATAGCGAGACAGGGAGTGACAAATATATATGCTATTATTGATTACGATGTTTTTAATGTTTCGCCAATGTTTTATTCGATCGATATTCATAGCGCGGTATGTAACGCTTACTCATACATTCCATATCAACAATTTAAATATTTTCTACTTTGTTTATTGTGTTTACTGAATAAGCACGTTTGCATCTCGCCCACGTGTATTTTTTTGTTTATTTTTCATCGTCCTTTTTTCTTCTTTATTCATTCCTCTCGACAGTTCACGAAACGGGCACATGTGCCTTGTCACCTTACGTGTTGCTCGAATTACCCACTCGTCTTCGAATGTGAGCAAAAAAAAACATTGTCTCGATACGAACTTCGGTAGCTAATTATAAAAGCACGTTTTGTCGACTCGAGTTTTCTAATAGTTAACAATTTTTAATATTGTTTAATCTATTTCTAGAAATGAATATTTGTTCAAAGTTCTAAGCGATTTTGAATAAAATTAAATAAAAATAAAAAAAATAGTGAACGATGACAAAGTTGAAAAAAATAAATGCTTGTGAAGTTTTTTCTAACAACTCGAACAATTTCCTTTTGTTTCCAAACTTTGAAAATATTTTTCGCCCCCAGCCTTTGTCCAACAGAATTTTTTCAACCGTTGCTCGACATCTTTTCGTGTATGGATAAACTCTTTCACACGTTTGACCAGCGGTAAATAGCCTTGAAAAAAACGAAAAAAAAATATATATAAGAAGGAAATACGACGAGGCTAAAGTATGCTGTATACATTTGTATAGACATATAGCGTCAATAGTTCCCCTCAGAAACCGCGTCGGACGCGTTGTCCGTCCAAAAATAAACGCGTTGTTTATTCACAATTAAGCCGGATGCTGGTGTTTGCTTTGGAGCAAATTGTTTTGTTCGGTTTGGTCGAGGCAACACAGAACGTAAGGAGAGACATCAGAGAATGAGACAGCGTTGAAACGTGACAGAGTACTTACACATGAATAAGTTATATGTCTTTCGTTGTCCTTGTAAACTTTCTTCATCCTTCATATTTATTTAAAAAGTTTATATTTATTTGTTTGTTATTTGAAATGAAAAAATATGAATAATAAAGAAAAGTTAAAAAATAAGGAGAAATCTGATTTCGTCTATCTCAAAAATTGCTACTAAAAATGAATTTTATTCATTAATTAGAATGTATTAATTAATAAAGAATTTTATAGTGTGATATAATTAGGAAAGATGTTAGAAATGTTTCTAGGAATAGGAAGAAAGTGTTTAGTTCTTGTCACCCTTGAGATGTCGTGTTCGTTTCTCTAAGCCCTTCGTGCAAAATCGGTCTAATTTACTTAAGAGGACACAAGTACTTAAGAACGAGAGAACCGAACAGAGGGAGAGAGAGAAAGAGAGAACGAGAGAAACGGTAAAGTATTTCGACGCCAGTAGCTCGTTCGTTTCTCTTCTCACGAGATTCCTTCTTGCGATGCCCGAAGGGTGAATCGAGCCAACTCTCACGATTACACACACGTTTTCACTCCGATACGTGCATAGGCACAACTAAGATGAGAACAATCTTACAGTTAATCTTGATTTAATCCTTGACAAGCGCTTAAGCGTTCCTAAACTGGCGTTAAATCGTTCTGCGTCTACTATACTCGTCGTTGTACATATCCTCCTCTCCTTCATCCTTTCTCTACGTCTAGAATGAATGGGACCTCGGTGTTAACTCACGTTGATTAAATTGTACTTAAGATTTTTTGCCAATTCTTTCCATGTGTTATCTTCCAAAATCAAGCTTTTCAATCGTCAACATTTTACACTAAAAAAATGACTATAGAACGATATTTCATTGCCAATTGTTATTTTATTGTTCTTATGAGGAGCAGTATTAAAAAATTGTCAAAATTTTTACCATCCTATAAGATGTAACAACTAACATTATGAAATTATTCCGCAAGTTATATGCAAATTAATAAAAATTAATAAAAAATTTTACTCTCGAACGTAACTATGGTCAGTCTACTACCTTAACGAGGATTTATTTTCACGATAGAACAAAAGAGCATTAAAATTAAATATCCTTAATTGGAATCAAATATAAATTTAGACATCCGTAGCCAAAAGGTCGAGGTACGTTTTGGAGCCCGAACAGTTCCAGTAGAAGCAATTAACATGAAATGCCCCATAGATTAATACTCCAAAGCAATTTCTCATTCACGTACAAAAAAAAATTGTTATTCATGCAAAAGGTACGCAATACTGACTCTCCCTTGGTGTCCTCTCTGTCTCTCTTTGTTCCATGAATCTTGAGAAGAGAAGAAAAGAACAGCAAAGAGGGGTTGAAGTATCATATTTAATTTTTATTATATCAGCCGTTGTATATGCATCACCGTATTCAGCCGAAGAGAGTTGTGTTCTTTTCTCGTAGTTTTGGCCACCGAAATTCTGGATCCTGTGAGCCAGAGAGATCGAGGGGGTGGTTTTCAGTAGCCTTACACTATATTTTTACTCTATATCGTAGCAAAAGGACTTATGGCTGTTATATCTATGTATTGTGCAGTAAACGGGCACGAGCTGTATGTAAATATTGCGTGATACATTGGATACTCGCTTATAAACACCCCATTTTTATTCGAGTAACGTTTTCGCAAGCTATACCGAACCACCCCGTGTCTCACAACCATCCCTTCCACAATACGACGACCCTCGACCCACCCCAAAGAAGTGTCGTGACCGAGAGAGCGACGTAAAGAAAGAGAAGGAAAGAGAAAAAAAAATCCGCGACCCACCCCCAAGTTTCGACCGTCAACTTCTTTTCGTAACGCGAAAAAAAAAAGCATCCACCTAAAAGACAGGGTATCCTTTACCACTTCAGCGTTTCCCACGATATCACGCGCGAGACCACTTTTTCATGCTCTTTAGCACCGATAACGATAAGAAAAAAATGGATCATAAAAATTCCAAAGGAAAAATAAATAAAAATAAAAATGGCATAAAAGGGATAAGGGACGTTCGGTGACCCCTTCGCTACAAAGTCGACAAGAGGATGACAACACGATTGGTATTCTATGAAAAAAAAAAAAATGAAAAAAATTCGGATAGAGTCCAATTGAATTTGGAGCTTTATCGCGTGGCTTACGCAAAAGAAGCCTTTTGCAAGTGGTAACCTTTTTTTTCCCTTTTACATGACATGGTGTGACGCTTTGTGCTTCTTCACTGATTGACGCCTGAATTTGACAGAGAGCTAACAATCTCCGGTCCCTCGTATACTTCTCGATTGCAGAACCTTTTTTTCGCACGAGTTATAGCAGGCGACGGTCATTCTGCTTTCGAGCCTCTTCAAATATTCCTGATTTTCACATGCACATATTTACGCATTGTTTAGATTTCATTTTTATTTTTACATAGACAAATTTAACCTGTCTATGGATTTTCTTTCCATCATGAAAGGTCGTACGATGTAAATTTCGTCAAAGAATTTGAAAGAATGATACAAAACTAATATTGTTTTTAGATGACAACAATTTTTATGATTTTTTTTTTTAACCACATTTTTTGTTGTATTTCAATATTCTAAACTTCATTGCAATGATTTCTTGGCGTTATGTGATCCTTGGAATTATATATAATGCCATAATAAACTTTCCAAGTCTGAGCGATGCTGGTATGTACTACTGCGGAATTTACGGCAGTGAAAAATTGGTTGTACGACTACGAGGACGCAACGGACGCAAAGTTACGTGAAGAAGAAGAAGAAGAAGAAGAAAAGAAAAGGATAGAACGAAGAAGAAAAAAGAGAGAGTGCTGTTTCCTCGGCAGGCGGCTTAACGCGATTATTTATTATTTCATACAGAGGTTTTTTTGCGTCGATAACGCGAAGGCGTCGGCTGTTGAATTAGCATTTTTTTGTTGTTTAAAAATGAAATATACCAAGATTCTCTTGAGTGTCCCGAACCCGGAGAAAGTATTTGGTGTATAAAAAAACGTATACACGTGAGAAAAGAGAGTAAGAGCAAGTGAGGGGTGGAAGGTTGAAAATCGCATGGAAAACGTGCCTCAGCGTCCACGAGGCCTCTTTTTCTCTCTCTTTCTCTCTGATCTCCAAATAAGTGAGCCCATGCTCTTCGGAATACGAAATTACGAGACCGCAAACGTCGAAGGACATTGCGGACTGTGAAAGTCTCTTACGCTCTTCCAAAAAGCCTACCAAACGTCCAGCAGCTCTTGACACATGCATTTTCAACCTTAATTCACAACATAAGTGAAATTTAGTTGAAAAAACATATTAATTTATTGAGAATTTCATTAATTAAATAATTTATTTTCATAATTTTGATTAAATATCTCAATCAGCAACGAGTTATTAAGACCTTTTCATTCAAATTATCAAAACGAGTAGGAATGAAGTTCCGCAAAAAGTTTGATAAACACATAAATGTCTAAGGATATGAAGCAAGAAGTTTTGTTATTATTTGAAGATCAAAACGAGGCGAATATCTAATTGCATTAACGAGGCCACTACGTATCTTTACCATCTGGTTCGTCATTTTATCATCCCCTCTTGGATTCCATCGGTAACGTTGGAAAGTGTTTGAGGCACTCGAGAGATTTCTACTGGGAAACATACGAACAAAACTTTGTCGATGATCAGAGTGGGAAAAGCACGCGTACAATCATACAGGAAAATGGAAGAGCGAAAGTGAGGAAGAAAGGGAGAAAGAGAGAGAAGGCAAAGGATACGTAGAATCCACGTTTGAACGTGAAACCATGTAAAATCTGTGAGGTACACAAGCGGCTTTCGTCGCTCCTATAAACCCGCACACCAATTACAAACACTGGTGGCTTCTCCATTCTCGATGTTAACTAAACACTAAATACTAACGATAGACATTGCAATCGCGAGAGGTGAACTCTCTGTGATACTATAAAGCCACGCCTGGAATACAGACCCGGCTTTTCAGTATTGTACATACTCTGTTTATATTGCCAAAACCAACTGGTACAGATGTAAACGTACGTACAGGATCAAGGACGTTTAAGCGTCTCCCTAGTACGCGCTCCGACGTCTCGCATCAGAGAAAATTCTCATAACCATAGATATCTCATGGTTTTTCACCTTTTGTACTCCAATTACAAGATTCATTAATTATGGAGTTTGAAGACATCGAAATAGGGATTAATTCTGGACCAAAACTTTTCAATGATTCAATCACTGGAGAGTTCCAAATTTTTTCGAGAAATTAAATCATTGAAATGACAGATAAATTTGTCATTTTATCATCTTTACAGACATGTTTATTTAGGAAAATATAAATAAATAAATTATAGACGAAGACGTTGATTATTTTCATTATTATAATTATTATTATTGTGAGAATTTTCAAGAAGATTGGACCTAAAACGTACGTTTACATCGATTAGGATTTTTTGATGTTTTAAAAAGTTTATGCGAGTAAAGTTAATTATGATTAATTTGAATCGAGTGGTATTAATAAGTAATTATCGAAAATGATGAATCGATGTAATCATAACCACACCTAACGCGATTTATTGCAACTGTGTGGAAACATTTCGTATGGCAAAACTCGTGAATTGCTGAATTCCGTGTTTGGTAGGTTTAATGGATGGCATTGGTGGCACGCATGCAACACAGCTTGATGCACACGAAGCAGAGTTTGAGGGTTTTTGGTCAGGAGATTGAAGTATGAATTCAGTTACGAAAATATGCTGAAAAAAGTGCTGGTCAACATTTACAGGAAAAGTTGAGAAACGAAGGTCATTTTTTGTTTGCAATTGTTTCAAAAACTATTCTCGTTTAATGAGAAATGAAATTTTGAGACTTCCTGTAGCAGATAACCAATAAAAAAGGACGCTTGAATTAAAAAAAAAATGATTCTGATATTCTTGGAAGGTGTATTGCACCTTCGAGGGAAGAAACAAGTAGTTTTTATGGTATTGAAGAACGTCAGGGTACAACCACCCTTTCATCCCTTGCGACACCCTCTCGTCGAGAACTCTCGAGGCAACCCTCGAACCAACAACGCCGCACCCTCACGATTCTAGTATTAAATCTGGCCTCCTTTCCTATTACTGTTATACATACTCAACCCCTACAACCTGCACCTTAACAATACCTTTGCTCTTCGTACTTGCCACATTCCAACGTACCTCTTTCGACCCCTAAACCCTACTGTAACATTATCCTTGTGGCAAACCGGTTCTTCGTTCTTCAATGAATTCTCTGGTTATGTTTCTTCGATAATTTCAAGGTCGTAGAAGCTTCAGAGGATTCTAGATCAAAAATTGCTGATCTGCAACCTTTTTTTTCGAAGTATTGATACCAAGAAATTGATTTTCCATCAAATTTATGTAATCCAATGAACAGGATTGAAAATATTGTTTGCAATTTGTATTTTTAACCTTCAAATTATTTGTAGGAAAGTTTTGGGGAAATCCTTGAATTTCTTTGGTCATCAATGACATTCGTTCTCATTGGCTGATTGGAAAAAGTTCAGATTCCTTCTTGAAAGCTTCGAGAGGACGGCCATAGTTTTGCGGATTTAAATGAGACTCTTTTCTATACTTGTTTGAGAGCTCGGGGGCAGAAAGAAGAGACTAAATACTGTTGCCGAACGTCGTTTCGTAGATACGGATCAGCGGTGTCGATCTACCCAGCCGTGCATTTCACGGACAAGCCTCGTCGACTTTGTTGGATATATAAGAGAGAGGGATTTGGAAAATCACGTTTTTGGTACCGCCGCACCAGTCTCCGCGGGTTTGTTCTGGTCCCGTGGGTGCAACGTTTGTTACAAACCCGAGTGCACAGCAAACCGTTGGTTTCCTAAGTTTCGACTAGATCGGGACGAGCATGGGATCTAAAGTTTTCGTGCAAGTTTGAGTTTCCCCGTACGAAACTTGAACGACGAACGTCTTGAGCTTTCTTCTACCGTTTCCATCCACGCCATCCTCTTTGCTTCATTGCCTTATTGCATTGTTTTCTTACCTCATTCACTCGCGAATTGTAATAGTTTTTTTATGACCTTCGAGACCCTACGAGCCCTAAAAATACGAAAAAAAAATGAAATAAACATCATCCAACATCGATAATTCTTTTACGAATTGTATCCAAAACTGTACGGTCCAAAAAATTTGATAAAAAAATATGTCGCAGCAATTATTGAACCATAAATGAAAGACAAACAGAAAAATTTCATTTTTATACTCCACGTTCTGTGTCACTGATTTCAAACAATGAATTAGAGCTGGTGACGAAACGATCCGACTCACAGATGACAAATCTTATTGCACTAATTCTCTAACAAGCAGAAGAGAGTAAAAAAGGTTGATTGTGATGTATTTTGCATATTCACGTGATTCTTCTATTTCCGTTGGAAATAAATCTTGGATATATAAACGAGAGACAAGGAATAAGGGGGAGGGAAGGAATAATATAGGGAAAGAGAGCGAGAAAAGGAAACAGCAGTGAGTGTCCAAACGAATGTACATGCCGCGTATTATTTATAGGTCGAATGCATTCTGCTTGGTAAATTCGGCTCAGGTCAACCGACTCGATTCTCCGTGCCTGGGCAAACGAGAATCTTGCAACAGCGAGGCTGCTGACTTATTCTGGCGCTTTGATGCATAATTCAGCCGCGGGTCACCGCAATAATAATACTCTGATTTCGTGCAATTTGTTTCGCCACTAGAAAGAGAGAAAAATAAGTGAAAATTGACTGAAAGTTTAGGAGTGAGAATGTCGATGGTTTACCTGGCGAACGTCTAGAGTCTGTGGTGACAAATATACGTTGAGTATTTAATCTTGTTACTTTTTCAAATAAACTTTAGCCGATCTGCGTTAAGAAAAGACAAAAGTTATAATTACGAAAATTCTCTGCAAAGTTTAGTTTAAAATTCAATTGATTTTTCACTGTCTCCAAATTAACCTACAAAGACTAATTAGTCATAACAACACAGACAAACATTGAAAATAGAATCTGGGCTACGAAGTTATCCACAGCTCGGAGTTTTATCCTTTTCAATGAAATTCCGTTCCATTTTCTGTATTGTCCCGCATTCGATCATCATACACGTTGAGTCAAATATAGATTTGTTCGTGTGAAATATAAGCCAAACTCGTATACCTGCGAACGAAATATTTCAAGCGTATACTCTTGACCTGACGCTTATATTTCACGATGAAATCAACATTCGGTGCAAAGATTTCAGCACGAATTGAGCTTGTAGAGAAAAAATAGCCATTTCAACCTGATTCCTTTGAATATATACGTGCGTCGAAAATTCGAGATAGTTTTTTAGTGACGTTCAACTTATTTATAAGTTATAGCAAAGGGTTAATTAATCGTATATATATATTTAACACGCGTGGATAAATAAAGTGAAAATAATAAGGTTGGTTGCCGATAATAGGTGGGTATTGGTTGGTTTTTACATTGATACATAGTTGCCTGCTGTATTAATCTCTTTTCATCGAAATAACGAATGGCACGAGAATAGCAAAACACGAAAAGCAGTTTGGAGAGGAAGTACTCATAGAGAAGGGGGAAGAGATGAAGGGGATGAAAAGAGAGAATTATTAACACACATACACATACATAAATACAGTCGATCGTTTTGCAGGCGCATTATTACGTGTGGTTTTAAGGCGGTTACCGGTTTAAGCCCTCAACCCCTAGGAACACCTTGGTTTATCCACCAGGGCTTCTTCGCTAAGGGAGTATCGTTTCCAAGGGATGCTCCGTATGTGAGAGAAAGAGAAAAGGAAAGAGAGAAAGATTTGGTAGAGCACGGAGGTGGGTGATATACCTCTGACTCTGTTTCGACCTTCTCACCCCTAAATCGCTCAGTATACATTCGCTTATAAACGAGCTTCATACGCGAAGAGTATTTTGGGGGCTTCTAATTGTAGGCATATTTGTTGGCAGGCGCTATTACGAGGTACAATTATGCATTTGAGTAATAACGCCAGGCCATACCTCTGTACACTCACATTATACACCTATACGAACATTTGACAGAAGGAAAATACACACGAGGTTATACAGAGAAAATGAAATCGAGAGAGGGAGAGAGAGAGAATGCTTCACCTAAACATTAACCATCTCATTCGTTGTCTCTGTGTGTTTACACACCTCAGCTATTATTACCTTCGTACCTATTACTCTGGCTGGCTCTGTTCACGTTCTATGTGTACATGTAACTAGTGGTACACAAAGTATATAATGCAGTATAGACGCGTAAAAGGGATAGACCGAGATGGAAAACAACAATGTGAAAGAGAAACAACAGAGAAAGAGGAAGGGATAGAAAGTGTAGACTCAAACCCCACATTATTTCGTATATTTGTACTCTTATCTATACACACACGCGTTCATGACAATCGTTTGTCACTGGCACACCCTAATTATCAGGACTTCCCGTGACGCATTCGCACCCACTCTCTCTCTCTCTCTATCTTTCTTTCTCTGCCTTTGAATACAAAAGTTCCTTTCATTCTACGCCAGGATATACTTCCAAGTAAATGTATGTACACATAAGTACCATGCGTTATACGTGCTCATACTAACTAGTCGACTCTTCGAAAGCGTGTAAACCACCCAGCAAGATAATTGTCGGAAAACTGTTGCGGGATTAACTACTGCACAATGAGTTTACTCAGACTATTGTGGCAACTAATTCTCTTAAGGCTACTTCGTCAAAGTATTTATTTTACTGACTCCATATAATCACTATTTACAGATGCACATCGTTTTTTTTGTTGCTTCAAGTGCAATGAGAGTTTTATTTTTTAAATATATTCTTATGGCCGATTTTATTGCAAGGGAAATGATTATAGTGAAGCAAAAATAAAATGGATTTATACCTGGCACTGTAAGAATTCTCAACCCCTTCGACCATCGCTCCAAGAAACTCACGTTAACCTTTATAAATAGAGGAACGAGAAACTACCATCGTTGATGACAAAATAGCGTGATTACGGGCCATCAAATAAACACTAGACTTACCGTTATTCCGCACCACTGACTTCTTCCAGCCCTCAAATTCTCCTCAGCTTCGTACACCCGTTCTTCTACCACCCTATAACCCTCTCACCCTGTTCTCTCAACCCTACACCAATGAAATTCGTTCATTATTGTACCACCGAAACAAATACTGACCAACGGCTATCCTTTTATCTTTTTCTCGAAATGTTGTTGTTATACAACTTGTAGAGCAATTTTAACTTGCAGGAAATTCTTTAATCACTAGTTCATGGATGGAAGATTCAAAATAACTGTAATTGAGGTGTTAATTGATATTTTCGAGTTGTTGTTGTTTTTTAATGTTTTTTTTTTCAATCGCAGGCTCGGGTTCATTTCTGAATCAATAATTTAGTGGAGGAAGTGCCAGGGAGAGTGAGAAAGAGAGAGAGAAAAACTTACTTTGAATTTATGACATCGAAACAAACATAGTGCTGATAGTTTTTTCCCCGTTCATTGAATAATTATTACCTCTGTTGTTTATTTTTCGATAACAATTGTATAGTGATATTGACTCTGAGATTATGACATGGAAACGGAGGTAATACTGTAGTAGTTTTTGAAAAATTGTCGTTGTCCAAATTGCCTGGAATGTTTCACGTGAGCTGCACTTGCTCTATGTTGCTGAAGATTATAAGTTCATGGAATTGATACGATTTAACGATATTTGGTATTAAGAATGAACTGTCATGTTTAAAACACCAGTTAACGACTATTTTTCGGAATATATTCCATTGCTGTCCATGCCGTTATTCTTAATTGGCTAATAATGAAATTATCGACTCCATAAAGTTTGCAAGTGATGTAAAATGTTTGAGGGAGAAAATTTTCTCGCATTGACGTTGTTGGGTAGCGATATAGAAAACGTAGAAGCTTTTGATACGATTCTGGGTAGCTGATGCGATGAGGTCAAGGGTGAGTTTTTGGGTTGTCGGTGGGGTTACTTTCGCGAAGCACCAGCCGCCTCGACGTCGACGTCGTCGTCGTCGTTGAGGGCTTTTAATTGCAAATTGGTGAAATAATTGAAACAACTCTCGTAAAAATAGTTGAAAACTCGTAATTCGGTCGTAAAACTTGAAACCGCAACGCACCATCAGCATCGCAGCCATTAAGCTTTAACGCGGCAATCGCCAGAAGGGTGTAGCTGTGTTTTGAGCTTTTTGGCTTCTTATACTACGAATTTTCTTTCACTCTTTCTCTCTCCCTTTCACTTTACCTCGTTGCTCGATTTTCTCGAGAGGGTTGCGATCTTCTTCGGGGATAAGTCTTATCGTTTCGTGGTTGAGGCGGCAAAATCACGATGAAATTGTACGAGAAAATAGAGGATAAACGCTACCCTTTCCTTTCCTTACATTGCCTTCTAAAAGGGGGAAATATGGACGAGTGACTAGTGAAGATGAAAATGACGATAACGAACATTCATTTTTTTTAAATCAAGCATTTCTATCCTAAAAAAAAAAAACAATAATAAACTAACCTAAACGTTATTATACCGTTATTATGGTTATGTTCGAAGAGCTGTCAATATTATTTATAAAGTCTTGAACGATCATTCATTTTGTTACCAAACAATAAACAAAAAATACATTTATCCATAAGTCCATCGATGAATATTTGAATTTCGTGAAGGGTTGCTTTTCTGTTCTTTTCTGTTACTGTATATTTCTCTCTCTCTCTCTCTCTCTCCCCCCCTCATCTTTATCTTTAATCTGCAAATTTCGTGGTATCCTATATGCCTTTTTGAGTACACCTCTTGCCCCACCAAGAGCTTTTCCTGAGGCGTACGCGAGAAAGAGCACACAGAAATCTCGTCCCTTCTTTTTCCCAACATGAGTATAGCCCTGGAGCCACGTAGAAAACCAGAAAATCTCAGAGCGAGATAATTACGGTCGGAAGTACGCGGATATTATTTAACCAACGTTTCGTTGTAGAACTTTTGGTTAATATATATTTATATGTACAAATATATATACATATCTATGTAGTTCGGTAAAAAGAGGAAGAGCGGTAGAAGGGGAGGAAAGAGGAAGGATGATACGCGGGGGAGCTTGCGGCAGAGAAGCTCATGTTCTTACACGAACATAGAGATAGCCCAATCAAATATAACGGCTGGCGAGGGAGAGAAGAGTTTGCAATCCTCTTGCACACTTTCCATCCACTAATATCGCCAAACCCTACCATCTAAACATTTCTCCCGTCTTAACGGTACAACATGCTTGCCACCCTCTTTTCACAACGTGAGAAACGTAACCCCTTCGTGAATGAAACATTTTGAGGTATTCTCATCTTAAGGATTACGATCGTAGTCTTTATATCGAAAATATTTACAAATAAAACGGAGAAATATGTGTTTTTTTTTTTTTTTTTTTTTCAAAAATTATTTTCAGACTCAAATCATTTCTGAATGATGAGAAATCATTCGATCCATGATCTCTTTGATTTTTAATGACGTTCAACGATGAATGTCCAATTCCCCCCACATTGTAACATTTTTGTTGTTTATATAAGTTTGTAAAGGGTTGAAAAGAATCGCTGTTTAATCAGAAATGCCGGAGGACTTGGTCGGGAGCTTGTGCCGACACCCCGTTCTCCTACCATACCCATTGGTCGTCGGGCGCCTTTCTCGACGTTGTTTCGACGTCTCGTATCCTCGGGCCTATTGCACCCTCCCCCTCCTTACCATTTACAACCTCCTGCAACTCTCTCAGGGATTTTGAGAGTTCCATACCATTCACGTTTCTCTCATTCTGTCTATTTTTCTTTCTCTCTTTTTTTTTCCTCCCTCTTGTACGACACTCTTATGCGAAAACCGTCTTCCAACCCTTAATGAACCGACCCAGCACCATCTAAACTTCCCCACGAGCTCGCCGAATCCGCCTCAATCTTCTATTTTTTTCTTTTTTTCTTATTCTCCTTTTTTTTACTCTTCTGCTATTCCTCACTCTTTCTCTCTCGCTTCATCCGTTTACTTCAACTCTTTAACAACGCTCGTTTCTCGCAACAATCGCTAAAGTGGACGAAGTTTTGATACCAAACGGTAGCCAACCGTTCCCCCCCCACCCCTTTCCTCTTTCGCTTTCGCGACCCATGCTTTTCGTGGCTGTGGCTATATTAATGTTATTGTTATTGCTAGTTAACCCCTTTATCGCGATTTCTCGACGAAACCACGCTGCTCATTCACCACTTTTCCCTTCAAAAGTCTCGAGTCCCAAAGAAAATCTAATAAAAAGATTTTTCCAAGGAAACAAAAAAACTGATAGCGAACTACTGTGTCTTGTAATTGTTGGAATTATTTGAACAGGTGCAAGAACTCAGGACGTCCTTTGCACCTGTAATATAAAAAAAAGATTCAAAATTTAATAAATAAACTCAATAAAGACAAAAACATTCGATACCTTAAGTATGTTTGAGATTGAGTCATCATGTATTAAAAATGCAGTCAAATTAAAAGCATTTTTACAAATTATTTGTACAGTTGGACCGAGGCTGGTAGAAATTTTTTAAAAGATTCCATTAAGCTGTTTAAAAGTTACAACAATAATAATTTTTAACAAAGACACACGTAGTCGAATGGGAAAATGCTTTTCTGCTGTAATTCACCATAAAAACACTAAAAAATGAATAAAATAGATATTCAATAAAAATTGAACGATAAAACTGTCGTATTCATAATTTTTTTCACTAGAGGCACATACCGGAATATCAGTGAAATAATTATTCCGAGCACTTTTGTCAACGGTTGTACTTTCTGATAATCCTTAAATGGAAACGAATCAGGTGATCGAAAAATTGCTCATATTTATTTACTTAATTCAGACATGTGTATATATGGGCTGGAAATTAATGGTGTGCAAATATATTAGAAAAACAAGCGTAGCAGAGAGAGAGAAAGAGAGAGAGAGAGAGAGAGAAAGAAGAAGAAAAAAGTATTGTTATTATGCAATATAGAAAGAATGGGAAGTATGAGAGTTGAGGGCAACGGTTCTTATGGCTCTCACCCAGCTCTCACAATCGATTTTAGATAATTGCAAAGCGTTATAGTATACGAGAGAGGCGCGGCAACACGAAGGGAGAATAGGAAAGAGAACAGGCGAGAGTTTGCCCAACGAGTGAATAGAAGCTTACGAGAAACAGAGAGAAACAGAGATAGAGCAAAAGAGGAGAGAGAGAGAGAGAGAAAGAGAGAGTTAGGGAGGAATATGTAAAGTGTTTACGATCGTGCAACATGCCGCAGCCCTCTTGCACCCCCGTTCAGCCCCTTTGGACTACACACGTATGAGGTTATGGTACCTATATAACGGCTATATATGAGCGAATATACGCCCGTGAGCACGATTTCCCTCTCGAATAAAGAAACCTCCGTAAGTTGCAATGAGAGAATAAAAATAATAAAAATATTTAAAAAAATATATAAAACAATATTCAATGACAGAAGTTTTGCATCCATATGATCTATTTCGTAATAAATAATAAACTTTCATTTGATTTAAAAAGTAAATTTTGTTCCTAGACTAAAAAGTTCATTTTTTTTATCGTCTTGATATTTCAAATGAATAATTCGTTGATTAAATATCCATAAAAGTTCCATTATCGTTTAACACACTTGGTACATTTGAAGCAAAAGCATTACGTGGCCAACCACAACGCGAGGTTTTAAGTTGTACACGAAAATTGGCCGCGAGCTATTAGTATATTTTCGCCATGGGCGGCCTGGACTGCTAAGCAGAGGGTTCCACTTAGAAAAAAGAAAACGCAATTTCCTTGTAACAATATAGCATAATAAATGTGGGTGGAAAGGGGGGGGGGATTCATCGAGAAAGGTAGGTCGAGAGAAGGATAGTCGCGGAAAGGGAGAAAAAGATGAGGAGAAAAAGAGGAAGGGGGTAAAAAGCTCAAAATTTTCCTCTCGTCTCGTCGTTCTAGACGTAAACCCAAGCACCTCCGATTCGCCATTACAGTTTGTAATGTACTTAGGTAACTTCTGTTTATACACCAACTTTTCTTAACGTTGGGCGCACGAGCATACTCGATATAACCAGTGAAGAGAGGGGGGGAGGGGGAGGACGAGAGAAGAACACCGACAAAACGGAACACAGCTTCCACAACCCCCTCGGGCGTTCATTCTCTCAACCACGGTTATACGCCTCTCACTGTTTTGCCTTAACTCCCGTTCTCTTGAAGAACAAACCACTCTCAGGCATTTTCATCCCTTGTCCCGCGGCGTTTCGCTCTGATATCATTTTTAATGTCGGGAAATTATCTCTACCACCTTTCACGCTCTAGCTCCTTATTTCTCTCTCTTTCTTTCTTCCTTCGCTGTTTTTCAACGCCACGAATTTTCGCAAATTTTCTCAGTGAGCATCATCATCGAACTCCCCCGTCACTTTAACACTTTGCTCGATACAACGAAACGATGTCGAGAAATCGCCGAATTCTTCGGTGCAAAGTAACGAGAAGACGTTTTGTTTTAATTCCAACGTAGAATATTTTATTACAAATTTAACATTAAAAAATCTTCACGATCTACTCGAATTTAGAAACAAGTGACAGAATCCTTTTGTTTTTCTTTTTTTTCACCACCTAAAAAAAGGTTTGATAACATAAGTTGAAGAAGAATTGGATAAACTTTATAATCGTTTAGGAAAATCTGTTTCATTGTTGCATTTAAATTGTTCTGTCTCTTTGTATTCTCTTTCTGTATTTAAAAAAATCTATAGACATTAGTGGCAAATAAAGTAAGCTCTGATAATTCATAATGATAGGTAAGCATTTAAATGTACTTCGTTTTTTGCACCCTCCCCCCTGTCCCCCTCCTCCCTGTCCAGTTCCAGGACACATCAAGTCGATCACTGTACTGTAAAAAACTCCCTTCGATACTTCAGTTCATTAACCTACGTGCAATTATATGTGAACTGCGGAGTAAAGGTTGTGCGACTGGGTGAATTATTCCTACAGCGACAAATCCATCTGTGTTATTTTCACATAGGGTGAGATATGAATAACAATGATAATAACACCTTTAGCGAGTGTATGTAAGCAGTGACGAGAAGTTTGAAGGCAGGGGAATGAAAGAGAACACGAGTTCGACCCTCTTGGATTGACAGTCTAGATTGCAGGTTGTCCAGTTGTCTTCTTCGTTGTGGAAAATTTATAATTGACTGTAATAAACATGGAGCTTTGAAGAGCTTCGTGGATTCGTTATCGATTCAGTTAAATCTGATGACGTTTGAGTGTGAAAATCATTGTCCGAAGAAAATATTCTGCCCTCTCAAAAGGCTTAATCTTCGTAAAAATTCTTCCCAGAGTTACAAGCATTGATGCAAATACAAAACGGATCTTTTTGCTTGTTTTCCATTCGATTTACTCAATAGTTCGAATCTGAAAGAGGAAAGGTCTCCTTGCATTCATGTACATAAATACAAACTCATTCATTGGAACATCGCATTGTTTTGTTGGTAGACTCGCTGAAGCTTTAGAAATAACGTGTTTGAGTCACGAGGCGAGAAAGAGACGTAAAGGATGGAGAAAACATTGGGGGGGTGTACAAAGTGCGTGTACGTCAGGGTTGCATCCCTCATAGCATATTTCCGATAACGATGCCACGCTAGTCGAATGTGAGTTACGTATACACAATAATTGGAACGAAACTGTGTGCATACGAAGTCTCGATATGCTGTTGTTTAACAGACACGAAACAGCACAGAGGGCAACACAAGTCAAAACAAAACTGCAGTTTCTGTTGCTTCACAATTCAATACATTTATGGCAAAACCTTGAAGCTGTTCAACTAAATATGTCTATGTCTATCAATATATAGAGAGCTCATCACATTTAACATTCGTGAGAACATGTTCCACAGCAAGTTTCATACCCTACACTTGGCCTCCACGTTTCCTCTGACTTTTCGTTCCGATTGTTTGAAACTTTATCTTTTCTATAATACGAAAAACAATGCAATTCTCTCGATTGATAAAAGTCTAGATGCGGAAAGTCATAATGATTTTAATATTGTTGTGTATCAAAAATATCGTCACTTCGAATGATGATTCTAATTCGAAATGATCATTTAGAACTTTCAGAGTTCCAAAATACCTGAAGGCGATAATTCAAACGTTTTGAAATTAGTCCCATAGTCACGAACGATGAAAGCGTGCATCGAATAACCTCGACTGTTAACATTGTCCAGGTCGTTTCGTACCACAGAAAAGTCAGGCAGAGTGAAGCCTCGTGGAAAATTGGAAGTGGTACGAGTTGAGAAATCAAGAGGGACGAAAATGTGGAAGTACAGTAAACAAACGATTGGCTGGGCTTTCCCATTCTTCATCGGGGTTACAATATACATACATATAGATATATTTATATTCAAGCTCGTTGACCATCTCTGATTGCTAATGAAAGCTAACACTGTTATGCATATGGTAACTAGGATTAAAAAAAAAAAGAAAGGACTTACATCTGAGTGAGACTGGGAGAAAGAGTAGCGATAAGAGAGAGCGAGGACGACGAGGGTTAAGAGAAGGGATCGAATCAGTGGGAACCCCATGTACCTTCTGGGTATGCAACGTCATTGTTCGTTCCATCGTTTCACCAGAATGTACAGCTCCATGTCCTTTTTCCAACAATTCTGAATTCGTTAATCCACGACCATCGTAAACCACGCATATTGACATATATATATATATAAAGAGAGAGATTTTTTTTCACTATCTGTGTTAAATGGTCTTCACATAGATATTTAGAAGTTAAGTTCGTAGCACCGGACCATGCTCCTGGGACAAAGAGTTGTTCAAACAAGACAGAGAGAGAAAAAGGTCCATGGAACGTCACAAGTTAAGGGAGGACGTAACAGAGGGCAAGAGAGACAAATAGCAGAGGATGACATTGCTATGACCGCTTGGGCAAGTTACCCATCCAACCGTCAGGCACTTCGTTAGCGCTACCGAGGTCCTTTTTTGCTTGTTATATACCTTGCCGTTTACTTCCACTCTCGTCAACGACACGAGCTTGATGCTCATGTATGGATAGAGCAAAAACATTATGCTTTACTATTATTTCATTTATTTCGTTTATTTAATTTATCTAGAATTTGAGATTTTTGTTTATAAATTATAATTTAATCATTTTATTTCACAAATTTTCATTCACGTTTACATGCGTAGATTTACGGTTTTAGTTCCGCAGATTTTAAGGGCTCGTTCTATGCAGATGGCTATGCAGTGAGAAACGTAGGGTTGGATAATATTGGTTTGATAATCAATAGAATCACGTCATCGCGTGTTTCCTCACCTCCACGCCGTTTAGTTTCTCTCTAAATATTTTTTATTTTCTCTCTCTCTCTCCCTCTCCCTTTCTTTCAACGTGAATCTTCTTGTGGAAGAGTTTAAAATTATTTTCTCGACGCATTAAACTAAATGGAGAAAAAGTGTTTTTACCTTCGAAGAAGAATGAAAGTCTAACAAAAATACCCGAAATAGCCATTAACCAATATAAAGAAAACGTGACTATTTATTTCAACAACGGAAAGAACAACAGTCACTGTTGATGCATCGGCAAACAACATTACAATGTACATATATATCTTTTATATACTACGTTATAAAACAAAAATGCACAAACAAACAAGCGAATGCCGGAGGCCACGAAAGAGAAGGGAAATACATAAAAGCTCGAGCATTAGTTGCTGCGTGAAAGCGTCCGGAGTAGCGTTGAAATGTGAAATGGAAAGTCGAACAAAGCGAAAGGAGAAGGGTGGAGCAAGCATTTGTGAACATCGCATATCATGCAGTTATGATTTATATATACATGTCTATATATATTTCGGGTAGTAGATCGATACAATTGTATGTTTAGGTACGAATCGATTGATGAGCCAAAAGGGGTGACTTTTTCATGCACACACATTTGCCATCCTTTTATAAACTGAAACCCGGTTTTTCGAATACCCGAGACTCGTTATACTGGTGAAAAATTTAAGGAAACATATTTTTCCCTCGTAACAACTCTCCATTCATTTGTGCATCATTTGCGAGCGTTGTTCAACAAGAATGATTTTATGTGTAGAGAAGAACAGAAAAAAAAAAATACAAAAGTTTAGTCTCATGCACACTGAGGCAGGCGTTGATTTTTGGATTAAAATTGATTTTCGTTCAATAAAAGCTTGTGAACATGAAAATTATTTAAAGAAGTTGTTTTATTTTATGAAAAACTAACATATTTCGAAGTAAGAACATTTTTATAAACTAGTTAATGAGTCATTAACGTTGTTAATAAATATATAATAACTGACGGATTTATTTATTTACTAACAAGCCTAAAGGGCCTCATTAAAAGGTCTTGTTCATACCGGGCACAGGATGCCTTGACCATACAAACCCTATCAGTCACGAGCAACATGCTGTGCTCCACACACCTCATACATTTGATTCACAAGCCAGAAAGGAAGCTTGCATTCGCAACCATTGACTCGGATCCTTTTTTCCCTCTCGAACCATCCTATTTATGGCACTCTTGCTCGGCCACTCGTTCCACTCTGGCTGTTAAACAACAGAACGCGAATAAACAAAGGGCCGTTACAGTGGCGAGCTGTTTTTTGTTTTTTTTTTTTTTTTTTTACTGTAGATGGATCGAAACTCATTCCTTTTTTATTTCTATACATATTTCTATATTTTTGCAAGTAAAATTAGTGGAATAAAGATACTTTAATAATATGATAAAAACAGCATTTATCCTGATTGAATAAATCAACAATAGAATTATTAATGAAGCCTGGAACGTCATAATTATTTGAGGTATCAACGTATTATAATAATATTTTCATACTGATAATCATGTACTTCATTGAACAAGACCCCCGGGGGCTAAATCTGCAACATCGGATGCTCGTTTCATTAATTTGCTCTAAAAATGAAAGATCAGCCAATACAAATCGTTGTTGTGCCTTGTAGCTCATTATTCAACCTCTTTGTATCGGATACAAAAATAATATTTTTCATTTCAATGGTTCGTAAAAAAAAATTTTGCTCACTCTCAGGATCTAAACAGATTGATCAATGGATGAAGTAATGTTTGAGTCGTAAATTTTGGGCCATTGAATATAAATAGATCGTGAAAAGATTTGAGGAAAATAACGACGAAAAAAACTTTCACGTTAATCTTGTAGATTCATAAACAGAAAATCTGACAAATTTGATTTTGAGATCAGCTCCATGTTAATATTTATATTGGATAAATGAAAATTTATGAAATATGAATGCAAGAAAAAATACACGAATATTTTGACATGGAATATGTTATAAGTTTTGTGAATCCAGGCCAATTGAGTTCGATTGTATGTGCACGAATTCACAAATTCGTTCCAATTTGCTTGAACAGTATTTAGCAGCCTCACGTCTTCGATTATAATAGATTTCACGTACTACTGTTACAAGTATATAAATAAAATCTAAATTTGTTCGTTGCTCGACCTCACCTCGTATTGATTTATTTAATTATTTAATTCAATCGTGTCAAGATTCGAAACTATTGTTATTTTCATGTTAACTAATTATCTGTGCAATTAGAAAGAAATAAGAATTGTTTTATTTCAATTTTCCAATTTTCGTCGTTGCGACCGTCAGCCAAATGTGGTGTTTCATAAAGACTGTGAAAATTCTGTTATTTATTTCTTTAAGTTTGATGTAAAAATTGAAAAGATCGATAAAATAAAATGAAAATTTGAAGATCGTATTTAAAAATGTTTGTCCGGAAATGAAATTTCTCATTTCTCGAAACTGATCAAACAAATCAATAGCTCACAAGCTTTATGTTTTTCTTGAGAGATATTTTGACGTAGTTTGTTTTGTGATGATCTGACAAGGGGTTGGAAGGAGGTTTCCCTCGTTTGTATCTTTTTCACCTCGGGGGTTTGCCCAATCGAGAATTCGGTGGATGCACCGTATTTCAAAATTTCCTATAGAGATATTTTTGTCTGTGTTAGATCGTCTGTAGACTTTTCGTCTGGCGGAATGAAATGGTTATATGAAGAAGGGAAAGAGGGATAAAAGTAAAAGACACAAAATTTGAGGATCGTACATACGTCATCATATGGTTCGTACAGACCAGTTCGGAAGGTTGAAACTTACGTGTGTCAAATTCTCGAAATTTGTTCGGGAGAATAGGTTTTTTTTTTGTTAAAACCATACTCTAGACTGGATTCTTTCGTGGCGCTCTCACGTTCGTGCATACACGCGGGGGGGGGGGGGGGGGGTTTAATGGGGGTTGTAAGCTTTTTCATGCACTTTCTGAAGGCATCTCGCAGGTTTCCGGTGACACTCGTGGCCGTGGGCAATGCTCGGCTATTATTATTTTCATATTCCTTCGCCCACGCCTCGTGTCTCGCTCGTTGCCTGACTCTGATATATTCCTCTTTACGAGAATTTCACGTCTGCGTTCGTCTGTTCTTCGCGAAACCGGGGCCCCCTCTCGTGGCCACGTTCTGTACTCTCAGACTCGCGGGAAAACTAAGCGTCCGTCTCATTCTCAAATAACACCGTCTCTTCTCGAAAAAAAAAACCCATTCGTAGCCCTTTCCTTCTACATACGTCTACAAACCTCCCCCACCCCCTGATTTCAACCCCTTTATCCATTCTCAACTCTTTTCGGATGTTTTTACACCATTCTCTCGTTTTGAGCTGCGCTTCTTCCTTCTACCTTGCAACGAATTTCATGCCATCCCTGAGGACATGAACGAACGTACCCTTCCTACTCTTTGCTTCGCGTTACGAGACGATTCATATATAAATATATATTCTCTATATAATATATGAAAGGTACGAGTTGATAGGAACCGTATGAGGGCCGGACAAGCCCCTCTCGGCGCGAACTGCGCACAAAACACGTGTGACTAACGTTCGGCGACAGACGACTCTGCTCCTTTGTTGCCTCGATGAGATACCAGACTTTTACAACGAAAAGAGACTGCCAAAAAGAAAGTGTAGTACGAAAAAAGAGAAGATAGGTGACTAACGGATTGTAGGAAAAGTGTTTTCAACGTACAAGTGCGATGAGAGAGAATAAATGAGACGAACCAAAAAATAAAACAAAAAAATATTCGATCATTCCTGTTCATGGTGTCTAGGGTCGCTGAAATTTCTGAGTTATCCACGTATTCTCGTAGTTTTCTTTGGATTGAGTGATAAAAGTATCAAATCGTTACTTTCCCGACGTTCCCATCTGTTCTTACCAGAACCAAGGGAAAAAGGAGGATGATCGCAAAGGATTGATAGTTTCGAGGTTAGAAAGGAACGTTTCTAAGATACGGGCTCCTGTCGACGTACGAAATAATGCTATCAATATGAGAAAAGGGAAGATCGAAGTAATAAGAAAAGCAGAGAAAGTAGAGGATCTGTACGGACGTTAAAAAGACAGAGAGAAAGATGATCCAGTTCGAAGAAAAACGACATTTAACATATCGTGCATTTTATTTCTTTGGACTGTGCATTTTTAATGAATTTTTTTGAGGTCTCATACGCATCTAACAATTTAAAACCTCCCAAAGCCCTTGTTCAGAAAAAGATACACACAGAGAAACGAAAAGAGAAACAGTAAGAGAAATAGGGAGCAGAATTGCAGGCTCGAGGGAAGGCGAGTTCGTGATAATAGAAATCGATTTGTCAGGAAGCTTTCACATTTCGACGGGTAGTCTCGCCGGTGGGTTTTGTCGCATCCGATAACGGGTCTTATCCCACGGGAGAAAGGTCCGTGTCATTCTCCTTCTCCTCCTCTCCCTCCTTCTCCACTATTCTTCTCTGTGTCTCTCTGAGTATCCATTCTATGACGTCGTACAGTGAAATAGAGCGAGAGACAGAGAAAGAGAGAAATAAAATGGAACGTACGGTTGAAAAAGGAGGAAGAAAAGGCTTGGAGCTTTTTCGTCGCTACATCGTTTTACTACGGCCACTTCTCATCCTGAAGTCTCGAAAAAGCGAGCCTCGCCGACAAGGGGAGCCTCTGTCCAAGCGAGTGAAAAAATACCACAGCCTTAGCCGATTTTCCTACCAAAGTTTCAGCCCCGCATGGCTTTTACTTTCTCTCTCTTCATTCTTTTTTCTCTCTCTCTCTCTCTCTCTCTCTGTCCGTCTCTCCTCCGCTTTATAAGCTATACTGATAAAGATCTTGTAAAATGGCCTGACTCGAAGACAAATATTACGGAGATCAACAGCACCAGACAAGCTATTTATTTGGTGAAATTTCGTGGCAGCCAAATTCACCAACTACTCAAAATCCAAATATTTCTAGTAATCGTAGGTGGTAAATAATATTTTCGGATTTTTTCGGAAGCTTTTGACTGTGGAACTGGGCCAACGATTTGGTTAGGCTTTTTGACATAATCTTCTATTCAGGGGTTGCAAATAAATACAAAAAACAAAATAAAACATATGTGGAAAGTTAGAAATAGTAAAAAAAATCGACTTTAAAAAAATGAAACTGAAATTCTGAGCTTTTAAATTAACGAACAAGTAATACAAAAGTTCTGGTATACGATTAAATACCCTGCAGGTGGAATACTCGAAAATATTGAGGGTATAACGATTCTTTGAGAAAAAAAGACATTACGTTTTAGGCTGGAGGATTACTCATCGTTTTCATAGCCGAGTATATGGTGCAATAGAGAGTTTGCCTCGTAACCGCTGTGACCGTACGAATTATAATAACAGTTCATTGAGAGAGGTGGGTCACAGGAAAAGAGAGAGAGAGAGAAAGGATGAGGTAGAAGGGATGAAGAGGTGGATGAAAAGGGTGAAAAGAACAGAGGGCGAAAAAAATGCCCAAGCGTGGAAGCAGGAATAAAAACTTAAAGCCCCATTCACGCAGATCGAGGATCGAGAGGAGCGGGAAGAAGGGGTTTGTAACCGGTGAAGGTACAGTGAGAAAGAGTGAGAGGTTAAAAGAGAAAGAGAGAAAGAGAAAGAGCAGGTTAATTGAAAACTACCGAAAAGCACAATTTCGCGAGAAATTATTTCTATTCATTAGCCACCAGTATTGTGACGGAGAAGGGGCAAAAAAAAACGCTCGCACTCTCTTTCTCTCCCTGGCGAATTAAGGGGTCAAAAAGCACAGAGTGCAGCCGGTGAATTAGAGGGCAAGGGGTACGAGGAAGGCTTGCATTTGTTTCTGCACGGTTACAGTCCAAACGAAACGGTATTATATTCATAAATATACAACACACAATTGTACAACCCTGCAAGATTTTGTTAAACTAGAAATAAAAAATTACCAACAAACTTTACCTTCGGCCTGCCATCGTATTATTTTTATTTCTCACTCGAAATGCTTCTGGACCACTCGGAGTTTAATTATGCAACATAAATACAATCGGCGAGCCTACACGAGATTGCGTTAACCAGCTGGAAGCGTGGTATTTTTTTTTTATTGTTTTTTTTTTTGCTCACGACGTAATTTTTGCTTATAAGCACAAAAGCTTCCCTCTCTCTTTCTCTCTGACCAAAAGCTTCCACGATGTTTTGCCCTGCTCAGCCACGCATATGAGTCGACGGTAGAGAAAAGCTTTTTTCATGGACCGCTTCGGCAAATCAATTTATGGCATTGCGAAAACCACCCAGAATCCACCGCGTTCTCATTGTGCAGCCACGTACTCAATCCTTATACATATATATGAAGAAAAAAAAAAATATATATATATAAGTGTTGGGCTTGTATGTGTATATCGTGCGCGCAATGACTTTAGGCGGCCTTTCAGTCTCATCTTCCAAGCCCAGGACTCTTTCTTTACTACTGTCTAAGCCTTTTGTCGACCATGGCCATTGTTGTGACACAAAATTATGTCCTAATGGTTGTTTACCGTTTTTTCCATGTGAGTAAAAAGAGACAAGTCATGCAAACAATGGTAGAGTTTCACATTGACAGTTCTTTCGTTGTCTGAAAATTGATTGACGATTCTGTTCATGAAAAAAATCACTTTCCATCACATTTGGAAGAATCTCGAGCATCGGAACAATTGTTAAATTAAAAAAGAAAATAATTCAACCGAAACATATAAAGAGATGACTTGAACCTGTTAGACGATAAGAAATTTGCCAGCTGACAATGATACATTTTTTAACTCCCTATTTGTCTCTCCCACGTAAATATCTACCCCGCAGAGAATAAAGTGTATAATTCGTCCGTCAATGAATTTACAGCTCCCGGCCTCATTCGGCTGTGTTGGAAGGGGAATTACGAAGAGACAACGGCAGAGAGGTTTCTCACGGGAATAACAAGAGCGAGGAACAACACCGCTTAACGAGAATGGCTTCGCGGCACGTGAGAAAAAAAGGCCAAACGATCTCGACACGAGGGCGCAACTCTCGTAAGCACAGAAGGGCCAAATTGTAGAAGCTCACCCACACCATGAGGCTTAACCTCGGTCTTGAAAGGTGGAATTAACCCGAAATAAGTGAGACCACCCCTATAATACAAGAAAGAATTGTCTTGGCGAGAAAACGTGAGCCAGAGTAAGCAAGTCTGTCTACAATTTTCGTATCATCATTACAATTATTGTCTCCTTCTATTATTTGAGTTAAAAATTGTCTCTGAAAAGTCATTTTCAAGCGTGGTTGGAATTCGAGCAAAAAAGATCGAAATATTGGATTCAAAGTCCCAAATTTTCGTCAAATTCAATTAGAAAGTTCGGAGAAGTTGAAGGTTTTTAAATAATTTTAGACATAAAATTCATTTCCTCTTGACATTTCATTAAATTTACTTAGTTTCCAAGAAAAATAACGTAATTGTATGGCGAAATATCGAAGCATGTGGATTTGTGGTGAAAGCTTGTAACCTCTGTATCCTGAAGGCCTTTGGTACAACCCCCATGGCGAATAATATCGGCGTAATACCGAACATGTCCGCAAGCGCTCGTACCACCAGCCTCCTATCTTTATATATATGATAAATGTATGGATATAGTTGTCTGGGTCTTCTGAAACTAGTTTATAGCCAATTGTTATTAAGGCAGACGCTTGGCTGGGTCCGAATATAATATTGGAATGGTACGTATGCATATCTATCGTTTGGCACTAAGTCTCCAGTGTTGGGGTGGTGGAAGCAAGCCCTCGACCACTCTCACGCCCGGTATTATGAGAAGGTAACGAGAATGAAAAAAAAAAGAAGCAAAAAAAATGCAAGAACCAACGCGAGGTAGAGATACGTTTGGAAAGAAAAAAAAAGAAGAAAAAAGTATACACAACTGGGTGGTTTTTGCGAGGGTGAAAAAACGGGAACATAATAGCGACGTTAAGCGCCTGATATACACGTGGGACAGAGAATATGTGGCGAGAAAAAAAAGTATGTGGCGAGAACAGGGGCAATGGCCAAAAAACGAGACAGGGTGCGAAGACAGAGATAAAGGGTGTGAAGAAACCCGAATTTGATAAATATTCAAATATACGAAGAGCATTATTTTCATGAAATTTCAATTGAAAACACGATGATCGAGGTCGATTAATGAAGAAGAAAATAATAATTAAACTACGGAAAAAAAAAAAAAAACATCACACAAAATCTTTTGGCTCGTCTCGTGTTAAATTGTGTGCTGTAAAGAACTCACGTAAATATCAACGTGCCATGCCAGCGTCTGTCTCAGTGGCCGAGGAACAATGCACCACTGACCTGTAACATATAACAATGGAAAATGGAAAAATTGAAATAAAAATACACTTTTGTCGAATTTACTCAAGTGACAAAGAAGGATTTTTGAAGATGAGTGATGTCTATGAAAAAAAAAAAAAAAAAAAAACAAACAAATAAATCGATTCAGTTCCTAAAGGTTCAGAAAATATATCAAACAAACTGACCATTGTAAGTTACGTGTATTATGGACGTGGTTATTATTCTTGTACTTTGTTCAGAGTTTCCAAGAGAAAAACAGTATAAAAAAGTTCTCGACGTGGTGATACTCCAGCGTTTAAGCGAAGCCGTTAATTAACGAACTTGAAGAGTAAAATGCATAAGTCCGAAGAGTACGAGAATGACGAGTGAAACAGGAGGTTGGACGGAAATTCGTACACAAGTATACAGACTCATCATATATAAATATATGTTTGCATACATCTATGGTGTTGAAGTAGTAAGTGTAAAACATGTATATATATTATATAGATATATATTTGTGTATATAGAAAGGGTCGGTGTCTGGCCAGACGGGCAGGAATGAAGCAGCAAGGGTTTTGTTTGTCCGGCTGTCCACCCCTTTTCCTTCCTCGTTTTCTACCCTCCTTCTCTTCACCTTCCCAACCCCAAGCCCCTATCGTTACCCTCGTACCTTCTCGTTGTATGAACCCTGTTTTCCTACTCTGCCTCTCAATCCTATACGTTTTCATATACATATATCTTTGTATATTTTCTACCCCCATCTTTTGCCCTGTTCCTTTCTCATCCATCGCATTCTCGCATATACATGCATCTAGTGTCCATCCCCATTGCGAGAGAGAAAGAGAGAGAAACTTGTCCTCCCGTCATATAACAATGAACTCCTACAATATCATCCATACATGTACAAATGTGACTGTCCATGTATGAACAATGTTTGTCGACATCATCCTCGCATTATATAGATGTATATTTATCCAAGTACGAGACGACAGAGAGAAGAATCGCTAGGGTTAAAAGACTGTGAATATCGATTAATCCAAAACGAATTTGGATATCCATTGTTTGATTATAAAGTCAAAACCTTCGGTTGGAATATAATTCAAAAAAAGAATATCATTGATTTCTTCCAAATGCTCAATTGTCGATGAATCCATATTCAGGAAAGTTTGGATCATAGTCTTAATGAGTTACAATAATAAAAGGTTGTGACGATTGTGGTGTGTATTAACCAAAACGGTATACATTTTTTGTAAAGATTGAGCGAAATAACGAACAACGCAATGAAGAAAAAGAGTACAAAGGATAAGCTTGATAGAAATAATCTAATTGCTGTTTTACAATCACGTTTTTACTGTGGATGGATTGTACACATGGTCACGAAAGAGAGAAGCAAAAGGATGCCGAAGTCAAAGCTCAACAAATTTAAATGTTCACTGTATATACACAGATATGTTGAGATTAAAAAAAAAAAGTATGAGAAACATGAAGCTGTGCTTTGAGACTGTCTCCCACACGACGGTGACTTTCTACATGAGTTACGGAGCCACACAATCATCGCAATTCCAGCAGATTCGATATCACGAGCTTTGGTTTGTTGTCGAAGCTTTGGCTATTACACAAATGAGGTTGTTTGCCTGAATATAAACGCACAAAGCTACCTAATAGGATTCCTGCTGTCATAGTCACGAGGGGTAGTGATACAGAGATTGAAAAATAACCGAAAAGGAAGATACAAATGAGTTAGTGGACTCTCTTTCTCGTACTGACATAAATGAAAATTTAAAATCAAAGAAGTCTCTCTCTTGGTGGGTAGTCGTAAATCCACATCAATAATGGAATGTTCCTCTTCCATTTACGACGGTGAAATTGTTTTTCTATCCATGATCATCGATACAATTCAACATTGGGAGAATGATGCATTGGAAGTTAGTAAAAATATGCTGATAGACAATGAGAGATTCAGAGCGAGTTGTCATTGAGAATTCAGTGAGCAGAGTTGGAAGCTCTGATGATGAAGCGTGTGGATGTAGTTATTTGAAGATGCGGGAATGACGATGATGATAATAATGATGATGATGATGGTGGGTGGTGCTAGAGTACGGTTGACGGTGGTTAGGGTTGGGAGGTTGGTAGTGTGATGGGAGTTGTGGAGTGGCAGAGAAAGCTGGGGCCAGCTAGGCACTCTAACCGCAAGTGGGGACGCGGTTGGGTATAGTAATTGTATACGCACCGGGAGAATGGCAAGGTAAACAAAACTATGTAAGATTGCCCCATTAATATACATATCTCTTGGTTCAGTTGGGTATAGCACAAGAGCAGCTAGTATTAGCAAACCTACTCGTACCCTCCTCAACCCTGCTTCCCCTTATTCACCCTATGATGTAGCTACTTCCTTTCTCATTCGCCTTGGCTTTCCTATACACTTGGCTTGTTCCTCGAGGAGGAACGTTTGCCATCTCTCGACATATATACCAGGGGGTTACCATACCCTTCTCACCGCATAGAGCCAAGGAGTATGAGTAGTCTTGGCCTCAGACTTCGGGGTTAGCCTTGCTGCGCTCTCTGCTTCCAAAAGAGAGTACGAGAGAGAGAACTAGAACTATATTCAGAGAGCAGGGTACACAATGGATATTGAGGCTATAATTTACGGCTGATTGTTAGCGGGGCGAGTGCGGGCAATCTATGGATTCCTCCGACCGACGTCGAACAAGCCTCGCTAACCACCCTCTAACTACCTTCTTGAAATTGTATCAGTCTACATGCGGTAACTGCATGCACTTGCGAGCTTATCATCGACGCGAAAATTCTTATACACTGTGGAGTAGATCCTTGACTTGTTAACTTTACGCAACTGGATTCATAAATCAGCATTTTTTCACTAAGCCCAAGACGATGCCATGAAGACTATTATTTAACAATACAACGCTGAAATGTTGAATTGCTGAATCCACGAAGATCAGAATCATCCCAACCCTGGTCTCCTCATTCGATTTCTTGAACCCTGTACTGCACAGTTATAAATTAATTAGTAGGGTCAAACTTCCGAGTTTCAACCGACCCAAAAGTCTAGTGACTCGTGGGGCAAAGACGACCACTTGGATGCGCTATAATCGAAGTTGGGTATGAGATATCTTACCAGTTTGGTATGTTCGTAAACTTTCACTGGTGTATATTGCCTCAATGTTTGGTGCTTTGCTTCCAAGGCTGGGAAAAAGACTGCGGTATATTTGAGGGTTGCGCTGGATCCAGAGCGAACCGACCAGCTGCCACTTATCGAGGGATAATAACCCAGTAATCCAGGGACCGAGATCCTCTTTTGCATATTTTCTATATCTATATGAATATAGTAGGCTTAATTTTATTGAAACTACGCAAAAATTATTGGGTTTAAAAAAAAAAGATCGTAACGATTTGTTGGATTGAACAATTATGGAAATACAATTGCACCATCGAATTAGTGCACAGGGATTTTTTTTTTCCATGACGTACAACAGACCAAAAAGAGCATAAAAACAAGAATATTATTACTGGAATCCCAACTCTAATCGAGAACCAATGACGACATTAATGTCAACAGTGATAAAACGGGGAAAAATCATATTCTGGTTTCACTTTGATACAAATGAAATTATTTCGAATATTCGAACACCTGGAATTCTCCAATTACGAAGGATATTAATATGCACATACTCTCAAATTTCCCATGAAATTTTGTATCGTTGTGTTTCGTTAGCAAAAATCATGAACAAAAAGCTTATCCAAATTACATTTGATGAGAGTTCACGCGTACATCGAGTGTATTCTGTTGTTATTATTTAAAAATCACCATATGTCAGACTCATTGAAAGCACAACCTTTTGGTATAGAGAACACATGCATATTGATTGCACTAATATTTCGGTATAAAAATTGAATAAAAAAAAAAAAAAAAAAACATTTCTCTCGTTCCCAACTTTTAATTATCGTTGTAATCCATCCTCATTGATGAATACTCAACGTTTGTTGTAAAATACGATGCAATACTACGTCCGTTCCGTTATTCAATGATAAAATAATATTTTTTAAATGCCTTTGTTGTTTTTCTTTCTTTTTTTGGCATATAAAATACGGATATGGCACGTTGGCACCAGACTCTGAGGTGAGCAGCACGATTGACTTTGCCACAAAGTCTCAATGAGGATATGAGCAAGTGCCTGATTGATGACACGAAGTAGAATGGAATGACATTGGTCGCGTTGCTGTTACGGCCAAGTGGACGTTAACAAATGGTCATTGTGCTGATCTCCCAAAAGCTTTGGGTAAGACTGTTTCAACCTACTTGGGATGCGGCATGAGGATCTATGTTCGCCATTTCTCATCATGCCGTTCGAGAGGGCAAACAATGCTCCCTTTGGAAACCGCGACCGTAAGAAATGTCGTTGCCTTCGGGGGCAATGGATAGAACTATATGTATATATAAATAGAATGCGATGGCGAATGGTGGACGTTGTGCCTTCGGCAGAAGGAGCAGGTTGATCAAAGTCACACTAGACTGAGTAAACGATCGTACAAACTAACACCAGTTGTTGAAGAAAGTCTTATATCCGAGGAAACGGAAGTGGAAAACGTTCGATCATACGAATGTCAAAAAATGGTAGCACTTTTCGGGTTCTCTGTTGAAAATTTACTAGCGAGCTTCTGATCATGATAATATGACGATACACTGGGATATTTTTGGGAATGACTTCACTTCAGACCGTAATAGTTCGTACAATGATAAAAAAATGTTGCAACAAAATGTCAAACAAATCGCCTAATGGCCAGACAAGTCTTGAAGAGTTTTTTCACCAACTACCCCGCAGACAGAACATCCAGCAGCATAAATTGTCCTCTGGGAGCTTGTTACTTCAATTCGCTCGAACACCCCTGAGAACATTGCCGGAAGGTTGCCGAGAAAGAAGAAGAAGTTCGTAAAGCCCACGGCAAGTACCCTTGCGCGATATGGCTCGTTGTTGTATATAGCACCCCTAAAACCAACCCCCGATACCAGTTGGACTCTTATATTTCTCTCCTTTTCTTTCTTCGTCTGCCGCACAACCATTGTATTATATCGTCGTAAGAAGATTATCGCCCAGCGATAAGCAAGAGTCGAGAAAACCGCATCGAAGTTTTGCTGTTGCAGCCCTCGAACTTTCTGGCTGAATATTAAAGGGCGCTTCGGCATTTCGCCTTGCTGATGATATTTCTGTTTAATATCGTGGCTAATAACTGAACTCTTACGAAGAATCGTCTTTAACGATTGTTTGTTTAAAGTTACATGAAATATTATGCTTCATGGAAATTCTAGCCAACATTTGGTTTCTCCATTTTACTGAAAAAAATGAAAGTGTAGAAAAATAGGGCAACGACTATATTCAGATTTTCTGTTTTTCTTTTTCGTGTTGTTTTTCGTAACTAGTTCACATGCAGAAAGAAACAAAAGCGAGGAGAGGAAAGCACGTGAAAGGGTTTGGAAAGCGAATCGATGTGAATGTCAGATGGGACATGGATCAGAGCAGGAAAGGGTGAGAAGCGTATAGATTGAAGAGCAAAAGGAACAGATGAGTAGAACGAAGTATGTCCGGCAGTATCGTCCAGGCACATTGTTCTATGTCCAAAAGGAGAGCTTCGAAATAATCGTCAGGCAAACCTAATGGTGTATGAAGCCCTGATATCAAAAACAACTCATCCATGGGCTGTTAGCCACGTGTGCTTCTAGTATGTGAACTGTTCAATGAAGATTCCAGACTGAGGAAAAATTCGGGTACGGAGAATGAAACGTGGAAAAATAAAACCACCGCTTCCCGCTGAGGGCTAACACTTGATTTAATTTTACTTTCTGTCTCAATGAACTTCTGATAAGTAAAGTTTCCACGCACTCATTTGAATCGGTGCAATGTTCGGTTATTGAATCTGGATGATGAGACATGGATGTCAAAAACCAAGAATATATTGGTTTGACAATTGAGGAATTAAAAGAAAAAAGATTCTCTCAATTACCAGTTTGAAGACAACGTTAAGATATTGCAGATACGACTGAGTTCCTTTCTCAAATGCAAGGTCAATTCAGGCTGGTTACAAATCCATTTGCTTAATAGGGGGTCCGACTGGTATAGTTTGGAAATATTCCAGTCAGAATAAAGAAAATCGTTGGAAGAAATCGGAAATGCCAACTATACGAGTGTCTTGACTGGAACGAGAAGTAACCTACTGTATGTAGTAAATTTTGCAAGACATTGATCGAGGTCAGGCTGAAATACAATCTCGGTCAGGAATGGTTATGTACAGTAGAGAGCAAGAATATATATATGCGTATTTATGTCATATTTTCAAAGAATGTTTCCGAACCATAGGGAAGGACACGTCAGAGCAGAGAGCTCCACTTTCAAATTATAGCGAAAAAAAGCAACAGGATGTTAGGGGTGGTAGGAATGAAGGAGAATTTGCGTGCGATGGAGGCAGAGTTGGAAAGAAAGAGAATAAGAAGAGGAAGAAGAAGAAAAGGAAGAAGAAGCAGGGTTGTTTTCGCCCTCGACGGTAGAAGGATGTGAAACAACGGGTAGGGGAGAGTGAGGGAAGCAACTCGAAAGTAGGAACCATGAAGCTATGCTAACGGCAAAGCTAAGTCTGTCCGGGTGTAATGGGCGATATGCACGCGATCCCAGACCCATTCTTCGTGGATGACTCTACAAGCAGCAGGCTGGTGAACTATAGAGTTAGTAGAATATAGTAAAGCAGTGGTAGTGCACCCTTTCCTTGGGCGATTTTAACTTTCGGCTCGATCGGGTTCCCCCTGGCCAATCGTCAACACAACTATACACGTTTGATATACACGAGGTTGAGCTAAGGCTCATCATTCCTGCGAGCCACTAGCACCGTCAATCCGGTGTAGCCTTATTCCGCCATGGAAGAATACAGTGGAGCTGTTGCGTCGTGACTTATCGGTCCTAATTATTCGCCCTTATACCGGAGCCACCATCAGGTTATATAAGAAGTGAACGAACGGATGGAAAGCCCGATGATCGGACACCCACCATGGGCCAACTTCTTCAACGGCCTACCTCTTTCTCTTTCTACCCAAACAATCTCTTGCATGAAGAGTTTTGGATGTTATATACAAGATATATAGTGAATAAACTGTTCGGAAGCTACGGAGCTTTTACACTCCACCAAGTGGATCGCACCCTTCTCGTTGAGAGACTCGAACTTTTGCCTCGCGCAGCTTTATATGTGTACTCGTGTGTATATACGTCCACAAGACCGTTGGAAGTTCTTTAACGTGAACAAGTGAGCGACCACTCGACGAATTCATGTCAAAAAAGGAAGTATCACAAGGGCAAGTACTTGGAATGAGCGGTATACACATAAAGACACCTACGGTTCTACAACCATGTATCCTACATGTGGTCAGGCTTTTTTCATTCTTTTTTCGACCCTCTTTCTAAACAACATGAGGAACATCAACAGCCCAGGGAATATACTTCAGGGCCACCACGACCCCGGGAGCTTTGGTGTGATAATTTTTCAATTTGGCCCTCATACATTATCACTGATATGCGATGACAGAGGGGATTATGTGTGCCTGGAACAAGGCTTGCAACTGCAGTGTTTGGAACTTGGCGAAAGCAGGATTCGTGCTTCGTCATGAGGGATGAGGGGAAAGCAACACTGAGGGGTGAACGAGAGAGACGATGCCATGCCAAACAGACAGGGTGACGCAAGCCCTTTTGCCGAGAAAGTCTGAGTGGTTCCGAGCTGAACTCGGGGGTTTCCTCTCAACGCGGAGATGCACGTGATGCTGTGGAAAACAATGATAAACCTTGGGGATCATTCATACATATCCACATAAGAAACCACGTTTGTGTTGTGAACCCTATTCTATGACGTATCCGCCTACGGGAACATGAGGGACTCATCGCAAAGTAAGCAACGATCCCTAGTAGACCAGCATCGGGAGAGGGGCAGACTGGACCATCAGGGTAGTGTAGACGTACGCCCCGGTCATGTTTTTTACAGTAGCCAGACGATACTCTCTTCTCTGTCTGGCTAAGTGCGCCGAGTGTACGAGCAAGTCTGGCTTTAAATGAAGCGGGATATGGTCATCAGAGAAAACGGAAGCGGGAAGATCCAGTACAATATGAACATCAACTTACCTCCTAAACGACGTATTAGAATTATACGACGAAAGATGGCAAGTGAACGAAAAACAGATACAAATACCTAAACCAATTTCAATACCTGAGCATTATCAATGAACCTCCAAAATAGACAACGAAAATTGAACCAGGTCATTCAAAAATTCTTGTAAACTCGTCATTCGTTCCACTTGGAAAGTTTGTTAGAATCTTGCTAAACCAAATGTGGTTTGTGGTTGATAGCGATTCTTTCGCGTCTGGCACGGCCATTCTTTTTTCTCTTTACACTTTTTTTCCTTCTTTTAGACTCCTCTCGTAAATTCCAGCTACATTAGACAGCGCTGCTCAACGATAGACTACAACCATCATGATGGCCATGAGAGAAGAACGACGCCGTGGCGCGCCGCGTTGTTTGTTCCGTCGCTTTATCTCTAACGTAAACAGCGGTCTCGCGGTACAAAAATATATGTATACACACGCATTTATATATAAATATATGTGAGTAAGGTATAGAAGACTGGTAAGCACACTGACTACTCGCTCGAGGAGTATAAAAAAAGATGAAGAAAATAAAAATAAAAAAATTAAAAAAAAACGAAAAAGGCTCTGCGGTAAAGAGAAAGAGCGAGCGAGACAGAGAAACAGAGTGAGAGAGTATTATGAAGAGACAAACTGTGCCGGAATGATGAAAAAGAAAGAGGTTGAAATAGAGGCCGTGAGTTGGATACGAAGCGAATAAACGATGGAAGACTGATGCGAAAGAGACGAAGAATCGAAGAGGAAAGAGGAAGAGAGGAAAGGCGGTAAAATGAGAAGGACGGAGAAACTCTGACAGGGAAATATAGAGAGGCAGGGATAACCGGTACACACGGCGTTACAAACAAAACTAACACAAACAGTGAAAATAACCCACGTTCCGGATAAGAGAGAAAAGAAAAACAACAAGGAAATGAAACTGAGCGCGAAAGAAAGATTGTTGAAAAAAAAAAGGAAGAGCAAAGAGTTTGCGTGCGTGAAGAATGAGGACAGGCGCGAGTGACAAAGAGAGATGTTGGGAGAGAGGGAGAAAGAGAAAAGAAAAGAGTTGACGAGAGAACGATGGATAAACAAATGACAACAAAGCAGAAATAAACAGGGGAATGTGGCGGGAAAATACACGCGGACGAAACACGAAAGCGTCGTTTTTTTTTACTTTCCCTTCATTCCCGCAGGTTCCTGCTGTCTTTCCATCTTCCTCTGTATCCCTTTGTGCATATACCATTGCAAAACGACGCAATTTTTGTTTTTCATTTTTCCTTTTTTTTGTTTGTTTTTTTTTTTTTTTTTTAACGTTGCTCAACGTCGCTCACGGCAACGCTTTCACACCTCTGTAAATTTTTGTTCTACCACTCCACGTTCTCTGTGTTTATTTCGCAAAGAACTTGGTTCACAGTCAATGGCAAGCTACGTAGTGAAAATGAGGAAGCAACAGGATGAGAAGAATCGTTGGATTAATGGATTACTCGATACATCAAGATTGCCATTTCGTTTTAAACATTATTTTTGTTTACGCTGCTACTAAGTGAAAGGTCGAATTTAATTCATTCTCTGATCACAGATCAATCAAATTAAAAATAAAATTATCTTCTCTAGTTCGTAAATGTAATAAAAAATCATACATTTTTGTTCAATCCATTAATAGCGCTGTGTATGAGGTCACTTTACAAATATATGCTTGTGAAAGTATTGGATACGAAAAATTTTATTCCCGAGAGCACGATCGAGGATGAACGTTAGGGAAAGAGATAATTTGCATGCTGGACAACATTCAGATTCGGGCAAGTGGGCGAGTTGGTACGAAAAGTGGACGAAGCTTTTAGCGCATTCGCATATGCAAACTGAGCGTCCGTTTCGTAGGGTAAATACGTTGGTTCGTGATCCTAGAGAGAGAAAGAGAGAGAGAGAGAGGAGGAGGAGGAGAATTACAGCATGTCCCGAAACTGCGGAGAATAATGCGGCAAGAAAAACACGAGTAAAAACAAGATTTACCTTGCGGTCGCAATCCAGCCATTCCGGTGGATGAAAAGCAAGAGGGAGATGAAAACCGTTATACCGGAAAAAGCTTAGGACGGGGATAAAACGTAGGATAAAAGTAGAGAAAGGGGGAGAGACGAGGAGATGAGGTAACGCAATTCTCTGGGAGAGCAGGAGAGTGATTGATGCACGCCAGAGAGTTTCCTTCAATTAGCAAGATTCGTCCAGCATTCAAGGCAATATTAACGATTCGATTAAGAGTGCGATGAAGGGGCGCAGGAGGGGGGGGGGGGGGGTGAGAATTTTTCTAAAATCTGTACCAAGAAATTACCGAGAAAGCTTAAGAGAGAAATTCGCTCTTGAACTCGATAACAAAACGTGTTATATCGATTGGAAATAATTCCAGAAACAAATGCCTCGAAAATTAAATAACTAATAAACTTGCCTCGATCCCTGGATGAGTGCATGAAGGATGAGAGAAAAGGGCACGGGAAAAAAGTATCAATCCAGAGTAGTCAAGAGGGAGATGAGTCCATACAGAGAGTTGTCAGAAAAATTCGCGGCTGTCCATGCACGTTCCCGAGGATTATCATCGAGAGATGGTTCCTGGGTGGCTAGTCGTCACGAAAATTCGATGGAAATGGATAAAAAAAATAGTGTATAGATATATATGTTACATAGGTATGTAGAAGAGAATGAATAAAGTGGATGTCGAGGCAGGTAAGGTATTGGAGGGTCTATGGGAGACTAGCGAACCCAGCCGAGGGCAGACTATATAATTTCCCTTGAGGGAGATCGGGGTGGGCGATACTGAAGGGGGTTCACGGGAAAAGAGGGTGAAAGTGAATGAAGGGTAAGGGGGTGGAGTGTAAAAGTGGTGGAGGTTTCGAGAGATCGACTTGTTGTCCAGGTGGGGACAGGGCAAGCGTTGTAGCATATGCTCATCGACTGGCCCATCAACGTATCCATCCTCGAGACCACAATCGATTATTATCTTTCCAATTTACATAGCAACGCCCGCTATATAACGTTCCTATACAAATCTGCATCAATCCCTTCTCCAAAGGTTTTATATTCTGAATCACGCAACTAAATTTATAAAGAATCCAAGTTTTCTTCGTTAATATTTTTTCTATACCATACATTTGAATGTTTCTTGTGACTTTTAACAAATTCATTCTTTCTCTAAATATATCATTCGTTAATGTAGCTTCATTCATTATTATTCCTTATCGAAATATTATTCTGTCCAACTTTTGCCAATAATCAATGTAAAAAAAGAAAAAAAAAGAACATTCGTGCAACTACCCGTTGCGTACACCACTAATTAAATCCTTCAACACAACCGTTCAAATCGTTGAATCATTAATCATTGAACGTAAGAGGTCAAGGAAAATGTTGATTTATTTTTAAAAACGCTTCAGCATTTATTCTTCAAGTGCTGCTTCAAGTTTTCTACAGTCAGGGCGAATTGAGCGCTTTAAATAAAGTATGAAAAAAAAAAAAAGAAAAAACGATTCGATCGATGCGATTGTCACTTGCCGTATCCAATCGCTAATTCGTTTTTCATGTTAGTCGAAAAATTCAGAGATTTTCCCAGCTATTTATAATTCTACTAAATTGAGAAAAAAAAAGTGATTTTCTCAAACAGTCGAAATAATTCATTAGCTCGAACAGCATCAACATATAAATAAATAAAAAATTGACACAATCAGAGGAATTGCTGTGTTTCGATATTTATTAAAATTTGATGTCATCAAAGTTTGTTTTCAGTTTAAAAACTTATCTCTTCGAAACATTTTTTTCTTTTTATCGTATCGTTAAAGAAGCTTTGGAATGGTTTTCGATATTTCGACGAAGCCAAACAGGCAGTCTCTCATTTTATAAAATCTTTGACACGTAGGCAGGAAGATCACCACGAAGCAAAGAAAGAAAGAGAGGGGACGAGAGAATGTCAGTCATTAATAACTTTTAGGTGGCAGATTTGGCGCGTATTAATCCACCATATTATGCTGGCATTCCAGAAGGGAATGAGAAGGGATCGTAGTCTCGTCGTCCTTATTTTCCTCCAGCACTCTTTGGTCACCCTTACCACACCATACCAGCATCACGAGACTTCCGCACCCCTGTGACTTTACCTCGTACCCTGAGACTGGGTGGATAGCTGAGTCGACGTCTCCTTAATGAAAAATCTGAATCTCGGGTCGCTCTAACTCTCCTCACTCTTTTTCTCTCTCCGTCTGTGTCGCCATTCTAAGACTTTTCGTATATATCTGAGTCATACGATCTATTCCCCTTAAATATGCAACATTTTCATGTAAATTATCAAAAAATCATTAATTTTTTAATTTCTACTAAGTTTTTTTTTTATTTAACAAAAATATTGTTGAAAAAAATATACTTCGTGGTGCTCTAATTTAAATTATAAAGTTATTAAAACTCTATAAAATGTTTACAAATATCGAGTGCAATATATAGACCAGTTGGCACCCTCGGGGCTGATTTTTCGTTGGTGTGATTCAGTCTTGTTTTCTCTTTTTTTATTTCCACAGTCTCTTTATCTCTTAGAATCGAAGTACAAAAAAATCTCTTCTACCCTCGTGATACTTCGGCGTTGTGTCATGCGGAGAATTTCTATATAATAGAACGCGGAGCGCAGAGCAGGCAAATATCTTGAAACAAACGATAAACACGTGCACAGGAATTTTAAAAAACTTGGTACGATTAAGCAAAACGTGAACATTTAGTAAGAAAAAAAAAGCACCAAATGACGACAAAACATTTTCGTTATTGTCTTTATGTTAAGTGTCTGTTTATTTTCAGAGGTTGAAGGAGATTTTTTTGTCTCGGACGTCTCATTGCAATGTGCACAGACATTTTCATTTACTCGAAATGTTTTTTTTTTCTATTTTTTTTATTTCACAGACTCATTGTCCCATTTTGCAACCCTTATTTCAGAGGATGAGAACAGAGGGCGGATGAGACATATATACGTTTGAGAATGTGACCCTTGACCCGTTTGCCACGTCGTTCTAGTTGAAGATGGAACGTCCCTCGAAGCACGAGAGCAACGCACGTCAAGAGAAAAGAAGAAAGAGAGAGAGAGAGAGAAAGAAAGGGGAAGAGAAAGGTGTGAAACTCCCACTGAATTAAAGCCTAAGTTCCGGTGTAATAGTTCCCTGAATCGCAAGACTCTGTCTCGCAACGGACAATTATTTACGAAAATTGTTTTCATTAGAGAGTATAGCACGAGACGAGAGAACTCTTGAGTACTTTTGCTACAACCGTTCTCGTCGTTGACGATGACGACGCGAAGACGACGTCTTACGTACGTCCTCGTATATGTACCTCCTGAGAAGAAAAACGATGCTAAACACTCACGAAACTTAATCGTACGTGTAACCGGAAGATTAACCTCTTTTCTTTCCTCTTCTCATCGAATCAAAACTGAAATCCCAAGACAGTAAATAATTTAATACGAATTTGTATTTTTATTTATTAGAATTTTTTACAAGAAACTTCCATCAAATTCTGGTCCCGAAAAAGTAATGAACAGAAAATATTTTTGATTGCAACAAGATTAGAATAAGTCAAAAAATGTGACAGTTGATTCGAGAAATACACCAAATGAATCAAATGTTTCAAGTGCACTGTAAGTTTTTTAAAGAATCACTTTTTCTTACGATTATAAAGTGGTGTTCGACGAAGGGGTGGGTCATACATTAGAGCTGAAGGTACTTGGAGCTCGAGAGGGTGAATGAGGCCATGATATTCTGGTTTTCCTCTCATTCTTTATATTTTTCTATTTTTTTTTCTCTTTTTAATTTCAGCACGTTTCCGCAGTCGAGTAAAAATACGACTCGAGTTGCCCGTCCGGCCCGTACACTATTTTTGTTCGTCCCGAAGGGTAGCAAAGAAGGGATGAGTTTGAAAAGGGGAGAGAAGGGAAATCGCCCTTGGACGAGGCGAAAAAAAATATACACGAACTTGCTAAGAAAGTCTCGAGATAACCCACATAATCAATTAGGGTGTTTTTCACCCTCAATCCTAATTGCCAGTAATTCAAGAATTCAGCTATACATTTTACAGACATAACTCAACGAATTGGCAACAATAACACAAAAATCTTTAGCACAAATTAAATATTTTTTCGAATTTTTATTATTATTGATTTTTTCTTTTTTTTCACCTTGCAAGCATTAATTACACTGGAATATTAAGAAAATAAGAAAATAGCAAAAACAGATTGTCTTAAGGCATGAAACGAGAGTGATTAATCACGAAAGAAGACAGGATGCAGGAGGCTCGATGCTAAAGAAATTAGTGGATCATAAAGCAGGATAGGTGGCATATAAGGAACGAATAATAACGAAATCGCGAGAACCAGAAGGCAGGCAGCGATATCGCGGCTTCCTCTCACGAAATATAATCTACATATATACAAAAATATATACCACATATTCATACATATTACGAAATATATAGACTTTTGTATGTACACGTTTTACTCTCAATTATCGGTTCCTCGTACCGTCAGAATATTAAGTTACTTGCACCATTATCACTATGTTCAATTTCTAGGTTGAAGACGTACGAATATATTCCATCATATACATTTGTACATAAACGCACACACAGAAACGAAAATTCAAAAATGTGGAAGCCACTGAACCAATTTCGATGAATTTTTAACAGTAATCAAGCTCATGATTCAAAATAAATTGTAGACTGTACAGCATTCCGATGTTTTTTATGGAAATGACAAACAAGCGTCAATTTTTTTGACTCTGCTTTAAAAATGCGAATAAATAAAGAACCAGGATTTACCAATTAAAAGGTAATTCGAAACCAAGGAAAGGAGGAAAGTTCCATCTATTGTTCTATTTTGATGATGAGGAAATTTTGAAAATTGCTCGAATTTCAAACTGTTTTTTTTTTTTTCGTTGGTTGTCCATAAATTTGTTAATTTTAGTATATTAGTAAATAATTATTATTCCACTGAATACTTTTCATGGAATATTTCGTTAGAAGACCTGGATACACAGTAATTGAACCGTCTCTTTGTTGATCGTTGCCCTTATTTATTTATTCACAATATCAACGAAATCAATCAATCAATTCGACCAAAGAAATAAAATTTCGTGATTTTCAAAAAAAATCAGTTGTTTTTTTTTTTTTTTCTTTTCAGTGTAATGTTGCAAATGTACTAACAACGATAATTCTTGCCGAAAGCACGAGAACTGTTAGTATATATTTATATATTTGGACGTAGAACTCGTCGTCGTATCCTACGAATACATCGAATCCCTGTACATTCATGTAACCCTTTAAGTATATAAATATACATAAGTACAAATGTTTACATATATGAGTTGTAAAAGATGTTATATATCGATGAAGAAAACGATGGAAAGGAAGAGAGTAAAAGAGAAAGGGATGGAGATAGAGAGAAAGAGAGAGAAAAGAGAAGGAAACGCGTAGGTATACATGTGCGAGGGAAATGGCTAAGAATAGGTTAGCGTTCAGACGTTTGAATATAGCTAGGACTTTGCACGCCTATAAGCGAGCGGGTCATTGGCATTAGGGGTTGGTGGGGTGTGTTAAACGCATTCGCAAGAGAGTATCGAGAAAGCGCGAGAACGTTTTACCGATGTTCATTGTATGTTTGCGAAACGCTTGTAACTCATGATAATATCTTTTTATTCGAACCTCTATTACTTTATTCATTTATCTTCGGTGTTGTACCGTTTAATTGGAATAAACGTAAAATAAACAGGAGCCATTTATATAAAAACGAAATTAATTACGAAATTTTGTGTGTACTTTTATACTTAATTAAATTATACAATAATTCGATGAACATTTTTTCTCCAATCTCAATGAAGGATTCATGAGATTTTTCAATCAAGTAATTCGAAAGATTATCAAGAGTGACACTGTCGGGACGATGCACAAAAAATGCAACAGTCTCATTGAACATTTCTATCCCACAATCCGTCACTTCCGGTATGAAAAAAATAAATGACACGTTACACAGACGATTCTGATTGGATCTCATTAGGTTCTGGTGCTACAACGACGAATCTTTCTCAAGCCACGATCTCTCGAAATCATTCATTTTCAAATGAACCCTTAATCCAGACATTTTGTTGCTACTATTGCCGTTTTTTTTTTTTTTTGTTACCAGACAAATCGTCGAATATCCGGAGGATCATGGTTCGGAAAATTGTGTAACTATATAAGTATATAGCCATCAGGGAGGGTGAATTGATTGTGGGAATTATGGCGGTAAGGTTGGCACTGATAAAGTACGATCGATATTTCTTCCTAACGTATATACATATGTTGCATTATTATCAACGTTCGTATATACTATTCCTCGTCTGTGACAGTGATATGTATACATAGCTCTACAAACGTATAATTTTATTAAAAATCTATTTGAATATAGACGTATAATACATTTCAAACATTATATCAATTTTTCAATCACATTTGACCTTTTTGTATAAGAAATCGATAATATTTCGAGTCCTATAAGATTAAACGAGCATTAAAAACAGTGAAATTCATTGATAAATTAATTACTGACATGAAATAATCCGGTTTTAAAGCAATTTTCATCTTCAATAAAAAATAATTGATAAAAATATTATAAATCTCAAAAAAAAAAAAAAAAAAAAAAAAAAACACAAAACGACATCGAAATATAATTGTTTGACTTGACGATGTGTCATGAGGGAAACAATCTAGGAAAACGTGTGCTCAATGCAGAGCAAACTTGTTTGGACTTCCACTCACGGGGTCATATTATGTCCGTTGTGTATTTTCGTTATAGCGATTAACGAAACGTTTTGCAGCTTCAGGCACGTTCCGCTTAATAACAAAGAACCACTAATCACGCGTCGGTCATAAGTCTCTATTAAATGTTGAGAAAATTATTATGATTTTTTAATAATATTTATTAATGTTACTGTTACTATTAATAATGCAATAATTTTATTGATATTATTATTATTATTATGATTATTATTATGTTTTAGTTACAGGAGTAATTTTAGCTTGTACACGATTTTCATATCTTTGGAACACGTTAGTTCTAGGTCAAGTGTCCAAACTGCTCAGATACGAGGCCAACGTGATCGTTAAATGAGAAGCTTATGACACATTTATTATCGAATGAAGCACTCCCGTAAATGCGAATATACTCAGGCTAGAAAATCACTTTAAGGCATTAAGAATATTTATGCTTCATTTAAATTTGTCTTTTTACATAAAAAATAACATTTCTCTGTTGCAATAAAGAGAAAAAATGTTTCTAATTCTAATATAACAATTGATTTTGCATTGAAACGAATTGGAATAAAAATATTTACATTTCATAAGTAAAAAAAAGATTACAATGAATGAGTTTGTTGATTTTTTGTTCTTCATCAATAGCAGAAAAGTTTCTGTTGTTCTTTCCGTTCGAAAAATGACGTTCTCGAAAGTTTTTTTTTTTTTTTTACAATTTGGTAAATAACATTAAAACGGAATGGGATTTGCGTTGCAAAAACATAAATCACGTTAAAAAAGATTTATCGCTGTTGACCGCATAGCTGTATCGCTGGAAAACAAGGGAACAAGAAAAGAAAAGAGAGACGAAGAAGGAATGAAAATTGCCTTAAAGTCTGGCAAAAAGGAGAAGGTGAATGTTGCCGCAAGTCGGGTATTGATATCGTGGAGTAAAAGCCACCGCTTCGGTGCAATATCTACGCTAATTTCTCGTTTGTGGCGGTATATGGAAGGGCGAGAGCCGGATGACGAGTGAGAATAAGACCGAGAGAGAGAGAACGAGAGAGAGCGTAAAATACTGCCGCGAAAGAGTCTCGAGAACGTTATCGAAACATGCAATGCAAACGGATTATGCGCACGTCCCTGCAATATACATATATATATATATATGTATAGATTAAATACAACGAGGAAGAGCGAGAAAGACAAACGTATGTGGACTCTCAGAGCGTGGGTGGTTTAATACGAGAAGCTATCGCTGATGTATGAATGGCATTTAAACACGTGACACACAAAAATTATAAACAAAAAATAGAAAACAAAATCACTTTCAAATGATCCTGAAAATGATAAACACGATTAGAATTCTATGAGCACAACTTTAATGACCTTAAAAAAGTACTCTTGAAACGTAATCTTCGGTGAAATTGAAATTGATTGAAATCATTAAGAAATTGTGCCAAACAAATTTACAATCATGCTTCGAAAAAGGCACTGGATGTTGTTGTTTTTTTTTTTTTTTTCAAAAGTCCATTTGCAGGTATCCATTGACTTGATTCTTTGATTTTTATAAGTTCTGAATTTTAAATAAGTTTAAAATGTAATAATTTCGTGAGGAAATGATTTTCGGACTATGAAATTTTTTATTTCTGATGTCGTTTATCTTCAGTAAATAATAAACGTTATTACAATATTTTGGAGAATTAGAATCTTGTCTTTTAGCCTAACAAATTGGCGCCCAAATAAACGTAACTGTGAGTGTTTCACTGTGATCAGATGTTTGGTGGGCTCCGTTAAGTCTAGTTTAAATACCGTTATCGGGTCTAGGCATTGCGAGTCCAGAGAACCACCAGACCACACTACAAACCCTTTGCCCTTCGTAACAGAGTGTTTCACGATTTAACGTTACAAGGAAACTTGGGTAAGCCACGCAATGTGGGAAATGGTGATGTTCAACGAAGCTGAAATGGAATCTTGATCGTTAGAGTGATCACCTTTCATGTTTTATCTCGGAGTTAAGTTAAAAAAGAAAAAAAAAACATCAGAGTTCTTTGATTAGTTTGATCATCTTGGTCGAATTTTCCATGAAAGAGGAATGGATGCAAATACGAAAAGAAATCTAGTTCGAAGATGTTTATTTTTTCATGTCCTTGAGATACAATAATGAAAAGGAACAGAGGCCCCGAAGAGTCATCAAGTTGGTTGGCGTACAGGAGATGAGGCAGTAAGTAGGTAAGAAAGTTATTTCCCGAACCGGACACGCTCAACCCTTCTCGTCGCGAAGATTTCCCCATCATTCCTTTCTGTTTCAAACCTTCACCCTTGATGACATCAAACTTGATGGTCGATCCGATCCGTTTAAATAAAAAATTAGCTTCAAACGTTGTCAGTACGGACGCGATTCTTCAATTGAATAGTAATGGAAAGCCCAATAAACGAAAAACCATGAAGAAAATCACGTGGAAGACTCATTTTTAGTCCCCGAAATATTGCAATGTGTAAAAGAGAAAATGCCAAACGTTTTACGTAGAAAAAACCCTTGAAGTGAGGCGCGCACCAAGAGTTTAAAGGCTAAACGGACCGAGCTGCCTTGCCATGCATAACAATTAGCCTGGGAAAATCGTGAAAACGTTTTCGCACTCGTACTACGACGCCGCATGGCAAGCTCTTTAGACTGTATATTGAGAGAAAAGCAAAAGCAACAAAGCGAGAAAGAGGATGAGTGCAGGCGAGAAAGGACCGCAAAAGGCGAGGCATCCCGACGACCAAGAATCTTCTTCGCACCCCTCGGCGTTCCTGAAGCCAAAACCCATCCCGTGCCACATTTACCCTTCTCCTTTATTCCGTACAGGAGAAAGGGGCATCGACGTGCTTCCACCACCAGAGCGACCCTTCTCGCGTACGAAAGCACAGTGAGATAACGGAGAGAGTTACACGCCCTTTCCTTCAACCCTTCCCCTTCGGATGTCTCACGGCTACCGAAGACCAAAATCTACCATGTCACAGGGGTGCTCAATCCGATGAAAGTTAACGAACAGAAATTCTTTAGCCCGATTGAATTATCTAAAGATGAGAGGTTGGTCAAGTTTAGACGGAGCAGCAGGGGTTGATATATATCGGTCATTTTCACTGACAAAATCAAACATTTTCTACCAAAGCCAACCAAAGATTGTTGCATGGATCCATTGATTGATGGAAGACTCCAATTAGGACCATTTCATAGGCTGAAGAAAGCTACTAAAAAATATTAATCGTTTCTTAGACATCAAAGTAACATTACTAGCAATTGACTAATGATAGCCATTAAGTAAGGCAGACTGTAGACACGTACGTTGTCTAAGAAGAGGGTCTTTGTACCGGAAATAAGAGTCACGTCGCGCAAAGGAAGGGTTGATTCTTGGACTCGAAAGGGTTAGTAGATCGGGGCTGGTACTATCTTGGAACAAGTACAGCAACCATCATGGACTCTCTACACGCACGTACTGCCATATTAGGAGCAGAATAATATATGAGCTATCTCTTCCTCTCTCTCTCTTTCTCTCTTACGCCTGCCATGAATCCTTCTCCTGATGCTGGAGGAGTGCGACCATCCACAGAGCCAAATGCACCATCTAGTAAAGGGTTCACTCCGTTTGGCATGATTTACGTCATCTTACGATACGTTTCGTGCCGGGTCGGATCGGTCACCCGTCATACGTTACCAGTTCTCAAGGAAATCCTACGGAATATCAACTTTCTCTCTCTTTCACACAATCGCAAAGGAAAGCAACGTTTTGCAGAGCTAAGATGTTGTCCTTAAGACGTTGTGCATGTACAGGGTGTCAAAAGTTCGAGTTAAGATTTAATTGGACATAAACTTGAACGTCAGTTCAATGGACAAGTCTTGAGCTAATTAAATCTGGCAATCATCGACACCGGAGTAATAAAAAATTTCTTATCACCACTTCATAAAAAAAAACGTTATCAATCAGTATTCCATAAGTCTTAGGTTGAAACTGCAGCGAAAAAGAAGAATTCTAAGAATGTCAATCTCATTTATACCAGAATTTTTTTTTTCTCCAAGGAATCCTTGAAGTCTTACAAAGTAATAATTGCTTCAACAGTTCAGACACCCTGTATTTACATGTACAGCGTTTCTTAGATTACATCAGCTGACGTATAAGTAAATTCAAGCACTCTAAAGAGTCTTAAACGTTTCTTACTCTTGTATTATTTTTACGCTCTTGGTCCGATGAGCTGTTGTGTTATTATTGTTTGTGTTGCAAGTGTACGTACGTATTACACGATGACGATACTTCTTAGCTCTTTCGATGCTATTGTTCTCTCGTACCCGTATCGTCTCGAACCGTGTGTTCTTTTTTTCCATTCTCTCTCTCTCTCTCTCCCTCTCTTCTTCTTATCTTTGTTTTTACGATGACTGGATCTTTAAACAACTAAGAATGGAGTCATAGCCAACTCAAAGCCATACAGTCAAGCTGAACGCGTGCTAGAGTAACGTTCAGTTAGAAACAGCAAACAGAATTTTCTACCAACATCGCTTTTGTACACATTGTATCAATTTATATCTCTACATGGTATTTTTGCTAAGTACAGACGACTGTCCGAGCACCGGGATATTGCGATTTAGCTCTAAGCGCATAAAACACGCCTCCGTGTGTGTTTCAATGCATGTGTGTCTCTCACTCACTCGACTTTATGCTCTTTCGTTCTATAGACGCCCACTCAAACTCGCCCAACTAAACAGGAAATCCTTCTTTCAGGTAATTGGACACGTGACTCATTTCAATCTGGTTCATAATGCCTGCTGCAACTAAGATCGTTCAATTCTTACACTGTTTGTGAAATCAAGCATTTTCCTAGGTCTTGGATATCCCCACAATCATTTTTTTAACATCTGGATGATGTCTTATAATTGTCGGTTCATTTGGATAAAAAATTAATCATTTATGATGATTACTTGGATTCCTGAATGTTTTGATCGTAACAAAAGTGCAACCAAGTTCCTTGAAAGTCCATTAAGACTTTCAGGAGGTCAATTCCCATTCATTCCGGCCCTAATATTCAATCTGGGTCAGAATCATGTTTGTTTCTTTTGTCATGGCATCCAAACACATGTAACAAGTTTTACCTGGAGTTTAATGAAAGGTAATCTAAGTTTATTCATCCATTAAAGACACATCACTCGTTTGATCTTCAGCAAAGATCGAAATTTACATGTAGAAAGAAAAAACTTAGAAGAAGTATGAATCGGAAGAACCAAGTCGACTGAACCGTTGAGATTATTGAGAACGTGCAGTAAACACGTTGAGCCGGTTTCGAATGAAATCTCTGTCTCCTTTTCTCACTTCCTCTCAGTCTTTTCCTCTCAGTGGAGCAGAGACACATGTACTCGTGCCCCAAACCAAATTGAACCGCATTTCTGCATTGTTCCAAAACTCTTTTCAGCCGCGATGAAGATACGAACGTGACTCGAAGTGACCTTGAGGCCAATACTCGAATGCGCGTCACTACGAGATTGTAGTTCGTTGGACTATGACGCGTTTTTAAGCCAAGTGTGTTTACGAACGTTTGGCTGCCTTCAAGGCCAACCGGAAGTCAAGGATTTACTTTCGATTTGAATATTCTTCTTTTAGATTCCTCTCTATCATTGCAAATTAAAGATCGTTGCTAGTTAACGAAACATTCGATAATTCTTCAACTTTCCATCCTTTTTTTTCGATGAGCACTTTCAATGAAAACTGTCAAACTTTCAAAGGAGATCTACGCTTGATCTTCTTGGATCACGAAAATATGAAGAAAGATCACGATAAAAAACTTTCGTTACTTCGCATCCGAAGTAATGACAAAATTCCTGCAACAGCGAAGTACCATTCGTTCGGATGAGTTTAATTTTTGCATGAATTGACACGAGATCGTCCCACGTGAACTGCAATTGCTACTGTGAAAAATGCAAATTTATAGGAGAGAAAAAAAAGATTTTTTTAAATAAAAAAAAAACATCAGGAAAAACATGACGATTTCTAGGTACGGAGGGAATAATCGGAAGTGACTAGAGGTGGGAACGGAGGTGTTACAAATGCCAGGCGGAAGTTATCCACAGAGCCCACGTCTGCTGCTGGTGGTGCTGCAATGTCGGAGAACCATGATGACCATGGGAATGCAAATGAACTAATTTCCAAGAATTCCCGTGGGTCTTTGCGACCGCGTGTCCCCTTGTCATTCCCCGATGCCATGGACGTTACAGATACCGAATAATATCGTGGTGTTGCTATGTTCAAACTTTTTTTTTAAATCCACTATGTTTTCTTTTTTTCCACCAACTTTGCACTCTTTTTTTTTTTTAATTTCTGTCTACGAACGTCAAACTCTGGTCACGTGAGAGAAGAAAATCAGAGAACAAAAGAGAAAAAGTAATCTGTACCAGCGATGTAACGCATACGTCGTTGGAAAGCGTTTTCAACGAAGGAAAAACTCGGGTCTGGTTACTGATGGACATGTGCGAATGTGGAATCGAGAAAATGCATTTTAACTTTTGCATCAATTGCCTCAGGGAAATTCTTCTCAATGTAAAGTACGAACGTGGATAAAATAATGAAAAATCCAAGCAATTTCCACCGTGTAATGGAAAATATATAATAATTTTTATTTTATCATGTCTATGCAGTCGATCCATCATTTTTAACTATTTCTGTATTAATTGACTATCATAATATTTAAGAATAAATTACATTTAATAGCAAATGTTTAATCCTCGTGATATATTTAACTCTTCGAAATGACAATACATTCGATATTTGTAGTTTTCGTTCTTATTGACACTCGCCAAGTTCATATGAGAGGTATAGCAAGCAAAAGCAATGCATTATCGACTCACAGAGTTCAATGCAATCTTCGAATGGTTTCTCTCTCTGGTGTTCAGTGACCAGAGCAGCAACTAAACACTACATTATACATTATTTTACCGTATCGTGGCTTGTTTGCTCGTTACACTTTTGTTTACACTCGACCCGTCCAAGCGATTGTAATATTGTACAGTTATATGCTTCTCGTTCTTTGTTCAGTTCCCAATAACGTTGGTTCGCTTGTATATCAAACACGACATACGAATGAATGTCGTTGAATGCTTACTCACACCAAATCAATGCAACGTACGTATCTCTTTTTTCTTTTTCTTTTTTTTTTTCTTTTTGTTGTTTACTGATTTTTATCGATTTACGTACGTCGTTGCGGTTGTGAAGTAAACATTATTTCTTAACTCTACGATAGGAGTTGCGACGAGTTTTTTTTTATTTCAATTTGTTATGTTGCTGTATTTTCAACCACGAAATCCTTGACCAAAAAGTTTTCCACGTTTTTAAATCATTTTTCACTTTTAACTTATATAGTGACAATAAATATATTATTTCGTAGTATGATACGTATTTATTTCCTCGATATTCATTCACGGAACTGTATCAAAGAAGTTATTGTGTATCGTGTTGTCAAGAACGAAAGAGAGAAAATAAAGAAAATAAAACAACTGTTTTAATCTCCTGGCAAATCCAACCACGTGTTCACGTCTTTATCGCGAGTTCCAAATTTCCGGTAATTCTCAACGTCTTCATTACCATTCCACATATTTTTACATTTTCGTCGATAAATTTTCAACACTTTGATTTAAAAAATTCTACAAAAATCACGTGAAATCATTTCATTTTCTTTTTTTTTTTTTGCTAAGTCTTTGTAAACGTCAAATACAAATGAAATGTTCACTTAACTAAATAAAGTAACTTTCGCAAAGTCATCTAATACGTGAATAAACGTAATGACAATTGTAAAAAAAAAAAAAAGAAAAAGAAAACAACAAAGTGGACAAAGAATAGCGATGAAAAATAGTGAAGAATTGCATGCAGCGATGTTGGGACAGTGTTGCTGTGTATATTTATGGAAATTGTTGACATGTATTATTTATGCGTATAAAAGGTAACGCGTATACGAGATTCATGAATTTACATACGTCTCCGGGGCTGAGTGACGCGCGCCGTATACCGCATGCACCTGTTGAACGATGCGGCGTGGTTTCGATCTATATAGAGCACTTTGACGTATGTCACCCGATCACTGCTTTTCGAGCGTTGGCTCTCATTTGTTTTAAATTTATGTTGTTTTTTTGTTTTTTTTTTTTAATTTATTTATTTATTGTTATTATTTTTATATTTTTACTTCTTAAAGAATGAAATACACGAGTGTGGAGGTGAATTAAAGTTTAGTCATTGGTTGATTGTGCTTAACGAAGTTTCAATCAATTAGTCACACGCACACGCACACAAAAAACAAGAGATACACACTCACATAACAATATATTGGTTCGTATAGTGACGACTATATGAAAGACTCGTAAATCCGTCACATCACAAATCCGATCGAGCTGAACAAATAGTGATACGAAGAAATTTTCTCCCACCAGACTAGCCAGCTGCCCATCCAGAGTTCCACTCGTCAGTCATCGTTGAACCACGACCTTGCAAACTGTACCGCGCACAAATATACACACGCACTATCGCCCACTAACGTTTCATCGTTTATCCTCTTCTCTCTCGCTCTCTTTACCTCTCTCTCCCTCTTCTTGCGGTTCGTACAAAAACTGTCGTTTTGTTACATCAACATTTAAAGATATTATTGCTCTCTGAATTTTTGCTCGTTCGCTTAACTGCCTCCGAAAGCACTCGACAACAAGTCGACGCTTCGAATATCCATCGACAATTGTGCAAACCAATCGGTAGATCGTAAAAACTCATAAACTTCGAGACAAATAATAATACTCTGTGAATATTGTTTTCAACGATTGTTCAACGTCACAGTTGAGTGTATAGCACGAATCAACAATATTCCTCGTATATGACACAAATTTTTTTAAACCGAGCTTTTTGTGCTTCGAGTTCAATCGGCACCACCACTTGATCAGCTGTTGATCCTTAAATTTTGGAGTACTTAAGGGAACGTCACTTCCAGATATTCACACTATTCCACAATGATTTTAAAAAATAACAAATCCGCTAAAAAGTCACTGAAGTTAAGGCAGAGATTGGACAGTTGGAGAAAAACAGCTTAAGAGATTGGCGGGCTTGCTCGCGCGTGCGTCTTTGACGTTACAGGCGTGCAAAGAGAGTCCAGTCAGGCGATACGAGACAAGAGGATTATTAAACGTGTGTAAAGAGTGAGAGAGAAACGAGAGTGTTAAGAATATGAAAAAAAAAAAAAAAAAAAAAAACATACACATACACAAAAAACAGGAATAAGCGAGGCGTTTGAAATCGCGGAGCGGGACGACTCGCGGTACGATCGACGGCGGGCTTTTGCCTCTGGGCCAGCACAAGCACCAGAACGAACTCGACGAGCCGGCACACTAGCGAGTTTTCTCTGTTTTCGTATGAGAGCCTGTTTTTTGTCTGTAGTGGTATTTAAACGCATATATATATGGATATATATATATGTATATGTATATGATGCGTGTATAAAGAAGAGAGAAGCATATGCGAGCGAAGGACCGACCCGGAGATTCGATAAATCCGCGCGACACGTCCAATGTTATATATTTAGTGATGTGTGCTCGTTTGTATGAGTGTTTTTATTCGAACGTGTATATGAGCGAATACGCAAAGCATAAACGAGAGCGAGCGAGCGAGCGAGCGAGCAAACGCGAGATCCGAGGCTCGCTCGGCGAACGCGCAACCCGCGGCCCCCACGTTGTTTGTCTCGCGAGTGGCCTGTTTACATGTTGACTCTGTGTTTACGCGTTTCGTACTCTACCTTCTCCTCCTCCTCACTGCCCCGCTCCACCCCCCACTTTGCATCAACGACGATCCAAACATTCCTCTTTCCCCGCAACGGGTCCCATAGCCGGTCCTCTCTCCGTCTCCCTCTCCCTCTTTGTGTCTCACTTTCTCTCTCTCTCTCTCTCTCACTTTTGCCCCTCAACCTCTTCTCCCTTCTCCGTCAACGTCATCCCGCGCTCGAAGGCAGCACGCCACCTCCACAACTCCGTCATATATACAATCGCAAACGTTGCGAACAATTTAGTGTTTCTCTCGCTTCCACGCAGTTTAATTCACCTTTTTCTCTCTATCCTCTCAATCGGCCTGCTCTTTACTACTCTTCTTGTTATATTCACGTCTCCACTAGTTTCTACTGCCAACGAAACCGCGACAAATCTTATCCTCTCCCGGCTACCAATCTTTTTAGTCTCTGAGTCAGTCACATTGTTCGATCCTTCTGCTCTCGTCTATGCCAGACCATGCTCTCTTATTCTACTTACTTTTCTAATCCACAATTCATCTTTTTTCTCCATCTTTTTATACTTATTCAATATAAATTATACAATGCATCGAGTTTGGATGATGTATCGGATCAACGCTCATCGCATTTTGTGCAGTCAGAAGCAAACAATTCTGAACATAATCCAAACGAATTCAGTTTATTCAATTTTATTTGAATAATCCATGATAATGGGATCGACGAGAATATTTTCTCGTCTGCTGTCCATATGCCACGATGTCTCTTTGATTATTGTATGTAGGATTGAACGTCATAAATTATTTGTTACAGTAGGACAATCGTGTTCTTGACGTCATTCCGAGTACATAGGATAATTCGTGAACATAAATTGTACGTAAGAATAAAAGAAATGGAATATAAGATAAGAATAACCAAGAATAAGCTGTAAAACGTCGCGAAGTCTCTTAGATAAGATTACATACTAAATGCCAAGTGTTTCGGGCAACAATTTGTCGAACCTGTGATCGATGGTTACTAGAAGCATTGACCCCACTTCGATTAAGTCATTCGTAAAAAGACATCGATTTTATTTTCCTCAGCAACTAAATCAGCAACTGACTGGCGTTAAATCAATCAGTTGAAACATTACGACGAGAGTATTTTTGCATTTTTCACGTATGCGGCTCAGCTGTTGGATTATTTCTAACCTTTAATATGAAACAATAAAAAGGAGGAACCTCGTGAAAACTAATCGCGATCGTATTTCTGCCACGTTACATACTATTTTTTATCAACAATGAGAACATCGCGGTATTTCATGGAATCGTGTGTTCCATTAGCCATTGGTAATACTGGACAAGTGAGTTCATGCTAGTTCGAGATCAACAACCAACAAAGAGTGCTACGTGTAAAAAAGTGTAAGCCAAAGGTGTGTTATGATAGACGTATATTGGTGTGATGTGTGGCGAGAAGTAGATATGGCTGTGCAAACATTCGGAGGGGACAAGAGAGAGTGAGAGCGACAGAGTGTAAGAGAAAGAGAGAGAGAGAGAGAGGGAGAGAGTGAGAGAGAGTGAGAGAGAGGAGGGAATTCCGTTTGGTACCAATACTAAAGCGCGTGAAACGTTTCATCGTCTCGGTGATCGTCACCTTTGGTCATTTGTTTATTTTTTCCACATACACACGCGCATACCAGTGTCAATAAACGAGCTCGTTTTCGAACGATTCCATTCACGGAATTGTCGAGTCAGACGACACGAGAACTGTACGCGAATCGACCGCTCGTACCAACATGACCACCAGAACTCTACGTGACGGAGGAAAGAAGAAAAATAAAAGTAAGCAAATTAAAGGAAAGAGTAAGAGAGAAGAGAGTGGAGAGAGAGCGAGAGAGATGTATAAAAAGAACGTGAAATTGGAGAGGGAACAGGAAAAGACACGAGGCCAATAACAATAAATAAAAATAAAAAAATATATAAAAAAAATGTCAAGAAGAAAAGAAAGAACAGAGTGGGACAACTATGCTGATGACTACGGTATAAGATGATGACAAACATTTCGAGCGGTGTTCGTATGTTTACCTACGAGCGGAATATTTTTGACGAACAACACGTGACGAAATCGTTGCTAATAATAACACAATATTTAATGGAATTTTACTGTAGAAGCCTGTCTTCGATTACGTAGGTATTTATTGTTAAAAATATTCATATAAATATTCTTAAAAACGTTTGAAAAGTGATTTATATTAAGCGCGAGGTCCGGAGTACCGACTGATTATTTTGTTGCTCATTTCCCCTTCAATTTTCTTCATCTAAACCAAAAAAAAATCGTCAGATATTGGAGTAAAATGAATATTTAATGATAAAAATTTCGTGATTCTTGAATAATGTTAAAAATTTCAAAATCTTTTTTTACGGACTATGTAAGTGTTCCTTGGATCGGTTTATCGGACTAAATCGTTGCTTAACGCTTCGGTACATAGAGGATATGAAACGGGCAAGGGTTTTAACCTCTACAGGGATTTTCGTTTTCGAAATTGGCTGAACTATAGAACGCGATATTGTATAAAGGTATTATGGCAGAGTGTGGCATTGGTTTGAGAGGAGATGGAGAGAAGCGTTAAAACGTATATAGAAATGGGTGACCGTGCGAGCGAGTGAGAATCTGAAGATAAGGGGTAATCCGAGGGACTGAAAATTCGTCCGTTTGCTCAGCATGTCGTAGGAACACTGGCCACACGACAAAATCTCGCGTGACGATGTCCTTTTTGCCGAAAGAAAGGATGAAAGCTCACTTCGTCGATGGAGAAACTTATAGTCACGCTTTAAAATCCAGTCGCTTATACATTTTCACCTTCGTATATATGAAAGCGGAGAAAGGGGCTTTAACAATAAACACGCGAAAATGCATAAACTTCTTTCTTTTAGCTTCCACCACACTATACACTAGACTTCACGATGGGGTAAAAAAACAAGAGAGAAATAAAAAAAAAGCTCTCAACGTTGAAAATAAATATCGGCTCCTTATCGGAGCAACGAGGGTGAATCGCCGAGGCAATGTTTTTAAAAGGAGAAAACTTTGAGGGCTGCTGAAAAATGAACTGCAGGCTTGAACGATGCCGACGACGAGCACGAAGAGTTAAGGGTGGGAGAACCATCGTGGAAGGCTGTTTAGTTCGTTATTAAGAACTTTTACTGGAATTTCACCGCCTTGTGCCAGTCTACCGGTTGATATACCAACCAAGAGTTGTGTCTACATGTTTTGCTAAAACGATCGATTAAAGTGCCTTATTTATCGAAGCGTTAATGGCTCGAATAGCTATAAGAATCAGGCTTAAAACAAAACATTTGATATCCTAATAACAACGTACTTGAAACGAAAAAAAAAATTTGATAATTTCAAGTCATAATAAGAATTTTAACGAAATTCTTTAATCCTCATATTTCCATAAAAAAAATTGTTTGCTTTATACCTCATTTTTCTCGTTTCATCGGTTTTTTTTTTTCATTACTCGAGAGATTTTAAAATAGAAAAATAAATATAAAATAGAGCTGGACGAGCGAACGTGGAACGAGATAATCGACAGATTGATCGACGTACTTCACTGTAAATATATAGAAATACAAATACATCCACTTCTTTCTTTTTTCTCACTCCCTTAATCGTATCGAAAGCTCCAACTTTTCCCATTATCCCGGATATCCTTCTCCACTTACGAACGAGCCTCGCACAAATATACACAGACACAAATATTGCGAAGGTATCGTCGGTGCTTTTTACTTTCTCTTTATTTTGTCTGTCACTTTCTCTTTCTACCTCATAGAATTGAAGCATTCTTTGCGCTCTTGCAAGAGGATAATAAGAAGGTCGAGTGGAAGGGCTACCGGTTAAATCGTTCGACCTTTATTGCCACCTTAAAGCAGTTAAGTTAATCCGAGTGTCGTTAAGTTAAGAGAGTGAGAGTGTGGATTGGGCGGTCCTGTATCGTCGTCATTCCTTCCTCCTCCTTCTCCATCTTCTACTCCTCCGGCACCCAATTCTCTTTCTCTATATCTTCCTCCGACTCCCTTCCACCGTTCGGTTTTAGTAGAAAATCGGTTTTTGGTGTATTTCGTCGTAGGACAAAAACATTAACATAAATCAGGAGTTAGAAAGGCAAAAGTGTTGGGTAAGGGTTGGTAAAGAGACCTGGAGAAAACGAGGCTTGTTCCATGGCTTCCACTGCTCCAATGTTTATTCCATTCGTTTCGCGACCCCCGAGAGTCAAAAGTCTCACACTCACCCCTTTCGAGAACTCGCCCCTCTAGACGAAATTTCGCTTCTCTTGTAAATCGCCCATCTCTCTTTCCCTTTCTGTATCTTTTAGCCCCGGGATATTTTACTACTTGGCAATTAGTATTACCGAAAAACTTTCCCAACCCCAATTGGAAGTTCCAAGTTATATATATATGATTTTTTTTCTAATGTGGTCTGGAACGAGTGATTTGTTCGCTGGGGTAAAAAAACGTCATTTACTGACAATTAATCACGAGGAATATTTTATAAAAATTTCAATCATAAATTATTACAATCTCTGGCTTATGCAGTTGTGTTTTTAACTTTGAAAAAAGAATTAAACTTCATTTCTATGGTTTTGTTGTTTTGGTCGAAACCTCTTATTGAGTCAAGTCACGACTAATTCTATTGGAAAAGTTTGGAAGGACTGAACATTTAAAGAATCTGATGTTTCTCATACAAATTCGTTTTTTTCTATATATATATACATCGTCACTCCATACTAGCAACACCCTCGACTTTCGAACAGGGTGTTCGCGATTCGCGTGTGCGTTCGTCGGATACATGAGGGAAAAAGTGGCTATTACCAATCCCCTCAGTCGTGACAACCCGTTCTCTACATTTATACACTGTGCGTATATATATTTTTATACTTTGGATAGACTTCGTGTTGCACGAGTGCCGCTAAACCGTAGCAAAGAGTCTATCTCGTTTTCCCTTTCAACGTAAACTCTTTCGCTAAAAGCGAAAGATCGATGAATTGGTGAGGAAACTAGCGTCGATAAATAATGCATTTGATGTTTGTTCTCGGTAAAAGGGTCCACGATTGACCCTCAACCGATCGGACCTGTTATTCAATTGGGGACCTTCAATTGTATAAAAATATATCTATATTCACACATACTTAAAATTGACGGATTCACAATGACAAAGATATAAATATATCAAGAAGAAAAATAAATAAAAATTCAATTTTTAAAGTACTCTTTAAATAGCAGAAGCTTTTTATTTAAACGTTTGTTTGATTCAACCGCCCACTATGTCGAGAGCTTTACCAATATATATGTTTTAAACATTTCTCTCTCTCGCTTGATGATTAAATAAATAAAAATTGCTCATTCTTGTGACAGATATTTGCTATAGCATCGAATTCGTTTGTACTTTTCAATGAGATTTAATCGATTTTTAAAACCGTGAGGGTGAATTGTCAAATACGTGTCGCGACGAAAGGGTGACGGAAGAAAGTGAAGAGAAAGATCGAACGGTGGGAAATTGCCGATTAATAATCGATTTGACGAGCAATTTGATGAGATAAGTAATACAAAGTTTTGAGGAGTTCAGCAGGTGCTTTGAAACGAACGACGTAATTTTATCTTTACAATAAGTTTTCAATTCTTTTCTTTATAATAAATTGTGAAAGAATAAAAATTATTCAATTATTGAAGAAGAAGCCTAACAAAAAATATCATCATCGAAGAATTCTCGCACTGTTATTCACCCTGGTTTCTTAAAATCGTCTTACGTCCGAGAGTTCTTTATATACCACAAGAAAACAAACATCTAGAGACGAAGGAATACCAAGAGAAAAAAAAGAGAGAGTGTATTCTCTTAGGCTGAGGGGTTTTACGTAACAAACGATTTTCTTTCGCGTCTCCGGTAATTGGCAAGAACGATTCGCTCGATAAATCCCAGACAATGCACTCGTTCGCTGCCGCCTGGACTCGACATTACGATAGCCATTATATTATAGCCGCAAAATGCGGTAATATATAATTTTCTTTTTTTTTTTTTGCTTATTCGAATCATCTTTTCCTCTTTCGCACGCACTTTTATTTCTCGTCTCATGATTTTTTTAACGTGACTATAAGAATCTCTCTTTGCAAAACGAAACAGTTATGCTTCTTTTACATTATTAACATCGAAAAAAAATAATAATAATTTCATCTTACCCATTGCGTAACTAATGAATGAATGAAAATCAACGCCAAAACTTCTAAGTTTGTTCTTACCTGAAACATAAAATCGAGTACTGCTTATTATAACAATTAATTGTGGAAAAATTGACAATATTCAAGAAAAAAATTTCTTATCATTATTCTTGTTGATGTTATTGGTATTTTTATTATATTTTTTTACATAGCTGAGGAAATATGTGTATAAAGGTCTACTGAAAACAACCATCAATCATAGTCGAATCAATGGAGATTTGTTGGTTGGTCGATAAAAGATCGTCACTCATTACTTTACAACTAAATTCAACCATCTCCTTCCTCCACCCTCTTATCCATACTTGGATTACGTTACGAAACGATGATAAAGAAAAAGCTTTCTCAACAACACGATTAATCAAGGGATCCTTACAATTTTTAATTTTTTTTTTTTTTTGATTTTCGTAACCAACGATTCAAGACTTACAAAAACCCCCAAGAATTCATTTAATTATTATCACAAAATTAATAGCAGATGTAATTATTGTTCAATTGACAGGCAAAAACTTTAGCAACGTTTTTTGATATTGCAACCATCTGAAGGACTAAATTCAATGTCATGGAAAAATGTTGGTTCGTACTTTTGGATATTTGGGAGTAACACAGGAAGAGAGAAAGTGAATACTGGGAGCAAAGGGGTTACAGTGTGGAGGGTCGAGAACCAAATCGATACGAGAGATCGAGTAGCGATGTTCAGTCTTTCGTACGTTAATTCGTCATCCCTTCCTTTACCTCCAAGGGATGTGGCAGTGAGTGCAGTCACCCCTCAGACAGCGAAGGCCACGCATATATCGCTACTTCGTATATTCGGTACATATATACACTCGTATAACGATATATATTTATATATAGATATAAATGCGCATGGGAGAATGCACGCTCCGATGAAATTCACGCAGGAAGACGTTTGCGTCGCGTCTTGAATATTTTATTGTAAATCCAAAAGCCCGCTTGGATACTCGCAGAATTATACGCAGAAGGAATGGCAGAAACAGAATTTCCCGAGACGAAGGAACACGGATGAGCCAAAGGGTAGAAAAGCTTTGAGTTCATTCCAAAGTTTAAGATTTTCAATGTAAAAAAAAAAAAATTATGCAAATAAATAGGATCTGAATCTTTTATCTCCGAGTTAGAAAATCGGGCATTCAATTAGAATCCTCTTTTAAAAGCTGTTCTGATCGAAAAACATTTTCCAACCGATAATTGAGATGATATCGAAAAAAAATACAAGAGTGAGAGATTGAATGGTTTTTTGGGATTTACTCGTAAATTTTTTTTCGATATTTCGGGAACGTTACAAAAATTACTGCAACACTTTTTTATTAGCAGCTGTAGAAATTGACACGATTGTATGAGTTGAATATGCAAAAATTAAAATAAAATTTGCCTTTCTCAGCAAAAAACAAAGTCCGACTTAAGGAGATGGAAAATGGAAAGATGTGGATAAATAAAAGTTTTTTTTATTACTTCTTTTTTTTCTTTTTCCATTTTTCAACTTCGAAGAGTTATTGCCTGGCGCGTCTTGAGGCCAAACCCTCGATCCTTGCGAAAAGTCTCGGGTAAAATACAATTGAGCCACGGAAAAGGCGTTTATTGAGAACGAAGCTTTTAATTGTTTACGAAGGAACAAAGAAGGGAAGCTTCCCCCGTAGTACATAGCAATGAGAGAATAAAAAAATACTTCAGGGCAAAACTCCTGGCTGCCACAGACAAGTTTCTTCGAGTTGCTTTCTTTTTCTCTGTTCTCTTTCAGGAAAAAGTTCAAAATGAGCCACAGTTACTTGATTATCCCTCGTATTTACCAACCATTCCTTTCATACTTTTAATGCTTCGACGCATTAGTATTCTGCATTATTTTATTCCATTGAATAACAAAAAAATTAATATATTTAGAAGTTTGCAGATTTTTTAAAATCAATTCGGTTTTTTAAATAATTATTCCATAACCTCAAATTATAAAATTAACAACAATTGTAATATTGCTTTAAAACAAAAATATTTGAATCCATGTACGTATTTGTAAGTAATAAAACGAGTGCCAAAAGTGAATCCTTCATAAAACAAGAACAGTTTAAGCCATTTGGCTAAAATTTGGCACAAAAGTTGACAGCTCTCCTGTGTTGGTGATCATTTCTGATAACTTATGAGTCAAAGATTTGAGGCAGTCATAATTAATTGTATTTGAAATTATAAATAAACGTAAACTTAAATAAATCTTTTCTGTAATTACATTTCGTTTATAATTTCGTTGTTCACCAAAGTATTTTTAAACGACTATTAAAAATGTTCTAAAGTCCTCAATTATCTCGTGAAAAATCATGATGAAAAAAAGTGTTCTTTCTACAAAAGATGGCGACTGACCGGAAGAGCTGTTGGACCAATGTGGAATTCCGCAAAAAAAGCACTTTTTCGGGTGTTATTTTTTCTAGTGGTGAAAAAAAAAAGAAAAAAAATTGTGTGAAGGACGACTCTCGAAGGAAAAGAAAGGAGCCAAACCTCCGGTGTTCTTGGGGAAGGAAAAAAAATGACAAAAAAGCCAATAGCCCGAAGCTTGGACCGAACGAGAAAAGTAGGCGTGTCAGGATGGGCTTGCATTGTCTTTTTTCGACTTATAACGCCAACTAATCTTCGAAACGAAAAGAGAAAGACAACAATTGGGATTCACGAGTAGCGAATATGGTCTGAATTCAACATTTATTTTCTGTTTCTTGTCATCACAAAAAATATATAGTACAATCTAGATATTAAAGAGAGGAGTTTTAAAAAAATAAAAAGAGAACAGTGTCAAAAATGATATTTTTCATTGGAAACAAAGTTTCTGTATATGATCCAAAAATAAAAAGCCTTCGTTCCGAGGACGTGAAACAAATATATTATTTAAATATAATTCTTCGAGGGAGCAATGTTTCTTCTGGAGGCCAAGCATAATGGCGTCGTTTCTCCTAATTTCATTGACTTATTATAACAGCTTAGTTGACTATTTAATGTGACATTTGCTCTACGAGTGATAGATGAATCGTGTAAAATGAAGAAACGGTAATTGCGCTACAGTGAATTGGGGAAAATGAAAATATGGAAGACGGAGGGGAAGTGGCACCAATTTCGTGGATTTTATCGTTAATAAGATTCTCCGGGGTAAAAGATATACCTCCGAAAGCTTGTGTCATAGATTTCGATGAAATGAAGGCTGGATCTAAATTACAATTACGTAAGATTCGAAAGTTTACAGGCGTGTAGCATTCGTTCTCACGTTCATGTGTCTGTCAGTATGTGTTTTGTATATACGCACAAATCCAAATTGCTGAAGAGATTTACGTAGATGCTATTTCTCGCTAAACACGCATGAGACCACTAATAAAAGAGAGAGAGAGAGAGAAAGAGAGAGAGAGAGGGAGAAGAATAAAAAGGGAGGAAGAGGATGCGAGAGAACAGAGCTAGACTTGGAGTGGTTTCAAAGCAAGCTCCTTTGATGCTTTTAATAAATTTCAACGGTGCACAACACACGACTTTTGTGTGTATATAAGTGTGCAAAATCGATTGTAAATCACACAGTACCCCCGAGAGCCGGACAGAGTCGCGAATCGAGTGAACTCTTGGGCTCGCGATCACAAGACCAATTATAAATACAAAATTGGTGAGCTGCTGACTCGCCTGTTGAGCATCATCACGAATCCCAAAACATCTACACACATCTTTGATTAAAAAGAAAAAAAAAACCCCAATCTGCCAATAATTCATTATTAAATTTCAATATCTTTGCAGAAATGCAATAAATGACATAATAATAATAATAATAATAATTTTTTGTGATACTGAAAAGTTCGACGATATAAAATTGTCTCTAACACGAAAATACAAATATTTGAAAAATGATGATAAAAATCGAATGAATCTCGTTGATTATCTTGACTGCAGTGTGTGTCCATTGGCACGAAATATTTCCAGCTATACATGGACAAAAATATAAAAGTTTAAGGTGTGCCTTGATATTGATGAGGAACGAGAAAGGGTGGATTCGTTTCAACCCTGCACTCGACCGATTCATTGCGACACACTGGCTCGTCTGCAGTTTCATATTTTTTCGTTCCTCTTTATTTTATGTTATTTTATTTCATTCATAACCTTCTCATCCCCCGTGACAATTTCACTGGTAAAAGTTCAGCGGGAGGAAAAAAATAATTACAATCGGCCGAGTTATCTGCACATTCTCGCGTTTTTTTTTTTTATGTTCGACTCTTGATTTTTTTAAATCTTTTCTTTCCAATTTCTCGACCGATCTCCACGTTTCTAGTTCCCTCTTTCAACAATATTATTAATGTGTCGTATCCAAATGCATAAGATACATAGATATCCATATTTAAACGTGATTTCTCGAGATATTGCTGGAAACATAGCACGCTTCGTTGTTTCATACATTTTATATACATGTATGTTGCTATATATACATATATATATATATGTATATTTATAATACATGCATTAATCGAGATCGAGAGCCCCGAGCCACTCGACATATTCGCGGTTCGACGAACTCTCACAAAATCCTAGCCCCGGTGGCTTACCATAGTCATTATTATAGTACTTGCTTCTGTTTTATTATTACACTAACGACGACGTCGACGACGACGCGCGCGCTCGAACGCACGTTCGAGCTCTCTTCTTCCACACAAAGCCCAGCCACATCAGTGGAAAATATAAACGTATAACGATTGCTGAAAGATCAACCTGCCTTGGTGAAATCAAACATGATTATGATCAAAAACCATTTGAAAATGAAAACTTTTGCTGTTTATATTGATAAACGAAAGTATTTTGTCTTTATCTTCATTTTTTTGGTTCAAATTGCTTGGCTTTATTGTTGGTTTTCTATAGACACTGTTATTGCGATTGAAAAGAAAAATTCTAGTTTTTAAATCATAAAATAGTCGATAAATTGTTTAATTTTTAGACTGTGGGATTTTTAATGAAGTTTTTTGATTATTTGGAGACTTTTTATTTGATTTTGATAGAATGGTACGTGACCATGATTCGTGGCATAAATTCTAGCGACGAAATAGTCAAACTTCGATAGCAGCGCGAGACATATTTCCATCTCATTCTCGAATAATCTCTAGTGTGTTTCTACGAGGAAGAGATGCTACGGGGAGTCTCTTTACGTTTTCTATAAATAGGGAAAGCGCCTGGACAGAACGAACGAACGGGTCGGGTCACCAACACCCGGCAATAGTGCACAGTTTGTGGCCAAGGAATGTTCACCCCGTTGGTCATCGGAGCAAGAGAGTGAGAGAAAGAGAATGATTAACTATAGATGTCTGTAAGCACGTTCCACCAAATTTTTCCTGGCTCGATCCGCCTTTTCATCAATTCAATCTCTAACGCTTTGGTGTCTCGACAGATGGCCACATGAAAGAAGAGATCATGAATGAAATCTCAGTATCTGATACTAAAGCATTCCTTCATCTTCCGCTATAGAATTCAACGAAAAATGATCACCGATTTGTTGACTTACTAAAAACGATTAATTAATTGGAATTTTTTTTTTAAATGTCTAAGGAATTTGGTGAAAATTTGCATGGACAATTAGTCGAGTATAATCATGAATGAATATTTCAGGGTCGAACTTCCAGGAGCAGGTTGCAAAGTAAAGAGGATGAGCCAAGAAATCCAGAGATCTCACGCGTGTCTCTGCTGGCTCTTCGTTCTCTCAGTTCCGTCTCATTTATTCTCAACGAAATTAAGTTTAACACATAAACACACAGACAAACGCACAGACATTCGTAAATATATTCTTGAGTGGTGCCTATTTCAATGGTCAAGACACATAAGTTCTCGTGGCACGAGGTGTTGCTCCATGGCAGTAACACAAAGTGGAAGCTGAAGAAAGCTTGGGTATGGTCCGCGTGGTCATGTCATCGTTGCACATGCGAACGCATATCTTTCTTAGAGACTAACGTGAATCGCAAATCCGTTTTTCCCTCATTTTATTCCTTGCTTCTCTCTCTTTCTCTGTCAAATATATACACACAAGTTCCTGCACAACAAAAGGTCTTAACTCAACCTATTTTACGTCCAAATTGACGTCGATGACACCCTTCTTCTCTTTTTCACTTTTCTGTCTCCCTTTTCCTCCCTCCTCCCCACTCTATGTCTTTAAGGCTCTTCCTCCGTCACTTTCATTCTCCGACTAGTGAGAAAACTCTGGGGTCTATTCTAGATTCATAACTATTAATACTAATGTCTCTGTGCTGTACAGTAAACGAGGAACGACCAACAGGGCAGTTCTTGGCGCGAGCTCACTTACCCCATTTCTTCCCCGTCCATGTCTTGTACGATTCCTCGTTTTCTGATCTTACTTTCTCTTCATTTTACTCTCTCTTTCTCTCTCGCTATCCTTCTCTTTCTATCTATTCGTACATATACATATATATAAATTCGTATATACATGTACTCATCAATGGCACATTCAAGCTCACACCGAAACGGATTTATCAACGGGAACGAGCTACTTCAGCCTCTGCTAGAATCGTTCCTTCAGTAAATAGAACGCACCATACTCCAAAGAGGGCAAATGCATCGGGCAATCACCCTACCTTCGTTTTTTTCAGAGGTCATTTCCTCAATTCCATTTATCTCGATCAATTTTTTATATTTTCTTAAAAATAATTAGAATGAGGACATTGACACTGAACGAAAAAATGATCGACGTCGACTGGCAATTGGCGTACAATTTATTATTTTAAAAAATCAATATTTATGCATGAAACTTTTTCTTTCGATAATGATCGACCAGACTTTCTTAATGACGCAGCATTTTTGTTAATTACCAACAAGATTCAAGAGTCTCTATCCGGTAGTTTTTTTTTAAATTCTTAAAAAAAAAAAAAAACAATTCACGTTAGTGGCAAAAAAAAGTGTTCAAATCAATGCATCGTGGTTACGTGAAAATAACTTGATCACAAGTCTTCCAAATGTTTTGAAACATTTAATTTGAAATGAAAAAAAAAAAATGGAAGCAAAAATACAAACACTTTTCATTGCTCATTTCTTCATATACATCGATTGCCCAATTATCTAAATTGAGCAATTAGAGAAAAAATAATGAGAAGAATAAAATTTTATATTATTTTACTGCCCTCGAATGTTTTTCGTGAATATTATTGCAAAAGTTGTCTCACGTTGTTCGAGAAACAGCCGTACGGTGTAAATCTATCGCGTCGTTCAGTATGTAAATCGCTTATCGCATCGAGTGATGGTCCACTCGGTATAATTAGGTAGGTAGAGCTTGCAACGAACTGCAAGTAATACACACGTGTGTCACATAAGTGTATGAATGTCTTATTCAAACAAACTTAGTAGGATGTTATCCCGTGAGGGTATATTATTAATACACATGTGTAAAGCGCAGACGTAAATGTGACAATCTATCGTGTGTACTAAATTCATATATATATGTATATATAATTAAATACATACAAATATGTGTGTACAAAAGCATCGAAAAGTCAAAAGTTCGTATTGCAGATAAGACACAACATAAAATTCTGTATTTTACGCCTTTGTGAATGTGAGAATTTAAGTTTACATGTATGTCTGTGTTTAATCGCGTAAAGACGAATTCCCAGAGGGTTCTTCGTGTCTTTCGTAGTGAGACAAGCCTAACGAGTGTACGTAATGTCTAATGGCGATGAGTACGACGAGTGCTGGCTACTCTTTAATGTCACTCCTCATGGTGAGCTAGTCTATGTATATAAATATATATCCAGATTAGTTGACATATACGTTAATTTGTATATATACACACATAGATATGATGATGTACACTAGGCTGCTACTACTCGTGGAATTAGGCTCTTCCGCCGTTGTTTCTATTACAAAATAGATGGCATGATATTGCAAAGTGACCGCTGTCCTTTATTCCAGTCATGATCCATCAGCCACTTCGACTTTCACGACAAGTTTTCTGTCTTATTGATTTTACATACATTTCTTATTCTTTCGAATGTCATTATTGTCCTTTCATTAGTTTTTGGGTGTTAGAGGAAACATTTGGAAACAGAGATGCAAATAATTTTTTAGTTCATTAGATAAATTTTTATCTAAACATCCATTTTTTTTTTTTTTTTTAGTTACGAATACTTTTAGTGAAATCTAAGTATTGTAATTTTCAAAGTGGATGCAACAAGTAGGTACAAAGTGGGTAATATAAACTCTGTCCCGTAAACGATGCCCCGTACAATATCGCACCGTCCAAACGATCGTCGGTGCATCATCATCGTCATGATCATCATCATAATCAGTAGCAATAGTAACAGCTGGTAGTGAGGATGCGAGGCAGTAAAGCTTGCTCGCAAGCCCACTATTTGCACATACACAATACACGTCAGCCTTGTATATCAAATGGTACAGTATTGGCCTTCTCCTTGGAAGATATATGAATAATGGACTGTCAACGCTATTTACGTTGATTTTAACAATTAGTTATAGTTAGAGATTGATTTCGCGATTGGTTACTTTGATTTGAGAATTTTTAGGCTAATTTTCAAATTGAATTATCAATGGTATAATCAATTAAAAGTCTTCACTGGAAATGATTATTTGTAACTTAAACGAAACATACCATTCGTGGTCAGGAATTAATATGATTAAACGTTTGTGTTTTGAGAAATAAAATGAAAACCTTTTGATACAATTTCAATGATGACTAATTTTGATGGAATTTGTTTCATTGATTAATTATACAAGAGCCCTTCGAAACTGTTTGAATGAATTTCGTAAATATATTTGTTTGTAATTGTTGATCATGGATTGATGCAAATTGATTGGCTTTGAAGTTTATTCTTGACCGTTTTCAAGAACCATGTCTGAATAAAAATTATAATAATTTAAGGGATCATCTCAGTGTGACCCTCCGAAAAAACACTAATTTTCGCGATTTTTTTTTTTTTTTTAATGGTTGGAATAAACTAATCGGTCTGATTTTTTTTATAAACAAAGACATTCAGGACGAATACAAAATGATTTTTTTTATGTTGATTTATTTAGTGTACAATACTTTAATTAATAATTGAAAAGTCACGTGAAAAAAAAGGTGTATATGGTGCCCGTGATTACGAGCTCAATTTTGATGTGAAACAAAAGTTTCAAAAAGATTATTAATCTGTAGTTCTTTTCTGTAGCGACCAAAATAATTGGATTTACGATTAAAAAATTGGAGCAAATGTTTATAACAGTGTATACTATTCGACAAACGCAAAAAAAAAACGATTTTTTGAAAATTTCACACTGAGATGATCCCTTAATGATTATTTTTATAATTATCGTCATTGAAATGCTGTGACAAAAGATGGATTTATTTGAACCTGTTGTAGAGATAGACTCGGTGGTTAATAGACAGTATCGTCTAGTTCTATGTGTGCCTAATATATAGGACCATCCGAGCCCATACACCGACACCGTTCCGCTTTGGATCGGTAGCGGTGTTCACGTGAACGACAGGAAGTTACCAATCGTCTTTGACGATTATCCCTCAGAGAGTGCTACTCGGTGTAGTGATGCTGGTGATGCCGAGGAGAGATGCCTAACCAACCTCCTACTACTATATATCCGTGAACGCATCTCGTTGTGCATCAGGGACGGTGTTAAGTAGATTCGGCTTTATCCAAGCAGACAACTCGATCTATTATCTCTTGCACTATATATATTTGTGATACACACATTGATAATCTCACAATTTATACCAGTGAGTTCGAAAAAAAACAAAAAAACAAAAAAAATGTCTTGACTTTACCAATAAATGTATAAACAAAACATTTTAGAAGTTGTATATTCGTGTTAATAAAATTTTATTTACTGATTCAATATCGAGTTGCATTCATTGACTTCTGATCCACGAGCTTCGAAAATAAATATTTCGATTAAGAAGACAATAATTGGACGATAAACTGTCAATAATACTTCTTGGAAGTCACAATTGCCTCAAAATCGTCATCAAACAATAGCTCAGAGGCTTTTAAATTTATGCAAAGTAATTTAGCGAATCATAGAGCAAAGAGAGGATATATTATTCCACCGGAGATACTCCGGATTGGTTCACTTTGTGTACGTGCTAGAAATTAAACGTCCTCCTACACGTAACTATAGAATGACCTGCTGTTATTGCGACGATGACAGTTATACGTCAATGTTGCAGCCCATTATTGCACATGGACAAAGTACATAAATTGCCGAACCAATGTTATTTTAAGAGCACTTAATAAAGTTTGCACTATATTTTTCAAAGTCTCACACAACTTCTATATTTATTTTTTACATGAAAACCGCTTAATAATTTAGAAAAAAAGAACTTCTGCCGTTTTTCATTTACTTTCATGCAGTAATTTGAAAAAATAAATCACAAGTCACAACAATTGCAAAATAAAAACCTTTTTTTTACTTTCAAATTTAACTGTCCGGTTAATTGTTGAAAACTTGGGTATTATTTGTAGACTAATCGAATAATTTTAGTCGCTATATCACATAGGAATGTAAAAACGAGAAAAATGTCTAATATGACGTTTAGAGTTTGACAAATAATCACCTTTTCAAATCGAATACACAGAGCTGTTAATTAAATCGCTGTATCTCCGAAACTAAATGATCCAAAATCTTGATTTTTTTTTAACACAAACTTTGTCATATGTTGCTCCAAACTTGAGAAGAATAATAAAAAAGATTGTAGAAAAGTTTCAGAGTTATTTTGTGAAATGTGAATTTTTCTACCACTTCCCATAAAAACGCCTAGAAACTGTCAAATCTTTGGTTACAAATATCTCAAAAACGAGATGGTGAATCTTTTCTGGTTTTCTCGGGATGATTTTCTCAAAATAAAAATAGAAAAGAATTCTATAGAAAAATCCTTTGGCAAGGCTTACGATCTTCAACTGTTTTTTCTTCTAATTATTAAAACCAACCTTTTTTATACACATATGCATGTGTAGAGACAACATTTGAATGGCACGTACACATATAACGTTGTCTTGCTCTAGTCTGGTCTACACTGTACGTTACTATATACTCGATTGACGCACACCCACGCGACAAAAGCATCTGTGGAGGGTCAGAGCATAGCGGCAGCGACAGAGTATCAGTAGCATCAACGAAGCAGCACGGTAAACCGCGTTCTACACATCATTATCATAAATGCCCGCGATACGACCCACGCGTAAATCTGTTTCGCAAATCCCAACCGCGTCCAACCATTCGCCACGATGTTATGTCATCCCTAAACGCACACTAAACTAACACCATTTATATGTCCACGTGCATACATATTTATATATATATGTATATATCAACAATACATCAACATGTTACTGAGAGTTCGGTTCACAGGTTTGTATGTGCATCACACGAAATTGATATACTACTCATCGTCCTATACACATCATTGTAACAGATTCCGAATAAAATTAAAAATAAAAACATTATAAATTGCTATTTTTCATCATTATTTATCAATGATAATCGATGCAAGTGTTTTTCGATTTTTAATTATTACTTTCTCGTTTTTTTTTCCAACGTTATCATCGCTGATTGTCTGGTTTTTCGAGGTGAAACCAAACAATACTTCATTCATCAACTCGAGACCCTATACTTATAAAATTATTTGGAAATTTTTATATTTTTGTCAGTCTCAACAGTTTGTATAATTACATTTGGAATCTGATTGAAAAATGATGGTTTTTTCAAACATTTTATAATCATCGTTTTCACTTGGATGTACATTTAAAAAAAAAAAAAATTTTCACTCATTTTTGATCGGGAAATTATGTTTTGGTAGAATAAGAAAAATCGAGATTTTTTACAGACGAGTTTTGACATTATTTTACGGACAAGGACGATGAACGTCAAGATATTACGAGTTCCTACATTTTCCAGTCTCGTCGAGATAAAAGCGGTAAAACGACTCTTTTGTGTCTCGAAAATGAGAGCTATCGCGAAAGAATTTTTATCCAAGTGTAGGTTCACATCTAGGTTGCACAAGGTGAACATTTCGATGTGTGGAGCTACACGAGCAATCACTAAATCGAAGTAACAGCGATGTGTAAATAATATACGGGTACATAGTAAATAGGAGAGGACAATCTGTGCGAAACGTTGAAAAGATATAGACGAGAAGGTAAGACCACATGGCAGAAGGGGATTTTCTTATCAGTGGTTAAATATGATGAAGCAAACAACAACGACCCAATGATAACGAAATATAATACTCATAATAATGTGAAAAATGGCATCTAGCTTGAACGCATAATTTTAACGTTCTACTCTTAAATTTATAGTTTCCGGAAGTAAATGATAGAAAATCATGAAATCGCAAATAATCATTGACACAAATGTATTTTTCTAAAAGATGAAACTGTAATCGATGTATTTGATAAAATGGCTGGAAATTTTTGGACTGTAAGACAATGAATTGGCAAAAAAAAAAAAAAAATCACTAACCTATTCCGGTTCCAGACCGGCGGCTCACAAATCAGGAATTTTTATGCCGCCTTCTCGCCAGCCCATGAAGAAACACATTTCTAATTCTTCTAAAGTCAGTGTGAACGACACGACGAATATTCCGCACACTCGGGTGCCATTAAAAAAGCGTGAAATCCCCTGTGATTTCGTTCTCGAAGATATTGAGCAACAATGTGTATTTAAAAAATACGAAATAGAGCACTTTGAAAAGAAGTAAAAATGAAACTCGATTTTAAGAATAAGTTCAACGTTCGTTATTGTTTTAATTGTGTTTTTGTTTCAATTAATATTTCGATCACCGAATCCGAGGTGATCGAATGCTTCCTAAATTCAATTTTTTTTCATACGATCTTCACCGAATTATTCACTTTTAAGATTCGCTAATATTATCTCTTTTTTCCTTGTGTGCAATCACGAAAATCATCGAATTGTTGAAAACTAAAACACGAATATTTGTCGGGCATTCAAAATTCTTCGATTTTTTTTCTCTCTCTATTACTTCGTTCGCCAAAAAAAACTAAAACGATCGAAACTTTTGTTCTATTAAACCCGCACGTATAACACTCTCATTGATTTTTTTTTCTTTTTTTTTTATCACCGGACTATCGAGAACGTGTGAGATTTTGTACTCTCATTCGGAGATTGGAGGACAAAGTGAGACAATCGAAGCACAGCTTGAAACTGCTACTGAGTTTCTCCGGCGTCTATCAACATTCCCAGCGACGATGAGCAAACCTCGTCGTCAAACTGATAAGACATATGATACTCGATTCCTCTTACAGTTAACAATAATTTTGTGCGTGTCAGAAAAAAAATAAACAGCGTACGAAATTGGAAAAATTTAATAATAAAAATTGAAATAAAAAAACAACAATATTTCATGATTAAATTGAGTTGTGATTAATCTTTGAAAATAATTTCATGAAATCTGTAAAGGTTTCTACAATTTTTCGAATTATTTTGACGTGAGACTTTGCCCAAATCATAAAATAGTGAAAAAATGTGTTTTTTTTTATTCGAATTTTCTACCCAGTGGTTGTTCTGTCTCGATTTTATAAAAAGTGTACGCTCTAAGTGTATTCCGAGATTAGAGAAAATTGATATGAAATAATTCTATTCCTGAGTAAAATTTGATATCTTTGATGCTTATCTCGATAAACTTTGCACACGATATTTGGGTTCAAACTTTAATCTCGAAAGAGAGCAGAGAAGCTAAAAAAAAAGCGAGAAATAAGAGTCAATGTCATTGTAATTATTTCAAATTAAATATAATTGTTATAAAATAAGTAGAATATGATTTTATTGAAATAATGATGATTTTTATCGTGTTCTAATTGCAGACGAGCGATATTTGTATAAATGTAATGCTTAGTGACTCGATAAAAATGGTTTAAGATCGCAGCAGCAATATTTTTTTTCACATTCCTATTGTCAATGAACTCTTGTTTATTTATTATTTTATTTAATATACTTCCTTATCAATTCTCGAACTCTTCTGTTTACGCAGATATACACGACGTTGCCATTCGGTCTGGATCACGTTCGCGATCTCGAGTAATTTTTTCTTCACAGTATATAAACGGTTGCATCTAAAGTAACGATTTTTCAAATGCTCCAGAAATCGTTTTGATAAAAAATGAACGAATTTAGTACAAAAAATTTAACAACAATTATTTAAAAAAACTTCGAGCACTTCGTAATAAATGACTTGAAGAAAATACTCATTTCCAATACAAATAAGAATAAAAAAAAAAAACGTAACTATAAAATCGTAACCTTGAAAATCATAATTATTTAAATAATTTGCGAACAAAAATTTCTGTAAAATAGTCAAGTATGAAGATCAAAATCTTGTAATAAACGATAATGTTATTCTGCTTGTATGTGAAATTTGAATGATTGAAATCTATCGTGCATGTAACAGCGATAATAATTTAACAGCACGAACGTAACATTTCTCGTCAGTGTCGATGGCAAATGGACAGGAGTGTATATATTCGTAATGCAATCCTTGGCATATGTTACAAGACTACATATATATATAATATACATAGAATCGGCAAATCATCGAACTCGAAACCAAGCCGGTATTCGACAACGTAACAAGTCAACGTTGTCCCTAAATTCACTATTGGAGTTTCGTCCCATCGGTTCTATAATTCTATCCTTCAACCTTCTATTTCCATTCAGCCCGTTGCTTCACAAGCCATTATCTATTCGCAATATATAGCGATATGTATGTGTATGTGTAAAGCGATATAATATACTTAGAGAGGTCGCGAGAATGCTTGTTTCTATTGACAAGTGTACAGGATAGGGCGTCGATTTCCAATGTATTCACATTGATGCATCACTGCGGATTCAAACCCAAAATTCCATCCCCCAATGTAACTAGACCTTTCCTCCCTCCGCCCTTTTGCAGCCTCTCCCAACTCGATCTCGAGTAAATTCGTATCGTATACGTTTTTCGTTGTCGTACTCTGGACTCCAGAATGATGGAATCATGGAGCTGAAGTAGTAACGTCTGTTATCGATCAGACATTTCAACAATCGCATTCTTATTGTCCTATTTTTCTCAACGATCACATTTAGGTATTTTTATATCTTGTAATAAGAACAACATGAGTTATGAAAACATTATGGCATTTTCTATCCAATCCATGGGCTGAAAGGATTGCGCAGTGGGTCATAAATGATGATATTTACCTAGTGACATGATTGTGAAAACTTGGTCAAGTATCGATCAGTGAAAAGTGTAAAAAGAAAGAGGATACTTGCCTAGCTAATTGTAATATTAACCATTCATTGAATAATTCACAAGTTACGAAGTTGAAACTCGTACCAAGGTCAGCTCTGAAAACGCTATTGAAAAAAATAGCAAAGAGAGTAACCAAACGAGAAAAATCATCTGCGAAGATAAACAAAAATTCACTCAACCTCGTAAACTGATCCGCAGAGTGAACAACGAAGCAACGAATGCATTAATGAAAGGTGAGAGCAAGAATAGTCGTTGAAAATATGAACAAATCGGAGATAAAAACAGAGTTCGACGATTGGACGATCCCATACATTAATTTATGAATGTATAGATGTCATGTACAGATAACGTGAGAGTCATCAAGGATGTATCGATGGAAGGGGATGAGCGATGAGCCAGAAGCGTTGAAGGATGGGGAGCAGAGGGTTGTTCAGTATAGACATATACAGACGTGTGTGTATGAATCAACCGATCGGTTGTTTGGCCTCTGTTTGTGCGATAAATAGCCGATCAATATAATCGAACGGATAAATAATCGGGTGAATAATCTCGAAACTGGCTCGTCAATCGCGTAAACAATGTGTATACGGTATGAGTATTTGTATTATATACATATCGAGAGGAATGTATGCACGGATGCATAGGGGACTGTAACGATGCAACATCATCGATAGAAACAGCTAGGAATTTGTTAGCTGTTGTCACGTTTGTAAATACATATACAGAGACGAGAAACAACACATATGACGATATCGATATAACCAGTTTGTGGATGACACGTAGGTATTGAAAGGGTAAGAGAAGGGTTTGATAGAAGAGAACGACGAATGTGGAAAGTGGGGTGCGTGACAGGGTGGAAGCGATCGACGAGAGTCGTGAATATATCGCTCTGGCGCCCACAGTCACCCTCAAGTGGCACGCGATGTCACAAGGATATCTACTGCATTTATATATATATATATATTCTCATGTATATATAAAACATATGTGTGAAGAGTCATTCGAGATCGAAGGTGTGAATTCGCATCGGTGACGAATTGTGAGAACAATGCACCAACGACAATTATTATCGTTTCCTTTCTCCTAATTTTTCGTTTGTGCTTTTTGTCTCTTTTATTGCCTTCCATCGGTGGTCTCCCCTATCGTTTGATTACGATTGCATCGAAGGTGTCAATACGAATTCGATGACAAAGCTCTCGAATGAATGCTAGTAGGGAAAAAAAGGGAGAAGCTTGTAAAAAAAAAAGGAGTGATTTCAAGGAGTTCCACGTTGCGTAAGTGACGTCGTTGAATAAAAATGAAAGTGTTGTGATTCATGGAAGAGGTAAACGCGACAAGTGTCCCAATGATGCAAGGGTGGCTTTTTTGTTTCTATTTTCAGGAGGTTGTACATGTGATACACAATGTAATTGACAGGGTGGAATGTAACACAAGGATTTTTTATTTTTTAATGTGTGAGGAAAGTAGAAATGTTGCTTGAGCGAGTGAGCCTGTGAATGGTGGCTCGAAAGGCTTATTTACACGAACAATAGCTAGATTATTTTTCAATATTATTAATTTTGATGAATGACAGCGACTGACAAATCAATTGAATTCGTTTGGTAGTGAATCGAGTGTTCAAAATAAGCACAGAAATAAAAACTGTTGCAAAAGTTTGGTTCTGGAAGAAGAATCTGAATAGAAAGCAAAGGCAGAGGTGTGGTTCTCCCGGGCGGCGTCAAGCAGTACGACGCTACGAGGAAATCGCTCACTGGGGAAAGGAAAGATGGAGAACGCAAGTTTGTCCGCCCGGGCTGAGTCGTGAGGATAGAAGAGAGAAACTCTCGGCAAAATGAAGGAACAAGGGGGTGGGGGATGCTTGTATGTATATAAAACACACGTACATACGCGAAGGAATAGCGGAGAGGCGAACCAAGACGTGATTAATATAAAAGTGGGTGGAGCTAGCTGGCTCTGGCCGGAAGTGGCCGAGAGGGATGTTGGAGGTTGGTATAGCCAAGGAAAGCCGAGAACCAAAGGGATGCTTCCCGTGTGTACCAGTGTGCGCGCATTCAACCCTCCAGCATCCCTCACATCGATGCAAGCAATTTCTCTGCTCCATGTTGCACTACAGTGCAAGCTAACGTTCCAAGATAAAAAGCACTATAGCAGCCTGTATCCGTTGGTGGCCGTGAACGCTGCGAGTTTGAGAATGGTAGCGGGGTATGTGGAGATCCTTAAGCAGAGAAGCAGGACCAGAGACCGGCTGAGAGAAGATGGGTTTCCTGTTAGAGTGGCGGGGATAACGTCCGAATAGGTGTGGGAAAGACATCTGCAGAAGTGGTGGAAAAGGGATGCGTTTTGGTAGACATGGCAACGTGGAATAAAGACTCTAGAGAAATGTTGACGTCACTTAAAATTATTAAAATTATAATTTAGCAACAGGGACTATTTGCGATCGAAGGAACAACTTGCCTGGTCCAATCGACTGTCTGGAACTTGTCACGAACCAGAGACATCAATGAGCAACTTTTCATTCCAGAGGAAGACAGAGAAAAAAGTATCGCAGCTGACCCTACACCATGGGCTTTCTGAACTCCTGATTGAAAGCTCTAGCCAAACGACGACTTACGTTGAATGATCTTCCGTCATCATCATCATTGCCAAACAAAAGAGAATTCTGACTAAAATATAAATTATGTTCCAACGAGTACCCAGTGGAAAGTTGATGGTTGCTTTGAGTAGGAAAGCAGCCCGGCTAGATAAATGTTGGTTCCAGGATAAGCTAACAGGATATGTGTGCGCGGTTGTATGTTGGATGAGATTCGAAAGGATGGAATGAGTAAAGTTGGTAGAGGCGGTGGTCGTGGTCGTGGCTATGAGTCTCGACCGAGGTATGAGAAAAGGTGGAAGAGTCGATTGGTGAATGTGGCATCGAAGAGGACAGGAGGCTAGGTCCAACGTGGTTTCAGTTAAGGGGTATGGAGTGGCAGATCCACCGAGACTAGAGAAACAGAGACAGAGGGTAAACTTGATGCGGGGGTGGCCGAGAACCCCCACCCACTTCTTTAACGCCCACGATGTAGACTAGGACCGCCTCCGTCTCTGCGCTGTTCCACCTACTAGTTATATCTGCTTTTCCCGGGAATAGCAGGCGGTTCTCACGCCACCCTCTGTCTCTTTCCCGACCACCTTCTTTTTATACTGAGAAGAAAAGCAGCTTCTCCCGTAGGAGAAAAAGGAGGATTTTCTACATTCACCAACCATCTTGCGACAGATCGTTCCTCGTAAAATCAACTACAAATGTATCGTGTACCCATTTTCTGGGTCCATCACGAGCGCAGGATCCACAAATTGAAGAAGAAAATGAATAAAGACGAAAAGATGGCGAGAAGGTGGTTGATGAACGAAAAACATTTTTAATTACTAGACTAAAAAGCAATCCAATAATGTTTATTGGTGATCACTTTCCTCCTAACGATTGAATCTCACTCGCGTTACAGAAATAAACATCGTTAAATATACAAATTAACGATTTACCCCAAAGAATCACGACAAAATATCAAACCCTTTGACCACATAGTATTCCACGAAAAATTCATCATCCTGTCTATTGGCGACTTGGAAGTTTTAGGAAATTGAATGAAATCGTGTTATTGTGCAGAATCGTTGTTCGCATGGTAAATCCACGTTCAATCCATTGCGATGGATCAGCATTTTCGGTGAAGCATCGATCGGGCATTCTGAACTTTCGGCACAATAACAAAACATCCTTTTCAATAGGAACGCGAAAACAGAACAAAAAAAAACAAAATAAAGGAAGACTTATCACATGTGTTGCACTCTCGATATATGCGGAACGCAGTTCGTGTCAGAGGCCAATTGATACGCGTATGTAGGTGTTTGTGCGTGTGCTGTTGCGTGTATGGAAATGGGGAAGTGAGAGCAAGGTCAGTGAAAGATAGATATACAGGGGGGAACAAGAGAGACAAAGAGAGGGGAAGAGAGAGAGTGAGAGATAGAAACTGACAGACAGACGAGCGACGAACGAGGCTATGACCCACGTTGGTTTGTCGTCCCGTGTACAAGGTCACGTGGGTAACATCGTTCGGTCAAGGGGGATGGAAAAAGCGAAAGGGAGGATAGAAAGAGATTAAAAGAATTTAAAAATAGAATTGGCAAAAATAATCCAATGCCACGAGGTGCAGGTGACAGGTGGGTGTTTTTTCACATGACAATTCTCCATCAATACATTCAGCAATGTGCAAAATCATTGATCTTTGTTTTCAAATGTTCAGCATAGGTTTTTTCACTAAATTTATTGGCCATTGGTAATTCAATTGATAACCATCACCTGCAAAGTATCGAAGGACGATTTCCAACGAGAATTTTTCAAAAATGATTTTTAAAAGAAGCAAGAAAGTGTAGGTGGGAGAAGAGGATTGATGATTATTTTGTAGCTACCTGGACGGGTCTCCAGCGTGGCTCCAGCATATCCCGCTTCCTCCTCGTCGGCTCGTTCTCCGTGACTCTGGCTCGTTGCTCCGTTCTTTCTTGATATTCTTTCGCGCACGAGACCAACGAACGTCTTTGTTTACGACGAGACACGACGATTATATCATCCCCATTCGGGGGTAACGAGCGAGGCAATTATTACGATCGTTTTTTTTTTCAACTTCAACTAAACACGTGTTTTTTTTTTATATTTATTTTTTTATTCAACTGTTTCTTTGTCTTCTTTGAAAATTTCTTTAAATCCTTCAATCTGTCACGCGTCAAAAAACCAACTTGTATCCTTAATCACGTTTCAATTATTTCAATCACCCATTCACATATATTTCTTCTTTATCTCCTATTTTTTTTCTTCTTCTTTCTTGCGTCATCAGACTTTTCTTACAGCGTTTACAGCGTACGTACAGATTTTTTAACTCGATGTCTAAATTCCTCCTTCTCTTCTTTCCCTCTCTTTCTTTTAACCACCCCCACTCTGCCCCCGCTGGAGTTGCGGCGTGTGCGCCGCGCCACGTGTTTACGAGGGTGCAACCCGCGCGCCCCGTCAAACGCGAATCTACATAAACTTATATATATATATATATATTTTTTTTTTTTTCAAATTTTTATATATACGTACGCGTACATATAGATATATATAAATTTATTAAAGTGCCCGGCCGTGCTCGCGATTTTTTCTCGATTCTGGAAAAACACGGATCAGGGGTGGTTCGGGAGGTGGTGGAAAAATATAAAAATTCGTGAATGACGCTGTAATATTCACCCGATTTTTAATGATATCGTTGACAGGTGTTTTAGTGTTACATCAGAACGTGTCGAATATATTTTTAATTATTTAATTAGCGTTTGGTTTATTATTTTTGTTTATTTTGATGATTTATTTATTTATTGTTTATAAATTTTTTTATTTGTTTTTTGTTTGTTATATACGTACGGGTATATATGTTATTATGTTTATGTATATAAACTGTATATACTTGTATATAGATGTATATATATATATGCATTTATGTATATAAGTATGCATTTACATGTATATATATGTATATATATGTGTATATATGTATGTATATAATGATGTTTTTTTCGTGTTAGTTTTAGTACTTTACGTGAAGAAGTGATAGGGGGTTCGCGCGCCGGTGGCTGCCGTCGCGACTCTGCAGCGCCTTGATTTTCACCGACACGAAACCCTCCGGCTGCCGCGGCCACGCGGCTACTGAGTCGGCGCACTTGCCGTCTGTTTCAACACCGCCGTTTCTCCTTTTGCTATACTAGCGCGCGATCGCCACACTCGACCGTAAGCCTAACTCACTTCCCTCTACCTATTTCTATGTAATTATTATATTCTATGTACTCAACTATACAAAACGCTCTCTGCAATGCATTCATGATTCGAAATATGTATTTTTCTTTATAGGTGAAGAAAAAAAAACACAATTTTTTCGATTTTTATCTCTAGATATCTTTCCCAGTGGGTCGAACGACATTTTTTTTTTCTATCATTGTTGCATCGTTTCGATTTATTTATTATAATCAACGGGAAGAACTGAATTATGAAAATGCTGGAAATCCCAACGGCTGCCTGATTGACAAAGATTCGTCAAAAAATATATGAAATTCTATGTAACGATAATTCGTTTTATTTCGATTATATATTTATACTCGATTTTTGGACAATATTTGTGGAATATTTATAGAAAAATTCATTAATTTATGATTCAATGCACCACATTTTTTTCCTCGTCACAATAAACCACGATTCATTAATTAAAGAGCAACGGAAATATTTACAGTTCAAACAAACGGTTGTTCCATGCCAACTTCGTAAGTCGAATTCCGCGAGGCATTCACAAAATTTCTTGCTCATTCGTTGAATACACCGTACACGATCAAATGCACTGTGTACACGAAAAAAAATATTCACAATTGTAAAAATTTTCACGTAATTGTACGTGAAACAAAAAATAAAAATAAAAAACAAAAAAAACGAGGGCGAGTTGATTGATTGCATTTATTATTCACTGGTTAACCTTAAAGGAATGGAAAAATGAAAAATTTACAGCTTAATAACTATATCACGGTTTAATTACTGACTTCATAATATTGCCGCCCGGGATTCCAAAAAAATTTAGAGTGATAGAGAAATCATAGGGTTGTAATGACCGTAATAATAACGATTTAAAGTCATTGGGAGTTAAGGGGAAAGAGAGAACTAAAGAGAGATGGAATCCTTGACAGAAGTGGATATTCCATGGATGTATATGGATTTTCATGTAGTCATCGTTATTGATTCGACCCACTGACTGAGAATGTAACGATGGTGAGACAGGAAGGGGGAGAAGAAACGAACACTTTGAAGCTTGACCCAGTCCTGACGTACACACTCCTACTAAGGGGAGTTCGCAGGTTTATCAACATAGTCCACATTCGTAGAGAAAGAGAGAGAGAGAGAGAAACAGAGAGGACCGATTGACGTGCAGCCTCGATATGCATCCCCTACGACAATATTCCACCCCTGTTATAACCCTAACCAACTTTCGAGAAACGTCAGAAGTTCGTGATACACTTTTACTTATTATATATACATATATATTTATGAAAATAGTTTCGTCCTGACTAGTCAGCTTCCTGTTGTTCGATACGTTCATTTGTGTATAGCTTTGCAAATTTTCCTTATAGCCTCAAGAGGAAGAGAGAAAGAAATAGTATTTCGTCATCTCTCTGAACTGTTAGTTCATATCGTTCCTCCCAGGAAAACGTCGTCCTACAAACAATGCCAAGAGAATTCTTGTCAAAGTGCACAACATCATTTTCTCTCTCTCTCTCTTTCTCTCTTTCTCTTACCCTGTGGCATCGATAACGACCCTTCACAAAATCCCCTCTCAACCCTCCATTTAGTATATCTATAGCTTTTCAAGTGTTTCGAGAAGACAGAGGGGTCGGGCGTGCAAATTCCGTGACCGTACAGATACGACCACGCGGCCACTTTATGCTCGATCGACTCGCACAACTTTGCCTCAATGTGGCGAAATGCAAACGTCACCTTGTACGCGACAGATGAACAACTATTGCGTGATGAGCAAGTAGTTCTCTTGTTGTATATAAACATATGAACACCCATGTCGATATTTTTGTATAGATAGGTCAGCAATGGGAATGTTATACACGCGATAGATCGTGCTCACGATATTTCATTTATTGGAATTGACTCACTATGAGAAAAAATTGACGTTTGTATTTCGAAATGTAGTTACGAGTTGTTGAAACATTTCATTCTTTTGTTATAATAAATATTTAAAAAAAAAAACAGTTCGAAGATAATTTTTTTTTTTATCTTCGAATTTTTCGTTGAGAAAAAAGTCGAATCACATTCCAGTGAACAATTTAAAATGTTTGAGTGAAGAAATAATAAGCACGTGTTATTCACTTGAGGGCGAGAATTTCAGAGTCCAGTGCAATGTGACGAGAAACAACGTTCAGAAGCACGACAGGATGGTTGTTGATTTTTGCATAATTTATCAAGGTTGTTTGGTTAAGCGAGCTGGTTATAGGGTGGCCGGTGATGTCGTGAAAAAGCTGACTATATATATATATACGAAGCAACAAGGGTTGGTACGGTACTCTTGAACTGTTAGGGAGTCTCTCGCACGCACGAGGCGACTATTTCAGACACCCTTCGCCAAGATGATTAGCATCCCTCTCAGTGCCGCACTCAAGTAAAAAAAAAAAAACAAGAAAAATTCAAGCTGAATGATAACCATGTAAAAATATTGCACACCCCCACTGAATTCTACTTGTTTCAACATAATTATAATATAGAAAAAACGCGCTCAGAATATGAGTACAAAATAAACGTTGCTAAAATCAGTATAACAAAAAAAAAACATATTGATGGAAAGATTGTAAATCGAAAGAAGCAGAAAAGCAAATTTATTCTTGTTTTTTTTCTTGTCTATTAAATTGAAACACTAAATAAAACTTTTGACATAATTTATTTCAGTAAATAAAGAACTGGATTTTTTTATGTATTTTTTACGTGCATTGTCATTCTGACACTCAGACATTTGTCAATCTTGAAATGAATAAATTGTGAATACTGCGAATATAGAATTACGGAGCTTCGGGCTAAGGGAGTCTTGTCCTCATGCGGCACGAGTATTCATAACAAGGCAAAATAGCGAAAGAGAGAGCGAGAGAGAGAGAGAGAGAGCGACAGAGAAGGTTGGAGGGGCGAAGGGAAAGAGGGTTGCAACCAAGTCCATAACACCATACTATTCCACAATAGTTGTTTACCAGAGTTATACTGATCGATACTCACTGTTTGCTATCAGAGAGAAGCAGCATGCACACTGGGCGCTACTTGCCCAACACCAAAAGTAAACAATCACCCTTCGCTTCTACAACCCCTACCTTGAGGTTCCGCATCGTCCGAGTGTTAGGGTTTCAGTCTATCTCACTCTCTCTTGCTCTTTAGATTGGTCACTAATAATAACATTGATAACGAAGGTCGTTGATAACGAAACATTTCAAGCAGCTCCTCCAGGGCACCTCAAGGGAATTCTTAAGACGTCACTTGTACCCGCGAACTCAAGGAATTTGACAATTATTCTTCAACAGTTTCAACAATTCTGCAGAATGAGAAATCTTCGGTTTTTGCACCATAGAACTTCTCCCCAACTTAGTTTTAACGTTTTATTTCCTTTTTTGACTAAATTACTGTAGATTTCTGATTATTTGAATAAAATGTAGTGATTTTTTTTTTTTATTCTTGAGTTCGTCTTGTAGCATTAGTCGAAATTGTAATATAAGCCAAAATATTTAGTGCTTCTTTTTTTTGTTATTTGAATTTAGTTTCGTGTTTCTATTTTTTTTTTTGTTTTTTTGTTTAATTATTGTGAAAATGAAGAGCAAAAAGATTTGGAGTTTGGTCGGCAGGACACTTGCCACGTACGGTAAACGAGGAGGCTCAGTCTCTTTTCGCAAGGTCTGTACAGTCAGGTCATTTTCCAACGGCCATCCCATTGAACGATCATACTCCATGGTCGAGGCACTTTAACCTTTCGCGTACAACACATTTGCATAATAGGAGAGGCTCGCACCGATGTATATACATCCGGTAGGAACATAACCGTTGGGAATAAGGGTTGTTAAGTTAAGGGTGTTACGTGACGGAATATTACACAAAACACGAGTACGAACGGTGAGTAGATGATCCTAGTGGTTGTCCAAATCACCAGGATTCTACATAAGTGTTAAGATTTAGTTGTACATTTTGTGAATCACATTGATTTTCGAGGTGTCGTTATTTAAGGGAGTCGTCTGGCCAGAGTCTTTTTCTTCAAAATTAAAAAGAAATTCATGCGTCACATTCAAGGCACTATCACGAAACTAAGTTTCAATTTTCAAAATGTAGAAAGTAGAAAAATTAATAGTTTATGGAATAACTTGAAAACTATTTTCATAAACGTAATTAACGAGAATAGATAAGAAAAAAGAAAGAAAAGTAGAAGAAAACAAGAGACAAGAGACAAGATAAAAAAAAAAAATTCGATAAGACTTTTCAAAACAAGAGTGTGAAAAGGAGGTTGAAAGTAGTGAATGAACACGATATAAAAGCGAATGAAATTGCTAGAAGATTGTTGAGGGGATGAAAGCCATAAAGTCTCCACAAATCCTCTCGAGTAGTCAGTAAGAGAAGGAAATAGATAGTCGGTCTTTCTCAGAGAACGATGAATTCCGGTAAACAAACAGTGGAAAATAATATAATTTAGGAGGGATTAGAAAGCTTGGTAAGGGAGGACAAGTGCAAGAGGTGGAAACAAGAGTAGAAGAGAAATACAGAGAGAGAGAGAGAGAGAGAGAGAGAGAGAGAGAGAGAGAGAAGGGGTTTTGAGGAGGAAACGAAGGATTCGGTTAGTGGACTTTCAAGGTATAGGGTTGAGTTTCGATGCACGCGAAATAACTGTTTCTGGTTATAATTGATATCCTTGCAAAGCTCTATAATCCCTCGGCCTGTTCTCGCGCAACCACCCCTTTTCCTCTCCCACCAATTCTAGCTGTAGAGTCACCCTCGTAGCAGTAGCTACCCTCGAGACTCTCAAGAGAAAGCAAGAGAGACCAAGAGAAAAGAGAGAAAGGAAAAGCCTCGACCGTCGCAACCCTTGAAAGTCGAAACCCACTATATACGATGTACAGTAGCAGAGAAGAGAATCCCCCGAAAGGGGTGTATGGTTTGGATAGAGAAGAGAGAACCACAAATGTTTGGATATTTTCACGACATTCGTGCCTTTACACTTCCTTCCTCTTTATTTCTTTCTCTCTTTTCTCTGTTATAACGTTTATTATTTTCCTACTTCACACAAAAACAGCCGTGGGCAAAAGAGCCACCAACGAATATAATGCGCGTTGGTATAATATTTCAATTTTCATTGTCGAACAAACCTCCCCCTCGCTCGCCTCTAAAAGCCAAATTCCCCCACCCATTGCCACATCATCCTGTTACCAAAAACCTTTACTCTCATATTCATATATATTTATTAATATAAATATATATATATATAAATATGCAGCCCACACAACGAAATTCCGATAAATTTCTGATGACGTGCAGGACTTTCCCTTCATCTCTCTTTATTTCCTTCTCTCTTTTTCTTTGCTGCCTCGGATCATCATTATGTAAATTATCAATGTGTTTTCTCGGGTAAGAAAAATATAAAAAACATTTTTCATTCATATTGAAAATTGTTTGAATCAGACAATATAAAGAGAGAAAATATGCAATGAAAATAATTGAGAGAATGTGTAGCTAAGTGAATTGAAGCTTTTTACCTGACTATTGTATCAACCCTTTCGTACGAACGTTTCGTAACTCGCACGTTTGTGAAAAACAACCCCTTCGGTCCCCTCGAGCCGTCCCTTCCGTTTCTTTTTCCTTGAAAAATAGAAAGACGCGCAAGCGAGTGTACGAGCAACTAAACAATCGTCCAGGGACGCGATATCATATTTATCGAGTTTTAAAAAAAGGGTGGAAGATCGCGGATCGGAAGGGATGAAGAAAAAATGAAAGAAAAGCTTTGTCCATTCGGACCGCTCGAGTTTCGCCAGTTCATTGTCGGACATGACGTGACGTAATGTCTAATAATCTCATTTGTCCCTGTGGGCATCCGCTGGTATAATAAGACATAATAAAAAATAAAAAAATCATTTTCGAAAACAAGCAGACGTATGAGAAGGCGGGAGAAAAAAAACGACTTGAAATAGGCTCGCAAAAGCTCCAACATTGTGAGAACTCTGGGTTACGATAGTACGAAAGTATAAAATACCGTTAGTCGTCCAAGCACGTTATTAATATGAGACTCGCCCCAAATCCTCCACTCTCGCCAATTATTTGTGCAAAAAGGGAAAAATTCTTTTCGAACAATGGCGAAACTCGAGAATCCGTGAATGTCTAGCATCGCTTTATATATATGTTGAATTTGCAAGAGATACTGCGGTAAAGTATATACCTGCTCTCTCTGACTACAACAAAAGAAGAGAAAACAAAAAAATTATCGAAAGGGGATATGAAAAAATTCGAAAAAAAATATAACGAGTAAAAGAATATTCACGTCAGAAAGGTCCGTCGTTAAAAAAAACTTCTGTTTTTGTTTATACCACTAGCTCTGGTACGTATTCAAATTCTTGCATTCGTTTGATGAAAAAAAAATGTCATTTTAACAGAGATTTCAAGACGAAAATGATCAAATGTGATAAAAAAACATGTTACGATTGAATTTCCGAGTGAAAGTTTGAAAAAAAATAAAAATTCAAAACAAGTTTCGAAACAAATTGAATTATTATCATGACCAAAGATAAAATGACGAAAAAAAAACAAGAACGATGATGCTGTGAGCGGAGAAGGGAAGATTAACGAAAACCGTGAGAGAGCGAAGTGACGAGTAAAGAGAACAAAAAAAATACGGGTTTTATGGATGGTCTGAAGGGTAACGAATGACAAATTAACGATTCGTGGTGGTTTTCATCGTGGATCCTGACGCGAGGATCATCGAAGGAAAGAAACGTTCTTCGCGCGATCCACGGGAGCGTACAAATCCCTCAGTATTCGCTTCGTCTTCGTGTTCTCCTCTAATCCACCACCTCCCCCCCTCTTCCTCTTCTATCTTCATCGCCCATCCAAAAAAATAGAGAGATGTTACGAAGCTGTTAAAAAGAGATTGATAGTCATTTCGTCAACGACTCAAGACCTCTCGGTGGATCTGTTTGGTATAAAGAATGCTTTGTGCGTCTCTAAAACTCCTTTTTTTTGTCAAAAACTCTCTTTACTTAAAAATAACCACATTTTCAATTTTTTAAAATACTCTCTCAGTCACTTAAGAAGAAAGCTCTTCAAAATATGGAACTCAATTTTGATGTATCACAAAAAGACATTTTGCATCTTTGTTTTTTTGCTCCGATGGGGTTGTTACGTGTGACGAGATGGTGCACTCGTGAAAACCCAATAAGGAAACCACACGACGAAGAAGAAAAGGCGAAGTCTCCAAAGTCCTTCTTCCTCTCTCTCTCTCTCTCTCTCTCTCATTCTCTATCTTTCTTTTTCTTTGTGACGTCGTAAATATATCGTGGAAGTAAAAGGTATATAGGAAAGCTGGAGACATTAGTCAGGCATTTAAATGTAGCTCAGAAAGTCCTGGTACGTCTTTGGCAGAGAATTAGAGCAATTGTCGTTGGCACTGAGATTTGGAAAGGAGGAAGAACAATCGAACATAGTTTCGTCTCAGTTAAGTAAGTCGCGAAGCCACTTCTACGTGAATACGTTAATGGCATGAAGTTAAGGTTTGAAAATTTGATGACGCGTGGCCAGGTCGAATCTTTAGATATTATCAAAAATAAATTGCTCTCAATCCGAACTTTTCGAATTCACAATTCTAAAGAAGAAAAAATAGAAAACAAAAAAGCTTCCATAATTCTGTTTCAACAACAATCAATTGTTAGGCGATTCAGAAGTTGAAGAAACAAGAAAATTTCATCCGGTGAGACTGAACATTTGGAACTGCCAGTCAAATCCACGATCCAGAGGATAAATCGCGAGTGCAGTGGTGGAAAAGAAAAAAAAGAGATCATGAAGAAAATGAAACTGGTTACAGAAGGCGAGAGGAGATCATTAGGGACTGGAATGGGTTGCTGGAGCGAGACGATTCTCCCTCAAAGTCTCAACCCTCGAACCACGAGTTTTCTCTCTCCCTTATGATCTATAAAAATATCTATATAAACATGAGATATTTTTAACTGATTTACGGGAAAACAAGACTATTTAATATTTCTCTACGACCGTTTTTCGAGGCGCCACTGTTCCGGTTCCTTGAAAATACTAAATTCAACTAATTTCTGTGGTCTCACGTCTGACTGTTTTTTAATTCTTCGAGGAGATATTTTTTAAAATATACCACGAGCAGTAAAAAGAGAAAATTAAAGAACGACAATTTAATTTGCCACAAAATAAAAACACAATGATTACAAATTGATCGATCTCTTTGTTTCTCGAAATTATTCCAAGTTGAAAGGAACGTTTAAAAAAGTTATTTGGTAAGAAGGATTATCGCAAAGTGTTGGCTAATAATGTCTTCATACATAGACATATATATTTATCGAAAGTATCTCGATTGCACGAACCCTCGATTAACGTCGTGACGCGTGCTGGCGGCTGCTGGGCTGTATCGTCAGCCCGTATAAATCTCCCACTCGAAATCTACTTAGAGTGAGAGAAGGCAAAAGGAGGTTGGAGTTTGAATCGAAAGCTTTACGAATCTGCCTGCTCCTTTTACCGGTGGGATTCAGGCTCGGTGAAGAGTTTAGCCCTCCCAACGAGCCGTGAGGCGTCTTACGTCTCACCCTCGAAAAGCCCTCCCAAAAAGTTTGGTTCCTCTTCGATACAGAACATTTGCTGTACTCTCCGATCTCGCATTTCCCGAATAAATAAAAACAGGATCGTATATTTCTTTTTTCCAAAATATAAAAAACTTTAAACTGCAAAATTCATTAACTAAAAAAAGAAAAACAATTCAATCATCAAACGAAAAAAATATAAAATCCAAAGAAACAGAACTTCTGTACAAAAAACTAAAAACATAATTTTTGCAGTTGTGCGGAAAAAAAAAATCGATGTGGAATTATCATCATACATTTTTATTTCTACATCCATCAGTGATCAACCGTAATATGAAGAAAAAAATGTTGTATTAAAAAACAAAACAAAAACTGAATGGCAACGAACGATTCATTCCTTTGTGTTATGATACTGTACAGGCTTCAAACATTGTGAAGCTCTTGGTAATTGCAAATATGACAGTACAGTGTAACGGAGGTACAAACACAAATGTGTATAAAACATACATATAGAGATCCAATTATTCAAACATTGGTGGGTGTCTAGCGCAGTGCTGAATTATTGCGGGATTTATGACGTCGCATCAGCACACGAGAGGGGTGAAAAAGGGGTGGGGTAGGAGGTAACGTAGTAGGTTGGTTGTTCTGTGAAGCTCGTCGGTTAGAGAGTCAACCACCCCGACGCCAACAGTCGACGAATAGTCGAGTATATATATATACATAACAAGGGATGACTTTTCTCTCCCTTTCTCCTTCTCTCTTCACATTTAACCCATGAGTTGTATGGCATGCCACGCGTTGTTACATGTGTGCTTTTCCACCCTGTATTCCGCTTCATTCGACTACTCGTATTTAATCTATATTTAACCAATTGCCGGATATTCCAAGAAGCAAAGTCATGAGAGTCATTAGTTTGGCGCCTCCGCAGCAATATCTTTCCTCGTACATTCGACGAGAGCAACATTCAACCCTTAATATCAAACTGGTGTCTCTCGCGGAAAACGTGTTAAGAAAATCCTCGAGAATCCTTGCTTTTAAGGCTGTGGCTTCCGTTATAATGTCTTGGAGAGAAAGGAACATGGAAATTTCGCTGCTTTTCCTATTTTACTCGCTATTTATACACTTGTTTATGTACACAAAGATTGTACGTCTTGCAAGACATATCCATCCTGACTGTACGCTTCAACTAATGATAATTACTGTGTTAAAAGGAAATAGTAGGGACTCACTGAGACTCTGACATTCTACGATGCTGCATTGCTCTTAACACGAAGAGGAAGGAAATAAAGATTTTGAAATGTAATTTGCACCCTCGGGTGCGTCAGACTTCATGAATCTTTTGTCTGATTATTATTTTGTTATGAAAATTACGCAAAACAATATTTGTCAATAGGATTAAGGTTCAATGTCATGAAAAACAAGGAAATGGAAAATTCTTTCAACGACGTCAGATCGTTTTGAAAATCTTTTCGTATTACAGCATCCAAGGGTGCGTCTTATCAAGGGTGAAAAAAGGCTGAAAGAGAAGGAAAAAAAAAACTTTTTGAAACCCCAATTGAGAATTTTTTCGCCCGGTAAAGCAAAAATGTAATACAAAAAGAAAAAAGTGAGCCAGGAGTTTTTGTTTTCGTTCGAACTATAAGAAAAGTGTCGCGAAATTTTCTTCGGTTTTAGACGTGAGTATTATGGGTGTAGCGAAAAGGGAACTCGCGTCCCGCGTCCTAGAGGCGAGGGGTTCGAATCGAGAGGGGTGTTGGCTCGGGATTTCGGAGGGTCGTTTGTTTTATAGATGAAGAGACGGTATTTATTATATGGACGATAAAAGGTGTCACATTTATCTCGAAGTTTACCCACTCTACGGAACGGAGCCAACGCGACCTTCGGGCAGGGGTGGAGGTTGTTCCAAAGCCCAGAATAGACGAAGAACTCGATATATTTATAAAATTTAAATTAAAACCAAAAACACTTTCATTTCCTAAAGTTACCATTGAGATGGTTAATAAATTTGCAAACTGGGGTACGAAAAATTGAAAAAAAAAAAAAAAACACATTAACAACACGTTGATGTACACAATGGTGTTGAACTTTATTGTGCTCTTCTGGCAGCTGTTCGTGGTAAATACCAAACTGCGAATGGGCCAGAGGGGGGGGGGGGCAATAAATAATCCTGGCAGACTTAATAATGTTCCAAAGAGAGAAATGAACCGCAGTCAATTTTGCATATGAACTCATTGTATAAAACATCGCAATATGCAAAAGCCACAGATACCAGCAATCGAGGGTTAAATAAATTTTTTTTTTTTAATGTTACAACACGACGAAAGAGGGATGCACATAAAAAAGTTAATCGATAATTTCCGAACAATGTGCTATAATGTTGGCAGGTATTTGCGGTATTAATTTTTTGTTTTTTTTTTTTTCCAATATTTTATTACATTGCACTTTATATTGGAGCTTATGTCATCATCATGACATTAACACGCGTGTAGGACATTTTAGTGTTACAACATTGCTTTTTTTTTTCATTTAAATATTCTTCATTTGTATTTAAGTGAAAAAAGGAGGATTTGAAAAAGGAGCCAGAATTTGAAGAAAGAAGAAACTTGCAATAAATTTGGTATCCACTTATGGTTTCCATAGCAAAAGGGTTGGTAGAATTTCGAAGATTGGAAGAGAAAATTCAAAGACAGCGTAGGTTTGGCTTTGTACAGAGAATGTAATGGTGAGGTGGAAAATCGAGAGATCGTAGGGAAAACGATCGAGCCCAACAAGAATAGGATAACATAGAGAAACGAAGAGAAATAAAATGGTTGTGAGGGAGCAAGAGAGAGAACGGGATGGGAAATTAGCCCAGAGGGACTTCTTAACAACTATAAGAAGGAGTGTATGGGATCCAGAGCTTTTGCAAGCAGCTAACCACCCTTGCGAGACAAAATCTTCCCGCCCTCTTATGCCTCGGTAACTCTGTCGAATTTGTACTTAAGGCTGTAAACGTAAACCTGGGAATTCTCGGGTGCTAGTTCCCATACTAGAAATCTCTTCTTCTCTTTCCTCCAAGTCGTCTCGTACCCCATAGACTCACATACCCTTTGCATCTTCGAGTTTACGACCCCTTTTCGTATTTTCCACCCTTTCGTACCAGAAACATTCTCACGCATGTTAGTAAGGGTAGAATACAATAATTCTGTACAAGAAAATTACAAGTTAAATAAACGGCGATGTTTATGATTTTCTAAAATCATCCCTTGGAAGGAGGATCGAAAGGCAATTTTACAAAAATCTATTTATCGAACGAATAAATATGTATGAATGTTTCGTTTATCCTTTTTTTTGACAGTCTGTATATAAAAGGTCCGCATTGCTAAAGTTTGTTTGGGAAAATGGAGGTTGATGGAGGAGAAGAGGAAAATAAAGAAAAAGCAGAGACACGCGGAAAAAGGGAGCGCGTTGGGACATAAAAAGATCGGTTGCCTTACACGACGCTGGCCACTCACTTTGACTCTCTCTCTCTCTTTCTCTTTCTCTCTGTCTCTTACTCTCTTCTTCTTTTTCTTTACTTTCCTCCCTTACGTCTTGTGCGGCGCACCACGCTCCCTTTTTTCCTTTGGTTCACCCTCCGATTTATGGAGCATTCGGTACATTCGATATTTTTCTATTGTCGATCGCCCTATTTGTCTTATTTATGTTTCTTTTAGGGAGGATAAGTTAAGGTAGAGAGAGAGAGAGAGAGAGGATAAAAAGGATGGGGGTTGAATGCTGTGTCCAGCAGAACAAGGGCTGTTGGAGGAGGATCGTGGCCTCTAACGCTGGTCGCGAAGGCGAGCTACCGTGGAAAATCCACTGCTCAACCGTTCCAACTGAAAGCACCCCTTCGAGCACCCACCCCTTTAACCGGTCGAGTATATACATACATTGAAGCCTCCGGTAGATTTGCCTGGGGTGGGCTTTGGGACCGATGCAAACATCCTCGGCACGTCGGGTATATTAAAACGATATATTCGCGAATATATATAACGAAAAAGCGAACGGACACACACCGCGTGACTCGCTTTATAACGCGGGCATTAAAGCGTATACGAAACTCACTCCAGTTGTCTCTCTTTCTCTCAGTCTTTCGCTAGCGACTTCCGTTTATTCATTACCAACGGCTTGTTTTCACTGAGAAAAGCTGAACTCTTGCTCGGGATTAGGTAAATATTGGATATGCTTTTTATTTCAGTTTTAAAGAAATCTGCTAAATGGAAAAGCAAAAAATGTAACGCTTTTAAAATCCCTATGAAAAGTATTTCAATGCTTCGAAAGAGCAAGAGGTCATAAGCTTTGAAGTGGATTTTGTTTCACTATTAATACGTTCGTATTTTTCAATTGATCACTCAGGCCAGAGTGCAGAAAATAATTAGGAATAGAAAACATAATTAGTCGACTTGACCAGCTGAGATAAGATCCAAGTATATATATCGAATGACACGCTGGACAAGACCATAAGGTCGTTTGAGGCGGTGTGTTAATACGAAAACAATTACCTTCCAAGAAACTCCACCTCCTCGCCCTTATAAACCGAAGAAGAGGAGCCGGAACGACGCTTTTGCTCACACAAGCTCTTTCTCCCTTCTCACTCTCTCTTTCCCAAGAGTATTCTTGGTTATAAGCTCATGCTCGACCAAAACCAACCCCCAATACGTCTGAAAGGGTAAGGAGAAGTGGCCTCTGAGGTTCTCTGAATTTCGTGATTCAAGGGTCCACACTGGCCTGGCCAGCCACCCGAAGGATTTCTCTCCTACGACCGAGGGCTTTCTAATTAAGATCGTTAAACTGCTATGAAATTCAAATTACTCTCGACGGGAGTATAGCCATCTTATAGTCCAAAATGGCACAGTGCACATATATCTTTGTACAATTCATTTGTGGACATGGAATAAAACCCAGAACACTTATGGTTCGATGAAGTATCCACCATCTTGAGAATTCGTAGCCCTTAACTATTGGATCGAATGAAAAAAACTGCTTTTCGTCATCAACATTCATCACTGGTGTGTCCTTATAACGAGATATTCAATAATTCCGATATTCCAGGAAGGAATAATCTTCTACCCTGTATTAGCATAGATTCGTTGGTAAACGATAGATAAACCAGGCTTGGATCTTGAACAGCTTGGAAAGAGAACTATGTGGGGTTACTACGAAACGTCTGATAACCAACCCCCCCCCTTTCCTATATCCTTCCATACCCGCTTGTAAGTTAGCCTTACACGTATCTCTTCCGCAGTCTGCGAAGAGCCTTGTCTTCCATAATACGTGGAAGCATCAAGAAGGATGCTTCGGGGCAGCACAAGCGCGTCCCTTCTATTAAATTAACGCGGCAACGAGTACTTCGCTGAGGGGTTGAAGGAAGGAACCAGCAGCCCAGCTTGTTCCAGACACTGGGTCAAACAGGGTCAAATCCCGCATCATCCTCTAAACCATTTTACTCCGTAGGGGAAACAGCCAAAGCTCAAATCTTGAAACACACTTGTTTCAGGGGTTTCATATTCAACTAACGATACCAAAACATTCCAAACTTTCAACACACGAGGCTTTAACTAAAGAAATTCATCAATCAATTCCAATTTGTTTCTCGTTCGTTATAGAACTTCCAGAAACTTAAATTCTAATGAAAATCTTGCAATAACGATTTTCAAACTTACCCCCAAAAGGGTGCGGGTGGAGAACATTATTCCAGAGAATTGACCCGCACACGTGACTCTTCTTCTTGTTGAAGATCACACAAAATGAGCAAAAGCATAAGCGGTTATCTGATATTTGTCAAACTAACGCTGACGTTTAAGGGCTTCCAACGCTACCCTCATAGCGTACAAACGTAAGTTTCAAAGCTTCGATACATTTAAGCGATTACTTTGAATGACTTCAGCTGAAATTAGAGTTTCACTATGCCCCAAAGCAGAAGTAGGGAAAAAACATTCACGAAAATAATCAATTAAATCAAGTTTCATTTAAAAAATGTCAAAATATCAACCTTTTCAAGATTTGATCGATTCCATTGTAAAAAAAAAAAAGAAGGAATCATTTAGTCGTCAACAAATTGCAACAAAATTTCTAGAAAATTCAAGGAAATACGAAAGTGTTAGAGATGAAGTTATTTTTAAGATTAGCTAATAATGTGCTGGTCGAAAACTGTCCAAAGGACCGAAGAATATAGATGGACATATTTAAAGAGGTTGGAGAATGATTTGGTGGCTAGTCTAGTCCGTGACTAGGATTTAGCCAAACGTCGTATATGAGGTTCGAACGAAGAAAGGGTGTGTCGGACGGCGGTGTCCTGTCATGTCCGATAGCGATTTACCTCTTTCCTAAAAGCTTCTCTAGTCATCCCTTAGAATTTTGTTCGGGCAAGCAGATCTCTTCTCCGTTCTCTAATTGCATAATAGAATGCCCGCATGTAGGGGGCGGGTGGAGGGAAAAGCTGTAGACTGAAGGAAGAAAGGGGAAGGTTGAACGTCGACAACGAAAGACAACGACGACCCTGGTCGGCGTCTATATTCGCCGCATGGGGGACGACGAAATGAGAATCAGCAGGCGACACGCAGCCTCAGCGTTTCGGGTTTGCGGAGGGTCGCAAAAAAATATTACCGGAAACGCATCACCAAGAAATGACTTATATTTCGTGCAAGTGTAGTGCCGAATCAATGCGTTTTAACAAATTCATCAATTCTATTAATTTCTTTGGAGAAAAAAATGGAAATAACCGAAAAATCTTTATCACTAAAATGATGAGACAACTAATTATTAGCTGGTGCTTTATTTCTGAGACTGTTGCGAACGTTTTTGATAAAAATAAAAAATGAAAAGAAGAAAAAAACAACGATTCTAAATATTTTTGGGTTTCAAATTATGAGAAAATACTAAACATTGGTGACCCTTAAATTTTTACTACAATTAATATAAATATGTTCAATATCGTTTGGATTGCAAGTTTTTTAATTGATGGAATACATAGTCGCCAGGAACAGGGAGCAACAATAAGGAGAAGAAAACAAAGATGAAAATTTTGGTTGCATGACAGAAGAGAGGGATGAATAAGATGATGAGAATCGTTTAGCCTCAGGGGGTTGTGCTTGCACCTTGGCGAAAGAGCAGAGATCGAGAAGGTTGCTATTCCACCATCTATTTGTCTGTTTGTCATAGCAATTAGACGGAGCAGAAACCCCGAGCTCGTTCAATTGACTCAAAACTCACTTGTAACGTCTTGACATCATTTATGCTGCTGCTGCTGCTACTGTTTCGCGTGCGATCAACGAAAGACGAGAAACAGAGAAAGAGCGAAGAGAAAGAGAGAGATTTTGGTAAGGCCAACATTTCCCAAATCCTTTCTCACGCTCACCGTCACCGAAAAGCTTTGCCACAAGATAGCGAATTACAATTACCCAACGAATTATAGAGAGGGTTGGAAAAGTGAAGCGGAAATCGAAACCACAACCCACAAAATATTTCATATATATATATAACTGTATATTTAATAATCTACTATGTATAATAACGTAATGGAATTACGAGAAATTCTATAACTTCACCAAAATGAGATTTCTCCACTAATTTATATACGAAGAGGCGGATTAATTGACTTTGAAGTGAACATCCTTCAGATTCCTTCTGTTATATGTGTGTCTCCTATAAATATATAAATATATATATGGATAATTGTATATCATTTTCAGATATAATATTGCGCGACCTTTTCAAGAGTTTTTCATTCTTGTCTCCACACCACGAACGTGAAATATCATCTATCAATTTTTTTTTTTTTTATACCGTTTCTACTGTACGTGAAAAAGGTCGAGTGCCTGAGAGGGACGAAATGTTCCGATAAATTGATGAGGCGGATCCTCGGCATGCTGTAATAAGATGACTACGTTATGGCGATCGGCAATGAAGGGCTAGACCAGAAAACTCGAGACGAATTATTAATTGCTACTGGGGAAAAAAAAAAAGAAAAAAAAAACGTTTTTAACGCTCGGGGAGATTCACATTATACGAATTGCTTTTAATTTCTCTCGTGAAATGATACAAGAAAAAAGAAATCTCGGGATATTGTAATTTCGCAGTGTTTATAATGAGCAAAAAGTGTTTAATTGTATTTTTTTTTATATTTTGGAGTAGAAGTACGAAGAACTTTTTTAATATTTGTCCAAATATTGATTGTTTGTCGATTAATTATTTTGCTGAATTTTTATGATGGAATAATTCATCTTGTGAAAATTAATTAGAAATATTGATCGGATAATAATTCTTGAGGTTTGAAAAATAAACTGGTAAAATATGGCAAGTCACACGGATTCTTTGGTGAAGGAAAACAAAATAAAATCTCTTCAGCCTCCGAAAATCTCGAGGAGAATGGTTGGGGAAAAAAATTGTATCGAGACTACAGAGGCTGCTGGATGATCAATCAAGAAAGCCGTGAATGTGTGGGTTCGAAATTCTTGAGCACACCGAAGGGGTAGGAATTTAAGGCTAAGAATTTTTTTCCTCCACTTCCAACCTCACACGTGTACCGTCTCGCGGTTGTAGAGGAAGTTTAAGTACGGAATAGAGGGGAAGGCAACGAGGAGAGGAATTTTTCATCGTTATGTAAGAAGATCGCGAATCTAGAGGACGCTCTTGGTTATATTTTACATAAAAGTATATGAAAAAAGCAAGGAGCAAGTATATAAATACAAATTGAAGGATTACTGGACAAGCATTTTTTCAGTCCGACTAAAAATGGAGAATTCATACGTCTCACATGACGTGAAACCTCTTTGTTTAGGTTTGTTTGTTTTAATCGTCAAAACACTCATGAGCCAGAAATAAATGGGAAGAATGGTCAGGAGAAAAAAGTCTCGTTAGTTTGTTGAATATTTTAATGCTCGTTAAACTATTTAAATAGTTTAACTTCGAAATATTTTTTTTTTCTTCTCAACTCTTATGTCCGAATACGTACATCAGTTCTAGTACTTCGATCGAGCATTAAAATCCTCGTGAAATATATCACCCAAGTGTACAGCACCACAGCCAAGAACAAACCAATAGAAACGAGAAGAAAAGTTTATCTTCGAGAAACTTTTATAACGACGAAATAAAAGACAAGCGTATAATAACGTGAGAAAAAAAGAGAATAAGTGAACTCTTAAGAATTTGCATAAGCTCGAGTATTTGTGTATTTTCATAATACACAAATATATCTGTCTCTATGTCTGTAAACTGATTGATATTCTGGTTATTATGCAGATTAATCTGTCGCACATTGGTTTACGGATTCAATCGTAAAAATACGTGAAAATATATCGCATAGACATTTTTCGATGCTATTTTTTAGGCAGTAAGTACATACGTGCCAACGACTATGTAATTTCAACGAAATATGAGAAAATTTGAAGCTTTTATTAAATTGAACGAAAATGGAAAAAAAAAAATTAAGATTATATCCAAGAAAAAGAAATGTCTCAATTTTACTCACACGTTGAAAATTTAATTATAAGTATATTTAACGCATCCGTTTTTATTCTCTTCGTTAGTTTATCTTCTTACTTAACTCTGGAAATCAGGAAATTTTCGGATTTGTCGATTAAATAATTAATAGACGCTAATTCGAATGCTATGCTTTAGCCACCGTTATCTCGAAGAGCTTCCGAGTGCGTTCAACCCATAGCCCACATACGATTCTCAGATATTTTAACGCTACGATGCTGACAATTGCAAACTTAAGGGTCCAACCATTAATAGATTTATCGAATTAAAGAGGTGAAGAAATGGCTTTTATCCTACAAACTATGTCAGGATATCGTAGTTCAAATGATTATTCATGAGGAAGGAAGAAGTTTCCAAAGATTTTAGAGTGCTTCATTAGTTCTCATCAAATAAATAGTGCCAAACGGTATCCTCTTTTATCAAAATTTATAAAACGTTTTTTTTTTTGTCCCAAAGTAGTAAAACAAAATGAATTTTGTTCGTTCAACCAAATTCAACTATTTTTTTTTTTTCTTACTTTTTTATAGGAAACAGTAAAAAAAATTACATTCCATCGAATAACTTGGTAACTTTTCTACAGATTTTTTTCTTTTTTTCTTTCAATTACAAAGCAACATATGGAGAAAATTGTCTAAAAAAATCAGGAATTTTGATCGTTTAGTTTTGAAGATACTGCGATGTAAAATAAAAACTTTATGATTTTTTTTTTTTAGTTGTTGGCGAGATAGTCATTTCTCAAACTTTAAACTTCACATTAGACATTATTTTCCAAAAATTGGAACCCGAAGAGGTTTCTTGCATTTGTCACAAGTATTAGAAATGTTTAAAGTCCAGTAAAATAAATGATCGTCAATTATATAGTAAAAGGATCAATATATTAAACTTGACGTTCATGAAACGCATAATCCAGGAGTTTGTTAGTCGATAGAGCTCTAATTAAAAGGATTTCTAGCCCTGGAATGAAGCGACAAGACGAGGAGAGTTTACACCCCTATTTTCTCCCTGTATCGTCGATGAACTGACTCCGTGTAACGATATACACGACAGGGGATGAAAAAGGTACAGAAGCATAAAAAATAAAAAAAAATAGAACATAAAGGAAAAAGGGCGAGACACGCGACCGTTTCGTCGACGTACCTGCGGCTTGGCTGCGGTCAAAGCCACGAATTTTCGGTTTTTACTTTAATTAAATATTTCTGGCAGCTGTATTATTATTATACACTCATCAGATAAAACACACTCCTCTCCCTTCAACCCTTTCGTTTCGGATTTATCGGTCAAGTATTTCCATTAACGAGCTCGTGGTGACGACGACTACCTTTTTCTCCTGGAGCCCTTTATTGACAACTTTTTACAAACTCTCTATACTTATAGTTTATTTTAAAGCAGTGTACAGAATATTAGTTTCTCATTAACTGGTTACATGCTCAACCGATGTTTTTTTTTTGCTTAACCTTTGAGTTTTTACGAGAATCCAACATTTTTTAATTTTCATCAATAAAATTAATATTGTTCGTTAATTAATACGTCTGTTTCCGAAGCATTGGATGAAACGATTTTTTCACTATTTCTTACGAATATATAGATATTTTTTTGAACTTTCTTCCGAGGATTATTATTAATTAGGTTAACTGCAATGGAGAATCTTGAGTATGCAAATATTGAACTATTCCATTAATACCGAGAGCTAAGTGCAAGTCTACATTTTTCTACAGACTTTACTGACCCGAGTGGATTCTAGTGAAAAGAAGGACAATTCTCATGTCCGATAATTCATTTAATTTTTAATTCCCCAACGAATATAAGATGAAAGTGTCTCGTTGTTGTTTCAAGAAAACTCGAAGCAAAACTTCGACCTCATACTCTCCCCTCTTCGCTTCGCTTACTTTCAAACTTTCAGCCTGTTTCGTTGGCCCATAAATTAAATGGATAAATGAATATTTATGAAAAATAATATAATATTTGTGCAATAAAATGACAGACCGTACCAGAAAAAACAAAATTGACGAGAAATTTAACTTTAAATCGAATTTTTCATTTTTTTTAAATATTAAAAAAATAGAGGGCTCTTTGAATATACTGCAGTTTAGTAAATGCATGTTTATTTATGTACGAATAGTTTCTTATGGCACGGAAATACGCGTTATCCTATATACCAAGAATAATACTACTTCGTACGTCATCGCAAAACGTTTATAGTTCTTCTAGCGTTCTCGCATGTAACTGACAGAAATAATGTGAAGATATAAAAAGAAAATGTGTAATAGAGGCGTTGAAATATGTACCTATCAGTCATTCCACGTTGAATCTATCAAAAATTTAATTCTCTCATTAGAATTAGTCTGATATGTTGATTGAAGGGTTCATATGAACAGAAAAAACAGCAGTTCCATGCAAAAAAAAAGGACAAACTAAAAACGCTCCAAATAGAAAAAAAAGGTTAAAGATTTTATGGCCACGATCCTTGAATAATTAATATTATAAAATATTGTTTTTTTTTTTTTTTTTTTTTACGGTTTTTCATAAGATGCGGAAGGTGTTCTCTACTGATTTATGTTTATACAATTCGTTTTGACAATAAAATAAATATGAATATCTAAACTCATTTATTTGATAGAAACAAAAACATTTTTGATCAATTTAATGAATTTGGATCAGATTTTGTTGCATTTTGAAGTGATTTATTCCCTTTTAATTAAAAATGAACTTAATAAATAAAAATAAAATAATACGAAGACAGATGTTCATCACGATTGGCGTTGACAAATAATTGTTAAAATAATTATCTTCCAAGTATAAGAAAATATGAAAATAAACTCTTCAGTTTGGATTTAAAAAATTCTTTTTTTAAATACCAAGTACATAAGAATAATGTGCAAAGTTAAGTTTGCAGGGAATGTCCCATAGATAAAAAAAAATAACTACATATTCTCGGTATTTGTTGGAAAAGTGTTGAAAACAATAGGACAAAAGGGAATAAAAATACGTGAGTGAGAAAGGGAGAAACGAAAATACACGTGAGTAGTGTAAACGATGATCTAGGGGTTGTTGTGCAAAAGAAAGGGTTACGTCGCCCTCCCACGTCCAAGTTTGCGGTGTATAGTGTGACCTAAACCCTATTTTTTTATTCACAAAGGTTTCGTCGATGTATATGGACGGTTTTTTTTTGTTCGTTTGTGTTAATACTCGTGTTTTATGGGTTCTTGCGACAATCAACCCCGTCCGTGGCATTCACGTGCGACTTTCCCTCACAGCACGCGCACAACAAGACGCTTGTTTTATTTTTTATTTTTTCTTTACATCTCGCGAACTTAATGATCCTCTCTGTCTCACACACACAACACCTTTACATACATATACAATTTTTTGTATGTATTTTTGTCGGAAAACTTTTTTTAGCCACAACAATAATTACAGTTTCAACGTCCCATGAGCTATACCTGACACTTCAACCTTAACTGCCCATTTATACATGTACACAACTACAAATATATATTTCATATGTGTGCCTTTTTTTTATGTACACGCAAACCTTACTCTATTTTCGATAATTACAGACACAAAAACACCTTTGAGTATTACATGAAACTCTTGCGTTATGTGAAACATGAAAATAAAAAGAAATGCAAAATGAGAAACCAAATTGTCACGACGACTCTGCTTTTTTGTTCGAAAGAGTACCCTCGCGACAGTCACCTTCAAAATTTAACTCTTTGGGTCATTTATTTAAACTTTGACACAATTTGGGGAATAATTAATTCATTTTAATTGTTGTATTCGATAAAATATTGAGGCAGAAAATACTCTGAAGTGTAATTTTTTAGATACTAGAAATTTGGAAGTGTTAGTCGAACTACGAGCAGTTGATTTAGAACAATTTTGTTCAGGTTAATCGAAGAAATAGGCTGAAGAGCTGCGAGGAATTAAAAAGGATTGGAGCTTTGGTTCGATTAAGGAAGGGAAGAGAGCCCATTACTGCGTCGAAAGAGGTTCTTCGCTAGTCGTCGTAGATACTGAAAAAAATGAAAGAACAAACGAGGTACGAAAGAGGGAGGTTTAAATAAAAAAATAAAAAAAGAAGAAGAATAAACGAAGGGCCGAAAAAAAGCTCTCCCTCAGACTAAAAGTCGCTGAAGAAGACTCGGAAGTTCGCATGTCCCATTGCAATCTGCAATATTGAGAATGTGTTTTTTTTTTCTCTTCTCTCGGCATTACGCGAGAAATCCCCGAAACCAATTGCGATTATCTGTCGGTGAATCTTCCGGTTTCCTTTCTCAGCACTCCTTAAACCTATTCTTTATATCTATATACATCGTAACAGTTGTTACTATTCGACTGAAGTTCTTTAAACCAACCGCAACGTCGGTTAAAAAGCTTTCACATTTTTTTTTACACCCCTCGTTCTCATCGCGCGAAAAAAAGAAGTCGGGTAACTGGATCTATCGTCTGTTGAAAATGAGTGTTCTCGTCTCGTTGGGCCTCGAATTACAACAGGCAAAAATAATTTTGGTGATGATTTCAAAGTTATAGAGAGAAAAAAAAACAAAAAATTGTTTGTTAAACGTCATTTAACGACGTAAAAAATGATTTTTTGTGTATTTTTTTTTCTGAGTGTATTCAAGTGTACAGCACGACAGTAAACAAGAAGCTAATTTTCGTGTGAAACGATATGAATAAATTTGCAATTTAAAGTAAGAAGAAAAACAAAGGTTGGGGTCAAAGTGGTGGTGGCATTTTTTCGTCAGACAATCGGCAACAGTCGGCTCGTTTGTACGTACATAAGTAATTTTCTTTGGCCACCTCTGTTCTGCCACAAGCAATAACGAGACGAATGATGAAGAACAATTAAAATATGACAATCGTTAGAATTAATTATCGGTGACAAAGAAAAGACGGAAAAAGGTGACGGTCGAGGAGAGGAGAACGAAAAGAGTAAGAAGAAAGAAAATTATTAAGAGGGTGGCCAGCCCTCGTTTTTAAGATCCGGCAAGGCGCGAAACGTCAAGAATGCCTGAGGACTTGAAAGACGTTTAAAAGAGCTGAGAAAAAGGGGTTGACGTCGTGGACTTTCGTATAGCCTACCAGGGAATGCCCACATTCGACTTTTCACCCTCTTTATTCCAAGACCAAAAGATTTCACGGACGATAGCACGAGGGAAAAGCCTTAAACTCGATCACATTGTATCAAACTCATAAATAAATATCGACAAATTCAAAACAATAAACACGAGAGACATCATTATTTTTTAATTAAAATTAAGCGAAAAATTCATCAATTTACATCCACCGTCGAAGGGTCAACAAATTTTTAAAACAAACAACCATTTTTTAATATTTTTTTATAATTATTTCAAGATTCTAAGCTTTTTGTCAACCGGAAGTCGACTGACGGATAGTCAGAACAACCAGAAAACCAAGTGGGGATAATATGAGACTCGAGAGAATAGGAGCAGAGAAAGCTAAACTACCCCATCCTCTTGGTTTCCACGCTGGTATATCGGAGGAAGGGGATGAAGGAAAAGGAAGGGGAGAGGAGAAATTACGCATTTACACCCTCGAGAACAAGCCAGCATAGTTGACGTCCCCGTCAACCTCTCTACATATATTTCTCCTTCGTGTTTCTCGTTAACTTCTGGTTTGTGATGTTATGCACCGTGTGCCTGTGAAGACTAAGATACAACGCTGGAGAGACGGGGAAGAGGCTGGTTAGGGGTTAAAGCGAAGATGGATAAAGAGAGATACGAAGAGAAGAGAAAGTGGAGAAATGATATAGATCCGGGTTGAACGAAGGAGGTTAGGAGGCTTTTGAGAAAGATATCATTTCGCGTCACCGCTCGTCGTTATTTTCCAGCGTCGCGCAAGGTTAATCATCAAGACGAGCTGGAATAATATATATAGTAACACGAAAAAGCTAAAGTCTTTCTTGCTAAGACTAAAAATTACATGACTGACGGGCAAACAACGGCTACAATCAAGTTTTGTGCTCACAGTACGTCAGAAATGTTCTCACTCTCTCTTTCTCTCTTTTTCTCTCACTTTTTCATCCTTTTTTCGGCCATTTGCCTCAAAAGTTACCATCTTTTACGTCAAACCAGAAGCCAACCTCGAGGAATCAAGGAAGCAAAGTGAGGCGCGAGACAAGGGCACTTAAAAACTTTTCAAATTTAACCCCATCCCTTTTTTACCTGAAGTATCATCGCACCCTCTGACCAACGACCTATCCACAAACACTCCCATCAAACCAACCCCCTTTTTTTACTCTTCTACTACGTACCTCCATGGTAGACGAAAAAAAAAAAAAAAACAACTTCAATGGAACATCAAATATGTGCTGATTGACCGACGTCCTTAAAGCTTGACAATTTCGCGGATAACAAACAAGAGAAAAAGGAACAGAATGAGACAGGTGGTCAGGAAAATTAGTCGAGAAATAGGTCCATTAAAAAATTTACATTTATCAGTTAATTTCTTCGCAATCTATAGTTATTTATATTTTTCTACATTAATAAGACATTCGATAAAAAGAAGAAACGAATCAGCACATTCAGAAATAAGCTACAAAATGATAACAGCAGAAACTTTTTGTTTTTACAAATATACTTATTTAATAATAAATATGAAACATCTTTAGATTAGTATTCGAATAAGTGTGGAAATCTGAGTTTATTTATTTCGAGCTAATGTAAATATTGCAAATAATGATAATCGAAAGAGTGGGAATGGATTGAAACGATACGAATCGTACACAGTCGCGATGTATTCTTTCGAGGATTCGGTTAGTGGGGATTACGCGATTTCGTGAGTTATATCGTCTCCGGTGATTCCATATCGTTTGGAAAACGGAGGCACTGAAAGTTTTCCAATTAAATGTGGATTATGTAGTTTTGTCTCTTGCTTTTCCTATATCGTTTCAACTGCATTCCTTCAATGGTATATTTCAATATATATATCAATCTTATATCTACTGTCTCACTTTGTTCTGTATTGAAAATACATTTGATACGAAAAGGCTAGACTTATCGTGACTGGGGTGGATTGTTCGATGGTGCAAGCTCTGTGACTCCTCATCCCTATATAGATTCCATCGTTTCGCATAATCGTTTTCCGCACGTTTCTCTTTCTCGTGCCCGATGAATCGTTGAAACTTCGGTCAACATCGATGAACAGAATCACCTCGTGTTTCACGTTTATATATCTTTCTCTTTCTATATCTCTCGCTTTAACACCCTATGGGTGCCTGGCTACGAGCGGTACAGAGGGGATGCAGGTGCCAAGGGTGCGAAAGCGAGGATTATCTTTTCATCGATATATATACATATATATTTATTGTATATAAATATATAAATGTAAATGTGAAATAGTCGAAGCTTCTCCTTTTCGTGCCTCGTTTATTTTGCCTTTACTCTCGTCCGTTTCATCCCCTGAAGCAATTTTTATTTTTTATTTTCATTTTTTTATTTTTTAAATATGTATATATGTCTCTCTTTCTTTTTTCGAATACGTATCCGTGCTCATAGATATCAGGTATGTGTGTGTAAATATGTGTGTGAGTTTTTTTGTTTTGTTTTATTCTCTTTCTGTCGAACGACCATCGGACTTCGACGACCCTCTCTCATCTCGTCCGTCGTTTTCTCTCCAGTTTCTCCTCCGCGGTATTCCACTCTCTATGCTCGCAACTCCACATCGGGAGAACGCCCGTGTAATCGAATAAACATGAGAATTCTCGTATTGACATTATACCGAAGCAAAAGGGGTGCACAGCAGAACACTCGCCGTGAGCCGAATATACCGCGGCGATAAGTGATTGTAATCCTTTTCGATACAATTGAATTTTTTTTTTTCGCTTCTTTTTTTACTTTTCTTCTTCTTTGCTCGGTCTCTCGATACTATCGATTAATAAAATCGATTCAATTTTCATCACCATCGCACAAGATTGCCTGAGTGTTTTTTTTTCCTCTGCAAACTCTTTTCGGACACTTTTCTTCTTCGATTATAAATAAAACTTGTCCACGAGATTTTTTGGTTTTGAATTTAAGGTTTTAGTTTGAGAGGAAAATTGTCCAGCTTAGTCGACACGAAAAATTTATTTGTTGGGACTCTCGTCGACTTAGTTGAACGACTACTTTTTTTTTCTTTTTTATCTATTTATATATTTCACTGTTTGTATTCGCAACCTCGAAAAACTCTTTGCCAAGTAACTGATCCCAACGAAAAATATATGTTGTATACGTGAATGTTATACAGATATAGAAAAACAGGTCTCAGCAATCGAGCAATTTCGATTTCGACATGACCAAACAACCAACTCGTACACGAGGTATCTAGTGATCTGTAAATATATCGAACTCGATTGGATTGGCCCCTATCCCGCACTAACTTAAACCCCTCTGTACGTAGCTACGTTCTCTTCATCCCTTAATAGTCCTATATATATATAATACACATACGTGAGAAAGTCTCTTTATCGTACTTTTGCAAACTGTCTCTCCTAAGTCTTTCAGAGAGGAAGTAAAAAAAAGTGGGAGGAACAATGAGAATGAAAGTGGAAAGAAGACGAAACGAAAAACTCTCGATCTCTTTTCCCTCTCTCTCTCTCTCTCTCTCTCTCTCTCTCTTACACAATATCCACTATTCGACAAATTCCAAAGAAGAAAAAACTCTTCTTTTTTCTCTCTCTCTCTCTCTTTCCCTCTCCCCTTCAGTATAGATACGTTAACTGATCTTGTATTCTCTTTTTTTTCCAACATGGTATTTTCATCTTCTCTATTTGTGTTATAGAGCGACGTTCGAGTCTTTTCTTTCTCTCTCTCTCTCTTTTTCTCTTTCTCGGCCTCTTTATTTCCTAACTTTTATTTTCTCTGATTCTTCGTATATGCAGGAAAGCTTTCACGAGAAACTAAATATTACTGAGACATAAATACATCGGTATATCGACCAATCGCCAAATGAACCACAGTGGCAATATATATCCAATCGAAGCAAAGTGCAATCACTTGATTTCGTATTACGTCATTCAACAATTTCACGTATTTACAACCTTGAAATTGTTTTTGTATAAATCTTTTTAATTAATTGCATTGAATTATATTATGTTTAATCAAAATTTCATTGAATTTCATTGAATCATCTAATTAACAGGTCAATTGGTTCCTGCTGATAGAAACATGACATTTTTTTAACAGAAATTTTGTCCCACGTAGTACGTTTCATTTTTTCTCACAATAGAAATATCTCATGACTCAAAATATTTAAACAATCCGACCTGTAAATGTGGAGATTCGATTTCAATAAATGATCGACCAATTTTTGTCAATATTCATGTACTTTCGCGATGAAACCTCTTCATCAATAATCCAGACACAGTTTTCGTCGAGAATATCGATTGTCCAAATTATGGCACTGGGTCAACCATTTAGGGGCTGTTTTTGGGGTAGAATTTTTAAGCTCCATAAAGGGGATACTTCATGTACGTTAAAAATGCAGTCACACACACATACACACGTATCTATGAACCTCAACAAGAGAAACAATGTTAGGGGAGCTGAATCCCAATGACTATGGGGTACTCATTCGACACCCTTGAAAATCCCACATACTCCAAGAGGATGCAGTACGAATTTTTATTCATTTCTCACCCTCTTTACGAATCATTGAAAAGCCATGATTCGAAGGATAGTTTTTCTGTGTCAAAAAATCTTGTGTCAAGTATCTAAAAAATGAATTTCTTGGAAGAACTTTAAATAAATGGATCAGGTTTTTCCAAAAATTTTCGTAATTATTTTAGTCAAACCTTCAGTGACATCCTGTTTTGTTGCTGCTCCGGAATCTTTGGAATGTCGTTAACGTGACTTGATATTTTTCCAGTAAAATCCCATTTATTTTTGATCGATCGTCCAAAAAATGTGTCATTCGTAAAATATTCGAGTTTGTAGAAGGAATTTCTTGATGAAGATTAAAAATGCAATAATTATGAGAATTTTTATGTTTGTGGGAAATAATATTGTCAATAAGACTGTCGATAGCTGCAGTGATAAATATTAAATGAATTTAAATTTTCCTCTCAACTGAGTTCATTCGGATTATGATAAATTAGAAAAAATTGTTTTTTTCTTCAATCTGTGATAAGAAATTTGAAATCGTTTAGCGAACGGGTTGGACAGCTTGCTCAATATCGAAGTACGTTTTAACATATATATATATATGAATTTAGCAGGGTGGCGAAGGAAGGGCGGCGAAAGCATTTCATTGAATATTACAAAATTAACGCAGACGCCGCGGCAAAGTTACTTAGGGCGACTTAACGAATATAGATTAAAAGTTGTTCGGCCAAACTGACGGTGGACGCGGACGAGAGTTGATGGTGCACCGAGTAACTCTGGTCTGATCTTGTGGGGGTTGGCCGAGAGGTTCGAGCGAGGATAGCGTTGGTTTAGTTCGTTGATTTTGAGCTTTTGGTTCTTTTACTCATCCTCCCACTCCTTCGGCCTTCTTTCTCTCTTTCTCTTTTTCTCGCAGGGGCCACTATCTATCTCGCGAAGCGAAGGGTGCGGTATGGTGTTTGTATTTTAATGAGGGGGACGCTATGCTAATCCTCGTGGCACGGTGTCTTTTTATATACATATATATATATATGTATATACATCGAAACTTGCAAAAGCTTCACCTCCGTTTTTCCATTTTCGCGAACGTGCTACGATCCCGTAACGCAAAAGGAGTGAATCCACTGTTTGCCGGAGAAAAGGCCAGTGGAGAAAAGCATTCACGACAACAGTTTTACCGCGATCGTGAAAAAAAAAAATAACAAAATAACAAAAAAACGGTAGCGAAACTGGTAATAAATTCACGCTTCGGTTCGTGTTGGTATTTGCAAATTTTTAAAGGGGTAACGGCGGGTGTTACAACACCCCATCATTTTTATTCAAATATATACGTTTATATGAGTTCACGCTTCGATATATTTCGTCCTGTTATGAAAACATTTCAACTTTCTCGCTCAATTGCATCCGAAATGCATTTTCCCTAAACTTTTCATCGTAAATTTGGAACCGGGCTTTCGAGATGAAAATATTCAATCAAACATTCAGCGAAAAAGAGACAAATGAGAAAAAACGTTTAAGAACAATTCGTACGCTGGTAAGGAGGTCCACAAAAATCACGTGTCGGATATTTTACTCTTTGTAGCATGCAAAAGATAAAAAAATACTGTAAAGGTTGGAAAGGAAAATCGTACGTTACACCAAAAACCCTGGAAAGCACAACTCCGCTTTCCGCCTCGTCGATCGCCACATGCAAATGCTTTTTCCTCTTCTTCCCACAGTCAAATTCAACCAGAGCTAAAATCAAACTGAGTCTTGCGTTGTACACACGATGCTGACTGAATTCAACTGAGATTTTGTTGGCTTCAGAAAAACTGGCAAAACTTTTAACTAAAAGGTCAGCTTCACTGCACCAACGTTATTAGAGGCCGAGGAATTAAGAGACAAAGACTTTAACATGCCAAATTTTCGTATCTACTTCACTTTCGACCACACATCATTTGCTTTCTACTTTTCGGTTGTAAATTATTCGATTCCTTAATCATTTCAATTTGAAAGAATAGATGAAATTGTAAAACTGCAACGGGGTCAGCAATTTATGAATTTTTTGTCAATTGGATCTTTTGGATTGTGAAGTAATTTGTTATATTGACAAGCAGTGATATGTGTGTTTGAAAGAATTGATCAAACTTTAAAACTGAAGCCAGGTCAGCAATTTAAACATTTTTTGTCAATTGAATGTCTTGGATTGATGGAAAATAATTGGACATTGACAAGCACTGATATTGATCGTGTTAAAGGTGAAAATTCGTATCTGCAGCATGAGTATAGTTAAATTTTTATTAACCAATTGAAGTGAAATTGAATTGAACTTGGAAATGGAAGTAAATGTGGTGTAAGCAACGGTATTAAAGTTCATATCCTGCAAGAACCTCAAAGCTATAGTTTTCCTTTGGGAATTAAGGTCATACACGAGAAGTCTGAACGCCGAATAACGATAATCGGTTTAAGCGTCGTTTTAACGAGCCCCTGGGTTGTTTACCGATCACGAGAATTCGACCCTCGAGCAACAACAGCACGTAGTTCATAAGATTGGCCAGCAAAATATATAGAAACACGTGGTGTTGATGGTCAGAGAAAGAGGGTGAAAGAGGGGGAAAGAAAGGAAGAGAGATGAGTGTGTTGTGAAGGGATGAAAAGACGAGAGAGGCGAAGACGATTAAAGGAGAGAAAGAGAGAAAGGGGCTGGGAGGACACAGCGAGTGATTTACCCTTCGGGAGCAACCCTTAAACGTTTGGCGAGCAAGGAAGCCTCAACCCTCCATGGACTCTCGGACATCGATAATTTATTTACTGCCATTATGATCGTTAACTAGAATTTCACGCTTCTGTGATAAATTTCTTCAGGCTTTGCTGCTTATCAAATTATCATAATGCAATTTTCAACAATTTATCATTACAGCAAAACACGCCTTTTTATTCATTCAATAACTATGAAAAAAAAATCAGAAACAATAGACAAGCTAAATAATACGGTAAATTTAAAGTATGTACAAAAAAATAAAACCCTTTTAAAAATAACCTCTGACCCAAGATCCTTTTTTTAAGACCCTTTGGATTGTCCATTCCATCTAATTATCACGTGATAAATTATCAAGTGGATGAATACACCAGCCACCAGCATTTTAACTCCCTTTTTTCTTCCTCGTAAAAATCCAAAGCCTAAATAAATATGTAGAAGGATGATAAATTCGTGGAGGAAAGTTACAGAAGCAGACGATATGGCTGCTAAACTGGACAAATAAAAGTCAAATGGTTAGGATGGAGTGTAGGAGAGGATTTGAGCCAAGCAAACTAGCCAATTCTCTCTTCGTTCGTCTTTCTCACGATGCCCCCTCTGTATATTAATGATTCGAGTATGAAACCCGAGTAAAGAGTATTTAGCCTGTTTCTCTCTAGCGTTTCTTTGAAGCCTCTTGCCACTGGAATTATGTGTGTAGCTTTCTAGCATATGAATGTATGTGAGTGGGAATATTGCAATAGTGTGCTAAATACGCGGAGTTCGAAGGTCCGAAAGCAAGCTCAGCATTATGTAATATGTGAACTACACACGTTTCAAGTAACAGGTTACATATGTGTGTAAGTATAGCGAACGAAAGCACGAAAAGCTTTTATCTCAGAGAGCGAGCCTTGACGCTCTTGCCTTGTTGATGTACTCTCTCAAGAAGAGTCTGCAACTCTGTTTCTCGTTAAATAAATATAAAAATAAAATAAAAATAATATAAAATACAAAACATACGTTGCGAAAAATCTCGTGTACACGCTTTTTGCCCATTTTGTACGCTTTTTTAACACACTTCAGTCGAAAATCCAGAACAGAAACACTTCCTGACTCTGCAGCTTCAGTTTTTCTCCATCTCATCCCCCAAACACACACAACGATACGATATATTGACAAATGCGTTTATATGACGAATGAAAGAAATGATGAAAAATATAAAAAGCACGACGCATTCACGTTCGACCAGCTGTTCCAGGCACACCGTTACGTGGGAAACCACTTCAAGTTTGTTTTTTTTACTCTCTATCCTGTACGTTACTTCTCTCGGCTCTATATTTTTGCTGTTTTTTATTTCAAGGGGGACTTCAGCCTCCTAAGGGATGAACAAGATCGAGAAAGAAAAGATCATCCTGAGCCTCTTTCTCACATTTTCTCGCACTCTTTCTTTCTTTCTTTCTTCGTTTCTTTATTTTTTATTCCTCTTTCTCTTTATCCAACTTTCAGCAAGCAAAAATCTACACTAGCCGAGTTGATACATATGCAGAGTCGATATCTTCGGTAGTTACTCTCTCGTCGAAGCTTAACGCCACCACCACGGGGTAGATAAGAAACGTGTGGATTGTACCTTTACGACGAAAGTATATTCGACCCAAAGATTCTCCAGTGAGGAAAATTGCTTCGGCTATAATTTCCTACTGCGCAGACAAAGATAACGAAGCAATCGAAGTTCCTTGTTTTCTCAATCGCCTACACATAAACTCGAACTGATCTCGTTGATCCACGTTTTTAGCAAATCGGGAAAGCACAAACGAACGATTTCTTTACGGACTTTTTTTAGAATAACCAAAAAAAATTATATTTTTTCTCCTATGGATTTGATCAAAGAAACGAGAAATCGATTTCATTCTTTTGTAAATTTTTTATTCTTCCGTTTGTGCTAATTATTCAAACCACTTGATTGCTAGATTTTATGTTTTTTTATTTTTTTTTTCGTATTTTTTTTTTTGTTTCAATTCACAGATTTAATTATTTGATTTTGATTTTGAGACTCTTTCCGTCTGGGAAGATAATGAATGAGATCAAATGATGGCCGAGAGGCCAAAGAAATTCATATACACAAAGAGCTGGCTGGTTAGTTACAAAGGTGGTGTGGAAAATGGCCGAGTAAATGAAGGTTCGCATTGCGAGTTAATGTTCAGCTGTTACATGTAATTCGACTTAATTACCAAGAGGAGAGAGCCATATAGACGAAAAGCGATGTACGAAAGTGAAGCGAGCGGAGCGACATTTGGTTCTGGTCGAGCTACGATGTCGACGATTCTAAAAGTGACATTCGTAATGCGTACCAGAAACTCTATACCTAAACCCTTCATCGTTTTGTTCCATCAATTTTCCTTCCCTATTATGCTAAATTCGAACGATTTCACATTTCCGTTTATTTTCTGGCATACGCTCATATTCCAAGTTCCCTATCGTAACGACAATTATAATTAAGGCGAACCAAGCATTTAAACAATTATATATTTCCGGTTGATTGCAAAGAAAATCAATGAATAGAAAAATAAAAAAGATTTTTTAACTCTTATATTAGAAATTTGAATACGTAAATATATTTGGATGCAAAATAATAACTATCGTTTTAATACGATGTGCAAAATAATTTTCAACAAAATTAAACAGCAGACACACTCTTTGCCACATAAAGTACACAAGTTTTGGGCTGAGGGGTCAAGCTTTGCCCAGGGGGTTTTCTCGATTTTCAAGCTCAACGAGAAAAGCACCGTAACCACGACACCCTAAGCCATAGGAATGGTGTCTTCTATATCATGGCAAACGAAGCATTAAACGGAAAAGGATCTGTAGTTGGTGGTTTTCCGGAACCTCACAAAGTGATAGCCCGAGGACTCGTTTTCAATGCGGAGAAAACACGCCAAAGATATATTTATCACTCACATACTTCTCTCGTTTCTCATGTAGTACAGCGATCGCAAACTCATGTTTTTTTTTTGTTACGAAATAAAATAGAGGATGAAGAAACGATAACTTGAGATTATAATTATTTTAGAATTAGTTCTTAACCCTTAAAAGTGACGACAAAGGATGTTCCTTAATGCCACTTATTTAAAATGTTAATATTACGAGGATTTCTTTGTTGGTATTAGAATGCCACTCGCCCAATTATAATCCAACACACATGAAAGTTTTTACTGAACGTCGTGTAGAACGTTTATGCGAAAGGTTTGCTTCGTAAGAGCTCCCGAATTCACATGTGAAAGGCGAGAAGGACTAGAGGCAAAAGGACATCGTCAAGACCCTCCTCAACACCCATTGCTGGTCAGCACATTACCAATCGCAAAAAACCTACTGGACTCAAGCTCCAGAGATGGCTTTGCCTTATCCTTTTCTCCTTCCACGATTAATATAACTGTACAATCAACGCCATTGTACCATCGTTACTTTAATATGACCACACCCTTCCAGATCGTCAAGAATTGTTATTTTAAGCATTCTTATGAGCCCAACAAGTTTTTGTTTTCGACTCTTTGATAATGGACCATTTATGAAAGATGTTTTCACTCGAAACTTAACTTAGGAATAAATAAATGATAAGTTTATTTAATCAGGAAGTTGCAAAAGGTTGTAATCATCAGTGACTTGATATTTAGTTGGTTATAAGAAAAATAAAATATCTTTTATTCAAGTCATCCTATTCGCCATATAAATTTGACTATTTTCTTTTGCTTGCGAATATGTACTAAAGGGAAAATGTTATATCGATTCTCTTTGAGAGTCAAGGCAAGGGAATATTCTAATGAGGAAAAGGGCTTCATCGGTGTGGAGGCGGCGAGTGGAAGGAGAAGAAAAAATAAGAATAGTAAATAACGCAATTGAAGAATGAGGGCTTGGAGTATGAGGGTTGTTCCTCGAGCTTTGCCTGTTGCCTTACGGATGTGTAACTCTTGGAATTTAAAGGGCGTAACAATGAGATAGAGGGAGTGTTGAAAATGAACGTAATGAAAAAGTGAATGGAATGAGAAAGGGTGCTTAAATAAAATAAAGGTTGTCGGTGTATTATTGGCCCGAAAGGCCGCCTTTTTCATCCCTTAAATTCTCTCCTCTCTTTCATTCCATAAATATACATATATTTTATGTTTTTTATCCACCTTTCTCATTCATCGTCTCCTCAGCTCTCCTCTCTTCCTTTCTTTCTCTTTTTATATTTTCCGTAGTTTTCTTCGCGATCGTTCACTGTGCACACTTCATCCCCTTGAGTACACGACTGTATTTCACTTTGTAATAAGAGACTGACGAAGACTCATTCGTAAAACCGTTTGTATACGATTATTTGCTTTTATACAGATATCCACGAAAACCACAACGCGAAATAACTCTTCGCAACGTTTGACGCCCTCCTATCGCTCAGCCCGCAGTCATCTGGTGCGTGGAAAAAAAAAAAAGATCTATGAACCAGACGCCACTTTTTCATAACCCGAGTTATGGGACTCTAAAACTTTGTCATTGTCGCGAAATAATTTTTCTTCTACGTCTTGAAAACTTCACGTTTCAAATTTTACTATAAATTAAACATGTGGAATTCTTTTTTTTTATTTTATTTTATTCGCCAGGTCAGAGATGAGACATAAAATTTTTAACAATCGAGGAGATTAAGTCAAACGTCACCAGCTTCATTTTTTCAAAGCAACTTTATGGTTTTTAATAATAAATCGTAACAAATTTAGGCTTCACAACATTTTATTTGGAGATTTTTCAAATTTGATTTCTTGGGAGATTTTACACATTTGATTACGCATTATTGGAGATTTTTTAAATTTGATTTCTTTGCCATCCAGATAAACTGTGTGTGTGTGTGTTTGAAATGTTTTGGCACATGTTTTATACATGCACATACGTCGGTGAATAAAGGACGTATATGAAGAAATGGAATGGCAAATGGAAGGTCTGTGACGATAAACAGAGACGCAGTTATGCAGGTGTTGTCGTTGATTTATGATGGGCAATTAGAATCTAGACGCCTTATTTGCCAGTGGGCAAAGTGCCTTTTCCGCAACCCTACGACAGGATAGACGCCAACGCTACTATACTTCTCTTAGAGGCCCTCGAGTGTCGCTAACATGCGAGCATTAAGGATCCTAATCTACGTCTGAAAGCCCAACTGCTAGAGGTACCACTCGACTTCGACTACTACTAAGACACATGAGACTACCCTGTGTACATGTTCTCTCAAAGTATAGTCCTAAAACCTTAATTTAGCGTAATTACAAACAAGCCAAACAATATCGTTGGATTCAGAATGAAGAAATAGCAAACGCAAATTCTTTTTAAGTAGATCAGGTCGTGTGATGTCAGACAATTATTTAAAAATATTTTCAAACACAAAATGTTACTTCAACGTAAAAACCACAGTCACATTCAATAAATAATCAAGAAATAATCGAATGATTTTCGTTGTTATATCTTTGGGAACGTTAATGTCTTTTTATCTACAAAATGTTTAGATTTTTAAATATTCTTCGTTGAAAATCGATCTTTCAAATTTGAAAGAGCTCTTCGGCCGATGGTCGGACAATTATATTGTTTGTTTTTACAGTTTCGAAGTATTCTCCTGATGCGAATGTGATAAATGTTACGATTAATTGTAAATATCTGATAAAGCGTTATGGCTCGAAAACGATGAAATATATCGGGGAATATAATCATGAATTTCAAACAGTCTCGCGATAAATAAGTCGAATCGTGAATTTCGTGGCAAATCGATAATTGTTACGATCAATTAAATCCCAATATCTGTCTTCACTCAACGCTAATCAAAACCTGGTTATCGAACTTTTACGTTAGCTATAAGTATGCTGTTAATAGTGGTGGGAAAACGTTGCTGGAAGGAAGAAAAAAGGTATTAAAAACAGAGACAAGCTTCCAATGAAATGTGACGTTTTGTATAGACCTTATACTCGATTGTGTCAAGCTTTCAATACAATCAACTTTAAAAAGATTGTTTTCCCATGTGTAATTTTCAGTATATCGATACGAAACGTATATATTTATTGAAAGAAGAATAGAGACGATAAAAAAGTTAAACAGAGGGAAAGAGTGAACGATTTCAGGGAGAATCGCAAGCAAAGAGAGTTTTGGTTGTATGAGAATGAAGAGAGGAAGTATAAGAGAAAAGAAGAGAATGGGACGTGGTCCATCGTGTGCTCACGTTCATCGGACATTTATCCAATTAACTGCTTCGTCCTATGTGTATATATGTCTTACATTGCATCCCTGATAAGCCGAAAATAAAAGAATCTCTAAAACTTCACTGCAGAGTGCAGAACTGAGACTAAATATAAATTCATTGATACCAAAGAGATTTGGATCTTGATTTAATTTGTGTTCTTAATTAACAATTATGAAGATTTATTCAATTAATAATGTGCAAAAAGATATAAAAATAAAGAATGATATGAAAATAGAGTGAGAACTGTTTTCTTTTATTGTCAGTTAATATTGGTTGCTGGATGGTGATAACCTTAAGCCCCAATAGATGTTCCGTCTCGAAGGAAGTTTTATGTTGAAATGTTGATCTGTTATGTTTAATTACAGTGGCTGTTATTGACGGTTTGGTATGCGAGATTGGGAGGTGGAGGACGAGGGTGAAACAGAGTTTGGAGGGTTTGGGGGAGGGATTGGTTGCTTGTTCGTAAAGTCACCCCTTTCTCCAAGAGGGAAAGGGGTTGCTCGTGAGGTCTCGATGGCAGAGGGAAGGAGGAGACACGGAGGAGGAGGTCGCGAAACGATCGAGGAGGTGCCCGCCACTGTCGAACGAAATGGCCAGCAATATTGTCGCCAGGGTTCTGACTGGAAGGATTCGCGACAGAGTCAGATGAAGAGAGAAAGATGAAGAGAAAGAGAGAGAGAGGGAGAAAGCTTGAGAATGAAAGGGGTAGAAGAAGCGGAGAAAGGGAGAAGATAGAAAGAGAACGATTGAGGCTTTGGTGGAAGGATCAACGAAGAGAGAATTAGAGAGAGAGAGAGAGTGAGAGAGAGAGAGTGACACGGGAAATTAATTATACGCTCCTGGGAAAGTCGCGAACTCGCTATAGGGAATCCGATGCCAGGAAGGCTTGCACTCTCATCTCATTCGGAAGAGAGAAGAAGAGAGAAAAACGACTACCACCCACTTTCCACCCCCCAACACCCTCCTTTCAATGGTATGCTAGAGGTTGCAAAGTACCACACCCCACATTTTACTCCCTCTGGCCCCCGATGACGATTATAATTTTCTGCTTCTGCAGTCTTTCTCCTCTTTCTTTTCACTGTCCAAAATGTTATTTTTTTCTAATAAAAAAAACTGTTGTTTTTTTATTATTTCCCCTGTTCTCTCCATTTCGTCCTCGTTTTCCTAACCCTTCTCGATTATCTTTTCGTTATGATTATGTCAGCAGACTCGATGACCGTACGTGAAGGGTCAAAAAAATTAGTAGATGGAAAAGTCACTTGGGTGCTTGTCAAGATCGTAAAAAATTAGTTCCTTTTATAAAATTTCTGCTTTCAAATATTTATTCACAATTGAAGCTGTTTTTCAACACTGTATTTACACTCAATTGTCAAAATAAATTGCAAAGTTCGTCAGACAAATTTTAAATAAATAACAATCTAAAACAATAATAATAATGATAATAATAATAATAATAGGAAAAAAATTTATATCAGTCTCTTTAATGCCCAATGACAAAGATCATTAATTCTTAGTAAATTCTCCTGACAAGTGTAATTAACGAAATATTATTTCAGTGTCTCCCGAAGCCTCGATATAATCAATCGCTGTACAATTTAATTTCCAGCGGCTCTCTTCATGAAACGAACAATAGAAAGCTTTGCAACAATGGAAATATTATGTTCTCTGGTAGTAAATAAAATCACGGAATATTCATCAAAAATCTATGTAATGTCTTATGAAAGATTAGTAATGAATGACAAAAGTGAGTTTGTATAAAAATAAAGAAGAGAATTGTTGACAATTAACTAGTAAATTAATGCTGCCATCAATTATTATAACGCTGTCTACCAAACGAGTTTTCTCCTGCTTCATCTTTGCTTCCCTTATTTTGTTACCCTTTTATAATCGTTGAAGAAAATATGGGAGGGTGAAACCCTTGTATACGATAAACAAAGGGGTGTTAATGCATTTGCCTAAGTTTCAACGAAGAAAATACCGCGGGGCAAGACAAACTACGAGAGTAATAAAAAAATAAAAAAATAAAAAAAATAAAAAATTGATTTTTCGATCTTTTTTGTCGAGAAAAATTGTTAGATAAGAAAAATCTGCATGTGTCAGCAAAGTTTTTTATACGTTTAACAAATAAAGGTGATTGGTGTAGAATTTTTGCTTGTACAGTAAGGTCGGAAGGAGAAATGTGGAAAGGGGTGAAAAAGAGGGATGAAGAGGGATGAAAAAATATCTTCATATTCACCAGCTGTCGGTGTCGCGACCGAACGAAAGGAATACACTTTCTTGGGCGTGAAATCGAATTATGGCTACGCTCAGGGGAGGAAGAAAAAGAGAAAAAAAATCAAGGGAAACGAAGTGGTTGAAGATTTTTGACTCTGTGGATTCGAGTGACGAACGAGACAACTGACGTTTCAACATTCCTTTCGTCTTTCTTTATTCTTCGTTCAAATGAAACGTGTATTCTCTTTTGGTCTCTTTCTCCCTCGTTCATTTCTTCGTCACGCTAAATGAGAAGCAAAAAAATCAAGGGTTCGTCGAAATGAGTCCTCGTACCCTTGCGAATTCGCGACTACTCGTGCAACCAACTTTTCAAAAGCTTCACGCTTAGAAATACAATCACGTTCTTTCCGGACTGTCTACCAAAAAATATTGAGCGTTATGATATCCTCTCCCTTCTCGATATAACAAAGTACAATTAAAAGAATAAAAATAAAAAATAATAATAATAAAAACTTAGGCCTGGAGCTCCCTCGTGATTAAATAGACCGAGAAAAGCGACGAAAACGTATTATTCGAATATGTGTAAAATTGGCGTGTCAGTTGTCAGGAAATAAAATTTTAATTAGACTTCTATTCGGATCCAACCGAATGGGTATATAGTTTCTCGTACGTTTCTACAAATGTAACCGGTCATTGGAGAAAGAAAGACTTTTTAAATTGGTCAATGTCCTCCTCAACCGTTCGTTCGGTCCGAGAAATAAAGTTTTTTAATTAGCCAACTTTTGAAATTTCCATTTAGCCAAAGCCAAAAAGTCATTTTTCACGAATTTTAATTTTTCATGTTTTTTTTTTTAATTTAATTTAATTTTTTGATTCCCAAAATAAATCAATTCGATATCTCTCAACTCGATGAATTAAAAAAAAAGAATAAAAATTGAATCTGTAGAAAAAAAATATTCGTTAATACGAAATAAAATACGATTTTTTTTTTTTTTTTTTTCATCTTAGTTCGTATAGTAAATTTAAAAAAGAGAAGTACAAAGTGAGATACACACACAAATCTTTGGTTCGGTGCTATGGATGGTTGGACAGCGGAACTCGGTAATGGATCCCCGGATGTACTCGATAAGGGAGTGTTTCCGGGGCACTCGGGGTGAGAGAAAGAGATATAGAGAAAAAGAAAGAAAGAGAGAGATAGAGAGAGAGAGAAGAAGAGAGGCCGAGAGGCATATACCATACTTCACCGTGCACTATATACAGCGTTATACGTGCCATTTCTTCTCTCTTACGATCTCCAAGAGAAAGAACCGCATAGAGTTCAACACTCTTTATCTTTTAGTTCTGCACAGAGAGCCAAAAATATATATAAAGCAAGAATATAAATACATATATAGATAAATGAAAAAAAAAAAACTGGAAAAATCGTGAGCGCGAAAAGTCTTGGAGGGGAGGAAGGGGGTTAAGAAAAAAAGAAATACGAATGGTTGGATGGTACGTATTTCATCTGTTTCCTCTTACCCTCCGAGCAAAAGCCCAAGTAAAAACTTTGCCGATTTTACTGCGACGCTTTTCCACCTTATACTTTACGACTACGTAAATATATATATATATATATATATATATAGACATAAATACAAGTATACGTAAGTGTATAAATGACGTTTTGACTTTGGTACATATGTAAAAAGAAAAATATAAAAAAAGTGACATTATGTATTCTATCCTGTTGTATATCGTTTTGGTATTCCACGAAAGTGTCGATGATGCTTTACCGATCGTATAGCTAAAAAAGTCGAGAGGGTGTGAGCAGCAAAGATCGTGGAGTGGAGCAACAAAAAAATATGATATAACACAACCCAGTGGGGCTGTAATGGCTCTTGCGACATCTTGAAGAGCCAACTTCCAGCATTACAACCCCCAAAAATCCCTGCAGACATATTGTTCTTTTTTTGTTTTTACTAAGTCTTTTGTTTTTTTTTCCTCTCCAAGGCTAATAAAGGACAGCATGTAGATTTTAGCTTTTGGAACGTAGAAGTGACAAAGCTTTTGGGAAAATACGTATGAACTCTAATCACTAAAACAGTAATGATTGTCATGGTGATGTAAAGATTCCAATAGTGATGTCAGTGAGTTCGTGAGTGATTTGTCAGTCAGATAAAAATGTTGCTGTACTTTTTGACAGCAGTGATTAAAGTCACGTTAAAAATGAAAAATGAAGTCACACCAAAAATTTCAATCGAATGATCGTCTCATTGTCGTTTACGAAGCGCTAAAAAATCAATTGAATCCACGCTCCTTAACGACTATATAAATATTTAGTTGAGTCAAACCAGTCGCTGTACCAATGCGATTGAATCGAAGATCGAATCAATCGGATTCTTCGTTAGTTTGTCATTTAATGCACTTTCGTGAACTCGGGAATAGTTTTTAATTGAGAAACACTTGAAGCTGTTAAACTAAATCAATTTAGCAACGATTTTTACCCCGTGAACACAAACGAAGTTCATTTTTATATAACTCTTTCATTTTTTAAGTCACAATCTAGAAAATGTTGAAAAATTTAGTAAACATTATCGTCAGCGCTTTCTTTTTCAACGTAAAACCTTTTGTTATTTTTTTTTTTTCGGACCATTAAAAAAATATTGTAACGTTGACATATTCAACGTTTGCAAATCAAAGGACGAAACTTCGCATTTCCGCGAGTTTATCGCGCTCGTCCGAAAGCTCGCATATATTCGTAAGAGACAAAAATATATTTCCCATTCGAAAATATGTCAGTTTTATATATATCGTTATGGGTAAGAAAATATATAGTGTATAGAGCTTCGATACGAAGTTGCACGCCCTCGCAGTTCACCCCTTCGTTCCTATGCCATCTACTCACACACACGCACCCACACACGCATATCTCACCCTTTTCTTTCTTTTTCTTCGCAGACGCCTTGTCTCTATACTTTTTTCTTCATACCAGTTTTTTTTTTCTTCTTTTTTTTTTCGTTCACAAACGCCCACATAAAGCAACTTTCTACCACGCGCACATACACGTACGTAAAACGATCGACGTGTTCGTCGATATTTATTTTTATTGCAGACTCTCCCCTATATTCCTGAGTCAACAGATTTCTTGTCACCTATAACCCAAAATCGATTTTAACGCGAGTTTTCCAAACCCCTGTGACGTCGAACGTACACAAAATTATTGATACAATATTTTAATACTTTTTTTATTCTTATCCCATACATTTTTTTTTTTTACTTATTTTTATTTTATTTTTCATTTTATACTTGCAGACAAATCGATCGTTCATTGCAGATGGTGCAAGAAAAATTCATAGCTCTTCGTTCGTCTCTAAATAGAGGCAAATTTTTCTACATCGAAGAATCTTGAGCTACAAGTCTTTTTCGTCACTTTAGGTTCTTGGAGGTTATTAAAATGAAAAAAAATAATAATAATAAAAAAAAATAGCGTTACAGAATGGAATCGGGAGATGACCTTGAGTTTTGGCCAATTTTCACGGTGAAGAATGTTAATTTTCATAAAAATAAAATAAAATTTCAAATACATTTAGAAAATCAATTTTTTCTGCGTTTCAAATAATTTTCCTAAAAGGACAAAATAAAAAGTTTTTCAAATAAATATAAATTTAAAAAAATAAAAAAACTGATGAACTAGAGCACAATTGCGTTTGCACGTTCGACATGATCGAAAAAAATTCTAGATTCAAAAATATATTAATTGAATTTAAAAAATCTGTGAATAGAAAATTCGAAATGATGCTCTTGGTCGCATCGAAGCGAAGTAAAAATAGTGCGATCGCGTTAAGTCGTTGTTCCGGGCATATTATGTCGGTTTAATGTTTTTCACGAAGGCGAGCCAGGGCAACCCAGCACTTGCTTTTTCCCCTTGGAAAGTTAGCGGCCACTAGTAGGTCCAGTAAATCTTGGCTGTGCATCCTTCTCTCTCCTTTGGAGTGAAGGAGGCAGCGAGCCTCGAAACGTGCACTGAGAAAACTCATCCCCTGCACGCTATTCTTATTCCCTCGTTACTCGCAGTTCCTTTCCTTTCGGGCGTCTTGGAAGGGTGTTCTTTTCTCTCTCTTTCTCTTTCTTTCTCTCCTTTTCTCTCTCTCTCTCTCCCTCACACACACATTTAATCTCCTCACTCACTTTGCTTCCTCGCTGTTTCTTTCTCCCTCTCTCTCTTTCTATTTCATTCTCTCATTTCCTCCTCCGTTTATTTTTCCCTCTTCCTCCATGCCCTCGATCTCCTTATTATATCGTCTTTCCACGCCATAAAATCGGAAAAGAATTTCCACAGCCAGCCAGAAGCATCCAAGGCTCTCAAGACAATAGAAACTAATAAATTTGATTACTGATTACGAAGCTGAATTTTTTTCGGGCCTCGCTGCCCCCAGGCTTTGCTTGCATGACCTTCCTCATCCCCGTCATAATTTTGCAGCCCAGAAAATCTTTACGCTCTATACTTCATTCACTCCTTGTGACTCGAAAACCCACCAATACTTTATTTTCTATATGAATCTTTAAAATTCAACGAGAAAATACGACTTTGGTAAATTTCTGGTTCGAACATTGATTTACGAAACGGTTTAGTCACGATACTCACTACTTTAACCTCCAAAATCAATCGATTTTTCGTTTTATTAAGAATTCTATTATTTTGCTTCTATTTTCTTTTTTTTTTGGCTACAATAGTCGATGAATAAACGAATGTTCATATTGTGAAATATAAAAATAATACTGATATAAATTCATTACAGTTTAAAGGTTTCTTACGTTTCTTAGAATTTCACGTCTCCCCAGGTTTTGCTTCGTAAAATTATAATATCGTAAAGGACAGGTTTTTTGACCTTCGTAAAAGACTTCGCGGTGGTGGTAAAAACGTTTTGGTGTAATTAAAGTAAAAGTGTCTTTAAAATAGCCCCAGGTGATCACGATTATCCTCCCCGTCCTTCGACATACTTGTTATAACCTAACATCGTAACAAAACCATCTTAAAGTTTATACGATATCTGGTACTTCGTAAGACAAGACGAATAAGCTGAGTTTCGTGAAACTTGAGTTGCAGACACAGCATTTATCAGCAAAGTCAATTCGACCGTACTTTCTTTTATTCATTTTCCAAATGCAACGTGTCTGCAATTTCTGATCTAAATTTTGAGTCTATATTGTCGAAATAATATAATAATTAATGAATAAATGATAAAGCATTCGAACGATTATAATTTTAAAAATGTTGGATACGAATCGTCGATATTTTAGGTTACGATCTTTTGTAAACAACGAGCATCGAAACGATGAAAGCATTCGGATTTTTTTAACACGCATTGATCATTCGTCTACAGTAATTTTCTGTATTTTCGGATGTCGATGGAAAAGAAATTTTTTAAAGGCGCACCCTTTTTCGATCAAAATGATTCCTTCCTTTAATTACGCTTGAGAACATTTGCCATCAGCTGAATTGAACGATCGACGCCATTTTGACTTTCGCACTTTTGTTAATTTCTGTTTCGTATTTTTGAAAGGTTTCTCGTCGTTTGTTTTCCATTGGTGGTCCATAAATGAAAATGTTTCTTTGATTATATAAAACAGACAAGAGTGTCGAGTTGAGCTGATTTATTTGAATTTTTATCCACTGCCAATCACTTTCACAATTCCCCCCTGAGTTAGCATCAAAAATTTTAAAGCGAGCAAGGTTTACCAGAGGACTAATTCACGCGGAATCGTTTGTCGGTGAAGAATATTCGCTCCGTGCCTACACACACTCACTCACCAAAGTAAGAATGTGTATTTCTCACTTTGGCGAGAGTGTTATAAGTATGCACGGAGCGAATATTAATTAAACTGTTTTCCGGTTCATGTTAACATATTAACATTGAAAAGTGAAATTTCAGAAGAAAAACAAACGCATAACTCCCGGCTTTTGCTCGTGCGGGCAGTCGGGAGTTAAAAAGTCACTCATTTGACTCGAGGGGGTTAACCCGAGGCAAATTTTGAAATTCATTTTTTGAAAAAGCGGTTCACTACTGAACGATCTAATTACACCACCAAGAACCACTGTACGACCTCCAAGAGATTTATTTAAAAAAAATGAATTTATTTGATTTAAGGGTGCTAACTCAGGGGAGGTTTCTTTGGTTCAATAACAAACTACAGTTCCAACCGAGCTGCGTAGAAAAAAACCCACATCTTCCCGAGTTGACCACTACGAAAAAACGCCACCACGACGGATTCCCTGAATCTATCGGACATGGACGTTTCCCTACTAGTCTTAGGAGTCCTAGAATTTAGTCTCGGCCGGGGTATAAATGGCGGACTGTTTTTATGAAAGGGGGGTGATCATGATAATTTGATACTCGTAAAAGGGAGAAAATTAGCATGAGGTTTTCGTCGTGACGTTTCCTCATCGTGTTTCTGAAAGTTTCTAATAATCGTTAACAATGTCAGAACACTTTTGGGAACCACTCGCTGAAATTTATATCGCCGAACAGTCCGATGTTCCGGAGCCCGACAGCTATATTTACTGTCTCTGCAGCAGAGTCTTTATTCGGTAAATTCATTTTTATTTATTCATTTTCTGTGGTTTATTTTTCGTCAAAATCAATTAAATGCATGTGCTTTTTTGCTTTCTTTGTTTGAAGATCAATGTATTGTTGGTTAAACTTTGGCTTTTGAAGCTTACTACACAAGGCGTAAATTTATCGATCATTTTTGCGTGAAACATGACCTAACCATGACACCCATATGACTATGTTAGGTTCTCGTAATTGATTTTCGTTTAAATGATATTTTTTACGTCATTTTACCACTTTACAACATTCTGAAGTTTCTTTTTACCACTAATTCGTATTCGTTAATATTATTCCATCGTAAAAACTTTCCTCTTTCGTTTATGCAGTCAATTTTTTGGGGTTAAAAGTAAAGTTTTACAATTACTGCCCATTTTCATTAAACTTTCTTTAAACATTTTTCTTTGCTTATTTGGATTAAGAAAAGTTAAAAACCATTTTTATTAATAAAACTTATATATACTCTCTCGGAAGTTGCCTGTCTTTGAAATATCAACAAATTTCTATATACAAAGTCAAAATAATGACAATAAGTGTCTAATATTTCTTACTGCTCAGCTGAGATTTAGAATTCGTTACGCAAGGTTCTCATTTCACTGGTTATTCATTGCGAATAAACGTTTTTAAAGGAATCCAGAAGTTTACACTGTCGTCACTCAAGAAGATCCGAGCGAGGGTGAAGACGCGGAGAGCGATTTGGTTGGTGAAATGTTGGATCTCCACAAAAGAACATGCGTAGAAACGCAATTTGCTGAGAAACACGATGTAAGAAAATGGAATTTCAAACTCAAAAATCAAATCTTTAGATTCATTTGCAGAATTATAAATCCGCAGCGTTTGAGAGCAATGTGACGACTGTGAAAATCACATTTTTCAGATAAAAACAGATTTATGATCCATTTTGATCTTTGCTTAGTTCCACTTATCAATGTCAGCTCCAAGGCAAAATCTTGTTATTCCTGTTATCGATGAATAAAAGAAAGATTTGTTGTTGCATCTGTTGTAGCTTCAAAAAAACATGATTTATAATTCGAAATTGTAGAATTGACTTAAAAGAAATTTTAAAAAATGTCCACAAATTGGTTTATCAGTGAAAAAAAAAATTGTTTGTTTAAATTATTTCTGCAGGAAGAGCCTTTGAGTTGTTATTGCAGCGCGTCTCATACAGACAACAATTATTCGACGGACGAGCACGACTCGGTGCGTGATTCGGCGAATCGTCCGACGAATCAGTCTTTGACTCAAAAATTGGGTCTTCATCAGTCGGATTCCGGTGCGGATTTGTCGGAATACCATGACCATCACGAAGCGAAAAGTATTCACGGGCTTTTGGCAACATACGAAAAATCACTGGACACAGGGGTGGACAAATTGTCGGAGGAGGCGGTGAACACGATGAATTTCACAAATTACCGTGAAACTTGTGATCTGAGTTCAGAGGCGATAGAGTGTGAATCGAGGACGAACGATGATAATTGCCCCGACGAATCAACGAAACGTCCGTCATTTACCTTGGGCGAAACTAAAAAAGCATCGAACCAAAGTCCCCGAAAGATATTCGCGGAAGACACAACACGACAAAAAAACGATGAAGAAATGAAGGACGAGCCTATAGAAGACGAAAAAATCGAATATCCGATACTGAAAAAAACGATGTTTCAATTAGCCTGGGATAAATTTTGGTCGGAACACGGTGAAGAATTGATATGGGCGTCGTGGATCGAGAAATACGTCGATTACATAAATCCAGGTTATTTGCAACAAGATTATCAAACAACGGAGAACGAGAGAAATAACATCGAAGCGAAAGACCGAAGCAGTGAAAAATTTCCCGAACAAAACACATGTTTTCCGAACCAAGCGCATAAAAATTGTGAACTCGGTCGTTCGAGTTTTGCAGGTATATTTGGTAAAAATACGGAGAAAGAGAGCGATTCGAGAGTCAAAGAAAACCTGGGAAGCACAAATTTCTCTTTTGAAAATACACAATCGAGTGATATTGTCGAAGAAGAGGCTGAAGCTCATCGTATAAATATGTTAAACGCCGAGATATCACCGGAAGTTGGTGAAGGTTGGAACCCTTTGAGCCCATTTAGTGCCGAAGAAAGTTTCGCTCAACAATCCTCGAACGGCGGAGAAGACGAGAGACTCATTGCGATTTCACGCTGCGATTCCTTGAACGGTTCCATCGCCAAAACCAACGCGACCTCTGACTCTATGACCAACGTCACTAAAATGACTCTGACAAGCTCAAGCTTCGATTCCAATTCTGCCCAATCGTTCAGTCTCGTAAGTTCGATCACAAGCTCAATCGAAAGCAACGTAACGAGCAGCAGCTCCGATCCGGAACAAGATTTAATTTCCGAGGACAACGATAAGTATTGGCAACACTTGTGGAAAGAAAACTTTCAGTTACAATATCAACTCGAGTACGAGAAATTTTTGTTGAAATATTACAAGGAACATGGAAACCTGATCAACGAAATTGTTGACGTTGAAAACTTGGATTTGATTTCGGAAAATAATAAAGTTCAAAATTCACGCAAAAATGATTCTTCCAAACGACACTTTTCTTCTGCTCGAAACAAAAAGAAAATGATCGTTGAATCCGTTGGAGCTTTAATGCAAAGTTTAACTATGAAAACCGACGAATTACAGCCTATGGAAAATGATAACGATTACAATGGTTCTCAACAGAATCAAAATATTCATAGATATGAAGAATTTTCAACTCCGCATAATAGCAACACCACTGATACTAACGTTCATTCTAATAACGGCAATATTAAACGAAGATCTTCGAGTGGTGGCGATGGAGATAAACCGAACGATGATAAACCCATTACTCTCAAACGAAGGTAATATTATTCAATCTCTAAGGAATTCCATACGTCCCAAGTAAAAAAACTGAAATTTTTGTTAATTTTTGGAAATCCTCGATTTGTGAAACACTTTTTCGTGAATTCGAGTCTCCAGAAACCAATTTTCAACATCGATTTCTTAAGCTTCGTATAATATCCGTTGAATCTTTAATATCTATGGAATTTTCCAAATTTCTTTTAGTCATGAAGCGGATTGCGACGAAACTGAAGAAGGTCTTGAAACTGTGAAAAAAGCCTTTTCCTTGATGGGCTATACTTTCAACGAGAATCAAAAACAAACGAAATTGCAAGGAGAGGTCGTGTACAGAAAGCGTAATATCAGATTGCAAAATCGACAGCTCAAAATGAAAATCAATAGATCGAAACCCACAAATAAGCACACGTATTTCGATGACAACGGTGTCGAAATAACTGACACAATAGATAAGGTAATTCCATCTTCGTAAATACAAACTAAAAAAAAGAAAAAATCGTCGTTGAACAATGCGTTCACTAATTAAGAACCGCAAATTATGGTTCGAAGGGTTGAATAGCGCAAAATAGAATTCGATTTATGTTTCGACTTTTCAAATGTTTGATGATTAATGGAAATATTGAACAATTTTCAGGTAAAACATTATCTCTCTTATTGTCCAATCGCACTTCCAAGCGAGACGGAATTAAAGCCGAACGAAACAGGTTCCTACACAAAAGCACAATTTACATCAAGTTCGGACGAGGATTGTGATCCGGGCTTAACGACCAAGTTGCACGCCAAGAGGCTGGTATTTAGTAAGCCAAGCACAAGCTCGTCGGAATCAAAGCCAGAAATTCTCGGTTTAAATGACACGTGCAATACATCATTTGATCCTGATGAAGTGTTTGATTCTTCGATCGTTATAACCGAGAATCGAACGGATTTCATAATGAGCCCGGTCGATGAGAGTAAAAATCAAGCTGAAATGGACGTCGATGGTAAACCCAACAACGAACTTGTGACGTTTAAAACGTCTGACGAAGATAGCGTCAAAAAAACCCTCAAGAAACGACGTAGAAAGCAAAATAAAAGAAACGTCAGTTTGCCAGCTGAGGTTGACAATGATAAGGAATTGATGAAATATTGGGTAAAAAGGTATCGCTTGTTCAGTAAATTTGATCAAGGAATCCAATTGGACAGAGGTAATTTAACATTTTTATTAAAAAGCAAACAAAAAATCGTTCAATCAGTGTAGTCGTTTTTTATTTTTAATAATTATCGATTCAAAATATGATTCAAAGTTTCCTAATTTTTATACATGACTATGCGATCAATTACCTCAAAAGTATACGAACAAAAAAAGTATTTGAACAAAAAAACCAATGATTAATGAACTATTGCTTACTTTTTGTCGGATTGATCTTTTGTTTTGTCATTAATATTATTTACTTTCCCAGCGATTATAAATATTCTTTTTTTTCTCCTTGTTCACAGAAAGTTGGTTTTCCGTTACACCAGAAAAAATAGCAGCGCACATAGCTGAAAGATGTCGATGCGACACTATCGTTGATGGTTTTTGCGGTGCTGGTGGCAACGCAATTCAATTCGCCTTTACGTGCGAAAGAGGTATTTGTCAATAAAATAACTTAACGACGCTTTGCAGGCATTATTATTGAAAATGATAATGATAATAATTGAATAAACCATAAAAACTATTATTTTTATTGAAATAAATACGATAAACAATTTAAATAATGTCTCTATATTTTGCTTTCAGTTTTCGCAATCGACATAGATCCCAAAAAGATCGAGCTGGCTCGTAACAACGCCAGAGTGTACGGTGTCGAAGATCGAATAGAATTTATCGTTGGCGACTTTTTCGAACTGGCCGAAAAATTGATCGCCGATGTTGTATTTTTGAGCCCACCTTGGGGCGGCCCGGGATACGCCAAGGACGAAACTTTCGATCTCAGCAACATCATGAATCCGATTGGTGGCAGTCGATTATTCAAAACCGCGCGACGTATCTCTGAACACATTGCGTATTTTCTTCCTAGAAACATCGATACTATTCAGGTATAAACCATTTTTCTCTATTCTTTTTAGTAAGAGAATGAATTAGTCGTTCAGCCTCTTCAGATTTTCGCAAATAATATTCTTTCACACCTTCTCTTCGGTCGAAATAAAAAAGTTTCAGCTCAGGAAAGAAAAAGAAAACGCAGTTAAATTCCAGTTCGTTCAAATCTATTCCACAATTTCAAAGACTTCTTTCGCGATTCGAACGTTCATTAATTTTTCGAGACATCGTACAAGTTTTTCGATTATTTAAGAATAAGAGAAACACAATTGTAAAAAAAAAAGCGATAAGTTATTGAAACGCGATGTAAAAATAATAATTCAACTGATTATCTGTTTCTTAGCTCGCCATGTTGGCTGGCCCTGGGTGTGGCGTCGAGGTCGAGCAAAACTTTTTAGACCGGAAGCTAATAGCACTGACGGCATATTACGGTGAACTTCCTCGAGACTGTTGATTTCGTTTTTGTGATAAAAGGGTCAGGAGAAGTAAAAAAGCAACAAGGGGGCGATCAAGGGATGAACGAGCATTTGGTTTTTTGCGAAAAAGAAAATTGAGTAAAATTGGATTGGTTTGTACATAAAAACGAAGGAAAAAGCAAGAAGGCAAAGAAGAACGAAAATTAAAGAAAAAAACCGTATCAATTTACTAATTTGCTTGTCGTGTAATTCGTTGAAATCTTGTTTGAAGCTTGCTACTTTTTGTGTCAGTAGATATTTTGAAGCTGTTACAAAAATCTCGTGAAACGAAAAAGGCCAGAGTAGAATTTTCGCATTTAATGATCGTGTTTTTCGTCTATGCATTTTTTTATTTCTATTTTCTTACAAGCAAATCGATACGGTTGCACTAAAACGTTCGATAAAAGTCCCCATCACAATTCGTAATCGAATATTTAATGGGAAAACAAAACCGTTGCATCATCGACAACTTTTGCAGTTATTTACTTTCGAAACTTCCGCAGTGTTGTTAGCAGTTGACGCTCAACAAAAACAGGTAAACAATAACTCGAGGAAAAAATGTACGTGTACGAGTCAAGTTTGTTTGGATCTGAAAACTCTTCCTTCTGGACAACTCTGTAAAATAATTCCTTCTCCATTCCACTTTTACGATTCTCTCGTAATCCTTCGAACATGGAAATCATTGAATCTTTCATTGTTTTCTTTTCTTTTTTTTCACTGTTTTATTTTCCCGTTTTTATTTCAAACAACGACGAAACTATATTATTTTACAGTTTTTATGTACACTTATTTACTAATTATGATGAATAAATACATTCGAAACAAGAATAATATTGTTCATTTGTAAAAAGTATATCACTGTCCCCGAAACTTCGTTGATTTGTTCTTACCACAGCCGACGCGTTTCAAGCGAAATTTATAACGAATAAACAAACAAAATACGAAATTTAAACAACAACGAAACGGCTATTTCAATTCGCGTCTGACTAGTTTTTGTTTTTTAACATTACACAATGACGAATAATTAAATTTTGTTAACTGAGTGTCCAAATATTTTCACTTTCTGTTCACATTGTTTATCCGGTATAAATGATTCGATAAAACAAGCATTTTTTATTTGTTTTTTTACTCAAAATTGTAACGCAATCATAAATTTTTCATTCAGTGGATTGAGATAAAAATAGGGAATTCAAAAAGTTATGAAAACTGAATTTTAGTTGAAACAAGTCATCGCGTTATTAACAAGTTGAATAAAATATTGATTCCGCAACATTGTAAAATTGATATTTCAAAACATTTTTTTTTTTAACCCTAAATGAGGAAATTCGGACGAAACAAAATGTTTAACACTTAATTGACGTGCCAAAATACCTAACAACGTTAGGACATAAAATGCAGGCAAGTTTGAAGGAAAAATGAATAATAACGAAAAAAAAATAAAAAATTGAGAATCAACTGGAATTTACGTGGACGTGTTGTTTTCTTCGGGTTCCGCAGGTATCGTTATACCACCGGTGTCAATATTTTCTTCTTCTTCTCTCGGTATCTTGAGAAAACAATGCATCGTCTCGTCGTCCTCTTGCTCGATCGAAGAGCTAGTTTTAATCGAATTATCGCTTATTGGCAATGAACCTTCGAGATGTTTTGATGGGATTTGTATCGTTATTGTCTGTGATGTACCATCAGCCGATGTCGACGATGACATAAGACTCGCTTCTATTGTTTTTCCAACTTTGGAAAATGCTCCCAAACAACTGTATATCAATTGAGCTGCTGCTATGTTGCCAGGAAAAACTTCGACGTTTTCACCATCTGTTTTATCAGAAAATTTCAATTTAAGAAACATTTATTCCATTACTTTCACTTTTTTATCATTTCGGACTGAACTTTTTCATTCTTATTCTATTTTATAAAGATTTTTCCCTGTTGTTTCAATAAAAATGAGTTCGTTGATGAATATTCGAGTGACTGATAAACGTTCAAACCTTTTTTCGGTGCAGGCGTTTTGATCAGTCCTTTTTGATGATCTCCAACGTGCTGCAAATAACTCTCGTTTTTTACTGTCTTGAATGGACACAATTCGCAGGTAAATAAACCTGAGAGGTGAGGATGTTTCGCTCGCAAATGATTTTTATAACTGTTGCTCTGAATCGCCGAGTATGGACAATGAGGACATTTGTAGGGTCGAACACCTGCGATGTACAAAAATAATAACTGCAAATTAATTTTTTGAAGCAAAAATACTTTTTTAGGATATGGATTTTGTTCAACGAATTTTTTGAACTTTAATGAAAATCAGTGATTGAATTTGAATCTTGGTTTCAATTTTTCTTTTTCCAACCAATTGTCGATCGGTGGACAAAAAATGTGTTTACTCTTCGAATGAAATTTGTTGCGTTTCCTTAAAAAAACTAAAAAACTAGGATTCACAGAGAAACTTTTTATGAAAAGAACCATCGTGTCATTGCTGCAATAGTTTCCAAAAGAAAATTGTTTTTGGTTTTTTAACTTCTTTTAGTGTATATTTTTCTCAAGAAAGAAAATATCCCTCTAATTTTACAATTTTAAACTTACCGGTGTGTCTCATCATGTGACGACGCAAAGAATTATGATCACCAGTTTTGTAATCACAGAGTTGACAATTAAAAGGTTTGTCTCCAGTGTGTTGTCGTAAATGCAATTGGAGCATTGCTTTTCGAGCGCTCGAATGTCCGCAAACGTTACAAACGTAAGGTCGTAGTTTCGAATGAACAGCCTGAATGTGGTTTTTCAGACACTTTGAATCGGCGTAAGTTTTTCCACACAAATCACAAGTTTTTGACGTGTACCATCGAGGGACATCGCTTGATTTTCTATCGAGATGCATTACACGATGATTTCTTAATTGACTCGATTGTTTAAAACGTTTGCCACAATCGGGACATTCAAATTCACGATTTTCGCTGTGAACTCTCATGTGAGTGAGGAGTTTCACCATCGTTGCGCTTTTATAAGCTTTGCAAATGTTGCATTGAAATAAATCGACGTCTGGAAAATATTAAAAAATTCATTTATTTGAATTTTTATATTGATTTTTAATTCACTTGATTGTTTTTATTCATTGAAAAATAAGATTCTCACCGATTTGATGCTTTTTCCAAAGATGTAAACTGCATGATCGCCATTTTGTAAATTTTACGTCTCTGCATACGTTGCATTTGAAAATATTCGAACAATACGGAACGTCTATGTGACAAACAGCGTGTTGTTGCATTGTTATGTCCGTGCTAAATTTGTATGGACATCCACGGTACGTGCACCTTCATTTAAAAAATATAATAATTATCATAATTTTCAAAATAATATTTCTATTAATTACTCTGCCGATTTATTGGATGCGGAAAAAAATATTGAGGGAAACTGACTGCAAGATTTCATAGATTTTTCTGATGTAATCAAAAAATATGAAGGGATGTTAACGATGTTAATAGCACTCGGAATAAAACGTTGTTGTAAAAAATTCAACAAAGTAGAAAGAACTTTTGATTCTTATGTTTTTTTTCTCGTTTGTATCATTTTTTTTTTTTTTTTTGTAATCTTTGGATTAAAACTTACTTGACTTCGCGATCTTTTAAATCCAATGTCTTTTTATTCCGTTGAGCAGATTGAGCAGTGCGATTTTTCGAGGCAACGTTTTCTTGCAATGTTGGTGATTTGAGATGCCTGGCTCCCAGAATACTCGGTTTGAATGTCGGAGGATTCAATTTTTTTTGATTCTCAATTTGCTTCTTGTCGGACCCGCCGCTTATTCGATCAGTCAATTGGTGATCCTGGAATTACAAAATTCGAAAATATTCAATGTTTCAACTAAACCAATAAACGAGTTATCGTGTTTATCACGAAATTTGAATGACTGAGTTATTCATTTTATACAAATTTCATAAATTCATAAATTTTGTAATTTTTTTGGGTCCAGAGAGAAAAATTACTTTTATCATATGCTCTCGACAATCCTCCATGGAAGGAAAACAATTTGAACATTCGCCGCACATGTAAACAAGTTTTACATCTTCCGAGTTGTCATTTTCGTCTTGCACCTGTAAAAACAAAATTTTATTTAATATTTTATCGATAAAAATCATATTCATTGTTCATTAAATCAATTTAGAATCAAATTCATTTCCAAATGACAAAACGCTGATGGTTTTTTCCGAAAGTACGAAAAAAAACAATTCACAAAGTTTTATATCAGAATTCTTGAGAAATTAAAACTAAACGATTGGTTGAAAAGATATAAAATTTTGCACAAACCTTGGTGACAGGATTGGCATGAATATTTTGGAAGTGTTTGAACAATTGTTCCCTGTCCTGAGTGGTATAGGGACATATTTTGCATTTGAAAGCAGTTACGACTTCAACAAAGTCGTTTGCATTGAGATTGTCTTTGGCGACGACGTACAATTTGTCATTGTCTTCCGACTGTATTACCAATTCTTCTTCATCGCTGCATAATTGAGAGTCGCTAAGGCTTTCAAATTTTTCAATTTCAATAGAACTTTCTTCATGCTCTACAGACTTTGTCACTTCGATAGCTGATTCTTTTTCCTCATCGACGACTGGTTCATTTTCATACTCTAATTGACTCATGTCCAGAGCTTGAAGCTCTCCATTGTGTATGGCGTAAATTTGCCCATCGATGCAAACCAGAGGAATCGATTCGTCAGCTTCCTCATTTTTGACTGTTCGGTCTGGGAGTTTAACGACGTTCTCTTCGCTTTCTATATCCCCTAATTGAGCTATCAATTCTGGAGTGTTTCCCAGAGATTGAACAATGAACTGAGAACCGTTTATTTCGTAGCTCAAGAAAGAAGGACTCAAAATTTCTTGTTGGCCACTCATTTTTACAACAATCTTTAAACCACAATAATGGCTAATGAGCAAAAAATCTACATTGTTTTAAACACTGAAAAAGAAAAGGAGAAAAATTCATCAAATAATGAAGGAATGAAAGTAAACATTGTGGCATTTCATAGAAATAGAATCATTCGAATGAAAGTTCATTCGATTTGATTGAATTATGAATATGACATTAACATTTGTATCGCTGAAATAAAATATTGACACGATCGTATTTTATAACCTAAAAACTAAATCTATGAGAAAAATTGGGACAATTCAAAAAATTGAAAAAGAAATTTCAACTTCAATTTAACTGCAATATTTCCACATAACATTTTGTACTCCTTTAATTGCAAGTAATTTGTTTATAACTGCAAATTTCTATGAATGCCGGGATCTACGATTAATAACAATGATAATTGTAATAATTATTTTGCTAAATACCTAACAAAAGCGTTAAACGACAAATTTTACTGTAATGTCATGTTAAATATCACTTTGTAGTTATCAACTAGAAAAATAGACAAGTTTTGATCGATTTTAGGTTATTCTTCGATTGACCGACCACGTTCTGTGTGCGTAAATAAATAACGCATAAATCACGTGAATTTGAAACGAAAAAATACTCGAAGACAATGAAGATTGTTTAATTTTGAGCAAGTGACTATTAAAATGAACACAAATATTTTGTGATTCGAAAAATATTATTGTTCTTAAAAAAGCATCGCGCATGGAGCGGCGCCTGGTTCGAGGTTTACCCGAACCCTTTGGGACATTTTTTTGTCATCAACCTCACAAGTGTATGTTGTATGTCGTATCGAGTATTTATACGAAATTGACAATTATTTTTTGACGTACCTTCATTTTTAACATTTCCATGAGAGAATTAAAACTTGTTTACACTTGTAAAAATATAGGATTTGTTTCCCTGATTATTGTGATGAATAAAATCAACTTTATCCGGCGGCCATGTTTGTACCGCTGGTCACAAAAAATCAAGATGGCGGGACCTCAATAATTACCCGCGAACGGCCAAAAACGTAAAAATAAAAATAGCTGTGAAAAAAATACGAGACCTGGTTTTTTTCAGTGAAAGAAATTCAATATTCAAGTCAATTTTTTTTCTCATATAGTTTTCCATTTTATTTACAATAAGAACAAACTCCAACAAACGTTTTCGAGAGAATAAAGGACATCATTTGATCAAACTTTAAACAAACTTTTCGATAGCGAATGTTTGCTCTCTACTTGTATTACTGGGTCTCTGGGACCCAATCAAGTTGATAATATCGTGGTTTCCGTAAAACTGGGTCTATTTTGATTATTTTTGTTTTGTTCAATTTTTCTTATTACTGTGTCAAAAATTCGGAGTTTTGACTTCTGTCTCGGGCCTCTTAGACCCAAGAGTATCCTTTTGAGGGTTAAGAGCGTTCCAACCCGACCTTTACAATCAAAATTTGTACAGAAAAAAATGAAAATTCACGATCGCGCCTTTCGCTCGACATTTTGCCTGGCAATTTCCGGGCAAAATTGCGAATTGTATTTTTGTTTGATCCCAGACTTCGGCGAATCTTTTTTAACCGGAATCGGTAAAGTTTCGCCTCTCATTTTCGCAAGCAGAGTTTCAGTGCGCAATTTTTCGGTTTGTTCTCTCAACAGTCGTGCAGCTCGTAATTTTTCAATGTCTTGTCGTTTATCTTCTTTTCGTGGATTCGATTCCGGACTTGCCCGATGTTTTGAGGATTTGTGCTTTTTCGATTTTTTCTTGTTTTTCTTTTGTCTTTTTGGGGATCGCGATTTTTCTTCTGAAGAATCTCTTTTTCTTTTCACACCTTTCTCAACCTTCAAAATGTTGGGTTTGGACTCGAGGGATTTTGATGTCGAAGAACCCATTAGATTCAAATATCTACGAATATCTTTCACAGGATCTTCGTAACATTTTTTTGCAGTTTGAATTTCAATCTCCGGCTCTTCGTCCTTTAAACGTCTTGGTAATTCTTCGTACCAATTTGTTTTTCCTGTCGCCTCGTTTGTGTCTTGTCCAAGATACGTCAAGTAGCCAATCTGCTTCTCGTACTTTTCCTGCTCCGCTTTCTTTTCTGCTTCGTGCTCAACGTTCGGTTTGTTGTGATCGACTATTCCCTGCTCGAGATCAGCAAAAAAATTCACATGTTCCAGCTTCTGACATTCTTTTGCTGTCTCAGGTTCGCTCGCTCGACCGTCGTATTTGCTTCTTGTTTTGTTTCGAAGAAAATTGATTCTTGCTTCAGTTTCCTAAGAAATAAAAACAGTAATGAATGTTTTATTTTGCGGGTGATTTGTCTAGCGTTGAAGCTTGTTTCACAAATTTTTGGTTAATTTTTCAACGACAGTAATCAGGGACTCTGATGACTCGATTTCTTTTGACGCAATTAATCAATTTAATTTCATAATTTTGTATAATTGATAGCTTACAGCTTTCTGAATCCGGGCTTTTTTCGCTTTTTCCTCTTCCGCTGCTTTCGCCTCGTCCCGACGTACACGAGCTATATTTTCCTTGGTTCGTACGTGCCATCTAAATTGTTGAACATTTCGTTAATAAAAACAGGTCTCAGTTATGTCAGAAAATATAGAATTTTTTCAAGCAAAAATTACGAACCTTTTCTTGGGTAAAATATTCATTTTTTCACTTTATTTCTCAAAAAGAATTATTTTTATTATCGACACTGAACAATTCGTTTTTATTTATTTATTCTTTATTATTTTCATCAACACTCGAATTGCATTGCATGCAAACACGTTAACATGTAAATAATAGTTTTGTCTTATTACATTTTCTCCAATGTGAAGTTGCTTAGTTGCTAGTTGTTAGAGATGACAAATTTAAAAAAAAAAATGTCACCAGACTGATGTGCAGCTACACACCGCGATTTTGATTATTATGCATCCAAAAACAGCAAAAACAATAATAACAGAAATAATTGCTTTTATTATTATTCATTGATAAAAAAAAAACTAGTACTGCATTGTTTATTTTTTGTCCATTTTAAATTTAAATGTTAAATAATGAGAAGACGTTCGATAAATGCGAGCATTTCAGAGAGGTTCCTTCAATATTGTTGCCGAGTTTCTTAATGAAAAAAAATCATAAAAAAAACGATATTCTTACAACAAATTTTCGAAATCAATGTAATACATATTGTTTTTTATTGGAAATAGTAAAGGAATACGGGAAAAAGTTGTATAGTTGAGTATTTTCTCGTTAACGATTGAAAACGTCTGTTGGTTTTCCGAATAAGGCGCGTCGATGTTGTCATCCATGTTGTGAATAGTAAACCGTGAGAGTTGAGGAGTGGGAATAAAAAAAAAAGACTGGAAAGTACAATAACTGTATAGACGAAAATCCCTATTCGGCGATCGAGCGGCAGTCCGCTCAGCGGCGCTGCGTTCCGAGGGACATGCCTACCACAAGCACTAAGCACTCGTGCAGTAATCACAGTCGGAGTACGTTTCTGACGAGGAGTGCGTTGATCGTGCATGTCGAAGTTGTATATTGTTTTTTTTTTAAATTTCTCCTTGTATATATAACGGAGATCGTGGTATAAATAAAGATAAACGAAAGGATAAAAAAACGTGTCAAAGAACGGAGTGAGAAAAAAGTAACGAAGGAGAAAAAAAACGTAAGAAACGCGAGTTTATTAGTGCCGGGAGAAAAATTTTCGAGCGAGTTTACAAAAAGCGTGAAACGGCGGGCGGCGGGTGTAGTTCCTCCGAAAGTGTGACAGTTCGTCGATTAGGGCTAGCGGAAATAAGGGGTGTGGGCATTCGCGAAGACGCCAAAGGGCAAAAAACGAAGCGAACAAACTTTAAGTAAGTACTTTGTTTTTCCTTTATTGTTCCGAGCATTTCTTTACTTCATCTCTTTATGCTCTCCTCACCAATTACAAATAAATATTTCTCATCCATGTGGATGCGGAATATATTGCGGGGTTTTGTATGTGTGTGTCGAACGAGAAGCAAGCGGCGCGCATGAGACTAGAAGAGAGAGAGAGAGAGAAAGAGATGAGTATGAGAGTAAAAAAAAAAACCAAGCTAGAGCTCGAGGATTTCCCGGGCGGTTCGGTCGCTCGACTTTCTCGCGCATACTTTTGTGTCCCTCTAACCTGGCTCATCCTCTCGCCAAAAATTCTTTTCAATTTTGTCTCAAAAAGTCACATTGTTTTCTTTCAATCTCTCTCTCGCTCTCTCTCCCTCTCTCTTTCTCTTCCTCTTTTCATTCGTGTTTCACGCCTTCGTCTCAGGCTTCGATAAAAATACGAGATTCTAGATTGTTTTTTTCATATATTTCGACCGGAACATGATTTATCTTTGTGGCCAGAAGAAAAAGTTCAAATTTCGCTTTTTATCGTAAAGTATTCCATTCACAAGAAATACTAATTCGATGTAAGCGAAATAAACCGCGCTTTTTTTTTCTTTGTTGTCGTTTCTCGCGACACCACATGTGGTTTTCGATTTCTTCCAAGAAAAAAATACCGCATTCTCCTAAATCGTAAACAACCAATAAGAAAATCACAATAAAATAAACCTTCGAAATATTTCGTTAGAACCATGACTTTTTCAAATATATTTTATCAAATAATCTGAAAGTAGGATTTAAGTCTTATAGAAAAAAAACACGAATTCCAACATAAAGAAAATGTACTTCACGTAAACAAAATTTCGACGAGATTTTATCCTAGACGAAACTTTCTTCAACCGTGTTTTCTTTATTTTTTCGCGATCTACAAAAAAAGCTGCTAGTAGGGTGCCTTATAAAATTATGTCAAAGTACGCGGTGGATGCGAGGGTGAGAAGATTCGCTCCCTGACGAGAAATTCGTAGAGCTCAGAAAAAAATCGACGAAGAAAACGTAGAAAAAAAAGAATTGGGGAAAAAAAGAGATATAAAAGAAAACGAAATGTTGGAGAATCGCACAAGGTGAATGCCCCGCGGGCTTATATACAACAACCCCATTCACCCGTTAAAGGCACCTCTATGTTTTCGAAACCGGTTGCACACACGAAATCCATGGGAAAACGTTCGGGTACCGTGGGATCCTGTAACAAATCTCTCACGGCTGATACTTTTTTTTTTTTTTTGCTTTTCGTACACGTATATTTTCGTATACATGTTAAAAAAAGAATAAAAAAAGATAAACCACGATCTGTATACACACGTATTCGTTGGTGTGTGTATAATTTACTGTTTTTACTGATTCGGCGTTTTATGTTCTATCTATTGATCGACGATCGAGTTTGTTTTGTTTGCCTCGACGCCAAAAACAAAGAAAACGAAAATTCTCTGGTCTTATCGAATTAGAACGAGGAGGAAATATTTACTGATCAGTTGAATTGAAATAAAAGCCATAATTCATTGAACGACCGAAAAACCAAAACTGCGATAAAAATATGGACAAAAAAATGAAACAAATAATGAATACATCGTTTTTTTCTTTTTCTTTTGTTATTTTTCGTTAGAAAGCAAAATTGTTTGAGGTTAAATTCTTGGAATGCGACTAGGGCAGAATTGAGCTTTGTCTTCGCTAAGTTAAAGTATTTCTTCCACGAATTCGAATATTTTCGGACTAACGTACACTTTTTCACGATGAAAATAAAATACACTCGATTTTACTGGAAAAATGTCCAATTTTTTTTCACAGTACAGTCGTCGACTTTGTGGCTCATCGAAAAATATGAGAAACCCTTCGAACTCTATTCGAGGGAAAAAATAATTCATTTCGATATTTTACTATTCGCACATTAAAATTAATAAAAATGAAATTAGTTTTTACAGTGAAATTAACGCGACAGTGTTGATGATATTTTCTCAGTTTTGATTTTTATGATCGTACTAAAGTGTCTAAAAATTGTGCTGTCAGAGACTGCTCTAATCTCAATTAATCGAGATTTAGGTTTATAAAATGGCGAATTATGTTTTTGACACTTTTTCAAATGGAAGACAAATCTTGATTAACTTTTTTTTACAAAAATAATGTTTTTCCCCCTCGTAATTGAAATTTTATCTGCATTTTTTCTTTTTTACTATCGAACGAAATTTTTATTTACTTTTTGCTGCTATCGACGCAATAAAGTTACGGCATAAATCCGTTTAACGATAAATTTCGTTATCGCAAAGCACCAAAAACACACAGATACAAAAATAATAAGACATTTTTTTTTTTCATTCTCATTTTTTTTTTTTTTTCATGCTCGTAATCGCGGACAAACAATTTACGCGTATATGTACATTTAATAACGTTGACACGTTGCTTTTGAGGGAATGTGCCGCGACATAGATACGAAGGTGCACACCTGTCGTTCCTTCACGGAATGTTTAATATCGCAAACTTATGTTTTGTGCGTTTTTTCTTTCTTCTATTTTTTTATTTTGATCGACCAAAACAACAATCCACGCTGTTCGTTTAAGAGGCACCTGATAAGATAACTGATTCATCTTTCGATATGACGCGAGTTTCGATAAAAATTCACTTATCTTACTTTATTGAATATTCCAAGAAAATACCGCTCGATATTGAGGAGAAAAAAAAATTGAACGGAATGAGTAGAGAAGCGAAAAAAAAACATATATATCGATCCTGCCTCTGTAATTACATTCTGTCAAGTTTATCGTCAAACTCTTTTTCTTTAATTAGGAAATAAATAAAACTGCGACTCAACGATATTTATACGCAAACCGTTGCAAGACTAAACGGTCACCCAACTGAGTATTGACCTTGCTCGAGACTGCTTAACTTTTGAGATCGCTGTCAGATTTTTTTTTTTATTTTTATTTTTTTTACCTTTTTTTCTTTTTTCTTTACTAATAATTCAATACATTTCACACATTTATGCGTTTCGTTGTCAATATATATGTATACAATACGTATGACATAATATTTTATGTTCACATAAATAATACATTTGTTTTATAATATCAAATCATCCATGTACGCACGTATACATAATGGATGTGTTTGTAAATTGCTGTCATGGCTGTATATCGTTATTTTATAACGTTTAATATATACATATATATATATATTTAATTTCTATTGAATTCTGGATTCTTCCATTTCTTTATCCTCCAAGCAGGGGGCAGTTTTACTCATCGATTTTTCACACGCAGTTGTTCATAACGTATTGCAAATCTGAATATGTATGTAAATATATATATAAACAAAAATACAGTTTGGTTTAAAAATAAGAAAATCACGTTTTCGAGCTACTTAAAAAATTCGCTGTTTGTCAAAACAAAGATTAAATCGATTTGAAAAAATAAAGGGAAAGAGTCGTTTGTACAACATTTTTGTAGTTTTCGAATAAAAAATAAATAAATAAAATTGTTCATCAATAAAAATTCAGCAACTTTTTTCTTGCACTGACAAATTATGGGGTTTGTCCACAATAATAACAAATAAATAGATAATAATAAATAATAATAATAATAAATAAATAGATAAATAAAAAGATAAATAATTTTTTTTTTCCTTTCGACGATTCAAATTTCAATGCACTATTTTGATGGGATTTTCATTGAAAGTAACAAAATTTCATTGGGAAAATAGTTTATTGAAGTCAAATTTTTGAATAAGTTGAAAAAAAATAATAATAATCGTTGTCCACTCGTTTTGGACGTGACTGTACGTTTATGACAAGATAGTAAAATTCTCATATCGACTATGTACGTATTGCGAAATATCCAAAACTTATCATATGGATATTTACGAGAGAAAACCGCACGCCATGCCAGTGAGAAAATTTTCCTCATTTTCTTTTCTTTCGTTTTGTTTTTATTTTTGTTTATGCTCAGAAAAAAAACACGTTTCATAAAAACAACGAGCTTTTCTGATGCTCCTTGGATATTATTCGTACAAATTCTTTCAAACGCATATACGCAACATTTTTATGAACATGAACGATATAAAGCTCGAATATACAAAATACCTTGAGATCCCGCCTCACCGTCTTCTTTCTTTCGCTTTTCTTTCCTTAACTCCTTCGATTTTCTAGCATATTACGTAAACTTTTTCAAAGAGCTCGAGCTTTATGCGACACATTATTTAAACATGATTTTTTCTCGATAAATTCCGTGGATAAAAAGACGTACACACAAATATATATTTTTTGTAATAAAATAATCATTTGTGGATTCGTAATTTCGACTTTTTTCAACATTTTAATATTTTTTCAATATTTTTTATTGTTTTTTGTTTTATTTTTATGGCAATTGATGTTTTTTTTTTTCGGAAACACCTTCGTAAACGGCATAATTGCATTAAAAGTTTCTTAGATTTTTCTGAGCAAGTTGCCCAGAGCAGTTCGACGATTTTGAGAGTTTTGTAATCTTTTTGATTGAATATTTTCATGATTGTAAACTAACGATTGGCACCAAAACGATTAACGATGTTTTTAAAGCTCATCAGAGGTCGGAGGAAAGCTTGGAATTGCAAAAACTTTGCGATTATAAATATATTTTGACTCGAATCGAGTTTCTTAATTGAATTAAGGAAACAGCCACAATGCGGTTTTATAAAAATCACGTGGACTCCTCGTCAACGACGTTACGTGTCAAGGTTCAATTGAAATAGAATTAATTCACGGAAAAACCGCGAAAGGTGTTTAAACTCGAATTATTTATAAGTGATACTAATTAAAAAGGAGAAGTATAAGAAACGAGGAAACAAAAGGATGCAATTGAGCTCGTCCGCTTTAAGCTATTATTTGCGGTATATTCTCTTGATGTATTTTTCTTGTGAATTATTCATCAGTCCACACGTGGATGTACATTTATATGCACTCGTAAAGCTTCGCGTAAAAGTTTCTGCTTCGAGGGTTTCCATGGTGTGGCTTGAAACATGCGTCAAATCATATGAAACATTCAAAGCAAATTTCTTGAGACAGTAAATTTGCAGATTTATATAAAAAAGAAGAGCACGAACATTTTTTTGTTTTTTATCAACGTTTTTAGACATTAAATCTGTAATTTTTCAACGATTTTAATGCTTCGGTGGTTATTTTGTTCCTTGAGAAATTTTCTACAAAGGTAACGCCTCGATTTTTTACTAAATTATGTCGTTTCAATGTTGCAGCCAATTGTTTAACCGGTAAAAAAATGTTTCGTCAAAAAATCGCTATTATTTAAAAACTTACGAATTCGGTGAATAAATCGACCTGGTTATTTTGCAGAGAATCTTTCAAGGAACAAAATGACCGGTGGTGCATCGAAATCGTTTAAAAATTGCGGAATGTTGACGAAATAAAAAGTTCCAATCGTGTTTCTTTCCATAAAGAGTTTCGATTGTTGCGGGATGAAAAGTAAAACAAAAAGAAATACAAAAAATGATAATAAATAACGGATTATAAATTTGATGCTCTCGCCCTAAAAATACAAAATTTGTGAGACGAGCAAAAAGTTTTTATTCCACGAAACAAAGTGAATATATGTTCGGTGCGTTATAAAATTGACGAACGTCCGAAAAACAATGAATTTCTGTGTATATCCACATTTGCATGAAAATGTTTCGCACATAACCACGAGAACGAGATAAAAACATTTATACAAAGTCGATTCTCCAGTTGGCGAGACTTTCCTCCAGAGAATAAATAGACTCAAGAATGAAATTTTATTTCGAGAAGAAATAAGAGTGCAAAAGATAGTCAAGAGTTTAGTGAAAAGTTCGATGGATCAAGAACTAAGTTTTTTTGTTTTCTAACAGAAAACTAAAGAAGAAAACAATAAATATTTAAATTACATTTAAAAATTACATTAAGCAAAAAAAAAAAAACTTAATTTAAGTTTCCTACGAAAACGGTGATAAATCGAGTAGTGCATTTTATTTTCTTGTGTTCCATCCCTTAATCGCATCATTCTTCGCCTCGGGAAATGCCGAGCGGTAAATAACAATGGAGAAACCACTTTGTTTCTCGTTTGAAGAAATTTCTCTCTTTCGCTTTAATTATCTCGAAATTTCTCTACCTTTTCATCCCCATTTGCACAATATTACGAAGAAGGGAGAAATCGACCGAGAGAATAAGAGTTATCTCGCTTCCGAGATTTCATTAGACTTTCGTATGATAAAAATAAATGGCCGGAGGAAATAAAAGGGAAAAAAAATGATGATTCAAGTACGAGGAGCGTTAAGCGCATAACCGCACCACGGTTTACCTTTTCTCGTCTCCGTGCGAGAGAACATTGCTCTGCTTCGTCGTTCTCGTTCGTTTCCTTCGTTTGAAATCAACAGACCGAACGAGTGCGAGGGCACAGCAATCCTCGATCTTACCGGAAGTCGATCCACTCGACCTCCCGCCGGAAGTCTATGAAAACTGACGATATATTAATCGAGAGAAAACACCGCGAAGATTTATAGACTTTATAAATATCCTCGTAAAATTCGAAATTCACATTTTTCTACACTATTCAATCGATTGGAATGAAAAATTTCATCTGGAGCAAAAAAATGGGAAAAATGGGCTCAAACATTGTTTTTTTAGGTGTGGCAAATGTTTACTTTCAAAATTTCATTGAACGTACGCTTCGGCCTTGTTTCTCCGGCTGAGATCCTAAATCGTTTATTTATTTCAAGTAAATTTAATACTTCTAAATGTTTCCAAGTCGTCCATCGTCAAAAAGGGAACAAAAAATTGTATTTTCCATAAAATCCAGCGAATGCAAAATAGAAAGTGCAAATTTGCAGGAGTTTCGAGCCAAAGGGTTGACAATGACGAAAAAAATGTCCAGATTAGTGAAAATAATTCATTGGCCATTAAGCACCATGTTGAAATTTTAGAATCTCCTTTTTTCCTCGAATTTATCATTCATTTCAAGTTTGTGACTATAAAAATAGTGAAGTTGTGTGAAAAGATTGAATTCTTAAAGAAATTGAACGTTATTTTCAATGTCAATCTTTCATATGGTTTTCAGACTTAAGAACTCTAAAGAGATTTTTTTCATATAAAGAATACTGAGTCATGCGGAAAATGTTTCTGTCCAGACGAACACAACAGAACTCGCGCTACATTATTCAGGAATTTTCCACAAAAGCATTCACGCTGTATGAAATACCGGAAATTCCAAAGCCATTTCGGTGGACAAATTTCCCCAGAGGAAGAAGAGAAATTGTAAGAGACTAAAACACGTGGATGTAGACAATAAAAGAAGATTTTATCGCCTCAGGAAAAATAGATACGAAGCTCATTAACAAATCTTCACGTCAAAATTGTTTTCTATATTAAAAGAAAAAAAAAAATCTTCAAAAAGAGTGTGGCTTCGGCGATCTCCCAACCAAATAGGTCACTACTTGGTGACGAGACTATGGCGTTAAAAAAATAAAATATTAATAAATATTGATGTCCATCTTCTTCATTCTCGTTTCTTGTATTTACGGAGCTTGTTTTTCTAACAGGAAGAGTACTCTTAAAACTTATTAGTCTTTTTCAGCAAAGAATTTCAATTAGTATCGAGGCAGCAGCTTCTTAATCCTATCGAGCTTTCTCTAATTAAATAAATCAGCAATGGCATTGTGGTTGTACATCAGACTTGGCTTCGATCCTTGTAATATTAACTGTAAGCTTTATTACTGTGCAGAGTTACAATCTCATCTCTTTCTGTTTTATCATCCACCCTCTACGACAATTCGATACTGTGAGATACTGCGTGAAATCCCAAGCAATCCGTATATACACGAATTAAAGATGGAATCTCGATATAATCCTCATCCCTTTACTCTCGTGATGTAACTCACGATATTTCTTATTTGCTAAAAGATTAATAATTGGCTCGTTAGCTTGACAAATTATGACAGAATCTTGTTGACAAAAAATCATTAACGAATTTGTCTTCGAAATCTGGACAAATTTGTCTCAGATTATTTTGTTTCGTCAACATTTTCTTGGCAGTTTTAGCAGATTTACATTTTTAATGGATCTCTTTGGATTTGGAAAAAAAAAAAAATTAAGTTAAACACTATTTTATGGTGAAAATGAAAGATCGTGTAGCAGAATTTTAAACGAGTTAATGACTTTTAGAGAGAGCCTCAAATTTTGAAACTGCTGGGCGGTTGTTCCTCAATTTTCGTCCAATTTTCACGATTTTTTTAAATTTATTGGATTTTCGGAATTATTTACATTTTTTGGTGATTTTCTTATTAAGAATTAATCGAACTTTGTAAATATCGATTTGTTTCCAAATTTTTTTGATATATTGTCACAATTTTCGCTGAGTCGACACCATTTATCACAAAACAAATATCTGTTTATATTGTAAAAATGTATAATGTTCAAATTACATTTCGAAAACACTATTTTTCATAACATCAGCACTTACTCGTTCATAATCTATCATTTTTTATCAACCATCCATCATTTTTCATCATCGATTGTGTGGAAAAGAATTCTGTTGAAAAAAGGGGCGAGCTAAATAAGAAAGAAAATAATGAAAAAGAAAAAAAACAGCGGTGAATCGAGGGTTTCACAAATTCCCTTAGGTGAATCGAATTTTCGCCTGGAAGCCATCATCGAGGATTAAATGTACGAGAGCCATGGCTTAGGGAAGTTATCTTGGCCTGTACTTCATCCCTGAATTTATTTTCTCCAACACTTGGCTCAATCGTGAAGGAAAAAGTTCTCAGCTTTTATCTCATTTTTTTTCTTCCAAAAACCTTTGCACTTCGATTCTATTACCTGGCGAATCCTTGGTGATAAAAATCCTTGAAAAATCGTTGGATAAGTTTCATCTCTAAATCTTGGTAATCGATCTTTTAGAAGCGATTCCCCATTGGTAGAAAAAATAATTGAGAAAGACACGAATTTCATACAAAAAATTGCGAGAAAAAAAAATCTCCAAAAACAAAGACATCGAGCAACAGTTTATTGAGAATTTTTTTCTCAAAATCCACACAACGACTTGACACGAAATGTTTCAAAAACTAAGTTCCCATAAGATTTCGAGATATTTATCTATTTTCTGAAAATAATTACTCCTTCAGTCTCATAAAAATTTCTCAGAAGTTTTGATTACATTTTCCTCTGAGCTGACGTTTTAAATATATTTGAAGACCTTGTGACGTTAAGGACATAAATACAAAAGTGTTTTAAAGAAATGTGAAAAAAATTTCGTCACTTATTTCTCTCTTTTGTTGTTGGCACGAATAAATGAATCTTTTGGTCTCAATATCGTGATTATTCAATTGGTGTCGAGCGTTTGAGTAGCGAATTGCATTTGGTTTCTGGAACGAATGTTTATTCTCCATGGCTCACGAGCAATTTTGTCGTTGCTTTTATTCGTTATTCCATTGAAAGCAAATGGTAAAATTTGTTTGATTGCATAAGCGAGAGAACGAAGCTTTTCCAAGCTTCTATTTTAGATGCAAACTGATGAATATATAGCAAGAAAATTTGAGTATAGAAGGTCTTGAAAAATGCGTCATACTTTTCATTGAGATCGATATAGATCGTTAAATTCACTCAAGTATATTTATATATGTACCGAAGTGAGGAGAGTGGTTTACGATTTGATTTTCTCTCGACCCGATAACAAAGTGGAACACATTGGCACGTGGAGTGTGTTCTTTATTCTCTTCTTGTTTGTACGTTAGCTTTGTTCGATGTATTAAGTCTTGCACGCTCTTTCGTGCCACTTCAATATCGTATATCGCACGAAATGAAAAAGTTAAGAATAAAGTAGAAAAAATATAAAGGAAAAAAGGACATGTCAAATTGATATTAAACAGAGAGTTCTTCAGAACAAAAAAAAAACAAAAAAAGTGTATTTAACAAGAGGGAATGTTTTTTGAAACTTTTGCTCGATTGTTTATCGAAAATATTTCAAAAAACTCGATTTTCAGATTCAAGTGAGTTTCTCGAGTTCCATTTACTCGATATTCATGATTTTTTTTTTAATTTTATTGAAATGAAAACAAAGAAACAATTTAAAGAATCTCGAAATTGCCAATAGGCTTTTTGGATGATACACAAACACGTGTACCGATTCACCTTGTCTCTTGCAACGTCCGAACGTCAGAGTAGTGCCACGAAACGTGATTGGATTTTGAAGAACGAGGGCCTTCAACGGTGGACAATAGTTGTTCGTCCAATTACTCGTTCGTAGACGCGGCGATGAAATAGCAACCAACAACAAATTGCCTCGTTTGTAAATAAGTGGTCTCGTGGCACTGTTACAGAGCACGTGGTGAAAGAAAAACTTTGACTTGGATTTAACGTAAAGAAAATCCTTTGAAGTCATTTCAAATTTATTTCCTCTTTGAAATTGTTTATTTTTTATATCTTTTTTTAAATAAAGAAAAATCGTGTTAAGAGTTTTTGGAAATACAGACGTTCCAGATTTTTTCTGTTGCAATGTTCTCGAAGTTTTTTCAATCATTTAAATGACTCTTATTTCAGGTTTACAAAGCAAAGACTTTTTCATATAAACTTTTATGGGAATATGTTCAAACTATGAAAAAAATCTCTGTGACATTTTTCTGGAGATGTACGAATAATATGAAATTTAAATGCTGTTTATTTAAAGCTTGTTTTTCTCGTGTTTTTAATTTCCTTCACCCACAATGTCCGCATGGAAATGTTGACCGGAAATAATTCTCGAAAACGGAAACTGCTGCTTTATTTCAAGGCCTTAAAAATCCTATGATGAGCATTTTGATCAGATTTTTTTTTCCCTCCACAAATGCCTGAAAAAATTTTACTGCTCGTGAAATTTCACTTCCTCGAGTATTTCCACGCGTTGGTAACGTCCAGAACGACTAGGACTCGCTTCAGGGATTCATTTGATTGAATCTCCGGAGCACTTTCAACGAATATAGGAAAATGGAAGACGAGGGGAAGGAAAAAAGAAAGAAAAAAATATATGTGCCAATAAAGAACGTACGAGGAGGGAGGAAAATGGAGCGAGCTTACATTCATTGCTTCCGAGGAAAGATAACATCGCGAAAGTCCATCCGGAATACTCCAAACAAGAATCACTCCAATTCCAAATTCAGTATAACATTCAAATTATTCATTTATACATTTTTCGTTACAAAATCAAGTTGAGATCATCTTTTCATTATGTTTTGTAACCTAAATATATCTATTGGTTGCATTTTTAACGATTCTTCAAATTCCAACTTATTTATTCCCATTTTCACCACTAATTCCCTGTCACAAAAAATTCTTAAATCCCCCCAAGTTAGTTCAACACGACAAACATAAACAAACTCGACCAAGTGTTATTGCCTTTCATCCACGTTGTTTAATACTGTCCAAGAACCTTATAAATATTTCATTACCCTCTGGAACGTCGTGATAAGATCGATCGTGGGCAAACATTGGCATTGTGCCCACACTTTAGCAATGACACATCCAGAACGAGAAGAAATGTGAAAACCTTACAAGCACGAAATGGAGAAGCATTTTATCACCACTTAATATTCTTCACAGTTCAATAATTCCTATTTTTTTACTCATTTTTTAAACCACTTCTCAAAATAAAATAAACAACAACAAGAATTCCATCAAAAATCATATTAAAAAAATCTTTTTTCATCCATTTATTCACAAGTGGATACTTTTTTTTTTCTTTTTTTTTTTTACGAGACTATTGATCTAGCCATATCTATATTTACAGCTCACTGATGTGACACATATACAGATATTGACTAAATGACAATCAGGACTAAAAGCTCAGATCAAGGCTCACCTTAATGAAGATATATTATCTATCGAAGGCAGTCCGAATGTCGATACATCTATAGTCGTAAACTCCGATCGATATTTCCTTCGAGTTTCACTACTAGAATTGGTCATCATGGCTCGTGAATGTGACCCTTACAATGCAACGTATGAGAGGCTGTTTGTCACTAACGTCCTATTCGTTGCAGTTGGCAAAAATCTTTATTATTTTACTCGAAAAAACAATTGTAGAAAAATGTTCGTTCAACCCTTGGCCTGCGATGTATCGTTTTTTTTTTTTTTTGAATTCAAACCATTACCAATATTATGAAAATGATTTAAAATCGATAAAATCTAAATTATATTGTCAATTTTTTCGATTCAGCCAGAGATAAAAGTTTTGAAAAAACTTCGAGAGTTAATTCGCTCCACTGTGGAGACCAAAGCCTCAGGAAAATAACCGAAAGGTCAAGATTACGATTTTTCCATTTAAATACATTGTATAACATTTGAATTTAATTCGGAGATATTGCATTAATAATTTATAATATAAACTCGATAGTATATTTACGTCAACATATACATTATGTTTTATGGTTTTTTATCGTAGATCATACGCTCTACCTCTCTTTGGTGTGTCGCATCAATCGACCTCGTATATCGTATAAACCGATCGTTTCGCCTCACTCTCGTCATCAGCTGCTACCTCCCTACACACAACTCTACACATCACAGTTCTTGATAGGGACGTAAGTGCTCGTGCACATCGAACCGCGGTAGAACGCGTTTCACGTTTATTAGATCTACTATCAATATGTATATATATGTATATAGATTTTCTCCTGGTTCTTCTTGTACTATGAACCGGTGTAGGAGTAGTTCTCGAGCCATGATAAATTTCCCCCTGGTATTGACCCAATTACGTCGACGTTCATGCACTTTTTTCTTCATTCCTTTTTTTTTGTATTTTTTTTTATTGTTTTATTCTTCAGATTTTTCTTTCCGTTTCCCTTTTCCTCATCGTCCGGAATCCATGTTCGTACGTCATTACTGTTTCGATGTATCAGACCCAAGATCGTCGTTTTTTGTGTCCTTTTTTTCTTATTGAGGTAATTCTCTCACGACCTCGTATATTTGACAAAAAAAAACTCTTCTTTTTGTAACGTGAAGCAAAAATACATTCGATTTTACTGGATCAATATCAACTCACGTTATCGAACTTTCAGCATTAAAAGATAACCTTGAAAATCGTTGTATTCGTACGACACTTATTTGAAGAGATGATTTGACGTATACATTTTTATTTAAGAATTCATATACTTAATAATTATCGACTTCATTTCACGTTTCACTGTTTTTATTATCTTGCAAGAATTGTTCCGTTTCTTTCTTTCAATAGTTATTGACATAACATGTTTGTTTTATTTTTTCATCCAAAGCTCTTAATCCAGAAAAAAAAATGGTTTTTTTTTCTTTCAGTTTTTATAGCTACAAATGTACAGTTAATGCGGTACTTTCAACCACAATGTGATAATTACAAACGCGAATAATACATGACAATTTATTCACAAAGTGCATGAGTTGTTGGCCGATGAGTCAGAGAATTTTGAATCCACGTCACGCGAGAAAGGCCCCAAGGGAAGAAGTCTGACAGAGGGGTTGCAAAAACTCCATTTGACGATAAAATCGAGAGAACACAAATTTTACACTCGCGCATTAAATTCTATGACACATAATATTCGCTCTTCAATTTTGTCTCGTTCTCGTTCTCGTTGTTCGAACAAAAACGAGAGAGAACGAGAGAGAGAGAGAGAGAAACTCTCGTCAGTGAATTCTGCGGTATGCAGAGAGACATCAAGGTAAATTTTTCTCGTTGGCTTTTCCTCACCTTTTTACTTTTTTCCTCGCTCCAAATCTCTCACAGAGTTGCAGACTTTTAATAGGATTTTTCGATGTTGAAAATAAACTCAATTTTCTGTTTGATTTTCAAGCAAGGTTCTCACAAAATCTTTCATTTTTCGGCTCCAATTCTTCACCGTCCTTGTGGATTAAGTATTCTGAATCTTTTATAAATCCTCGTACAACATTATCGTCATGTATTATTTATTTATTTGCATATCAAAACAAATTACAACATTTTTATTATTTTTAATTTTAAATTGAGGTAAAGAGCAATAAGAATTTCCCTTCATTCTTTTCGTTAGTTTCATTTTCACGAAAATTTATTATCAAATATCATTATTTAACTGTAAATTCATAAAAAATTGGATTTTTGACACATTTGCATCGACGAACTCTTCGTCCTGTTCACATACTTTTATCGATTCCCACTTCCCTCTTTTATGTCACATCCATCGAGACAATTCAAGAGGAAATAAAATAAATGAGAGAATAAAAAAGAAGAAAGATTTCCGAGACCCTTGGCTTGCCAAAAACGTGATGTAACGGACACCACAAAAACGGCTGGATATTCCACCAAAGGAAGTTATTCAGGTCCAATGACTTGGCACTTTTTTCGACATTTGATCGTCTCTATATCGATTACATATTTTATGTTTTGTTCCCATACATGTACATCTATATTTTATTATTTCGGGCTCTTCAAAAGAGCGAGAGAGAGAGAGAGAGAGAGAGATAGAGAGGACAAAAGAGCGTCGTCAGTAGTTGCACGTACTTGTTACGAGGCCCCCCCGTTTTGTTCGTAAGCTCAACTTCACCAACTACGCAATATGCCGTAGTCGCCTTTCGAGGTCCATAATGACGTCAAACGGAGTTCAATCGAAGTTATGCGTTCTCTGACGCGTACAAACGGCCGATCGTAGTCATTCCATATCAGAGGTTCTCAGTGAATCTTTATTCGCACTTTATGCGCATTAATTAGTGGAATGGAATATTAAATCAAAGAAAACAAATCTAATTCATTGGAATTATAAAAAAATCTCGAAATCAAACAAAATTCTGATGAATTATGAGTTTCAAATCTTCTTGTTTTGTAACTAAATAAAACCTTTGAAAAAATTTGCTCAAAAATTTGGATACGATTATAAAAACGACGAAATAAAAAACGATATAATAATAATTTCGTTGTGTTCAGGATTTTAAGATATTTGGAAAACAGAGAAGGAAAATTGTATTCAGTGTTACAAAATAGTTTTTTCACATGGGTCATCTAGACCCACCATAATACCTGCGGGTTGAATGGTCTTATGCACAAATTTTACCCGATTAATTGATTGAAGGTGCATTTTGATAACGTTTCTTGTAAACCAAACGAAGAAGGTTTCGAATGTTTTGTGTTTGTACGTAAACAGCACACTCTTGCAGTCTGTGTGTGTGTGTGTGTGTGTGTGAGTGAGTGGCCCACGATTGCAAGGGTTGATTTTTAAATACAGAGAGAGCGAGAGAGAGAAAGAGAGAGAGAGAGCTGAGCAGAGGAGTAAAGTGAGCGAGAAACTCGTACAGGAGGAAACTCGGTCTTGGCATCATAGGGACGAAGCTTTCGTCTAGAGATAACGAGCTTTCGTCACCCATACCCAAGTACGTACTAACCTAACTTTATGGAGCATAGGTACAGGTATAACAGACATAGGTGTATTTTCACCAAAGAGAAGGAGGATCGAATCAAAGTGCAGCCTGGGGCTTGCAAACGAGATGTTGGCTAATGCGAAAAGTGATATATTGATATTTCACAGACAGAAGGGCTCAACCTCCCTTATTTATAACCTCTAGTCACCAAAAATACGCCCTTTAGATTCTCAGATGTTGTTGAAGCAGAGAAAACGCGGGTTAAACGCAACAGTGACTTCAGTGATGGCTTTGCCATTGGGAGAATCCTGTGTTGGACTGTAAATCTTCTCTGCTATCGTATCCATGGATTTAGTATCGATTTTGAGTTCATGAGCCTTTGGCTATTATGTCCGAGCCATTAAAACTCCAATTCGAAAGTATTTTCATCAAAAACATTTGAATCTGTTAAAATTCGTCACTCAAATACGTTTTTATAAGAAAACCAATTGCGAATGAAAACATTTATCAAATTCTGAGATCTTTATTTAAAGTTTTTGATAATCTTATTAATTTCCTATTTATTTAGAATCACAGGCTTTCAACAGATCGAAATATTTCGTTTTTCAAACTGCAGATTTGACAATTCAAGTTTTGGATCAGTCACTCGCCCCCTCGAATTTTTAAGACTTCAGTTTTTCTTCCTCGTTCGTCTGATCGAAATGAAAGAAAAAAAAATCAGCCCTCGCAAAAAAGGCAGAAATGGGTTGACAATTTTTCCATTCTGTTCGAACGAACCGTGGGGACAAATTTCACCATCAAAACTTGCAGCTATCTTTCTCACAGTCATGAATGGCACACGATCGGTATGACGCATTGCCCGAAGGCATCAGTTGCCTGAGTCCAAGAGAACCGAAAAATAATTTCCAATTTTCTTCCAAACGCTCTTGATATTGTGACAAATAAACATTACACCATATTCTGTGATGAAAAGAAAACAACTCCTAGGCTTTATTTTCCTCGACAATTTAACCGTGTCAGATAAAAATTCGGTAATTTTAGAAAAAGTATCAAAAAGAAAAAAAAATCCATCAGTTTTCAGAAAAGTAATCAAACTCCACAATTGACCAAAATTCTTAATAGGATTTTTATTGTAGATCGTCACGAATGTAATAAATGAATTAAAAAAATTGATAAATACACATGGCATCACTAAATTCATGAATTAATATAAATATCAGACAAGAAATAACTATCAAATGTTATGTAAATAAATATTTACGATGAATCTATGATTGAGGGATGTTACATATTTAAGAGGGTTTCCATTGACCCTAATCTTTAATAAAATATATAAATATATATTTATGCTTTATTACATGCTTTATTTACATTTATACATTATATACTGTTTATATAATGTATTTACATATATATACGTCGAACGAAGACTATGTCAGCATCCATGGCTCGTATACATGAGAGAATCTCCACTCACTCGGTATTTCCCTCAAACTCGTGAACCCTCTCTCGTTGATATAGCTCGCCCGATAGTTTCGTACGCGCACGTGCTTTTACGAGACGACTGAAGCTCTCGTGCTTTCCCATCTAAATGACTGAGACCAAGAGATCCACTCGCAGCACCCTTGCAACCATCATGTTTTGCTGTTAATTTTCTCTCCATGGCCTACAAAGGACGTACATAACTTTGTACATACTTAGCTCGATCTTGTCTTTCTCTCTTATTTCTCAGATAAATTCTACGACCTTGCTGCAATGCCTGTAAGAAGAAAAATTCCGCTTTTGCCAAGCTCCGTATAAAAAGCACGAGCTTAAAATAACTGCAATTCTCTTAAGTGCTTTTTTTTTTTTTTTTGAGAAAAAAAAGAATTTTCTTTTACGAAGAAAATTTTACCATTGCTTTTTATAAACGTTGATGTAATATTCGGTTAACCTTTTGCATGCCATTGACGTGGAATTTGGGACTCTGAGTTAGTCAGGCTTACTGCTTAAGAACCTGAACAAGAAATTCAAAATTTCTTTATTTTTTAAAACAAAAACTATCGTATGGAAAATTTTGAAATAATTGATCAAAATTCTTTGGTGTGTATTGAGTTTGTAGAAAAATTGCGATATTTATGTTCATAGTAGTTTAGTAGATAGAACATTTTTTTTATGAAAAAGTACGTAGTTTAACTATTCATTTTTGGATCGTATTTTTTGCTATTAATTGTAATTGTAATAATTATTGTTAAAAATTAACACTTATTTGATTAGTTCGAAGCAACTATTTTACATTACAAATAAAAAATAGGTGAGACACCATAATTCCAAGGATGGCTCAAAGGATGACTCGAGACAACTATTTTTAACGTAAAATTGTGGACTTTAATGGCGATAATGAATCATCAAATTTCATAATCGCTCTTGATTATCCGCGTCTTCTCTTATGACGGCGATCCTTCGAACGATTAATGACCAAACGAGACCCGGGGGCAGGTTATAATTAAGTGTGATTAATATCTAATTGCGCTTCACATCGAGGTATCCCGAAGCTTTCGGTCGACTGCAAGTTACCGGAATATCGGCATTTACTTTATTCACTGACTGGAAGCCAAAGTTTGTTGTTTAGCTTTGATCAATATATGAATATAAAACAATTTCAATTTTAGCTAAATAACCAATAATAATTCACTTCTGTAGATTAATGTGTCCATTTGGTCAATAAATGTTTTAGAGTTGATTTACGAATTGTTTGCTATTACAGAAATCTTGTTAAAATCATCTGATCAACGTCATTCATTTGAATAATCAAATTTTTATCCGTTAGTTCGAAGAATTGAGAGAAAAACATTGGAAAATATTTGTTATCCTCGGTAAACAGAGTCTCCACTCATTTTCTCTGACACTTGACGTTTTCTTTTGCGTAAATTCTTACTTGTTTAAAAAATAGAAATAAATAAATAAAACATTGCAGATTCGTGATTTCGTATCTGCAATAAATCTCTTATACGTTTTACTTATCTTACGAGAAACGACTGAGACCGAGAGAGAGAGAGAGAGAGAGAGAGAATGAAGATAATTATTCTTTGCTCGTGACGTCAAACGTCGAGGAAACCCGGTTTGAATTATTTGCTTCTCTATTAATTATTCGTGTCTGGATTTTGTATAGACACAAATCACATTTGTATTAGTTTTTTTTTGCATAGCATTTATTAATGAACTATTTAATTCAAGGATCATTTGGACTAAAAATAGATCGTCATTTAATCATTAAATCAATTGGCCAAAAAAAAAGGAGTGGAGGAATGAATTAATCATAGATTCATTTTGTAAACACATCATTTGATCGATCAACGATTGACATTGTTTTATTATCATTATATTCCATCAATAGCATTTAAAAAAAAAATTTCACGAATCCAAACAAATATATATCGTAATAAACCATAAAAGTATGAAAAAGTAAAATAAATAATAATATTTAATGGTATCAAAGTTCGCGTTGTTGAAGCAGAACGAAATTTTTTATCCAAATTTTCCAATTGTCTCAATATTTTTGATAAATATAGTTTTTAGTCATTTCAATAGTCCATTTTGTTCACATTATTTCAATGAGAAAGCATACAGTACCACAGTCGAATCGGTATTTTAGTGTAGCAAAAAGCTTTCCAGCCAAACGCTCTACACACCCTTTGCAATCAGGAAGCGATAAAAAATGCATTTAATCGATCACCACCCACCAGAACTCTGTTAAAAGAGAATTTAATGCGATTAAATGAATTTTCCCACATTCAGGGCAACCAGTTGAATGTGTCATCGACATTGAATGATGAAAGGAACTATTTTTATCAATCTAACCAGATTTTATGTGGGTCAAACTAAATTAACTGGGTTTAAAATCAATTTAGAAGTAACTTTATGAAAAGAATTTTATTTTTAATATAATTCGAAGTTTTTTTTTTTTCATCCACAATGTATTTTGTGTCAATTGACTTCAAGATGCTCGAACCCATGATGAGCCTGTGGAAGTCCACGTGGCTCATCATAAGAGTCGCCGGTACGATCTTACGAACTTATTACATTTGATTCATAAATATCTCTGTGTATGTTTGAAAATATATATATATATTTATATTTATATACTCAAACATACATACACGTGATTATCGATTGACGAATTACCAAGCCAGCATCAAACGTTACAGCATGGCAGTAATAGTAAGAGCCACCGCCTCCGCTGTCGCCTTACGCCTGAATTGACAGCCGTTACACGAATTGTCGTCCAGTTCAGTCTCGATAATCGCCGCGAAACGACCACGAGAAGCGCACAAATAATCTCCGTATTGGATTTCAAACTACGCCTCATATTCTCACCACAAACATATTAGTCCCTTTATATTTTTCGATTCCAATCACAACGAATGATTTGGCATTACGATTTACTTGAAAAGCAATTTTTATGATTCAACGATGTGAAAATCGTGCAATTTTATTGTTTTATCTTTTTTTTTTCAATTAATTTCCATTGCCACGTATCAAATTATTTTTGGAATTGAAATAAAAAGAGACGGAAATTAAAAGCTGGAAACAGCATGTACAAGGTGATTATGTCAAGAATTTTATGGACCAATGAGTCGTTTAATCTTGCAATACTTTTTGTTATTTATTTATACGTTTTTTTTTTAAAGCCTCGTTGATGAATTTTTTAAAATGTTGTTGTTGCTCTGTGAAGTCCTCGATTTTTAATTAAATTGTCACTTTGGTGGGTTCTTAAAACGCAAGTTTCGATATTGTGAATTAAATTGAAACATTCCTCAATTTAAATGCAATTAAGAAACTCAAGAGAAACCTGAAATTACTAAACAAGAATTCATAAAGTCTAAGGTGCATAAAAACTTTGACTTCTCCTCTACGATCGTGTATAAATTCCTCACGTTAATAACCATCTCGTCTCCTTTGGTGTTTGATGTTCGGTTCGACGCCTGCTGCATCGTCGTTTCAATCGCTTAATGGTTACGACTAAAGGAAAGTGAAAACTTGCAGCAAGTGCTTTTAACAATAAGAATCACGCTATAAAAGCGTTATATGTACTTTTTATTCGACCACATATAACGTGACATGAAAACTCATGTTTTTAACATTGCTTGAGCGTCATTATAAATGAAGAATAATTATTCTCGAAGGCTCTCTTATCATCACAAGAATCTGAAATTTTTTCATTTCCTCACACACACACACACACTGCTTAATTAAATTTAATTATTAAATAATAATGTTTAATTAATATATTTATTCAATCAGAGCATTTTTTAGGGTGCAACCCTTACGTCCCATTTCCATTAGCAGGATTGAATGGCATAATTATAAAAATTCTCACATTCAATCCAAAGCAAACGAAAAAATCCATAAATAAATATTTTAATTAATCGTAATTCGTTGCGAATTTTCTTGTCCTTTATATCAATTTGAAAAAATAATTAGATCTTTGTTGAACTTCTTCAGAGACCCAAAAATAACAAAATTTTATAGAAAAATCTAAACAACTCGAAAAATAAATGATAAATGAAGAGTTTTATGGCGAAAAACAAAATTTTTTATTGTTCTTGATCGATGCTGAATTTTTTATCATTGGATATCAGTGGAATCACTACTGGATGAAATATCAGAAGAAAAACCTTTAAATTCAACATCTTATATTAACAGGATGTGATCGTTCGGTACAGATACAGATATAAATACGAATTAAATGTGAATACATGTATATCGTTTACTCGTATGAATTACGGACATTGTTGTCTTCGTGTATATAAGAAGAACGTGACGCACGAGGCTATATCGGATTGCAAACGTTAAAGAGGATTTTTTACAAGCAAACTCCTTGCGTCGCCATTTTTAATTTTTAACTTACGAGGATTCTAGTGGCTATGTTAAATGACAACCCACGCATGAAGATAGTAAAACGCGATGTTAGGTGATATATGCATTCAAGGTGCGTACCCTGACACTCGCTTTAGGTAGAACCGAGACTCTTCATGGTCGCACGTGTTTCGATGAGCTACGATTTGGTACACTAAACATTTTTAAATCCACCATTTTTCGTTCAACTAATTGGATTTTATTAGATGAACAATTTTTTTTCTTTACATTTCTATATTAAATGGTTATTTATTCATTCAGGTTTTGTCCAAATAATTTAGCAGATATGAAGATAACATCAAATTGAGTGTAACTAATTGAAATTATTTATTCATCGTGATCAATGGTGACTTTTTATTCATTAGAAACTTCCAAATATCTTTAGGGGGCCTTCAAAAAAGAAAAAAATGTCCTCTAGGAAATGAACTCTTTCTTGAATCACGATTCGTCGTTTTGAACGTTTCGATTTTTTTTCGTGTGTTACAGTCGGACAGTTCGGTATCCGATTTCTCGGACGCTGAAGAGGATAATACAAATGAGTTAGGGTCGAACACGGGGTTGAAAAATTTCGCCATGGACGCAGTGGACAGCGTCAGCAGGCGACAAGCGACTCGTGTTTTTAAGAAATCCAGTCAAAATGGTAAAATTACGGTGTACCTTGGAAAGAGGGATTTCGTCGATCACATAACGCACGTCGATCCGATCGGTAAGTAAAAAAAAAATAGTCGATGAATGTTTATTAATTTATGTATAATTTAAAAATTTACCTTCGCTCTTATTTCTGTTTTATTTTAACAAAAACATTTCAAGTCACATAACAATGTCAATTGACGTTTTCGGATACGAGAGAAAAATCTTATATAAACTCGTTACGATAAAAAAAAACTTCCATTTAAACAGAAAAAAAATGATGTAAAATTCTCTACGTTATTTTATTTTTTGTCGGGTTGAAGAAAATCAGGATCGAGGGAAGAGAAGATAATGAAGGAAACATTGCAGTTGATAGGAGAGTGGAAAGGTTACGATGGGAGGCTGCACTCTCGAGTTGCATAAGCCAATTGCCACGTGGACGTAAGCTTTTCCCCTCCTCACGCCACGTGGTATAATCCCTAGAGTTTCACGGTGCTCCTCTTTTTTAATTTAAACGAGTGCATAAGCTTAGAGCAATATTTCGGTCGATGAAACTATAACGAATGCCATAAAATATCATTTTTATTATCAATAGAAAATTCATATTCCATTATTTGCAAATCAAGAATTTTTAACCTTAATTTCGAATTGTATTTTTATTTTCCATATCGATCGAAAAATGTATATTTCGAAAAACACGAATTTTATCATTTTTCATGCAAGAATTTTTTCTTAATCTTTTTATCCATAGTTTCAAAAAAAACAAAACGTACAAAAATGGAAAAAAATTGATTTCAAATGACAACGAGGATTATTTTAAATACAATAATAAAAAGTTTGTTGTTCAACGAGATTTTCAGTCCTTGTTGTTTGGTTTAACCGATTTTTTGAAATCGATTAAGGGAATTGTTTTGATTATTTTTTTACTTTCAATATTTATCTTCATGAATATATATGACAAAAAAAGGGAATAAAAAAAAATTACAGATGGCGTAGTACTGATCGATCCGGATTATGTGAAAGACAGAAAAGTTTTCGGTCACGTTCTGGCGGCCTTCAGGTACGGACGGGAAGATCTGGATGTCCTCGGCCTAACTTTTAGAAAGGACCTTTATCTCGCTGCCGAACAGATCTACCCGGTCGTACCCGGGTCCCAGCCACCGAGAGAATTGACCCGTCTACAGGACAGGCTAGTCAAGAAACTCGGTAGCAACGCGTATCCGTTCTACTTTGAACTTCCGCCGCACTGTCCGGCCTCGGTTACCCTACAACCGGCCCCTGGTGACACTGGCAAGCCATGCGGCGTAGATTACGAACTCAAAGCGTTCGTAGGTGAAACACAAGAGGACAAACCTCACAAAAGGTAATTTATTCAAACGGTTTTACTTCGAAACTCAAAATAACGCCAAATTTTTTTTTTTTTTTTTTTTTTTCATTTAATTTTCAATTTATGATAATTACAAGTCCACTTTTTTATCTTATCTATTTTTTATCTATTTTGAGAACCAATTTCAATATTTATTTTTAATAAATTCTTGTGGCTTTTGTTTAAATAGTTGAAATAATTGCTGAGAAAAATATGAATATTTGCAGAAATTCCGTAAGATTGGCGATACGAAAAATAATGTACGCACCCTCGAGACAGGGGGAACAACCCTCCGTTGAAGTGAGCAAGGAATTCATGATGTCCCCGAGTAAACTTCATCTCGAGGCTTCCCTCGACAAAGAGCTCTATCATCATGGTGAAAATATTGCCGTCAACGTTCACATAGCAAATAACTCTAATCGTACAGTGAAAAAGATCAAAGTATCAGTCAGACAATTTGCTGATATTTGTTTATTCTCAACGGCACAGTACAAATGCACAGTCGCCGAGGCTGAAAGCGAGTGAGTATTATTTCTCGAATATGTTTTTTATTTTTCTAATCATTTCATTCCAAACAATATGCAAAAAAAAAATTCATTTTTTTCGATACCCGAGAATTTTTATAAATTGAAAGGAAAAAAAATCAAATTTATTTAGATTTTGTTATTAAATTTCTCATGTAAATGGAACTCGAATTCATTTTTTTGAATTGCAAAAGAATAAATTTCATATTTATTGATATAATCGATTTTTGAAATGGAAAATATGAATTCCAAGCAAGGACAATGAGTTACGAAGCAAAATTGATCGAATCCATTAAATGAATTTTTTGGCATTTGCAGCTCAATAGTTTCGAGGCAATAATGATTGAAAAATAAAATTAAATAATGAAGAATTATCGATAAATTTGATCCTTTGATGGTACAAAATTTTATAAAGTTTTTTTTGCACGAAAAAAAATCGTTGCAGAATTATTGTTGTTACGTCTTTTATATTAATATTTTAATTAAAGTTTTCTTCACTTATTGTTGCCTTGAAATATAAAAGGCAGAATATTTAAAAACACGAGTGAATAATTTTCACGAGCCACCGAACGGTGCAACTTGTTTGTCGAGATGAGTTCGAATTCATAGGAACGAATAACGAGAGAAAGAAAATTGTCAAGACTCGTGTTAATTAAAATTGACCGTGGAAGTGACGTGGGTTGTGAGGTTCGCGTGATTCTTGGAAATAATTTTTTTTTCCTATCCCAAGGGACCAAAAATAGAATTAACATGAAAATGTATTTTAACAAACAAAGAAAAAAAAAACAGTACAGAATTCTCCAAGAAGAGACATTTCTCGTGGGACTTGGAAACTTCATTTCCCTCCACACGAGAGTGAAAATGGATCGTGTTGACAAGGGTGTGTCGTATTGTGTCCTGGGGATAATAAACTTGAACCAAACTTCTTGCCTGGGAATAAAAACAACAAACAAAATTTGAAAACAAATAAAAACTTGGGATTTCTAAAAGTTTTTCATTTTTTTTATTCTTAATATTTGAGTTTCATCGTTAGTAAGTTTCAATAGTTTTTCGTATGACCTCTTTTTGACGTTTTGTTTATCAAAATTTGTCTCATCGTTCAATTCATCGGTGGCTCGTGAATTTTCAAAGTTAAATAATGAATATAAAAATTGAAAATATAATACATCCAAGTATTAAAACTCGTCGATCACATGAAAAAAATAAGAACAACAACAGATTGGTATAAAAAACTGAAGTCTTCGAAATTTGTGCAAATTTAATTCCGTTTGATGGAACAACAGAAAATCGAAGATAAAAAAAATACGTACGTACGTAGGAGAAACAATAAATTTCGTACGACCTTTTTTTTGTTCCCGAACTGGCATCGTGGCGTGTCATGGACGACCCCGTTTTCTCTAGATCGCTAGTTTAATTTGAATTTCACACACGAACCTCTCTCTCTCTGCCTCTCGACTATTGCAAGTATAATTAATCATCGCATAATCGTCGGCAACTTTGCTGGCGAGGGCTATTGACATTCATTGTTAGAAAAAACGCTTTTCCCCATCGAGGATCGAAGGGTGTTGAAAAAAGTGTGAAAAAGATGAAAAGAGAGAATAAGATAATACAAAATTAAAATGAAAAGCATAAAAACATAGAACGAGAAAATTTGTCGAGCCACGATGCCAGTGAAGGATCATTGTTTTATCTTGAGTCATGGAAATTCGATGGACTGAGGCAACAGAATAAATTACAAATACATGCTCGATCGACAAAGAACTTGGAATTTCTATGGCTCGTTTCAGTCACATTGAGAATTTATAAGATAAAGAGAGACAACGATAAAAAAAAAAGAAATAAAAGCAATTCAATCGTTAAAGATTTTTCTTGATAAGAAAACAAAAAACCATCAATTGAAATTTTTTTTTTTTTAATAAAAAGTTTGATCATCATTTCAATGTGAAATACATATTTGAAAAAAGAACTGAATTACAACTTGAATTTATGTTTCATTTCGAATCGTAGGAAATTTAAAAAAATTTATTCTCCACGAAAAACAAACTCGATTATTAAAATGACAGGAAAGAAAAATATAAGATTATTGCACTGGCAGTATAGGGGTAGCGCCAGGATTCACCATGAGCAAGGTATTTTTTCTAAAGCCGAGCCTTGCCGACAACAAGGACAAGCGTGGCCTTGCCCTAGATGGGCAACTTAAGCACGAGGACACCAATCTCGCATCTAGTACCATGTGAGCGTTCGAAAAAAGAAAAAAAACAAAGCAAACACAATGATGGGCACGATTTTTCAACATTTAAGAATCGATTGATTTCGAGTGGAGAGAAAAAAAAAGAATAATTCTCAAACATATGATTTAATCATTGAAGAATGAACAGACTTTTGAATTCGACAGAAAAATTTATTTCACACTGTTCGTCAATTTGTTTGAATTTAAGTTTTGTAAAATTTAATTCGAGCAAAAATCTAGAACAAAGTTAAAAAACGTCTCAATTTTTTTTTGTAAATTTCTACGAATTTGTTGAATATTCGAGTCACTGTAACGATTTGTTAAAAAAAAGTTTAAAGCATTCATTCAGATTTGGATGAAAAGTTTTGCCTTGCTCGAACAATCGTTTCTCCGTTTATCTCGAAAAACGTTAAACTGGCGTAGCTGTAGAGCTTTTGTCTTCGAATCCCATTTACAGTCTCCACTCGAAAGATTTCGTGCCGAAAAAAAAAAGATACAAAATAGAAAAAGCCCAGTGCAAATAACAAAACTCTATTTTTCGTTGGTGGATGGAATGCCCGTTAAATATTATTTTTCTTTACTTTTTGTGGTCTTATTTTTGGTACTTTTTGTTTATTTATCATATTTTGTAAACGTTTTTATTTTTGTTTGTCGTTATTTTTTGTGCTCTGGGATTCCTCAATTCCGTGCGGTACGCAGAGGCCTGTCATTATATACATCCCCCCGGTTGTGGAATTCCAAATTCGTGGTGATAGTCTTTTCTCTCCTCTAACATCAAAATAATAATGATAAATAAAAACGAACCCTCGTCCCGTCATCGACACACATCTGCGAAGGACAGTCTCGAGTTCTATCGGTTCAACGATTTCCCCAAATTCGTCGGTGTCTCATAACTTTTTTTTTTTTTTTAACAAATTGAACAAAGTTTGTTTTATTTTCTTAACTCTACGCACACGAAGTTACTGTCGACATCTTCTGGTGGCGATTTCTCGTAATTCTACAAAATTCAAAATCAATTTACATTTTTATTTGACAAAATTCAATCACTGGATTTATTTGATTTTTCTTCAAATAAAATTCCATCAATTAAAGTAGGAAACGAATGAGATCTAAAAATAGAGAATCGAAGGGAACTGAATGATATCGAAATCCTCAGAAATTTCACGAAACTAGCCACCAACGACATTTTCTCATTTTCATACCCTCGTGCACCAGACAGATGAATACTTCATAGTAAATATCGCATACACACCTGTGTGCAGAGAAAGTTTGACAAAAACTTTGTTTACCACGTAATAATACAAAACACATTTCCACCGGATCCCATGGACCTTATAGGTCGTCACTACACTTGTTTTTATTTCCTTTTTGTGTATTCTTTGTTTGCAATGTATAGCACACCATAATGTATATGTGCCACAATGAATTTGGAATATTTTACATTTTGTTTTCAATAATTGAGCAAAATTGAAGAAAAAGAAAAGGTTTCCGACAGGAGATTACTTGAATTTCCGAAAATATTACAACACTTTTTTTTCGTAATTTGTTTTTGTATTGTAATTTTCATATTTTATTTTGCATTTTAATGAAAACTAAATGACTCTCTTCATTCAATCATTCGTACGGATATACTGCGAAAATTATCGTGGTTCATATACATTTGTTAAAAAATTAATTGCACGTGTATTCATGCCAATTATTTTTTGTTCCGCAGACATTTTAATACTTGGCTGTTCGCAGGATATTTCAAATAATTCAGCCATCTTTAAAGCGTTATAAAAATTCATATGCAAAAAAAGAAATTAATAACGAATCGCTGAAAAACAATAATTTCAGGCCTTTTTTTGTTGTCCGAAACTAAAAAAAAAACCGATGTTGAATCTGTTGAAAAAGACAAATATACAGAGTACGTGATTACTTACGAATATTTTTCAAGTTTTTCAAACATTTCAAAAGAGAATTATATGCATTCATATAAAAAAAAAGATGAACAGAATAGTGGAATTATCCTCTAAGGAATTTTTTATGCGAACTTTCGAAATTATGATTCTATATAATTTTTGGCTGAAAAACACGTGTGATTGATTTTGAAATATACAGGATTGGCATACTTATGATGACAATATTGTTGTTCCAATATCGAGCCTTTTTATTGAGAAAAAATATTTCAATATTCAAACGAACGAAAAGAATATTGCAAACTATAGAAAAATACTGGCCACATATTTCAATAGTTTGATTTCCAATAAAAAAAACACTTGAATTAGTGATTTATAATTTTTTTAAAATGAATAATAAATAGTACGAGTATTTCTCGTTTTTCTGTCAAACTTTTAATTCACCATAATTGAACACGATTCACGATATCTAACTGAGTATATTTGAGAAAGAAGAAACACACATTTTCGTGTCCACAAGAGTTGCCGTCTCGTCTCGATTCGTTCGGCTCTATAATTTTAGTCAGAAAGAATGAGGAGAGCGCCGGCGATGCCGGGATTGAATAATAGAACGCAGTGCGTAATTACGTTAAGACGAATTCACGTATCGAATTTTCGACGAACGAGAAGTCTAAAGGAATCGAGAAAAAGAGAGAGTGAAAGGCGAGAGGAAGCGAAAAGGAGAACGAGACAACTGACAGGGAAAGGAGAGAAGAGAATGATATCAATTTTCAATCCAGAAGATAAAAATTTCCAGACGAATATCTAAATGGAATGAATAAAGAAATGAACATAAAGTGAATGAGAGAAATGTCGATCGATTCTTATGTGACGAAACATTGTTTGGTGAAAATTCTCTCGTCTCTCGATCTTGTTTTTCCTCTCGGTGATCTACTAGAAAAATTTCATAAAGAAAACGACATTTCTGATAGGAAAATTTATTTATAAACAAAAATATATTTTCGTATACGGATTAACATGAAAATTGGATAATGAAAAAATTTGAAAAAACAGATAAAAATGCATCTGAAAAACAGTAAAAAGTAAACACGTGGTTTCACTTGTGACTGTAATGTTTGTGTCAGGGAGGGATGCTCGGTGGGGCCAGGTTTCACGCTGAGCAAAGTCTTTTCATTGACGCCGCTTCTCGCCAACAACAAAGATAAATGGGCCCTTGCCTTAGACGGCCAGCTCAAACACGAGGACACCAATTTGGCGTCCAGCACGCTGTAAGGCCAAAGTTCTATGAACAAAAATTTAATCGTTTTTTTTTCGCGATTATTGAAACATTTTTTTTCCCCAATTTTTTTTCTCTTTCGATTTAAATGCCAAATACAAAAAAAAACGATATTACAGTCACTGCGCATTGTACTTTCATGTTTTTTTTTCTTCATTCCGGAGGCTCGACCGTCAGTATTAATTCGAAATAAAAAATGAATAAAAATACAATTACTATTAAATGAATAAAAATACAATTATTATTAAAATTCAGATTTTCTTTGAATTTTCCAATGTATATTTTGCATAAAACTTCCAAAAATAAAGTTAGTTACAAATTTTTTTCAATCCCATTCATGAGAACTTCAAAATTAAAAAAAATAAACTGGTAATTTTTGAAGTAAGAGTGTCAAAATGTTACATTGGTCGGTCAAACCTCCTCTGATTTATTTTACTCACGTTCATGCCACGCTCGCAGGATATCCGTGGGGGGGAACGAGGCAAAAAAGGACCGAACACAATGGAATTAAAGACAGGAATGATAATAATAATAATTACAATAACGATAAATACACACAACAATAATAATATTAATAAAAATTCCGCTGGTGGTAGAAATCGAATAAAAGAAAGAGATAAAAAATGAGACGACTCGTTATGGCGCCCTTCGGATATTCTTGAAATACTTCATCGAGATATGTCAGTGTACCTTTTACATTTCATTTATTGCGTTCCATCTTCGCTGCGTATATTTATTTTCATATCATTATTTATTTGTGATCTTACGGTTTACTTAACGATGGCTGATCGTTGATTCATTTTGACAATATATATTTTTAACTTTTTCAAAATAATTGGATTCCTCGTAATTTGATATTTATTCATATTTATATATATTTAAACGTATTTATGTATGAACATACAGTGACGTACGAAAAGAGTGAAAGGAACGATTCGAAATGATATTTTTTGACAGCTTCGAATATTTGCTGCTCCAAAAGTTTGACTGATCGTAAGAAACCGAAAAAAAAGATGTAGCTTATTTACTCAGCTTCTGAATCAAATGAACGGTCAGATTTCTGGAGTAGTCGAAAAATATAAATTTAATCTATTTATTTTATTTAATTCTCTTTTTCGTCACTGTATGTAAATATATATTTATACACATCTTTGTAATCGGCTATCTTAATTGTGTCGTCCTACGAAAATGCAAAAGAAATAAAAAGCAGCATAACTACCGACCAACGTAACATTAAATATATATACTCGTTTAGATTTCGTGGGCGCGTGCTTTAAATACGAAAAAAAAAAAAAAACAATAATCCAATTTACAGTCGGTCGAGAGAGGAACTATGAAACATGAAATGTCACTAGGTATGCCGCTTCACAAATGCTTCTTATCAGACTTCATTTCGTTTAATAAAATTTTTTATTTTTATTTTTTTTTATTTCTATTTATCATCAACTATCGACCCATAAATTATCCTTGAAAATGTGCAGAGATAATTCGCTTGTTTTATCGGTCCACGAACGTTACAGGACTACAGTGGATCCATTTATTTTTTTTTTGCTCCTGCCCAAGGCTAGTTAATGCAAAAAAATCTAGAATCTCAAATCTTAGTACTTAGAACATCAATTTTGTTGTCGAGAAATCCACCCTGTATTAGAATTATATAATAATTTAATCGTCGTTGAATTAATGAAGCAGATGGAATAAATTTTGAACCTGTCGGATGGAGAGATTTTATAAAATATGAAGGAGAGAGACCAATTTTTTGGTGGGATTAACGAATTGTTAATAAATATTGTTGATTTAATCCATCGATTTAAATATCTGTCAAAATTGTCCCAATTCACTTTCTAAAAACTTATAGTTTTTAATTGAAAAACAAATTCCTTTTTTAAAACCACTTATTTTACAGATTATTTTTCATTATTTGTTGATTTTATTTTCCACCATTTTCCAACGGAGGATTTGACTAGGAATAATTGACCCCAGACGAACCGTGAGGAACAAGATTTTCGATAAAAAATAATAAAATAAAAAAAAAAAGCAAGAACAATCGATAGACACGAAATAGACACCGTACGAAAAACCTTCTTCCAAAATTCCTAATCCTACATTGTAATTGCATGCTGCTTATTTAAATGGGCTTTAGAAATTTGCTGTAATTGCAAAAAGCTTTTTTCCGCATTAGTTTTTTAGTTAATTTTTTGTTTTTGTTTTGTTTTTTTTTCTTTGGTTTGACTGTTTTTTTTTCTTCTCTTCATTCTAATTGCTTACTTTTCATAAAATGAATTTTCTTCCATGTTTTATACGCTGTGGAATAATTGTCGTAACTGAGAAAGTTGACTCGATGTTTGCATAATCGGTATGAGGAATAAAAATTGCTTGCAAATATTTGTTTAACGCCTGTGTCGATGCTCTGCTCGATTATCCAGATGATTGAGTCAACACCAGCGACAAAGTGCATGGGAGGGTTTTAAGCTTGTTACTTTATTAAAATCGATGTTTTATTTTCCTTTTTTTTTTACTAATTCATTTTCTTTGTTCTCTTTCATTGTTTTCAATAATTAATCAATTTTACAGAGTGGCAGATCCGTCGCAACGTGAAAATCTTGGCATCATCGTTCAGTACAAAGTCAAAGTTAAACTTTGCCTTGGAGGTCTCGGAGGGTAACTAAGAATTCATTTATTTATCACAATTTTTTTTTAATATCATAACTTTGAAATTTCTTTGTGGGAATATCGTTTTCGAACATTTTTTTCATCAAATTCCTTCCAGTGATTTATTCATTTCGATACGAAGCATCGAATGACACAAATTTAATTAAAAGCATAAAATACACAATCGAAAAATAAAATACTCAATTTTCCCTTTTTCCATGGCAAATAAAAATCTAGAATATTCAAGTTGCCCTGTTCAAATGTAAAAACAAAAATTATCGTACGGATTCCTGACGATTAGCGTGATTCACTCAGTTTTATGTTGAGCAGTGATTTGACGGGTGAATTGCCGTTTATACTAATGCATCCGAAACCGGAAGAAGAAACACCCGCCCCATCAACAGCTCGACCGAGTCCAACGCACAAAACGGAAGATGGCGATGGTCAAACCGATACAAACCTCATACAATTGGACACGTAAGAATCATTTCGACAAATTTTATTCAAATTTCTTTATCACTCAGGTTTGATTCTACTTCCCTATTTATTTGGCATTACAAAAATTATGTTGCCACTTTCTTTCCGTTTTTCAATCTAAAATAAAGAAAAAATTGAACTTTTTTCAAATACTTTTCGTCACAGTAAAAAAGAAATCTGGGAAAATTCCTGAAAAATTATTAAACATTTTCGAATAAAATAGAATATTAAAAACTTTCATAATCTATCAATCTGGAAAGTGTCGCAATTTTTTGAGAACTCATTTGTTAAAAAAAAAAGCCGAAAATTGCTTGAGTTTACGGAATTTTTTTTTCTTTTTACACGATTCTGAAATGGTGGAGTACATTTTTTTATGTTCTACAATATTTTTTCAACTTTCCCTGCATTTAGTGTTTTTGTAAAATTTTCAAGAATTTTATTGGATTCAAATACACATCTCAAATGAAATCGATCAAAAGTATTGAATTTTTAATATTTTCGTTCTTTTGTAAAAATGTTAATACATAAATTTGAATTGTATTTGTTTTTATTAATATTAATTGATTTTGTTACCTTTTGTGTTCCAGGGAAGACGACGTCGGTGACGACGATATTATTTTCGAAGATTTTGCAAGGTTGAGGCTGAAAGGGGAGACTGATGCCTGACCGTTTAATCGGGAGATCGTCAATTGGATAAAAACCATAAAAAACGTCCATAATTTTTCCAAATGCTGCTATTTGATCGATTGAAACGTGTGCTTTCTTCTTGACACTTTATCGCGACCAAATATGCCCTTAAAAGTTCACCCAAAAGAAACTAAAATCGAACTTATTTTATATTCTCGTACATTCTGTCAAATCTCAATTATATATTGTCAATTACTATTATTGTTTCATTATCATTATATCGATATTATTTCTTTTCTTCTTCAAACGTTTTTTCTTCGTTTTAAATTGTAGGAAAACCTGAAGTGTGTCATCCTTAGAATGGATTTGAAAATCGATGAAAACTACTCGATCGAAAGTCATGTTTTCAATTATTATTTCAAAAGCAACAATTGTAAATAATTATACGAGAATAATTGTCGTAAAATTATTCTCCAATCGATCGACAAGATTTAAACGATCTTTTCGATTATTTATGAGCTATACACATACTTTGCGATAAAAACAATAATTGAGGAATCATTTTCTCACCCAACAGTCATAAAAACAAGAAAAAAAACTAATCCTACTGGAATAATACAAATTTTATTCGAAAAAATGTGAAAAATTCACTGTTTTTGTTGCTTCGAAATAATCGGGCATTATAATTCTCATGAAAAACATGTTTTTCAACGACTTTACTCCGAAGATGCGTCCTGAGGACGGATCAACCTTCCCACAAACTATTTCATTCGATCAAAGCAGTTTTCTCGAGCTCGTCGATTTCGAAAAATAATGTATTTTATTTTATTTCACTTTTTCAAATTGTACTCGCACTTCATACGTGCTGGCACGAGTGAGGATAAAACGAAAAAAAAAAAAACAAAAAAACAAAACTGTTGTTATACGCACACCGAATCTTTTTATACACAAACGTTCACGAAAAGTCACGAAAGAAAATTTCAGTCGAACTGCCGAATTTGAAGAGAAAAAAAACTCCAATCGCGGATTTTAACTCTAAAAAAACGAATTTTTTTAACACGAATTTACAATTATGTTTCTTTCTGTTTTTGTTTTCTACTAATTTACACTTTCCTCCACTTAACGGAGCCCAAACGAATAACCGAAAGACCCTAATTCTCCACAAAACAAACTACTCTCGAGCGGCATTTAAACGCGTCAATGTGTAAATACTCAAGTTTTTAGTAATATTTTTATCGCTTTAGCACTCATTCTCGCACAAGAGAAAAAAAAACAAAGAAAAAAATATGAAAATCTCCCACCCACGCAGCTATAGAACGCGCAATGCCAAAGCAGAAAAAAATAACGAAATGAAAAACTTCTTCGCAAACTCATCACCTGTATTTACGTTACGTGTGTTTTTATAAACAAATGATGAAGAATTATCAGTTAAAACCATACAATTTTAAGAAACAAAGAATTTTTTTAAAACAAGCTGCTTAGCAACTAAGTATTCAAAGCTTTCGAGAAATAGCCAGAGGAGAAAAATTGATCAACTTACAGAATATCTTACACACACGTTCCTAGCCAAAACTGTTCTGTTTATCATTATTTCTGTATTTATCACTTCTAAAAAGGCTGAAACGAAATTCATCGTTGTTCTTAAATGTTTCAGCTTTTTTCGATTAAAAATTTGTCAAAATTTGCTATTTACTATTTTTTGTTGCCCTTCAGGCATGCTCAGCAAAAAGAAAACAATCCCAAAGCCTTGGGAATACTGACACGTCTTTTTCACAACTTTTGCACTGAATTTGTTGATGATTTACAATTTTTTCAAAACTTAGTCAAAAGTTATTTTGAAATCCTACAAAATCAATAATAAAAAGTAAATTAGTGTTTTTTTTTCTTTGGAACGTAAGTGTAAACACGTTTAAAACCGTGAATTCCGTACATTTGGAGCACAAAGTATAATTCGATGAAAAAAGTATAAGAATTGAATGTTCTTATTGTATGAAAAATTGATTATCATTTAGTAGATCATCGTTCGATCGTAAATTGTTGAGAAATCTCATCGGATTTGACTTTTGTTCAAAACTGTACAGGCAATAAAAACAACTTTGTTAGTAAATAAAAGATGGAAGAGGCGCATTAAAAATGGGCATAAAAACGTGTGTCCTGCAACTTCCGATGTACGAGAATAATTGTAAAACCGTCGTATGAATGTAATTAATGTCCAAACAAAACAAAAAACGATCGCTGTCTACGCTGAAAAAACAAAATCCCTCCTTTTCTTTTCGTAAAGAAAAAAAAATGAAAAATTTTGAAGGACATCGTTTAAGGAGTGCTCGATGATAATTTACGAAATCGTTGAAAGGGAAAAATGATTTAATTTTTCCCTAGAAATCGATTCGACGGAATAAACAATAAAATTTGGTAAATAAAGCGTTCGGAATGTACATAATAATGAGGACAGGAAAAGGAGGTTAGAATATTTTCGAATACCAATGAAAAAAATCGTCGTAACTTTTATATTTTTCAAATCGAAACGCATCAACGAGTGAGCAAAAGTAAAAAATGAAAATAAAGCGAGAAAAATGAAATACGAAAGTAACGCATCGTGAATTTCGAAGAGGGAAAAAGCTTGAAAGAGAAACAAGAAAAAACAAAGTATTATCGTACTAAAAAGATTAGTATGACTGAAATACGAAACCCTTTTTCTCATCGACTTTTGTCGAATACGGGTGAAAAATAATAATAATAATTTTAAAAAACTAAAAGAAATGGGCAAAACGAACAATTAAATGAAACTTTAACAACGAGATTTAGCAACATATTGATAAGATTTATTGAGCTCGAGCGTCCCGACGTTTAAAATGATCCACACATCAGTGAACGAAACTTCATAAAGCAAACAAGAACAAAAATACGTGCGAACGATTAAACAGAAGAAAAATAGACAAAGTGCGTGAATCATTGTCGAAAATGTTGATAAACTCTTATATATGTCGAACGCATCGAAAAATGCTTAATTTATTGACCCTCGTGTGTATGAAAGATCCAAGAAACAAAAAAGAGAGAAAAAGAGATAGGAAGCGTGAAATTCATAATCATTTTTATTTTATTTTGCTAATGCCGTATGTTTCCGTTTGTCTGGGCAAAATTACGTGTCAAAGAAGAGGAACGTATTTACATGTATAAAAAATAAAAAACACAAACAATAGTTAATGATGAAAATATATATAATATATTATATTGTATATGTATAAACTGTGTATTCTCGTATCATAACTGTAATAATTTAATAAAATCATGTATATTGGATTGTTTTGAGTTATATGGATTTTTTAAACATTCTCAAAATCGTCGTGTTTCCAGTTTGGAGCTAAAACAGTTTTAAAATGAATTCAAAACGTCATAAAATGCTCAACTGCCAAATAAATCTCCAGAAAATTTCTCGGGTCGGAAACGATATGAAAAAAGTTGAAAAGTCTTATAAAATTCATATATAATCGAAGTATCATGCAAGGATATCCGAAAATAACGTGTGTATGCTTTTTTACCAACCGCGAGACTGATAGATCACTTCGTTGCCTTAGCACAATCGCAAACCTCTGCTGAGCTAGCGTTCTGCACGTCAAAACCACGAACCACTGTACGTCCACCACGAAATTTATAACTTAAAAAATCAATTCATTTGACTTGAGGGGGCTTAACTTAGAGGAGGTCAATGGTAAGCTACAAAAAAAATATGTCTGTAAGACAGTTACATTTCATCATGCATATAATATATATATATATTGCATTTGCAAAATAACGAAGTTTGCTGCAGATTCTGCTACTGACGGCCACTTCCTGTTTCCCGTGTGAACTGTTCTATGAGACAGAGCAATCAATCCATTTTTGGATCTGAGAATTAGCGCGAAATTCAAGAAAGGAGAGTCCTCAGAATTGTGAAAGTTTCAAAATATGCTTAAGAAGAACAGTTAAATAATAAGACACTTGAAAAACAAGGTTACGAATAAGGAATTCTGCAACAGGAAGTAAGGTTCGATGAATGATAGCACCAAGACATTATTGTTTTATTTTTTTTAAATATCGTTTTCTTTATTTTGTAGAAAACTGCGTGATAAGTACACCAATAATCTTGCAATGTCGAAATTTTTGCCGATTAACCGGGGCACGAGTTTCGGGGAGTTGGTGGATGTGGGTAGGGAGAGGGGAATGGGGGTCGCCTTGTTATTATTTTCAAATAATTAACGCAAAAGGGTTGATGATGAACACGAGTCCCTTCGGCGTAAAAGTGACGAGTCCCCGGAAGGCCCGATTTTTTTTTTCTAGCAAGCCAGAGCAGTGAACAACGAACATGGTTTTTTTTTCTCTTTCTCTCTTTCTCTCTCATTCTACATGTAATAACGATACAATTCTAAGTTATAAAAAATGATTTTTTCTCGTCCTTGTTTTCATTTTTTTTTTTTCTTTTAATTGGTTTACAATCCGATCGAGAGCTGCGTTCGAACAATGATCGAGAATCGATAAATCACATTCTTCGATATATCACTTTCACTCTATAATATAATATAATAATGTGTTCTCCCGAGTGGAGGGGGGTTCTTTGTTTTTCGAGAGGTGCGGCTGAGTGAAGTTGCCCTCGAATTGAAATTACACATACGAATCGAAGTTTCAATTCGAGGGCAACAGTTTTTTTTTCAACGTTCTTTTACAGTAATAATAATAATAATAATAATAACCGTATCAATAATAATAATGATAATAGTTACGATAATAATAATAGCATTAATAATAATGATAATAATAATAATTTATAACGTGTGATCTGTGCGAGAGCTCTCGTTAATTTCCTATTTCGAACTCACATAGCCACACAACCGTTTTTTGTTTCTTTCTTTTTCTTCTTCACAAAAGCTACTTCGTTTTTATTTATCTTTTTTCCATTTTTTATTTTATTTTTTCAAATTATTATTACTTTTATCGCGCGCGAAGTCATAAACGTTTTTCTTCGCTTTTCCAACAAAGTGACCGATATCAGTCAGTCGAGTAAAAAATCAAATAATAAAACCATCGAATACTCTTTATTTTCGGTTTTTATCATTTTTTTTTCTTCAATTCAATTGCACCATTTATTTCTTCGTGATTTATTGTATAGTTTTGACCTTCCGGTTTCATTTTAACTAAATTCGTATTCATTAAAGCTGATAAGAAATTGCCGGATGAGTGGCTCAACAGAATTTAAAATCAATAGAAGAATTGATACGTGTAAAAAAAAATTGAGATATCGACATGTCGTTGCTCCCGAAGGAACATGAATACGCAACAAAAATTCCCAACAATTTTCCCTCGTCCACAGATTTTTTTCTTGTTAGATAATGACGGGCGCGAGGAAAATCAAAATAAATTATAAAAATAAAAAAAACTCTTCCTTCTCGTTTCGTTTTTTTAATTGACAACTATAATATCCATCAGTCTGTGGGTCATCTGTGCATTGATTCGTACTTTTTGGTCGCCGATAGTCATTAACAAAAAAAATTACACAAGAGTGCAAAAAATAGAAGCGAAGAATTAAGAAAACAAAAAAACAAAAAAACATGGACGTTTCACGGTAAAAGGATCGAAGGAGTGACCGGATCACAAATCGTTTCCATTGCATATCATGAAAACGAAAAAAAAGGCTTCCAGCCCGTTTTCAAAGGGAATAAAGAAAAAAATAAAAATAATAGAAATTGCCGTTTTATTTTTTTCTCAACATTATTATTATTATTATTGTTATTGTTACTATTATTGTTGTTATTATTATTATGATTAATATTAATATTATTATTATTTTCTCAAACGACCCGGATCCTTCTTCCGTGAGAGACTAGACACACCGATTTTTCGTTCCTTAAAAGTAGTTTTTGTTTTTAGTTGTTGTTTCAATTACAAATCGTGAGCTTTTTCTTGTTTTCGTGTTTTGTTGTTATTTTTTTTTTTTTTTTTTTAATTTATTTTAATTTTTTTAATAATAGATATTCGACGACCGATCCTCGGCATTTGAAAAAATTTCTTCAAAGAACCGCGCTAATATTAATAATAATTTATAAATAAAACGAAAAACAAATAATAATAATTTATCTAGATCGATTGGCACAAATCGAATTTTTGTTTAATAATGCGAATCGACGTCACACTAGTGCGTGTGTGTGTGTGTTTTTTTCTTCTTTCATTTCGAAAATTCAACAATTCGTACGTTCTTTACGATCGTCAATTTGTGACGAAAAAAGACGATTCGAAGAAACGTTTTTTTCTTCTTTTTTTTTTGCATTTTCGGTTCTTAGCTCAGCCGGATCGATCGCCCAGCTACGATTTCACTTTTTTTTTCTTTTTTCATATCTCATTGAGGACCAACAATTGAAAGACTTTCCTCGATGAGCGCATTTTGGGACCACGAGGGGGCAGCGGGGAGGAAAAAAAAATGAAGATTGGTTCAACGATCGCAAGACTAAAAAATCGCTAAATCGTAATCATAATAAAAGGTCCAATATCAATCTTTCCTACTCGTACTTACGTATATATACATATATACATAGATATATATTTATATATGTATATATTCGTGTATATACATATTTTTAAAAATTTTTGTTTTTCTTTTTGTTTTTGTTTGTTTTTTTTTTTTTTTTTTTAAATTTAAATTCAATACTAAATCTTATATAACATTCAAATTTAACCGAAGCTTGCACAGGACCCATTGGATTAAACGACTCGTTTATTTTTCTTTAATTAATATTATCATTTGTTTTACTTTTCGTTTCACTCTCTTTTCTCCTAATCCTCCTCCCATAATTTCCACGTTAAAAAGTGTTTTTTTTTTCACTCCCCTTTCAACCCCAGCCCTTAATCGTAAAATCACTTCTTCCGCCCTCTCAAAATACAACATTTTTCGTTAATTATTAATAAATTTTTATCTCTCGCTCTTTCATTTTCACTTCTCGTTCGTTTTAATTAATATTCGTCGTCTAATATTGCATGCGCTTGAACACACTTTCGAAGATGGAGAGAAAACGACCTCCGAAAAAAAAAAAAAAAAAAAAAAATTAACAACGTAGGACATAATTTTTGCTAATAATTTTCTTTCTCTCTCTGTCTCACTCTCTCGACTCGTGACTGTTTACTTTTTGCTTTTTTTTCTTTTTAATTATTTTCTCCCAATTGTTTGTTCGTCTCTCTCTCTCTCTCTTTTTCTTCTTCTCACTGCGAACAACTGGCCGGACAAATTGACTTGTTATTCAGTTATTTTATTATTGTTCGTTTCAATTTTCGAACTTAATTATCGAGTTTCAAAGTTAGCGATCGAGAAATATTGTTTTTTTTTCTTTTTTTCAAATTATATCCTCAAATATTTTTCATCCGATTATTCTGTTAAATACAAACAGAAAAATCAAAAAAATCGTTGTCTTTACAAGAAATAAAAATTGAAAAAAAAGAAACAACTTCGAAATTATTTTAACATTTTTATGTAAAGAACAATGTGACGTGTCATTGGAAAAAATATAAAAAATCTCGATCAGCAAACGAAACTTGATTTGATAGGTTCGTCAAAAATGAAACAAATAAGAATAAACAAATGAAAAAAAATGGCCTTATTATAAAAATAAAGTTGGACAATTGTGGAATATGTTATTTGCGATAATTGGTGACTTCTCGTGTTTTAAAATATATTTTAATGTTTGCTCTGCCCCAACCCCCGATTATCGGAAAGCTTGTCTTATTTCTAAAACAGCGAAATAATAGTCGTTGTTATTCGCCTCTCGATATAATGGATTCTCTAAATCGGATGAAAAAATGATATCCGAAATGAATTTTCGCTGTCTGAGCTAATTGTAAAAAGGGGTGGGGGTCAGATCTCGTCGTCGAAAAAATGTAAAGAGTTGAGAATAAAAACTGAGGCCTTATCTATTTGTATAATAATAAAATTAGTGTTTACAATCGGACATTGGTGAGGGACGTTCGAGAGACGGGAGAACGCTTACGACATGTTTCATCGCCGTCGATGACTGATCGATCCGAGAGAATCGAGAGGACGTGAGAAAAAACCTCTTTTTTTCAACGTTCGAAAGAAGAAGCAAAAGCTAAAAAAAAAGCCACGAATGTCGTCGGGTGGAAAGTCTATCAGTACGAGTCACTAAAACGTGACGACGAAGAAATCCAGGACTCGCTCGCGAAAGAATAATAATTTTCTTCCAAAAAAAAAAAAAGACTCCATTTACAAATAAATAATTTCTTTTTTACGTTGAATCATGAAAAGTAAGTAAAAAGAAGAATAATTCAAACGATTTAAATTGATGACTTGTGATGTCTGAATTTCCGTCGATTTAATCAACAATAATTAAATTGTAAATATAAAGAAACTATAAATTCCACATTTTCTCAGTATTTTCCTCTCGTTCTCTCGCATCGCTGATTATTTTTATTTCTTTTATTTTTTATTTAAATAATCCTCGTGTACGTGTGTTCAGAGTGTATTTTCATGTATCCTTCGTAATCGGTTACGTAGCATAATAATCATTGTTTTTTTTTTCTTGTTTTCGTTTAGCCATTATCGTTTAATATCGATATTGATCTACCTAGCCTAATATTTACAAAGATTTTTCCTTAATCGTTATTTCTCATGTCTCTCACTCCGTATCTTTGCTCTTCTCCCATCGCCTTGGCACTACTATGTGTTTTCATTTCATTATTAACTTAAATGATTTTGTTAATTATTTTCTTCTTTCTTTTCCATTGAATCGTCGATGCTCTCTCTTGCTCTCTCTTTCTCTTTCTCTCTCTCTCTCTCTCTCTCTTTCTTTGCCAGCCTCAGAGCTCTGGTTCTCGGCCTTGGATTGCGCGCGAATAAGTTCGAAATAACGCACACAAACACAGCAGGACATACACACATATACATACACGCACATACGTAAACAGATCGACAGAACTTTGACAAAATTAATCGTTCTCTTTGAATGCTCAATCTTTAGTTCACTCTTTTATTCTCTCGTTCTATTTTTTCTTTCATTTTCTCACACCCAGGCACAAATATCTACGCGCGATTTCATTCGCAGCAGCTTTTCCACCCTCCATCATCATTTTGCCCTTATAAACTTAATATTTCCCTGTCGCGGCCTAAATCTCGCGAAAATCCATGACACTTGTCCAAAGTGTTATTTTATCCATTTTTTTTGTGTCTTGCCATTCATTTTAATTTTATTTGCATATCCCATCAATTTTTCCTCTCTTTCTCGTCTATCCTTTTAGTTATCTTCTTTATTCATTAATAATAAATCTCGCAAACATGCATGAATCGCAATATTGCCAATAAATAATTTACTAAGTCTTTTTCGCAATGAACAAACTTCCGCGATTTACATATACATATGTTTATATATTTTTGTATATACGTCGATATATATATGATTTTTTATTTTGTTTTTTTTTTTTTAGTATATATACAACATTATATATAAACATATGTTTACATACATGTGCTCCTTTTTGTGACTCCGTTGGCAGCTCGGCTCATTAACTTGCTTTTCCAGTTGTTTAACACCGAGGAAGAAAGAAAAGGGGCCAAGAGAATATTCATTTTTTGCTAATCGAAATTTTCATCATGGCGAAATTTTCTCTTGGCGAGGTCGTACACATTTCCAGTGTACTCGATACTTTCGTTTTCTTCGTCTATCCTCCGCTCTCTTCGTTTCCGTTATGGCAAATCTTTCGGACGGGCCATTAACGAATTAATCGGCGAAAAATTCCAGCCTTTTTCTCTCTCTCTCTCTCTCTCTCTCTTTCTCTCTTTCTCCCTCTTTCTCTTTCCTTACAATTTCGTTTTTATTTTTTGAGAATGGAGGAGGCGCGTGTATTTATTTATTTATTCTTTGAATAATCTGACAATGGAGCCTGGAGCTGCGGCCCTCGTCGACTCTTCCTTTTCTAATAATATATTATATCTATATATACATATATATATACACACAAAATTTTGTTCTTTGCTTTCTCCGTTCGCTTCGTCTTATTTTTCCTTTTGTTTTCTTTTATTTATTTTTTATTTTTTTTTATTCTCTTTTTCTTCGTTAAATACAACATATATGTATATATATGTATATATAGTATTGTGAAGTTTTATGTCCCGCGAGTCAGTCTTGAGGATCTCCTTTTTTTCCCCGTGCCCCTGAGGACTTGTAGCACCCGAGTTATATTTTTCCTTAATAATTTTCTTCATTTTTTTTCTTCTTCCTTCGTTTGTTGCTTCCTTTCCAACACTTATTTCTTTCATCTTTTCCTCTCAATATTCTTCGTTTTACCGTTTTTCTTTTCTTTTCGTTTTTTTTTTTAAATAATAATAATTTTTTTTTTTTTTCAATTTAAACATTATCTCGGAGTAACCAGCCTCTTCGTGCGACGGTGGCGACAACTTTTTAAAACGAGAACAAGAACGACGAGGAGGACGTTGCTCGAACGTCGACGTACGTCGAAACTTTACTTTTACTCGTTTTCATTCACGTTGTCGTTGGCTATTTAATTATTATTTATTTTTGTTTGTTTGTTTGTTTATTTGTTTGTTTATCTTTCTCTCGTATTTGCTTCTTGTTCTGGTGAAACTTGTTTCTTTTCTTGGCGAAAATGAACGGGGCGTGAAATCCCCTCTTCTTGTTCCATCAGACATGTTGCCGATGATGATTCGTCTCGTCCGCCTCGCACGGTACAACCGTCAAACTCGAAAGATTACTCAAATTCCCACTCGACTCGGAATAACTCGATAACGTTGGCCTCCTCGATGGTGGCACTACTACACCCGGTGTCGAACCACTCGAACTTGGAAATTTTCGAAAAACCCTTAATAACGAGCTACCAGCACTGTGACATCTAACTATACGATCCGGTGGATCCAACAACGCCGAATGACTTCTGTATGGCGGTGGACTCTCACTGTCGAATACAGTCCTGTTCGGAGGTGGTCTCACACACTTTTGGTATATCTCGCTCTCCTGTCATAACACAAAAACACAAACACAAAACAAATTAAATATTGTTATTTCAAGAAAAACAACAAAAAAACATCAAATGTCAACCAAATTTATTTTTTTAAACCAATTTAATCATCGTTTTTATATTATTATTATTAAAACTTTATCATTTTGATTAAAATCATTAACGGGAAACAAATTTATCGTATTTTGCTATTTTTTCGCCAAAAATTGTCGTGAAAAATACGAAATTATCTGTCGTCAATATTTCTCCATGTTCTGAGATAATGGCTCGCACAAGTAATTTTTATATTTACCACCGATTATTTTTCAATTTATCTTCAACGTATTGACCTGGTCAACAAAATCGTCGAGTTGCAAGAAAATTCGTTGTACTGATGAAAATATGAAATTTCATTTATTCAGAACTTAAAAGTGTTTATAAAAGTTGGTAAATATGATGATTGAATAATATTAAAAAATCAATATTTTAATGACAAGAATTACAAAGAATTTTTATTGCATTAAAAATTCGAGGAATTTTTCATCGTTTTTAAATGAAATGAAATACAAATATGATCTATGGGACATTGTAAGTGGTTGTGAAAAAAAAAAGTGTCTGGTAAAGTATCGCATGAAGAAACAAAACAAGAGCAGCTGCTGATCGGGGATTAGGTTACAGAAATATTAGATCTTCGTAAACACGTCGAAGCCACAGAAGCCTGAGATAAAAAAAATGCACGTGATGTGGCGCTAGTAAACATAAACCCGGATCGATTTTTATTCTCGATGTTTTCAAAAATTTGATCTTGTACCGTCCCTTGATTTTGTATTGTCTTTTTTTTTTCTAAATAGCGACACAAAGTGTTATTTGAGGGAAGAGTCATTTAAGAAGCGAGTGAAGGACATACCCATCATTTTTAAGGGATGTTAAAATCGACTTTGTATCGAAAAGAAAAAGCAAAAAAGTTGCAAAATAAAAATCGACAAATAAAATGACATACTCGACGAAATAAATCAAAATTTCAGAAAGTCCAAGAATCAATTCTTCCATTTGTTCTCCTATGTAACGTTTTACCGCGAATTTCAAACATCAGATTTAAAAAATATATATAAATTTAATAATTGTAGAAATTTGATAAAAAATAAAATGAGATAGTACCTGCTCGGGATCGCGAAGATGCAGGGTCGTGTGTGCCCCATAAGGTCTTTCCTCGCCATCGGGAAGTTGCAGCCGTGGGGGAAGATCAAGAGCAAGATCCTGTCGTACACTTCCTGCTCTAATGGCTCGATCTCTGGCTGCTGCGACAATGGCTTCTTGCATGCCATCGCTGCCGTGACCACCGACAACACCGCCGCCACCAGCATTCGGGCTAGAGTCGACCAAACCACCTCCAAGACCTCCGTGACCTCCGTGACCTCCGCTGCCGACCTCCATGCCTGCGCTCACCGACAGCATCTAATTTTTCAAAAACAAATAACCAAACAAACATAATTATTAATCGTTATTTACGTGCAATTGTCATCGAGACGAAGATAAAATTGCGATTAAAAAAAAAAAAAGAAAAAATTATTGTACTTTCAGATAAGATTGAATTTTTTTTTTTTTCATGTTTAAATAATCGTAACCAAAAAAAAACACAAAGCATTTATCGGTATCAATCAATGTCGCAACAGTCGTGTCTCGTTCGTTATTGCGATATTACGACTTTCGACTTTGATCATTTTTACAAATATTACGTGTCACGATGATAATAGACGTATTTTCATTACATTTTACATTCCAACTGAAGAAAATGCAAAAGAGTTTTTAAAATGATAAAATTTGTATCATAATCATTAATGCTGCATTTTTTTATTAATAATAATAGTAATTTTGATTATATGTCAATGTACACTATTCTATTAATAAATCGATAAAAACAACAATAAATATCACGGACGTACTTATAAATAAATAAAAAACTCACACACATACATGGTTTTATTTTCAATTGGCCGAAATAAATTTCAATGAAGGTACGAAATTTTCTGAACAAGAGAAATACTGGACGATTTTACGTCTGCATGGAAAAAAAAGAGAATATCGTACTGTTTTTTATTCGGTATAACAAACATCAAGGATATTTCCGAGTTAAATTGCAAGAGGAACCAGACGAGGGAGAGTTAAAACTTTAAAAGGGGTTGGGCGATGTAGTTTTCAGTTCACGGTACATAACGGTCAAACCGAGGGTTGAATAGGGTTGCAAATGGACACCCACGCGTTCGAGACCGACGATAGACCCCCTCGTGTGTTTTACCACGTACGTAATATTCACTGTGTACTGTTAGGTAGTAAAATATCTCGGACTTTTTACCCCATCCCCGTCCATCTCTCGTTCTATCAGAGAAGTGAGTGAAAAAAGTGTCGAAATTTTACATACACGAGGGTTATCACTGCCTTTAGGGGTAATGAGGGTCACGTAAAAGTTTGCGAAGTTAAAAAAAGCACTCACAAACTGCAACGACAAAAAGGAAATTGACACTCGATCGAATTCGTATTCCGATAAAAAGACTCGCCGTTTTTTAAATTTTCCATTTATTATTATATATGTCGAGGAAATAAATATAAAACTACCTTTTTACTTGATATTTTTTAAATAAGTATTTTAAAGCAAGTTTAAGAAAAGTCATTGAGGGGCTCGAAAAAATTAAAAGATGATCTTTAAACACAAAAATGTTTTTCGTATCAACATATCACTTGATTTTAATTGGTACAAATTGATGTGGAATGAGTGTTGTCGCTATATTTTATAACATTCATAAAGTTCAATGTAAACATTTTCATGAAACTTTAAATGTCTCCAAGACGTTGTTCATAGTGAGAAGTGTCGTAAGGAATGTTAAAAATATGAATTTTTTTTCTCTCTCAATGTCAATTTGAACAATTTATCGTTTCATGCCTTAGCTGACCCTCATTACCCCGAATATTTGTAAAATGAGAATATTTCGTGTCTGCGCATGAAGGGACTCAATGCTGAGTTCTGAAAAATGTTTATCGATCGAGAAAGAGACGATGATGGAAGAATATATTGTAAGTGAGAAAATGAGAAGGTAGAACGACGATGAGTTGGAACGTTTTGTAATACGACATTCGCAGGGCGAGGGCCCTGCGAGCTGGTAAGTCTGGCAGACGAAGAATCGATCCTATCCGCGTTGAGGAAAGACTCGAGGAGTGTAAAACCTTGGTGAGGTCGGTGCACTTCTATTCGACAGACATATATATTAAATCTTCATCGTAAATATAACTATATACAGAGTTGTAACTTCGGTGGCTCTTGAACTATTCAATGAATTCTACCTGCAGTTTGGTTGAGCGATCGGCGTTAAATCAACGAAAATCTCTAAGAAATTCACGTTTATCCACAGCCTTCTCCAAAAGATACGAGAATAATCCTCCAAAATAAATCAATTATTTCATTTATCACTATTATCATTTATGAGACATACGAAAGTGACAATTAAAATTTCATCGAGTTCTAGAACAATCAAATAATTAAACGATCGACAAAAATGCAAAAAATTATTTTTTCGACTGCTTCCAAAATTGGCTGATCTAAATTCGTTGTGTTTGAAAATATGAAAAAAATCTTCGTGTTCCATGTTTTTTTTCTTCTAAAAGTCTTCTGTAAATAATAATTGAATGAAATTTTATCGATCAATCGGCTTGATGATTAATTCAAGGCTGATGATTCAATTGAATGCCTAATTAACCTCAAATGAAAATGAACTGATAACAAAATCGTCGAAAATCAAAGAAAAACGGTGTGTGTAATCGTCAGCTGAAAAATTGATGTTACCCCATACTCGGAAACTAGGGCTTTTACGTCACGAAGAAATGACTGGGAAAAAGATACGGTGCGGGGTTAACCCGAGCTCTCCGGGGACTAAATACCGTTGGCCAATTTTGCCTTTTTTCCTTCTTCTTCGTCCTTCGTTCTTATACGGATCGTGTTTGAAAGTAAACAAAATTTAATCCTATGGGTAAAGCCAGACGGTTGGCGGCATCATGGTTATACATATATACAATATGTGGCCATACAAATTCATGAAAGTGGCCTAATAAGTCGAAAACACGTGCACATGTGTGGACCAAATAAAGCTTGTGGGGTAATGCCGGTCACTTAAGAAACCAAAAACCGTAAAAATCAAAAATAAATCACATTATTATTAAAAAATTAATAAGGCGTTTGTCAACACGATTATTTTTTCCACATGTTCCAAAATTCATACAATTTTTTCATTATATATTTTTTTTATTTCTATATTGGAAAAAAATTTTTTTTTTTTTAAACTTCGTTTTCTCTTGTTGTCGCATAATATAAATTCTAAAGCACGATCACGTATAGCAGACGTATCAATTACGGAAGCACCGAGAGCCGGTCCTCGGATTACAACAGACCGGATTTTTTTTCCAGTCATAATATCCTTTTGCCTGTACGACACGCCGATGAAACGCCACAGTGCCGCGCCTTTTGGTTTATTTTATTTTTTATATTTTCGGTCAAAAAGCCTGAAAATCCTCGGATTTTTTTTAATTCTAAATTTGTCATTGACAAAACGATCGTGCGTGTACTTTGATTAGTGAGCATGCTCGTGATTCCGAAAATGGTTTATTATTCGTTGGAGAAAAAAAAGCAATAAAAAAAATGTATTAAAAATAAAATAAAGATAAGTCAATGGATTTTTGAAAATAAATGTACACGTAAAACACTCACGTGTACGTAAAAACTCAAGTATTTTAGGAACTAGAGAACAATGCAGATTCGTAACTTTATGTAATCGAGTACGATCGACGATGGTATTTTATCGGTTTTATCATTTTCGTCTCGACAGTTCAAACAAATCTACATACATGCGTACACATTGACTTATATTATGAAAAGACACATACGTGTCTATAAATGGCGTAACGGTTGGAAGTAATTCGTATCATAGAAGAGTCTACGAGAGCGTGAAATAGTCAGATGGAAATGTGAGCTTATCTGTCTTTTTCGTAATAAAAGAGATAGAAATAAAAGAGAAAGAGATAAAAGATAATAGTTAATTTGAATTGTTAATTAAAGCTTAGTTTTGACGAGACCGGACGGTTCTATCTCTGACCTGAAATTTCCTAATTGTCTGGAGATGAAGGGAGGCCAGGGAAAGCGGAAAGGGGTGAGTTCGTGACCTTCAGAAATCGACCCAAAGCTTTCTTCCTCTCTCTCCCTCCGCTCTCTGTTCTCTCCGCCGTTGTACGGTGGCGACCCCACGACAGGAAGACTTGTCTGGCTCTAAAACGTCAGCAGGTGCACCAAATATGCATTTCCAACTACCTCTGTTTGGCTTTTTACTTTTTTACCATTTCTTTCTCTCATTTTCCACTGAAGTATAAGGACGTTTTTCGATTGTAATTAACTGTAGTCCAAATAAAAATAAACAATTTCTACTGTCCAGGCAAATGGACGATTGAGATAATGAAAAAAAAGTAGAAACGCTTTCTTGGTTTCCACAAAAGAATGAATCTTCGATGTAGAAGAATGCAAAAAATGTGATGAAAATATCGAAACCTTTTTTGCTTCACCATTTTTCCCATAATAATTAATCCCATAAATAGAAAATTTTTAATTATTCGAATCTGTCAATTTTACTTTATACTGAAAATGTTCGAATTAATAAAATAAGCATGTGAATGTGAATTTCTTGATAATAATAAATGTTCAATAAAAATAAAGAGAAGAGATTTAAATGGAGTTTCGTGTCTTAAACGCTTTGAGCCTGACTCGACCTCCTTAGAGTAGATTTTTCTCGAGGGAGAGACCATACGCAAACCCGGAAGTCTAGTTGTCTCACGGAAATAGTAAAAGGCGCGCCGGCTAATTTTTTTTTTTTTTTTTTTTTTACTCTATCGTGAGAACACGTTCTAACCATTTATATAAATGTGTACTCCGTGTATAGAGTTCCATTTATATACATATATAGAAAATGTACATTGAGGATACAAAGTTTACGCGGATACCATAAAAACGAGTGGAAGTAGGTGAAGAAACGTGTCGTTCGTTTTATGCGATTTCCGGTTGTCGATTGACGAACGTTCAACGAGAAAATTTCAGTGCACTCTCTATGATTTCACGTTGCACAAGCTGGAAAAACGTGACGTAACGTTGGTAGAATTTCGTATTGATTTGACGGTGATAAAAAAAACGTGTATTTTTCAATTTATTGTTAAATTCAAAGCGCCAAAATAGTCAATATATTAATTTAAACAATAATTTCAGTAAAAAAAATTCATCAAATTTTCATTAATTATCGAAAATGACAACAAATAATTGTAATTAAACTCAATTATTCTATCATTTCAAATATTTACTTATATTTTTGACATTCTTTCATATTTTATTGAAAAAAATGGATATTTTATTGAAAAAAATTCAGTAGGACGATATTATTTTAGAAATGAAATTTTAAATTAAATGAAATTTTCTTTAAATGAAAGAAAAATAAGATGTTAATCTTTTCCTACATTGGATTAGCATTGAGTTGGATGATTTTCAAACAAGCACGTTGTTTAGTCTGAGTAAGAACGATAAATAGATGGTTGGATGGAAAATACGATGCAGAAAAATGCAAATTGGTATTTGGGTAACGATGAATCGACTTTATACGGACATGTAATATTGAGTCTGTGTGCATGAATGTGTAAAGAAGTCGTGGTTGACCAGCACGAGGTCTCGTTGTGGTCGATATGGATATAAAAGAAAAAAGAGAAGAAAAAGGCCATAAAGCGCGAACATTCGTTGGTATAGGCGTAGATAAGCAAACGCAGATTGTTTCGCTACTGGCTCGCGACTTATCGGAGTGCTTGCACCGCGACCAAAAAAAAAAAAAGAGAAGAGAGAGAGAGAGAGAGAGAGAAGCTGAGAGCTCATAAAACGTAGAAATATAATAAAGGGGCCGAGGACTCGAGTGAACTGTTGGAACGACGATGAATTACATTATAACAGCATTAAATATAAATATACAAATCTATATATCCGAGTGCATGGTTTTTTAATTCTTTGTTGAGATTCGACCTCCAGAAGTCGCAAAAAAAAATCTCGCATCATGTCACGGCGCGTGTCTGTGATAAATGAAACGTTTCGTTCTCAAGGATGCAAAAAACACAAGACAAAATATTGAAAATAAAAAAGCCAGATCGTTAACTTTGATTTTATTAATTTTTTTTTTTTCACCATCTGACTAAAAATATTGTGTTTGATATGAAGTTTCATCAGGAAGTAAAAAAGTGTATCGAATACCACGTTTTATCGACTTTATTGAGTCGTACAATTTTGAAATATTTTTATTTAATCATTTTTTAAATCATGTATTTATTCTCGAGAAATGGATATTTTTAGTTTTTAGTTTTTCACTCTGAAGTATCGTCACGAATATAGTGAATAAAAATAATAATAAAATAATAAATAGTTTATCGAAGTAACGAGTTTGGACGTCGATTGTGCATGAGTGAAATAACGACGACGACGACGACGACGACGACGCACTTGCGTAACTTCCAGCGCAGCGAGAGAACCGAGAGCTTCCCGTTTGCCGGAGATAAGGCTAACGAGACCCAGATAATAGCGTCGGTAGTCTAGACAGCTAATTACGAAGCGAGAGACGTCCTTTAAAACGCTCTCCTCACGCGCATCACGAGACCGATTGGACGTTATTATACATACTTCTGGATATATATATATATATATATTTATATATTGATCGTGAAGCGTAAAGAATAAAAAGAGAGAAGAGTCGACGACACGTGATCGAAAATATTGAAAAAATAAATAAAAAGGGTATTGAAAATCGTCCGAAGTCAGTGTGTCGACGAAAAAAAAGTAAAACATTAAAATCCCAGACACTTTTTAGATATAAAAAGAAGAATAATAGTAGACGATCTTTGAATCGAAAAAAAAAAAATTAATTCATTCTAAAATGACGATAAAAATAATTACTTTATTATGAATTCGTAATGAAAAAAAAAGGTTTGCTATGATAATACAACGTCAGTGATTAAATATCAATTAGTTTTTACTGGGCTCGTAAAAGTTGAAATTTCGAAAGAATAAACTGGGTCAGGGCAATGGACCAATAACTTTGAAATATCGATTTTACTGCAAAATGTCAGGATCGATTTAATTTTGAGAGGTTTTTTTTTATTTTAATTTTAAGGAGTACAATTAAATACTCTGTTTTATTTATGACACTGAATCCTATGCAAGTCATTATGATTTTATTCCTCGTGTCCTCATCCGCCATTAAATATAATGCAAAGTATCGAAGTAGGGGAAAGGGAGGGAGGAACGAGAGCGATAAGATTTCGCGAGTCTTCTGAGAAGTGTGTCTCGCAAAATGTGAACTTTAAACCAATGGCCAGCAGAATTTTTCTCGTTTCAATGCACTTCGAAGAATCATAGATTGTTATAATAATAATAATAATAATAATAAAATCTTCCAAACGCTCTCAAATCTTATTCAACTTCACTCACTTTCAAATACTTTGTTTTTAATTTCAATTTGTATAAAAGAGAAAAACAAAAAAAATATTGAAAAAAAAAAAAAAAATTAATTCAGTAACTAGAGAATAAAAGAAAAACCGAGAAGAGATTTTTCAAACTATAAAAGATTCGAGATTTTTCTGAACGTTGAGAATAACGCTATTGTCACAAAAATTTCATATTTTTATACTAAAATTCTTTTAAAATGAGCTTTTCGTAGATAATCTAAAAAAAAGCTTTAAAAAAAAAGTTAAGTTGGCCTAAAGAGTGGTTTATTAAAATGTTCGACGTTTACTCCTGGACCCGGCATATTGTAGCATTTATGCAAGTGTCATTTTTGACACATTCCCTAACAAGATTTTTCGAAAAATTTCCATAGAAATGATGATAAAAATTAAAAAAACAAAAATTTATAGCAAAAAATCTTCGTAAACGTGAAAGAAAAAAAAACAGAGAACGAATATAAATGAACGATGATAATGATGAAATATAAAAATTTCTTTCTGTACAGAGTCTGGTGGTCATTTAGGATTCGAGTCTGTGACGCACACTCGACGATTATCGGAGTTGCGGACTCGGTTAACGATCCGCCGCATTTCCTCACCTCGGATCTCTCTTTCTCTCTCTCTCTCTCTTTCTTCTTCTCTCTTTCTATCTCGCCTCATTTACGGTCTTGCGTGTGCAAAAAAAAAAAAGAAAAATGAGCGCGGCATAGACAGACGCATGTTCCTAGTGTGTATGACATATATACAAATAAACACAGACGTACAAGTGCCCCGATAAAGTGTCGTTCGAGTTCTTTGACGAGTTGGTTCGTTGGGAGAGAAATCATCACAAGCGAACATTTTTTTTTCTGTCTCAGTGTTGCACTAAAACAAAACACAACGTCCATAACATTTATTTTTCACATACACACGAGAGCTCATTTGTTGTTATAAACTGTTTGTTTCTTTTTTTCCACTCACTCAGACTTATTAGTGATAAGAATCAACGGAAAAGGAAAAAACAATTTCAGCGTGTGTATATAAATTTTCATAACGATAAAAAAATCGTCGTGAGCCATAATAAATGGAGATGCACGCTCGAGAATGTTTGTTTTTTTGTTTGTATACGTGCGTCCATTCGAGAGTGTGATTGAATGGATTTAGAGCAAATATCGAGCCAAATATTGTTACAATAAAAAACACAACGAAAAATGAATTGAAAATGGTGCAAAGAGGCATGCGATTGAATTTTTTAAAAAATATTACGAATTAGCAATTCATCTTGAGTTCAAAGTTCTCTGTTGACGGTTTTTTAAAACTTTTTTTTTTTAACATCACCTAATTCTCTGATTCGAGGCACAGGGCCGTGCAAGCCGAATGCGTTGGAGTCGTGACATTTAAGTCTGACGTTAACGAAAAAAAAAAAAAAAAACGAAAAAAAAAGTAAAAGAAAAATAAAAGAGCGAGATAAAAAAACGTACGAGCCGAGAGACGAGAGAAGATAAAAAAAAAGAAAAAAGACGACACAGAAGTAAAGAAGTTTATATATCGACCGAGTGTCCGTCGTGGCTGCGGTTGCGGCGTCGTAGTGGCTGAGGTCTCGTCAGGCCGCCAGCCAGACGAGAAAACTGCAGTGAAAGCTCGCGGGGATCGCCGACATTCTGGGCCAGACGGAAGAAACGCGCGCCAGCAACTCGTACAATTATTCGTTATATAGATATACAAATTTATATTTACTTTGTAAAAATAATACATCTTGGATATTTTATTAAAAAAGAAAAAAAAAAGATGTATATAAAAAAACGCGATAGTGTCTCGTAAGCGTGAATGAGAATGAGAAACATTTTTTTTACACCTCGCTAACCCATCTGTCTAATTAATTTATAATTATTTATTCAAGATAATAACTACCCACGGCTTTGACCTTGTCGTTTGTGTTATCAGCTTAATCTTTATTTCATTATCGTTATTAAATTTACAAAGTCATTCAAATAAACATAATAATAGTGTGAATCGTAATGCAATTTGTTAATTACGAATATACGGTTAATGGGTAAGTATATTTTATGTAACGAACATAAATTGACGAACAGAATATATTCTTCGTTTGTTTGTTTTTATATACATAAATATATAAATGTAACATTTTGTGATGAAATTGTGAAAAATACATTTTTCGAGCCTTTTTTCAATCATATGATAATAATCTAATCTAATTTTTTTTTTCCGGATATTTTCAAATTAACTGAAATTGACAAAAATCTATTAAAAATGTGACAAGTTGAGGGGAAATCGAAAAATGAAGTTATTTAAAAAAAAAAAAAAAAAACGAACAGTATTTTTAGACGAAATTGAAATGGAAATCTAATGAACACTATTTCTTATTTCCTTCGTCCCAATTTTTTTCTAAATCCCTGGTTTTTTTTTTTTTTTTTTTTTTTTTATGATATTAAAATCTGTCATTTTTGAGAAAATTGATGTAGCGTAAAAAAAATTGCTGCATCTACGTTTTGTAAATCGAAATAAAAGTGTATGCGGACGAGGCAACAATATACATGCGAATGATACTAATCTTTATCAACGAGAGTAAATATATTTTCTGTTCTTCGTTTTTTTTCTCTCTCTTTCTCTTTCTCTCTATCTGTTTTTCTTTGCTTCTCGCCCATCCCACGTCTTCGGCAAGCAAGTGAACGATTAATCGGCGCTCGAATGACGTCCGTGACTATTTTAATGATAACGAGAGATTTGCGACACACAAACACATTCACACGATCTCCGATAGTATCCATCACGATATTTCTATTTTTAATATCGATACGAAACGTCATTTGTCAAAATTAATATTTTACAAGTAAAAAGAAAAAAAAACTTAATCTTCTTTCAAAAATGGAACATATTTCCAATACTTTTATTCGCAATATTATTTGATTATTGTTGTTTCCCAATGAGACATTTAAAAAATTGCTCAACTATCAAAAATGTCAAATTTTTTAAATCATTGTTACTCAAATTTTAAATTATTCCCTCTAAAATATTTATCGAATTATTTTCAGATGATTTTTCAATAAAAAACCACAAAAATCATAATCCCAAAAAAATACGAACGATTATCAAAATTCTCGAATAATAATTCATCATTAAATTATCATAATTTAACATTTTTAAAATAACGAATGAAAATCGTTAATTTTTTTTATTTTTGCCAATTCATCAAAATGAATATTGTTGCAAATATCGTTGATTGGGTCAAAAGAATAAGTCCAATAATTTAGTGAATATTTTAAAGAATCCAAAGAAAAAGAGATGCAAAAAGTGTGAAAGTTATTATTAAAAAAAAAAAACGAAATTATATTCATGAATTTATGATAATAATTATAATTATTTTAATTACGGTTGAATATGGCTAATTATTATTATGTTTTTTTCGATTTTTGACATCAAGCGTTTGGCGTTTTGGTGCAACGGCAGTAGCAGCTGACGGATCTTTCGTCCTGTACTTTCGTTGCACGAGTATATGGAATTTACTATAGTGCAGAATTTCCGTGGATTTATATACATTTATATACGTCTATATATTACGTGCATTTAATGAATATATATATATAAATATATATATATATCGTATAGCCATTATATGTATATATATATACAAATATATAATGCGTGGTTACGAGGCCGAGAGAGCTCACCCTCGCCCCCGGTCTCGACCAGCAAGTATGTCTGGCCGGGTACACTCAACGTCAAAAGTTTCCGATGCAGAGTAAATTTATTGTGCTCGTAAAAAAGGGAAGAGAAAAAAAAACGAAAATGAAAAAAAAGGTGTATAAAGACTCCGAAGACATCGGAGGGGTTGAGGGAGAAAAAAAATGGGAGCCAAGAGTCGAGAGCTCGTCAGCCAAGAATCGAGATAGAAACGCCCGTCCTACGAACTGGTTTGTACGAACAAATATTCTCAAAGTACTACCGGACTGGGCACAGGTGCCTCACGTCCGGCACGACGAAAAACAAATGACAGAAAGAAGAGAGATATTGAAAAAAATAAACCTGAAAAATCATCCCCTTATGTCCTTATTTATTTATTTTTATTATTTTTCTATTCTATGCCTTTTAATTGCTATCGATAAATCACTCGCGGATATGGGGCGACCTTTCTGCACAAATAAATAGTCATATACATCGACAAGTTAACCTGACGTCCTACAAAGTGCGTGTAGGCACGCCAAAGACTTGAGAGCGAGAAATTTTCTCTCGCACGACCTTTTGCATCACAGGTGTGTTGTGCAATTTTGTTTTTTTTCTCTCTTTTACATTTTTGTGCATAAGAATGACTCGAAACGTCGAACGATCGCTGGGGCGAGTGATTTCGAGAGATTTGCAGATGTTGGATTATTTTTTGAAGGATTCCTTTCGTTTATGACTGTCATAAATTATTGTGACACTTGACATTTCTTTGTGGCTCATTTTTTTTCGTACCGTTTTAATTTTCGTAATTTCTTGTGGGATATTCATCATTGTGGGGTAATACATCGTGGTTTTTTAGATTTTTTTTTTTTATTGTGAAACTCGACTTTCGATGACCTTGGGATATACGATTTTTTTCGTGTACATCAACGAGAATTCAACATCGAGAAAATCCAACTTTTTTCCATTTTTTTTTTCGGATCGAATTGTTGTTTTATATTAATTATCAAAAAATAATTAATTGTAGCTTTGACTTTGGTCTTCGCATCAGAATCTATCAATAAATTGCGAAAGTTGCGAGTTTCGTGTGGAAAATATTTTGTTTTATGTGTCAAAAGTATTCTTTTTACTCAATCAAGTTCTTTTTTCGTGAAATATTCAATGATTTAATTCCTCGCTTGGTTTCGGACTTGTATTTATTTTTCCTACTGTCACTTTTGTAAAGATTGACAAAAAATGTCACATTTGTGCTTGAATTAAATACGATTTTTCGTCGACGAAAAAAGAACCAAATATTTCGAGGGTCGTCTTGGATGTGTCGTAAAATAATTGGATTCGTTGATTCGAATTTATTGTTGTTTGGAAATCACTTGTGCGTTCATAAGTACACAAATAAAATTTGGGAAAACGTACCACAAGGGCCATGTCGTGGGGTTTAGATGCCTGAACGTGGAGTATACGGGCTCCTAACTCGAGAAGCTTCCTTCTCAACTGTTTCACGGAGACGCCGAGCGTCTGCATGCAGCGACGCCGCAGCTTCATTTGAACGACGACGACGCCAGGTTGCCGACGAACTTGGAAAACCACCGACCGTCAGCTGTCAAGCTGGCATAACGCTGACTCTCTCTCTCTCTCTTTCTCACTGGTTCGTTCTTTCACCTCGCGCACAGCTAAATTTTTCAATTTTCGACAATTCTCCACTTTTTTATAAATTCCTTCGTAATTACTATTAATCCGATAAACTCGTCAAATTTCACAATGAAAGTTAAACGAAAAACGAAAGAGGAAATAAAAAAAATAAGATCGAACGATACTTTGTTAAGAAAAATGGAATTCCTCGTTCGATTATTCGATATTTATAATACTTTTTGTATTTTTGAAAACTGTATGGCGCACTTCACTTCACTGAATCAATATAAATGACTAAAAACTCCCGAAATAAATGATAACGTCGATAGAACTTATTATCATTGTCACTCGAAACACAATCGTTTTAAAAAAATATAAATATTTATTAATCGCGACGAGCACGACAGTGATTTGTTGTATTTAACTCGGATTCGGCGTTTTTCGAAGTAGAAGGAGATTCGTTTGCGTTCTGTGCCGTTGCACAGGTTTAACTTGACTGAAAGGCCTCGGCGCGCGTCTCGCGACGCTCCAATCCACGTTTGCTTTCCCCACAATGCAATATATCCCCCACCCTTTTTGTATGCCAGCGCTCTCCTCTGTTCGTGTTCGTTCTGTCTCGCTCTAATACTCGTACTTCTCTATCCCTCGTGCATGTTCTTCCTATGCGCTCGCGCTCTTTCGTTTTACTTATCCCCTCTTCCTCGTCGTAAACTTCATTCGATCTCTTTCGCTCTCACGATCGTGTTGAATTACGAGGGGCGCAGTATGCGTTCGCGGGGGGAGGGGGGAACGAACAGCAGTGCTCACTGCGCTGCGATGTTCTATCGAGTCAGTCGTCAGTCATAGACAGGCGAATACGTCTCGATCGACCCAAGTGTCTCTTCACTGTCCAAAGTCCTGCTTCAAGGTCTGACACTTTCGCAGTCTGTTTTTTTTTCTTTTTTTTTTCAATTTACTTTCTTTCTATTGTATTCCTCCTCATGCTATGTGTGTATATCAATGTGTTTCTATATACAGCGTAGAGATAAGTTCACAAATTCTTCTTTAATCTATAGCCTGAATTTTATAAATAGATTTTACAACACATGCGTTATAAAATTGAAACGCGTATTTTTTTTACGCTACACTCCCGATTGACTGATAAATATTCTTGTCCTTAAAATCTCTCTATGATTTATAATCAATACTTTATTCCCAAGGTTCATTACCCTCTCACGAAACATCGAATAAACCTATTGACACTTTTCGAAATTCAAACCCCGCACCTTCCGAATTACGCATTATATGGAATTGAAAACGATTTAACGGAATATTTGTTTTTATTCGAATGAGTTTTCTATTTCGTATTAGGTTTTTCGACACGGTGGGAACGTCCCGACTATTACGAAGTCTCGGGCGACACTCCCGTCTCCAACAACCTCGTTCTCTGTCTCCTCTCTTTCTCGCTTTTATATTTTGTCTCTCTCAAGTCTGTAGAGCTACGTTGCAACAACTGTCTCTCGCGTAATCGCGTGGCCTCGTCGTTTTGTTCGACTGTTCGTGTTCATTATCACGAGCGACCTTCTCTCTTTCGTTTCTCAATTTGTAAGTTTTTTTGCGCTCAATTATTCTCAACCTCATTTTTTTTTACGTTTTTTCATACAGTTGGCCTTAGTAACGATTGAAGAAATACGTTTTTATTGGGATTTGAAAAATATTATACGTGATAATGACGATAATAAAATTGCTGTAAAACGAGTTCCATACACTCGCTCATTCTACGTCACTTGCTTTTTCAGTGACAAATTCACGAATGTAAACCAAGCATTAATGATAAGTGTGGGGGGAAACGAGAGATTCGAAAACTATTTGACGAATACAAGGAGAATCAAGGGGGGGCTTCTTTCACGCGTCAAGTCCAGTAGCAGACTGATAATCGTACAGTGGCTACGAGACACCGCACCAATACATCTCTCGTCTCTTTCTATCTCATGCCTTTTTTCTCTGCTTCTGCGCAATCTACAGGACCTCTACAGGAGAGAGAGAAGTCTCTCTCTCTCTTTCTTTCTCTCTCTGTCCCTCTTACGCGTGCTTATGAAGCAGTGACCACTTCAGCTTGTACTCTACTCCTTATACCCGGCCACGAAGTGGACCAATGTTCCCTCGTACCGCAGAGGCGCTAGCGTCGCTGCCTGCGATCTCCTCCGCCCACAAGCGACACTGCTGCCTCTATCGGCCAACCAGCCAACTTCTCGGACGCCCGAGCGACGCGCTGCTTTAGGGCGAATGCACAATAGAAAAAGAAAAAATATGAAAAAGAAGAGAAACATGTCAACCTGCCTTTATTTCTTTAACTATAATAGTTAGTCCAAAAGTGTTTACGAAAAATTGTTAATTGTTGAATATTTTATGATTTTTCTCACGAAGCATACGATCTTTTTTCGAATTTTATTTGTTTTCAAAATTATATAAATTGTTTGGAAATATTGCTAAGCCCTTTAGGTAGAAAGCAATTTTAGTTGGTGAGTGTGTCAGTTTACAGACGTCCATACGAAGTGCGAGGTTCTTTCGGCTTTTGCCGGGTTGCGTTTGTGAACGAGAGCCTCTCGATCTTCGTGATCGAGTGCACCGGCACGAAATGTCCAGCGGAAAAGAGAGAAAGGGAGAGGAGAAGGCGCACGGCAAGAGCGAGGAAGATGGACCGCAAAGAGTTGTTTGCGTGAATCCAACAGAAACGCGGAGATGCGGAACGCCGTTCAATGACCGCTGTTGTGTTCGTTAACTTTTGGTTTTGCGTTCAATAAAAGGTTTTTATGCATTTTTTCATATATTTTCTTCACTTTTTTATTAGCTTACATTTATTTGATATTTACGATGTTTAAGGATACGGATAGATAAACACATAAAATGTGATTGAAAAATTTGATGCGTTGCTTGCTTCGTTTTTCTTAACCTCAAAAGAATAAATAAAACAGAAAGCATTTTCGTTGCGCAAACACGTGAACGCCCCAAAAAATTGGTACAAACGTCGATTATAAAGTTGGTCGAGCGAAAGAAAAGGTGCAGCAATGCGGCAACCAAAATAATCAGAGCGAGATTAATACGTAGGGAAATTGATCGACAGAGATAAAATATTTTCATAATTTATTTTAACACAATTCCTCGTAAATGTAAATTCAAATACGTGACGTAAGGAAATTTGACTTTCTACTATTTTCCTAAATTATTCTAAATCAGTGCAATTGTTTCCATATTTACGAATTGAGGTCATAAAAAAAGAAACAACGATTATTCAGACATTTTAATCGTACATTGCAGTTTTTTCTTTTTAATGGCTCTTAAATTATCGTCGGTATCGCCACCCGTTCTTCGCCAAGTGTTTCGAGCTCGGAATTACGAACAAGTCGATAAGAACACGTGCGTCTGCGATATCATTATCATGTACATGGAGTTTCTAGGAAATTATTTCTCGTGCCCGCATCGCAATACGATTGTCTTGTTGCGTTTTTTTTCTTCTCTTTTTCTTTCTTTTTCTTTTTATCTTTTTTTTTGCTGTTACGAGAATGGCCACAGTCTATATCTTCCTCGCTCGTTTTCTACCAGTTATTATTATTTAGTCTGATGAGGATATTAGCAAGTTTTCGAGACACGTCATTAAGTTCTCGCTGCCTTGTGCAATTCAATTGTGCACGGCATTTCATTGTAATGCGACCTGAATTGCGCAGATTTTTTTTTTTTCTTACATTTTTTTCCTTTTTCCTCGTCGTTTTCGTTTTATTCATTTTTTTTTCTCTTTCATCACGGTCGACGCGTCGCTGTGATCAGCAAATCGACTCACTCGTATCAACCGTAATCGCGATAAGCACACATCAATGATGAACGACTGTTCGAATAATAGATTTCGTATCGACACTTTCTCCAGTACATCTTCAGACTTTGAGCGTTAAAAATAGACGAAATGATAATTTTTTTTCGTCTACATCTTTAGTTTCATTTGTGTTTCAATCCTTTTCGATCAGCCTTCGCTCATTGAAATTTCGCTAATAACACAATATCTTTTTTCAAAAAATCCAGTTCTACAAAATGGCCACTCACGGAATTTGATAAAATTTGGTATTTAATGCTATTTTAGTAGTCGTTTCAAGTTTTTATTAGGCAACCGAAAAATGCGACGAGCTTGCCACTCGCGAGCACACCGCTCTGTTCTCGATATGAAAGCCCAGAACCGTCAGCATCGCACAGTCGTTCCGCGCGCGCACACATACGCCTGTTGACCTTCCCTCGGCCAAGGTCGTTGCTCGTCGAACAGCCACGCGATCGTTTCGACGCCAGACTGTTTTGACGACGGTCTGCCGAGGCAAGAGCATGTCGACTGTGTGTCTTCTCTCCTCGTCTAATATGTACTCGCTTTTAAATTTCATCGGCACATATTACGACTACTACCGTTCGTTTATATCCTTTATTTTTTCATTATTTCCCAAAACTTTTAATCGTTAACGATTTTTATCATTTTTTTTCACAACATTTTTATTATTATTGTTCGTAAAAGTTGTTTTTAACGTGGACAACGTTGAAAAGAATAAAAATGATGATAATAAATGGTACGATATGATCAAAAAAATTCTTATGGAAAAAACCTTTCGGGATTATTTTGCTATTTTTTCAACGATTGCGCTACTATTTCAACGACGAGTACCGAGTTTTTTGCTTCCACGTGGTCCCTGGGACATCGATGAATATAAAAAATATATAAACAATAATTATTTATTAACTAATTATTTTTTTTTACTACTATGAACATTGAAATGTCAATTTTCGTTGAAAAAAATGTTGTTCCACGTTTCGAGCTTTTGTTTTCGGTTGAAAAGATGAAAATATGTTGCGAAAAGTTTGGGTTTGTTTGGGCACAAAAGAATATTTTGCATGGTCAAGCGGTCACCGATCCAAGTATTGTCTAATGTTGGATCGTTATAATCGAGGCTCTCGAACAAATAATAAAAATGAGTGAATACGTTGGAAATACTATTATGAAGTTGGAAACAGTGGAATAAAAATCCTCGAGTCCAAGGACGAAATGATATTGATTTTCTTGACATTGAGACAAAAAGCATGAGAATAATGACGTGAAGTTTAATGGCAAATGTATGTTTCGAGACGAAATTGAGAAAGGAAAGAAAAAATAATCGAATAATGCAACAGGTAAAATAAGAGAATGTCACAAAGTGAAAATCGAAAAGAAAAGTTGAGTCGATCGCGATCTTTATCAGAGAATTCTACACTTTGAGACAAGTTCGTCGTCCGGATAGGACGAAACGTAACACCAGAAGAGCGTGAGGCAGAAAGAAAGAGAAAGAGAGGGAGAGAGAGAGAGAGAGAAAATAAGATAGTAAGGGAGACAAGGATGTTACCGTCGTACGAGCAAACGGTAAAGCGTCGTCGTAGCCGTCGACGTTGACGTCGTTGTCGGAAACGCGTTTGTGTGCGCGCCGTCTAGACGGGAGGTTGTTGGGGCCCGAACAGTGGAGTGAAAAAGAGATAGGATAAGGGATAGAGAGCAAACGAGAGGGAGAGAGAAAGAGAGAAAGAGATAGAGAGAGAGAGAGAGAGAGAAGGAGAAAGGAGATCGCGAGCACAAGGGATTGGGAAGAAGAGAGTGTTGGGGTGAATGAGGACGAGGCAGAAGAGCAGGGATAGTGGAGGAGGACGACGGGAGACGCGAAAACCTCGAGGGTTATGGGGGGAAGAAGGGTGGGAGGGAGGGAGGGTAGGGATTTAGAAGTGGCGATCGAGGGACTCTTCATCCAAATATATACATGTATACAAAGCGAATAAGGAATATATGTAGAGAGGAAAAGAGAGATGTTCGAAGGAACTCAAAGTTCAAAAGAGAGAGAGAGAGAGAGAGAGAGAGAGAGAAATAGAATGTAAAGAGAAAGAGAGAAAGGGCAAGAAGAGGTTAAGATCAGTCGGAGTGTATAGAGATGCAGATAAACCAAGCAAAATAGGAAGGTAAGAGAGCGAAAGAGAGAGTTAGAGAGGGAGATAAGATTTTAACACGGATACAGAGAGAAAAGGAGACGAAATTTGAAGAGAGATTGCACACGCTTGCGATATAAGGTATTAGCAACTAAGTATGTGGGAGAGTCTTTGGAAGTAAGAAAGAAAAAGACAGCGAAAGAGGGAGATAAAAATAGAGAAATAAATTGTAGTGGGGGAGTCATGATAAGCGGTTATCATATCTCAGTGCCGGATTGCAGTTTGCAGTCTCATGGTTCAGCTTCCACCAAACTCTTTCCTCTCGGTCCTTAGTCTTCTCTTTATTCTTCATATACACCTTCTAATTCTCATCGTTTCTTGCTTCTCTTAACTCCGTCTTTCGCTCATTAAGAAATCATTATAGAAGGTTATTTTTCTCAACCGGAAATTGAGTCATTAATTAAAGGGCTTCATTAAAAACAGGTGCAAATTAAATTGATAGTCGTTCATGCAAATTTATTTCTTTGAAGATTATCAGGAAGTTATATCGCAGACAAACGTACTCTAAATTCTCATTCCACTGATATTTTCATATTAAAAATGTACTTCAAATTCCAAGATGATTAAAAAATAAAATAAAAAGTGCATGAAAATAAAACTAATTAACATTTTTTTAGCGGCCTTGGAACAATTGTACAAATAAACTGTTAAAGTTTCATCAACTTCATAGCATTTTTGACACATGTTTCAAAGATCCTTAAATTGAAAATCATCGATTCAATCATCAGACACTGTTTGCTTCGTGCAGTCGCCTTTTTTTTGTCATATGATATTTCATTTTGATGTTACACTTTAAATTAAATGGAATAATTGAAAAAATAGAACGTTAAAAATAATGTGAGTTTCTTTACTTTATTTCTTTTTTTTTCGCTTTCGTTTTCTTATCGTTCGATAGACGCACTCGAGTGCATTTATTGTAAAATTTATTATCTTATTGAGTACCGGATCCAAGATTTATAATCGATTACTGATTTTTATCTTCGTCCTATATATCGTTGTGCCTTCGAAACGATTTTTTAATAATGTGTTTGATGCACATATTTATAACAGACTGGGTCTTCGTTATCGTCACGTCGGTTTTCGTATCGTTGTTATTTTTTATGTCTCGTGGTGTGTGTGTGTGTACTCAAACTATCTGCGAAATTTGATAAAATTGTCTGCTCGAGATTGACCATGAATGTCTCATCGTCAACGTCATTTTCAGTTCGAATATTTCGCCATAAGATATTTATATATATTTATTATTGATTTTCACGTTCTCATTAGATTAGTCATTCAAAAAATAGGAAAAAAATTAATAAAAATGAACAGAAAATATGATAAAATATAACGAATTTTATTTCCTGATAAAAACCATGTTGAATTTCCTATAGTTTTTCACTTAATTAATAAACCATTTTAATGAAATACGTAAATGAAATAAAAGTTGATAGAAATTAAATGATGTCATGGCTTTGTTGACCCGGAATGCTCTTTTTTTATTATTATTTTTTCGTGAGAAAGAAGGAGAGAAAGAGTCGAATGAGAAATAAGAGAGAAAGAAAGAAGTGGTATAGATCGACCAGACGTTTCTCCCTTTCTCTGTCTTCTGTAAAACCGAGGACTAACATTGCGGAACAGACCAGAGACTATAAGGGAGGAGAGAGAACACGCGGAAATGGAGATTATGCAGCGAGAGAACGTCTGGTAAAACGAGAGAGACAGAGAGAATAAGAAACAGTAGAAGGAGGAAAACGAAAGAGAGAGAGAGAGAGAGAAAGAGAAAGAGAGCGAGAGAGAAATCGCCTCGGGTATGTCTGGCTCGAGTAAAACATGATCCGCAGTAGAGAGAGGCCAGAGAGAGAGAGAGAGAGAGAGAAAGAGCCCTAGAATCGACCATTTCCACTGGCAGTACCACGACCATTTGAATATACAGGAATTTCCAAAAATCTCCGGCCAAAAAAAAATCCTAATTCTTCAATTCGATAGATCGTGAAATTCCAAAGCGAAAAGTATTCTTCCCTTTTTTTCCTTAGACGCTTCGTTCACTAAACATAAAGAAATTTCTATCAGGGTCAATGAAGTTGAAGAACGCGTTCTCCCACTTGACGTTTTAAACGTCAACTCACATGTATTTGGTTCTCATTTAATTCTTTGATATTTCGTCAACGATTAGTCGCAAAAATCATATAAAAACGTCTTTCTTTTTGGTACAAAATGTCTTCATTTTTTGCTCAACGTGTTTTTTCAATTTTGAAACGAACTGTATAGCAGTCCTCACCCCCCCCCACCCCCCCTCCCGCCGCCTTTCGCTTTTGCCAGTGTCCCAACGCACCGTTCAAACTAACCAGCAACCATCGCGAGACTGACCCTCACCCCTCACCATGTCTGGGCAGGGATGCGACCCGACGATTTTGTTTCAGACACCCACCACTTTTTTCCTCCCATCCCTCCCTCCCTTTTCCGCCCCTATTTCGCTCTCGTACGTGCTGCGGACGAGCTCGCGAATGACAACAAGCCGCTTCACGACACCCATGAGACCGATACGTTATACACCCGATTCACCAGGCCCGAAAACGAGCCAACCACGTTTCACAGATTATTTTATACCCTCGTAACGGATCCCCCAATATTTCGATCTTACATATGTGCATTGAAACTCGTATCAATTTTTTACATGCTTCTAAATTGAATTTAAACTATTCGATGTTTTATTCATTTCGTAAAGTTAAGCAAAACCATTTTTATCAGTTTTTATTCACATTTTCAATAATTTAATTCAAATTTACAATTATTTTTAGTTTTTTATACGTTTTTTATATAGAAATGTTTTCTTTTTGTTTTTTTTTTTCCATTATTCGTGTCTTCCAAACGATTATTATGGCTGTAGGATAATTTAATGGAGTTTTAATATTTATTTGATTTATTCAAGTTTTTTTTAATATTTTTCAATTGTTATTTTTGTCCTCACAAACGAGCCTTATTTCCATAAAGATGGAGTATCAATGATCGTTGTAATTGTTCGTCAAGTTTTCTTCCCCCTCTGTTTTATTCCCCATTCTATTTTTTTTTTTTTTTTCTTTACTCGTGTTTCTACACCCTCGTCGTCGAGCTTCTTTCTCTATCGTCGTCTCCCTCGCTCACCCTCTCTGCTTTTCCATTTATCGGTCGATCGTACTAATTAATTGAGCCGCGACCTGAAACTCGACCCAATTTTCTACCAGTCTCTCGTGAGAATCAATGGTCGTTTCGATCGACTTCTCTCTTTCTCTCTCAACTTTTATCTTCTTCCAGTCCATTAACTATTGTTTTTTTCTCTTTTCATTCATTATGAAGAATCAAAATAACGAAGAGAATCAAATTCTATGAAAGAAGTCTTCGATTTTTTTTCTCAATTTATTAAATTTGTTTTTTTTTGTTGTTGTCATTATTTAACAAATTGTTTATCCCAGACGACCTAAAATCATTTGTCGTTCATTGAAATTACAAAATACAAATTTTTTAGCCAGCTTTCATTATCGATTAAAAATTCATTCAATTATTTTATATCCACCAAATCATTTTTGATAGAACTTTCGAAAGAAACAGATTATTTGAATCATTAACACAAAATTTGTAATTATTTGGTAAATATTTTTAAAGCCCTTTTTTAAAACCATTTAGGATAGATGTTTTTTTTTCTTTGCATCTCACAATCTCCACGTCGTAACGTTATACGAGAGAAGTCTTGACGATGTCTCAACCCTATTTACGTACGTGAATATTCTACATTGCGAGAGTCAGGCACGTTCTCGTTTGGTATACCGTATCAGAGGCCTCTATCTTCAGGATTTCCGTGACTCCTGTGGGAGACGTCGAGTATGTACTATCATGCACACGAATACTTGACGTTTACACACACACACCCACACACACACATATATATAAATATAACCGATCATATATACAGGAAAAGATAAGGGAAACGAGGTTGATGATGAAATGAGAGAAAGAGAGAGAGAGAGAGTGAGATGAAAAAATCGTTATATATATATTTTATATATCTATCTATATATTAAAATATAAATAAAATAGACAACTTCTCGAGTTACGTGAACGTGATAGAGATCGAGTATCAGTACACTCATGTATATTGCAAAAAAAAAAATATTGGAAGAAATTAATCTTGAATAATTGGTAACAACTGTTTGGAAATTTTTTTCGTTATCGAGAGAGCGAGATAAAGAGAGAGAGAGAGAGAGAGAGAGAGAGAGAGAGAGAGAGAGAGAGAGAGAGAGGGATAAAGTGGGGGAATAAGGGTCGAAGGAATAGAAGTCGATGAAGATTGCGTGGTTTCAGTTGAACAGATATTTTTTTGTGTTTGTGTGTATGTGTGAGTGTTGAGTGCAGTCGCATCGAGTCTTCTACTGCACTGGACACCGTTTGCACATCTCTGCAGGTCTTTGCTCTTCTTTTTTTTCTATCGTGGCTTTTCTCACCGTCGTTTCTTCTTTTTCTTCCTCTCCTTCCCTTTTTTTCTCTCTCTCTCTCTCTCTCTTTCTCTTTCCTTCGCTCGATCATCCTCACTTCGTCTTTCTCATGCTTATTTCTTTTTTAATTTTATTCTCTCGCTCCACTCGCGTATATACGAGAGAAGAAACGCCGCGGACTGCTCTTTCGTTCTCTACCCCCTTCAGGGTGACCGACCTCTCTCGCGCGCTCCAAGCTTCCCTCGCCGCAGCTTCTCTTCGACGTTTTATTCGAGAACCGGACCGTGAGCTCGACTCGAACCTCTCGATACTTACAACACAACACACACATTTCTTTATATTCTCTCAACCCAAAAATTCTCTCGATCTAACAAATTCCAAAAAATATCAATCAACACGACCTTCATTCATCTATTTTTTCCAAAATTCCTTTTTTACCAATCATCCTCATGTTTTTTATTAAACAGTTTAATAAAAATAAACTCATTACAGTTCTGCAGAGACAATTCTAACTAGACGAGAGCCAATTCTTTTAAACTACAAATTAAATTTACCATTTTTCTCAAATTTTTTATCCTTTTTATTTAATTTCGTAAAATTCGTTCAAAATCTCTCGCAACACTAATAAAATCTATAAGTCGAAACAATATTCTGACATCTTTGATTATGTGAGTTTGTGTTATTTTTCGTGAGTTACTGTCAAGTTGTATTCCAAATTAATTTAAAAAACTCATTCATAAATCTACCAGAGACCGCGTGAGAACCAAAAATCCGGGTATTTGTTGTAAAAATAATAGTTTAATAATGAAAGAAATAGAGTTGAATGAATGAAGAATAATTTATTTGGTAATTCATAAAAAGAATAATTATCAATATTTTATTAAAAGAATATATCAACTAAGAATGAAGAATAATTCTTTAAAAAGAATGAAAAGTTGCAGTAATGAAAAATCAGAGTAAAAAAGAAAAAGAGTTGGGCCAACGTGCAAGTCGTCTTATGGCTCTAGCGGTCAGTAAAAAATTAAGCGGTAGAAAAAAAAAGTCGAAATAGGGAGAAAAATAAAAAACAAATAAAAAATTTATAAAAAGTAAAATAAATCAAGGAATAAATAAATCAAAGTATAAAATATTTGCATAAAATCGACGAATATAGTTAAATAAATGTAAATAATAAATAAATATAGAAAATAAAAAATAAAAATATATCTTCATGGATGCAGCGAAGTAAAAGCACGATGCACTCTCCTTGGTTTTGATGCACTCGGGTACGTAACCCTCGATCGCATGCATTCACCTTGTATCGACTCGAATGTGCAGGACGTGTGTCGTCGTACCTCTGGAAACTTCTCTCTTTCGTTCATCTCAAGCGGCGTATTCACACGCACACAGGCACTGATATGTATACGTGAATAATTATATATGTGTATAAATAAATACGTATATATATATAGCGTCCGGTATATAGGCTCGAGAAAAAGAGCGCGATCGGCAAAAGCGAGAAGACGAGAACACCCGAGAGATCCGGTTGGGATATAATATCGTATCGTATTAACCCTAGTCGCGGTTTACTGAACTCTTGGTCACTCGATCCATTAATCAAGCGCGTAACTCTTTTCTCACCCCTCGTAGATGGGAGTGAAAAGAAAATAAACCGAAAGAAAAAAACAAAACATATGAATAAAAAATGTTTAAATGTGTTCCAATTAAGAAAAAAAAGGAAAAAAAAATACAGAAACTTACGTACGTTTGGTAAAAAATTTCGGGCTATAATTTCGAAATTTCTCAACAGATTTCATTATTGTTGTCTCTCAATTATAAAGAAAAACATACGTCGAAATTATTTTGAAAAAAATGAAAAATTTTGATCGTTCAGTTTCGGAGATACAGCGACATGTATTTTGACATGTGAAAGATGATTATTTCTTAAAATCGAATCTTGATACACAGAAATTTTTTTCTGAAAGATTAAACCTTTTTATGTTTCTACATATCGTTACAATTCTGACGAAAAATTGCACCCCTCAGAAGTAAAAAAGAACACAGAGAAAAATGATTGTATAAAAAATATTAAAAAAAAGTTTACGACTCCAAAGTTAGGCATCAGACAGATTTGTTTTTTTTTTTTTCGTTCAGCATTAAGAAGGTAAGGTCAGTGAGACTCTACGTGTTTCGACTGTATATCCATTGATTATGGAATTCCTCATATAAATATATATATATATAAACGCATATCTAGCGTAATGCGTGTCTGGTTTATACATGGAACGTTAAGAAAAAGAACGATAAGTTGAAAAAGTGTATATATACAATGATGAAGAGATAGAGAGGCAAGGAGGTGAGAAAGGAAAGCGTGAAGAGACGAAATGAAATTATGCTCGCGATTTAACGTTGGGTCACGTACATATACAGCACATATATACAGTTCTCCATAACATACACATGTGTGTATATATATTTATGTAGCCATAAATATATATAAATAAATATATATATATAAATATAAATATTTATATGCAAAGCCGAGGGGCACGAGCCTCGTAGGATTGAGGACGAACCGGGAACGAGACGTGCTACATATCGAAGCATGTCGCGCAAAGTATGAAGAGGAAAGAAAAGAGAAAGAAAGAAAGAGAGAAAGATGAGAGAGGAAGGCGGGGTAACACCAACGACTCGACTTACGTAGGCAGACAGAGAGAAAGAGGAATGAATCGGACCACCGTCTAGCCACTGTCTGGCTTTGCTTCGAATAATATAAATATATATATATATGTTTATATTTATATATGTGTTTGTGTAAACCTATAACGAGGATTGCGGTAAGCGGATGAGTCATTAGAGAGAGGCTAACGGACGGAGGATGAAGAGCTAAAGGGGAAAGAATAAGTTGGGAGAAAGAGAACGAGAGGACCAAAACAGCTTACAACTGTTTGGACGATAACAAGATATTGCATCCATGTACAAACACACTTGCTACGTTCTTCACATATGTTTTTCTGTGTTTATTATTGAAGTGCGAATAAAAATTTACTTGAATTTGAAAATTGTCCTATTATCACTGGAGACTATTTAAATTCAAGTTTTTTATCCTTTAGAAAAGTCTTTCTATTTATTTAACAAATTGAAAATACTTTTGAAACTTATGACACGTTGTTGGCTTTAATGAATTGCAGTTTATTCGGTTTTTTTTGTTTTTAATTGAAATAACGTTTTATCTTTTAATTTATTTTCCTTGTAAAATTGTATCGTTGAAAAATAAATGAGAATGAAAATATGATTGAAATTCTAAAAGATAAAATAAAACTAATGATGAAAAACAAACGATTGATGAGTCATGAAGAAGAACGTTAAGACTGAAGTGTAAATTTCCTCGGCGCGATAATCCTCCTATCATTATATACGATCGTTATACTATTATTGTCGTACGTCGGCGAGCAAAGGATCGGAAAATTTTCAAGGAAGTTAACAGCGTCTGTGTATCGTCGCTGTTAGAAGAAAAAATAAAAAATAAAGAAAATTAAACTCGCACGATCCTTGAGACGGTGTAGCGATTTTTCAGGAAATTGCGTAATCGTCTAGACTAGACGACACACAATTTTATCGCTCTTATCACAAGCGGCCGACCAAGGTTGACTCATCGAGCATTATCCTTCTCTCTCTCTCTCTCTTTCTCTCGCGATGTTTCTTTTTTCTTTTTTTTTTTTAATCTCGTACGAAGGCGGGATAAGAGCACTGAATAATTCCTCGCATGTGAAGCTGCAATGAGCTATCGGAAAAATAACTCACGAATAAATGACCATTAGCGATTTTTTTCGATTTCAAATTTCCAACACATTGAACCATCTGATTTGATGATTTCGCTTCGCATAAATCATTCTCTAACTCGAACGATTACTTCGTCTCTTTCTTCCTTCTTCTCTTTTCCTTCTTTTCGTTTATCTCTTTTTTATAAACGAGTTGTATGAATTGGGTCGTCCTAGAAATCACGATTTTTCTTTTATTCAATATTCATGTCGCGAGTATCAACGAATTCGGACCTTTGTCAAATTAAACGTTTCACCTATTAGGACGGAAGGATTTTTTCAAACTAACTTTTTATCTCGAGAAATTTGTGGGTTTTTTTTGTTATGAAAAATCGTTTATCTATTTGGGGAATTTGAAAATATCAATTTTGGAAAATGATTTATTAAAAATAAGACCGTGAGGTAAATTTAGTACATGATCGAATGTATGGAGGAAAAATCTCTGCTCGAGCAGTTACTTATTAATCGGAAATTTTTTTCAACCCTTAAAAATAAGCCATCAACGTTGTACATCTTTTTTTTCGAACCCATCGATTGTAATTCGAAGTAAGTCTGATTCATGGCACTTTTTTTCACTATTATTTATGCATTCTGCTTTGAAAACCACTCTGGCCAATTTGTATGGAAGGTAGAGAGAGAAAGAGAGAAAGAAAGAGGGTGAAACTAGAAAGGCGATAAAAGTGAATGAAATAAATTAAAAAAAAAAAAGTGGACACGAGTGTCTTTTTGCTGAATGGCGAAGAATTGGAACAGGGGTTAAAACTTGATTGAGCAGCGAGTGAATGACGATCTTGATTTTGGCCCAAGGGGACATTTCTGGAGTGCATAAACATTAAGTACACAATGTGTGTAATACCTTGTCGTCATTTTGTGAAAAATCACACGAGAAAGAGAGAGAGAGAGAGAGAGAGAAAGACTAAAGAGTTGGCAGCATGGCGAATGATGGGCTGAAGGAGGAGGTCGAGGTTGAAACCCGTTACACAAGGGATATCAGTCGTTTCGGGTCGCGACCTCGTCCGGGACTAGGTCGAGGTTGTTAGGCTTATGTTGTGCGGGTCTATAAAACCCCTTAAAACGATCACTCATATAAAAACACATGCATATTAAGTATCCATTGAAAAATTCCTACCGTTTACTTACAACGTTCCATTCATTGCTATTTATTAAATCTTAAAACTAAAACTTTTATTTTTTATTTTTTTTAAGCGTGTAAAACTGAAATGAGTTCTCGTTTTTTGAACAACGACAATGTCAATTTTTTTTTCCAAACTCAACACATTTCAAAGAATTAAATAGAATTTTTTAATGAAATTTTCGTCGGTAGTTTTCGTTGGATAAAAATGAAGACAAAATTAATTTTGAATTTCCAAATTTCAATTTAAGTTCATTTGGGTTTTCATTACAAAATTAGTATTTTCGATTGGAACTTTGAAAAAAAAAAGTTATCTTTTTATTCAGTTAATGTTTAAAATTTGATAAAAAAATATTGTGTTAATAAAATGAGTAAATAATTGCTACATCTACATCTAGATGTTGGCCAACATTTGATTTTGTATGTTTTTGTTATTTCCGATACGCGATATGTAAACGCTAATTATTAAATATATCGTTTGTTTAGTCTCAGTCTCGCTGGCTTTACGCCTGCTGGCTTGATGACGAGGCAGAGGGAAAATTTTCCTAAGATTACGAGGGGTCGTCGAGGGCTTACAATCGTCGAGACGGACTTGCACGTGTCTGATGATAGTTGTCGAGAGACCTTGCGCTCTATATATCGTCATGTTCTCAGTTTCTTTTTTTCTTATACCCAACGATATCATATTTTTATCATTGTGACGTCGAGAGGATTAAAAAATCGTGAGGGGTCGAGAGCAGGGATTAAAAGGCGTGTTGATAGAAATAAAAATAAAAAAAAATATTTAAAAAAAAACACAACAATAAGCTGGACTGATGTTCGTTTTTTCTTTGTGAGCCAAACAAAGAGGTTCGTTGTTTCAATCGTTGAAAAAAAAAAATTCTTTCATTATTTATTAAAGACTGAATCATCGACATTTCTTATTATTATTTGTTGTTGTTTGAAATTGTTGAATGACAGAAATTTTTCTTATTTTTCTTTCGATTTCAATTCGTTGGAATTTTCTAAATTTGTAAAAAAATCTCAAAACAATGAAAATACAAATTTGATAAAAAGACAATGACGTGCATGACGAGGAAATTCTGCTCGAAACGTTGAGTCGAAGGTCAGAGAAAAGAAGATGAAAAGAACATTTTGTAAATATGATGCGAGCCAAAATAAGAGACAATGTTGATGTTGACGATATAAGAAAGTGTCGCAACGAAGACTAACAATGATAGTTTCTCTCTCGTTCTTTTTCGAAAGAAATTGATGCGAAAAATAGAACTTGTAGTCTAGACATCGTCTGATTATAATGAAACAAAGAAAAACTTGTTCTCGATCTCGATGTTTCTTTTAATCGATGCGAGACGACGTCCTTGATGATGAAACTAATAAACTCTCGACACTCTCTCATTATTCATACTAATAAATAAATGTACATTTAACCGAATAATTAGACGTCAAATTTCACTTTCCATTAATCGAAATCTCTCAGACTTTTATCGGTCCAGTTTTAAATAATTAGCTAACAAAGAAATTATTTTGTATTCGAGATGGAAATTTTTTCAAATAAAATAAAATAAAATGACAAATTCTTCGATTTTTTATAGTCAAAATTCACCATTAAATATTTAATGAAAAATTATTTTCGTAGGGCACGAATTTCATAGAAAATATATTTCACAAAGTTTATTTAAAAAACTAGACTCGTGACAAAGTTTTTCGAACTTTTCTCGTCTGTTGATCATAAAATTACATTATTGCTCATGGATTTATCGGTAAATAGGAAAAAAAATACACATTCGTAATACTCGTAATCCGGGTGATGCAATAAAATATTCTATAAATAAATGAAATCTTTTTTTGACTCTTTTGATTATTTCTGTACGTCCTGACACGTGCAGAACTCGTTGAAATGACTTGCGGTCAATGGAGCCGTCTATATAATCTTTTCTTTTTTTTTGTTTTCTTTACATTCGCTCGCATGGGACGCAAAACTCGCGAAGTCTCAGCTGACCTCGCGTCGCGACGTCTTCCGTCTGCCCGTAATTTTTTCAACTATCGTTTGCATAAATACATATATACAAAATACACGCATTCCTAAATTTCATATATTGTTAATATTAGTTCGAGGGATTTGCGTCATAAAAACAAAGTTATGAGAATCCCCAAATATTTATAAACAAACAAATGAATTTTTTATGAGAATGGAAAATTCGTTCGAGTGATTAATCGGTCATTTAAGGGAAATTGAATTGAACGAATGAAAAAAATGAATTCAACTGTTTTTTAGGAGTAAATATTTGTGAAAAAATATTCAATAAAATATTGAAATTTGTTTATTTTTATTGTTCTTGTGCAATTTTCATTTGCTTATTTCCTCGTTTTTGTGAGCCCACGTTTTTGCTCCATTTTAGTTGGCTAGCAATATCAATAACTTAAAAAAACGGTCTTTAGTTCATCAATTAATACGCCTGTCGGTGCATGGCCAAGGGGTCACCCATCGAAGTATTGGCCTAGCCGAAGCCTCGTACGAACTACGTGCAAAAATCATGACGAAAAGCAAAATTGAGTGGAAATGGAATGAAGAATTTGTATCTTCGAAGAGAACGAACCAAACTTTTTGACATTGCTTGAAATATCATCTGAAAAAGTATATTTAAAATGGTGGGATCGGCAAATGAACCTTTACAAAAAGGATTTGGTAAAACAAAAAAAAAACCTATTCCGACAATATTTTCTGGCCCAAATTTGTAAAAAAGTTGGAAAATGAATAAAGGGGTGGGAAAGTCCATGGTATTTAGTAACGTGCTCTATCTCGTGGTACTGTCAGTTTCGCACGATGTATATCCACGTGCTATATCCACTTTAAGGCCGACCCAGACAGCACCCTCGTTCCCTCCGCCCCAAAAAAACGAGCCTACACACATAGAAGGATTTCTGTACACGTATATATATTTACAACGAAGAAAAAGTGGATGAAGGGCGCACGTAAGCCAAAGAGAGATAATAAAAAAAAAAAAGTACAAAAAAAAACTCGTTCGCCCTCACTCTCTAAAAGCCACGAGGACTCCTCTTGCGCCCTTTTCCTCTCCTCGTCATGGCCGAATCGAGCGAAGGGTAAAATTTGAGCCGCGCGTGGCTCGCCCCGGGCGCGGTTTTATTACCATCCGGAATCTACACACGTTTTCAACGACCAAGAGACAACGACGAGAAAGACAGACTCTGACCGAGAGATAAAAAAAAGATAAAAAAAAAAAAAAAAACAGGAGGCACAAAAAACATGTCTTTTTCTTGGTTAAAAAGGGGCGCGGAAAAAGAAATGAAGAGAACATCACGGCCGAGTGAAGAGACTCTCGTTTCTTCTTCATTTATGAATTCTCATTCGCTTCACCCTTTCGACCTTATTCTCATGAAAATTTACAGACAATTACTCGCACGAAACTAAATCTAATGCGAAACTAAGATTTTTCAGAATCCGAGCTTTAAAGGGCACTTTTTTTTGTAGGCTTTTTAGCTCAACTTAAGATTTTGACGTATGTCAAAAAATTTATAATCTTCATTCAGAGTTCGAGAAAATGACGAATTTTTGTTTTGTCGTAACGTGGATTTTTCTCTCGAAATAAAATGATAAGCAATCATTCGGTTTTCAAATTACTTTTGACAAATAATAATTGAAGTTTGAACGTAACAAAATTTCGTACTAAAATTTGGAGGTTTTTGAAAAAAATTGAAAAAATTGAACGAATGTTTTTCTCGTCGAGTTTCAACGACGCAGTTTTCATGAGAATAAAACACCGCGTGGAATAGGAAATCGTTGGTTATGTGAACAACGTGACGGTTCGTCTCTTTTCCATCTTTTTAAATGTCTGTGTATGTTTTGTTTACGATTTCGCTCTCATAGTTTTATCCTCTGGCTCTCTTGCCTCGTCTATTTCTCCTCAACTGTGGCGACAGCTTGCAGACTCCAGACGTGAGAGGAGTAGGGGAGACACCGCGAGAATTAGATACATTTATAGTGGAGTTAGGTATGCCCCGGGTGACGTCACGCCTCGTGAGATGCGCCGCAAGAGACCGCGGTTCTTCGTCTCGATGCGAACACATCACCACGTGCTTGTCTTTCCCATTGGCGTAGAGAAATGTCACAAATTGACAAAGAAAAATCTCGAAAAGCGTCATTAAAAAATCAAACTGATCGAATGCTTTATTCACTAAAATTCATTGATTCGAATGTTTAGATTTCATTTAATTGCTATTTAATCACGTCTATAGATCGATGATAATTTTTTTTTCGTTTATTCCAATCCAAGCATTTGGGAAAATTGTTGTCACACTTTCAAGGGTTGAAAACCGATAAAATTCGTATCAATGAAGAAATTTATAATAATATTTAGATCGTTACAAAATTTAACGCGAAGTTTAGAAACTGGGAAATAAATGTTAGATTTTTGTCATTTTTCAAGGTCAACATTATAAACAGTAAGAAATCATTTCGTAAGTCTTCGTTTTTGTGGTGTCAGATTTTTCATAGTTTTCTTGAACGTTGTTTTAAATATGTTCTCAAGATTGAATATTTTTTCTTACGTTATTATCGACGAATTGAAAGCAGGCGCCAATGCATCGTACTTGGACTCGATCCAAACGTAATAAATTTCGAATTAGGTCATTGCTTCGTTCTGCACTTAGGCTCGAAAATTCCCGAATGTTATTGGACTCGCGTGTTAGTTTATCTCGATTAATTGTATCCCCGAGTTCTTTCAAACCGTGAAATAACAATTTATGGTAATGTCTTCTCGGGCACTGAAGATTTTTTGTAAATTTTTCTTTCTAATTTCCACATTCCGTAAATATTTCGACGTAAGCAAACTTAAATGCACGTCCGATAACCAGGTGGCCTTGTTATGCATTGTAGAAAAGTTTGCAACGATAAAAAGTTCCTTCAAAGTTTCGAAACTGGAAATATTTGTCAAAAAATCAAAAAACACTTGAAACATTTTTTCAAAATATTTATCGTCAAGTCAAAAATGAGATGAAGAATAAAATTCATAATAAATTCCCACAATTCCACGATTTTTACGGATTTCTCCAAAAGAAAAAAAATAAAAAAAGAAACAGAGGAAGAATACGAAAACGGGACTCACCGGAGTGTCAGGATAATTTTGATGATCCTGGAGCAACAAGCGACGTTGTAGGGAGGCCGGCGTTTCCTCGCTATGATGATGATGGTGATGATGATGATGACGTCGATGATGATGTCTGTGATGATCGCGCAATATTGAGGCTGGTCCACCAACCGTATGGGTCAACGGACGACGATGATGATGCAGATGATGCGAAACGGTTGCCAGTACACCGACTAACGCACCGACCAACAGAACGAGCACCACTGACACTATGTAACCGCTCCCGCTCACTGTCAACACCACAACAACATATGCAACTGCTTTTAAAAATTATTTTGCTATATAGTCAAAAATACAATATATAGGTATAAATATCTACGTTATTCTATATTTGTCTGTGTGTTTGTCTATCTGTGTGTGTGTCTGTCTCTCTCTGTGTCTCTCTTTCTCCCTCTTTCTCTCTCTCTCTCTGTGTAAATGACTGTGCAATAGTAAAACAAGAGAGGGAGGTAAAAATGTGCTGAGTCGTTAATAACGATTAGTCGTTAGTTGATTTTTTTTTCTTTCAAGAATATTGCACGTGTCATTATACTCGTTATGTGCGATAACGGGCCTTCAAATAAAAGTTTAAGATATTTGAAGCAATCGAATAAAAAATAATGAATCAGATAATGAAATTAAGACAGCAATCCATTAACATAAAGACATCAAAACGAAGTTGAAACAACAGAAATCAAAATTTTAATCGAATTATCTCAAAGTATAGTAGTTTTGATAGAATTTAAAAAAAAAAATTATTTTCATGCCATATTTTCAGGTCCAAATGCAAAACTGTGTGATAAATTTCTGAAAGATTCTCCATCTCGTATTCGAGATAGTGACAATCAAAGATTATTCTACACTCGTTCTTATGGGGCATGGAAAAAATTCACATTTCATGGCATAACTCCGAAACTTTTTGATAGATTTTTTTCTATTTTTAAGTTAACTTTTAAATAAGACTGTGACGAGGTCACTATTTTTTTTTTAATGTGAATGATTCCAATTTATTTTTAATTGAACTATAAGTTAAAATGCACACTCGATATTTGTGTATATCGAGGACCAACAAATTTTTATGAAAATGATTAACAGAAAAAAAAAAGAGAAAAAAAAATCCATTGTAGTTTTGTTAACTTAAGAGATATTTCTGTAATGATTTCCGTCCACACAGGCGTTTCGTTTAAAACTAAATGAAGACAAAAGTGAATAAGACAATGAAATAATTGATGAAATCTGTAAATCTCTTTGTCCGCAAATATATAAACGTAAATGGACGAACGCGTAGAAGGGACGTCACGAACGTTTGAGAATTAAAAGTTCAAGGAATTCAAACATAAAAAATATATTTATATAGAATATTCGAAAGAAATAATAATAAAAACAAAAAGAGTCGAAAAGTGGTCGGTGCATGCACTCACATTTGCGATGCATGCAGCGATCTCGGGATTGGTGGGACACAGGATGAGACACGGCCATAAAACCTTATCAACGTTCATCATCGCCGGTCCAACGGATCGGGCCGCTCGTTAAACGTTCTTCGAGTACACGTCGACCATATAGAACCGTCTCGCGGGCGTCGCGGCGCGCCAAGACGCAAAGAGAGAAAATAAAAAATCAACACGAGGGCACAAACAAAAAGGAAAAAGAATTAAATAATAAAAAAGACGAAGAAAAGTGAGATAAGGAAAAAGAAATAAAGAGACGCAGAGAGAGAGAAGGAGAGAAAGAGAGAGCAAGACAGCAGAAGAGTTCGAATAAAAGAACGAAAGAAAAGAAAAAGAAACCAAAACAAAACAAAACAATGACAAATGCTATACAGCCATTTCCACTTCGCACTCAAGGAGGCGAGCAAGGAGTTGGATGTCATATACGACTTTTAAAAACGCATTGACCTGACAACACCGAGAATCTGCGATTTCCATTCATTAAACATACTTCCCTTCGTCTCTAAATTTCTTTCATGCTTTTATTTCTCTTGGAATAAACATCCCTGCGTGAATTCGCGTATTTTCGTCGTTAAATATTTGCCCAAACAATTAGGAAGTCTAGAGCCCTCGTGCTTGTTTATATCTTCATTAATTTTTTCTTCGTGGTTAAATTCACGATCGTTATAAGTTTTTATTATTGTTTCACAACGATTTTTTCAGTACTGAAAAACAGATTATTTTCGTATGTTATTAATCAGGGTGTTTGAACCTGTCTCCGAATGCCTACTCCGCTTACAATTATAATCTCACGTTTGTGTTTATAAACGTGTACGCAATTATCTTTTATAAGATAAGAATTAAATGACAATAATAATGAAGGCTATTTCGCGATAAGGTAAACGAGTTTTCCGTAAATCTGTTTGTTGCGAAGGTTCGCAAGACTGCATCGCTCTCCAGCATATTCTTACCGCTTGGATGAGTACGTCGTCATTTTTTTTATTTTCGTTATTTGTTTGTTTGTTTGTTTTTTTTTTTCAATTTTTTATTATTGATTATTGTGCCGTTTATCAACGAAATATTATCGTTGGGGAAACGAGACGCTACGAGAGTGAAGAAAATAAAAATATATGTACGATTAAGAGAACACACACCCTGCGTGCCGTCCAGGATATTTTTCTTATTTCGTACTTTTTTGTTTATTTTTTTTTTACAGTTTTTTTTGTTTGTTTGTTTCTTTTTCCTTTTTATTGCTGTTTCGGGCAGGTGCAGTAGAGAGGCGACGGCTCGCGCGATAGGATTATTTCTCTCTTCGTCTTTTGCTTCTTCTCTTGTAACTGCACCGGCCACGATCAACCAAGGTGCACTTTCCTGCTCTTCGAGCTTTGCAAAGTGGTTGCTGCACTGGCCACCGGTTGCGAGACGACAGGATCTGATTATATATATATATATATATTTATGTGTAGAGGTAAAAATACACATACACACTTATTTACGACGAGAAAAATGAGAAAATCTGCAGGGTGCATTCACAGTAAAGATGCATCGCTATAAATATGTGAGAAATTTTTCAAGAGCCCATGATATTAAATTACAGAGATTAGAAATCTCAGATTTTTTAAATTTCATCAGTTAACTGAGTTGATGAACTAAAGAGTCACCAAAAATTCTTCCGCGTGTGTGGGAATGTCTGGATATTTTATCATTTCGAAATCATCCGCATTGTCAGTCTCATTGAAAAATCATTTCAATGGCTTCTGGCCTCGAAGCCAAATAATGAGAAACAAATGAACGAAAATTCATATTTTTTTCTCCATTACGAGATCAAATCGAAAGACAAAAATGAAAAAAGTATTTTTTCGTTCGCAACCCAAAGGTGCGAATTCGTTGAAAAATAAAAAACCTAGTTTTCTACTTCACTGATAATCATTCGATAAAATAATAATACAAAAAAATCGATTTTTTCGTTAAAAATTAGTGTTTCGGAATGACTATTCCATATATTGTGAAAGAACCTTAAGCAGGGAATGCATACAGGCGTAAGGGCGAGTGCAGAAACGCGATAGAACGAGGGGCGAAAGGGGGAGGGGGAGAAGGGCATCGTATCAGAGTGCACGTGCATGTGCGCACGGACGGGCGCGAAGGAAGGCCGTCAAGAACAAGAAAGAAAGCTAAAAGAAGAGTACAAGACGTAGAAAGAGACAAGAGTTCAAGGGGAGGGAGGGACGAAGGGTGCATTCAGTGCAGACAAAAAACGATGAGCCAACGGTGGGGGCCAGACGGGGGGCAAAAACACGCGACGGACGGGCCCCAAACCCCGACGTCCACCAGGCCCTGCAACCAACTACGACTTCATATATATATGTAGTCACCGATCTTTCTCATATTATTTTTCATCTCTTTTTTTCTTTATTCAGGTCTTCTTTCCTCTATCGTTATCCCCCAGTTCTCCCTCGCACGTATGACGCTTTCGAACTGCACTTAAGCCCTCGTCCTCATCATCCTCGTTTCGTTTCACGATCAAAACGATCCAGACACGAAAACTCACACATCTGTGTACTCGTCTATACCTTATGTGTGTTTGTTCATATTTCTATATAGAAACATGATATTGATATTGCTAAATTCATGGTAAAAAATATCATTTTTTTAATTCGACTGTGACATTAAGGGCGTTGTATGGCGACGGTCGAATCTAAATGTTTTTTTTTTCAGTTTTTCTTACATACAAAATGATTTTCATTGAAAAAAAGTTTTTAAAAATTGACTGAAGAACAACATCTGTATTTGGTATATAGGAACCAAAATTCCGAAGAAAATTTTACGATTGATTTCTATGAAAAACTCAATAAAGATTCTTCGATGTTTCATAAAAGCGTATGCAAAGTTTCATGAGGCTTAACCATTTATAATTCGAAATGTTTAATTTCCTTAATAACATTGAAGTCTTAATTAATCAAAATTATTGCATTTTTGAAATAATTTGACACGTTGCTTTTAGATGATTTTTGTAAACCATAAAAAATCTTGCATGGGACACTCAATGGAAGATAGGGTCTTATTAAAATATTGAAAATTACGAATTATTATGAATTTCACGAATAAAAAAAAAAAGTATAAAACTATGAGAACGTAATTGTTTGAAATTCGTGGATGATTTATTTTCGACCGACGGTCCAAAGCGTGTAGAATTTAATTGGTGTTCACGCCTATTTCGAGGTCACGCGTACACTGACAGGCCTCCTGGTGTTGCGAATGGAATTTGCGGATGTTTTCTTTTCTCACTTTTTTTCTTTTTTTTTTTTTGTAAACTCTTGATACGTTTTCGTAAACATTTCGAAGGTAAGTTTTTCACGTGAGTGTATACGAGACTTTGCGAAAAAGAATCAAATCGTCCATTCGGCACGAAGTACGCAGCTAAATCGAAGTGATTGTCATTTTTTCTTCCTCTACCGCATCCTTGACAGTGTATTTGAAAAAAAAAAAAACTGCATTGATAGCGAAATTTTTAACAATATGAAGGAAAAAAAACTATAATATTCCAAGAACCGCGATGCGTTCGTTTCGAATATTTTGATAAACGGCGTTAGTCAGAAAAACTTGAAAAAAAAAAAATTAAAAAAAAACAATTATAGTCAAAAGAACGAATCGGAGGATTCACCGGGCCGAAAACTCGCCCTATAAAAATGTTTGCCGTCGAAATCCGGTTTTCATTTCGCTCGAAAAAGAAAAGAAAACACAAATTCAAGAGAGTAAGAAAATAAAAAATCACAACCAAGTCCTCGTGCACCCCGCCCTTCTAATTCTGACCGGGTGGCAGTGTCGCGAATATATATACACGCCATTTGGAGATACGTGGCAGGCTCTCGCGGGTCAAACACGTGCCAGGAGATGCCCGGGAGCAAAGCTCTCTCTTTCTCTCTCTCTCTCTTTCTCTTCCTCTCTCCCGCATTTTCTGGATCCAAAGAGGGAATACTTCCATACATATCTCAATGTATATCTATAGACATAGCGACGAAATAGCAGGCGTGGTGGCGCCCTCACGGATTCGTGAAACGATCGAGAATTCTTCAACGACACGCAACGAAAAAACCTTCACAGATTTTCTTCAATTCCCATACTTTTTATTCTTCTTTCATTCCTTATAAACATGCACCAACTGCACACATTATTACAAAAGATTCTTAAAATCTCATATAAACTTGCGAAACTGAATAATCAAAAATATTGAAAAAAGAAAAAAAACCCATCATTTTTCCACTATTATTATTCCTATTATATAAAAATTTATAATAAATTATTAAAAATCTTTCGAATTTATTCTCGTACACATTTTCTGTGAATAATTCCAATCATTTTTTCTCATATGTTCGATAAATATTGGTCTTACTATTCCTAGTCGTCCGAAATAGGAATTAAAAAAAAAAAAAACGTCATTTCCGGCCCCCTTTTTATTCGCACTATTCGAGCGCGATAAATTTTTAAGAGGTGCGAGAATTTGAGTTCTCGAGACTGGCGCCTACTTGGCACAAATTTCGTCTCGAGCAATAATAAAAATAATAACAATAATAATAATAATAATAATAATAATAATAGTGGTAATAAACGAACATGCAGGCGAACGCAGAGAGATTGGCGAGCACGTTTTCTTCATAATCGTGATACGTCGCCCGGAAGAGACTCGCGAATGGGAACGAGATCGCGACTAATCGATCTCAGTTACGTCCCGTTAATTCTTGAGCTCTCGCGCCTCACTTCTTTTCTCTTTGACGTATCGACCAAAAAAAGGGAAATATTGTACATATGTGTATTGTGCTTATATTGACTGGAAACGTGCGAAAAAAAAGTGTTTGTATCAATTGGAAATTAAATTATATCAATTATGATATTTTTTAATGTCAGACAAAAATTAATTCGTAAAAATGCTGGAATTTCTACTCCACCAACAGTGGATCTGGGTTGAAACGACATTGGATATCGTACAAAGTGTAACGATCCTTTTGTTGTCGATTTTAACGAAATTTCAAAAATTCACAAGGCCATTCTCGTTCATCCATATTATCGTTTAATATCTTTATTATTATTTTAATTAAGCCTCTGGTTTATTCATGTATTCTTGCACGTGGCATTCATTTAATTCCGCAATAAATAAAAACTCACTTGATTTGCGCTTTCGGAAAAATACACAGAAATGATTGTGAAGTTAATTTTACATTTTTATTCATTTACACTGTCATTGGGAATATGGTTTTTGATTTGTTTTATTTTTTTCGTAAATATCGAATTATGATAATTTTACTGGAGACACGAATTTTTGCTTGAAACTCAATTAATATTCGCTTTCGAAAAAGTACACAGTGATAAGTAAAAAGTTGTTCTTTTATTTTTATTTATTCATTAACACTGTCATTGGCAATAGGATTTTGATTATTATTTTTCTTTATAAATATCAAATTTTGAAATACTCGTTGGATACCAAAATTTTTTTGTTTATATTTGAATGAAATTTGTAGTTGTTTGAATAATCATTTTGAAATTCGTATATTGACCTTTCATGTCTATGATTTTCATCGTCTTTTTTCCAATGGAATTATTTGTTTAGTCATGGAATTAGCCATGGCGTGGGTCAGGGAATTCGAAATATCACTTTTTGACATTGACATTTTCTTGCGAATGCTGTGGCGCTTGCATGGCCTTCGCCTGAATACCACGAAGATGCATCACACTGTAATAAAAAAAAGAAGGAATGAAATAAATCCGCGGTATTAATACTGTCAGCAGGAATTTTAAGCCCGAGTCTCTTAGTCGAAATTTCAAGAATAAAAAATTCTGCTAAATCAATTAAAAAAAAAAAGGATTGCGGTCATTGATTTCTAACTGAAAGAAATTTCATCGAAGAATTGACATTTCTTGCAATCTTCTATATGACATTTGACATCTGTTTTCGTATTGCTCGTTAGAGAACGAAGCGTAAGAAAATAAAAAAATAAAATTGTTTATTTAAAAGAGACGAATTTGAAAATAGAACGAAAAATTTACTTCTTCATCATTCATCCGAATGATTATACGGTAATAAAAATTCGAAAAGCAATATTTTTTCAAGAGAATCGTATTACGAAATTTTGTTGTTTTTATTACGTGAAAGGAGGGAAATAAAAAACGATTTTTTTTGTTTCTTTTTTTTTTCCAATATTCGTGACCTCGTTAAGGCGACTGAAGGCAAAACGTAGAGTAAGCAGACCGTATATACGAGAGTCCATGTAATTTATAAGGTATAAATAAATTCGGTGCGTTATCATCAGCTGGTCGTTAAACGCAATACCAAACTCGATTTTTTTGTTTTTTTAATCATTTTATTTTAATATTTAAAACGACATAAACCAATGAACGAGTCTTATCGATTGGTGAAGTTCGAGCCTTAAGGAAGCGCGGCTTTAAGTCTCCGATACATTGAAATTATAATACCGATCGGGAGTTTATTTGAAAATGCAAATATAACCGAGTGTGTGAGCTCACGAGTTTACGTAACGATGACGAAAACGATGGGAAAGACACGTTTTCTGATGAATGACGCGTCCTTCGTTCTTTCGATAAGTTTGCGCGCTCGCATCTATTGACATTTTTGCATGGCCTTAATTTCGTTATTTTTTTTCCCTGACACATTGCCACGATTGTTAACAAAACTAAATCAACTTTCGATCATTGAGATTGCACTGAAAATTATTCATGGATTATCAACGTCGGTTTTATTACAACAGAAATATTTGTTTACCTCAAAAATCATTTGTTTCAATAATATTTAAAGGAAACAAAAATTTAAACAACATCAAAGTTGAATCCTATAAAAGTTCATTTCTATACAAACAGTCAAATAAATCGACAGAGATTTTTTCAAATATCAATTATCATTTTTTGTTTTGTTTTACATTTATATACATTTTTGTAATTCAGACTGTCATGATTATTGGAGCGTTTTGCTTTTTTATAAAATCGAGGTCGATTCAATATTGTCTCTTTATAAAAAGTTTAAAATATTGAACGTTTTTCGTTCGTCGCGTAGAGTAAAGACGAGATTCGTAACTAGAAAAAAAGAGAGAGAGAGAGAGAAAAGAGAAACGTATAAAATAGTATATAGGAAGTGTGTCATTGACTCGGTGAGAATGACTTATGTGCGTTTCGTCGATGGGTTTTGGATCAAAGTCCCAGCGTGACTCTCGTCTCTGCTTGGACACTGCGAAGGTTCAACAATGGACGGGCCAACGAACCAGACGCGGATGGAAAGAACGGACGTCGCGGGAGCGCCGTTATTACATATACGAGCGTCTCGTCTCGTAGCACACTCGACGTGCCAAATAAATTTTGTGAATTGTGAGCCAGGAAGGTCTCTCAACTTCGATTATCGTTTGTGGAGAAGGGGATTTTTGGTTCGATCGTTTTGTTTTTTTTTCTCTTTCTTTTTTTTTCGTTCGTCTCCTTCCCTCCCTTTGACGAATAAATCAGACAGTGTCTCGTCGATGCAAGCAGACTTTGACCTCGTGGCTTTCATCGTCGCGTTTCGAAAGATCGTTTCTTATATGTCACGAACCAAAAGAGCAATGAAATTATCGTCTAGTTCTCTTGCGGCCAAAGCAATCTTTCGTTAAACACTGTCTGCATGAAAATATTTTATAAAAACAATATTTCAATCATTTTTTTTTTAAATTTCAACCTCAAAATTTTATAGTCTAGAAATAGTGAAGGATTTTTTCAAATTTATTTTACACTTCGATATTAAACCGTTTGAACTTTGAGTTCAAACTAAGAAAACGTTTGAAAAAAAAATTGTATTTTCATTCACGTCTTCGAATTACACCGGAAAACACAGATCCATACGCAATTATTTTGTTTTTTCTTTCACTTCAAATAATGAAATATTGGTGACAGAAAAAATATTTGAAAAAAAAAAAAAAAAAAAAGACTAATCGTAGGTTGAAAACCGAAATAAATTCATTCGAGTTCCACAGCCTGAACCACAGAGATGAGAAAAGGGATTGAATGTTTGAAGGAGATTGTTTAATATATATTTTTTTTTTGCATATATAATATCGACAAATTGGCAGTGGAATAAAGAGTAAATTTTTGTCCATAAAAAAATTCGAAGCTTTTTCATTTGGTTGATATTTGGTGGGTGCGATATGAGAAAATATAATATATATAAAAATGAAGGGGGAACGTGAGATTTGGGGCTAGAAGCGAGGTCGAGGAACACGAATTTCATTTACGTACAAATTCTATGTTTACGTATAGTGTTTGAAATGTTTTTTTTTTCCTCGTTTCTTTTTTTAGTGTCGAAATGCGTGGGATTAATGCGCGGGAAAGTTCGTTGGGAGATGATTTTTTTTCTTCTTCCAGTTTAATATAGTTCACTTGCTTTTCTCCTTCTTCCTCCACCTCCTCATTCTTCTCCTCTTCGTCATTGACGTCGTCGACGTTTCCAAACACGAACACAATGTCGCTCGAATCTTACGAGTCCGTTCACCTCTCTCGTGATCTGTATGGGGGACCAATTGCGCTCCGAGCATTGCGTTTCAGCCTCGGTACTTACTATACAAATGTAAACTCGTACAGGATGATTCAAATATAAGTAAATTTCTAAAATTCATTTCCAATTTGTCCAACAACCAAAATCTAACTTTTCGATCTTCTGAAATCCAATTTCTTTCGAATTTCATAACTTTTCTTACAAATTCAGACCAAATAATAATAAACAACACATTATAATCCATAAAAATAATCCAAACGTAAAGATCCGAATTTTTCAAAAAATAATTTTCAAAGCTTTCCCAAAAGAAATCAAACTTTTATTTTTTTTCACGATTTTTCTTTCGATTCAATATTAAGACTTTGCATACACCACAAATTGACTCCAAACAATGATTCCATGATTTTTGCACGATGGTTTGAAATTTAATTAAAAAAATTATCGTAAAATAAAAAGAAAATGAGTTTTTAATTTTCTTTTACGATCACTGGTTAAGTTTGAATGAATAAATCTTTCAGCGATCATTATATAATACACAATTTGAATCCCGTGATTATTAATTGTAAAAATGAAGAGGAGATGGGAAAAAAAATATATATATATAAAAAATTCACCATAAACTTGATTTAATGGGTTTTTATTTGTGTAAATTTTGGAGCTACCTATACGTAAATGTACGTGTAGTTTATTATATGTACATAAAGTGTCCCCTGCTTGCATGCCTGCTCTCGCTTTTGCCTGCAACGAGAACAGTTCTCCGACCCCATGAGACGCACGAACATCGTGTTCCACGAACGTTTTCGAGACCTTTGCAAATGCAGTTATCCACGATACTATGGGTATGTCAACCCCCGCGATATTCACGACGATATTCTCAACTCGTATTCATATATAAACTTGATTTAATCGTTCCGTCTACGTATCCAAATATATGCCTTCATTTTTATGCATGTAAGGATGCAATATGCATAAACGTAGGTATGAGAGACCTCTTAACAGTTTGCATCAATGGTACGATCACTAAATTCGTTCTCTTCATTAAAAAGTCTATAACACAAAAGAAATATTATCCCCAGGATATAAATCGTCAAGTAGTTCATTCCATTAAATTTGGCGCAGGCCAATGAACCCAAACAATAAAAGAAAACAAAAAAAAAGAAAAGAAAAACAATGAAAACTAAAATAATAATCGGAAGATAAAAATATGATTAAAAAACAAAAAAAAAAACAAGCGATAAAATTCAGTATTTTCTTCAACAATGATTTTTATTTAATTCCAAATAATTATTAAACGTGACAAGATTTATAATGATTGTAATACGGAGAGGTAACGAGGAGTGTGCAACCCCACATGGATGATGGTACCGGAGCGAATAAGTGGGCGAGAAAACGGTGTGTGTACGATATAGTTAAGAGCTTTTAAATATATACATATTTATACTAATTTATTAACAGACACACGTAAAAATATGTGTGTAAACGTTGGTTCTTGCACGCTCTCTCGTTCCATCTCAGTCTCCTTGGTGTGAGCAGCAAGTATCACATAGGGCTCTTGATCATAAATTATTTCGATGCACCTAGTACACGCAATATTACGTATTTGTATATATATATTCATACACACAAAGACATTTACATGTACAAGTATTATTTACGACGCATAGCCTCCGCAGCATCGTTCTCTTCTCCTCTCTCTTTCTCCCTCTGTCTCTCTCTCTCTCTACCTCTTTCTCGTTCTTTCTCGACTCATCACTGCAAATTGTACACGTGAATTCACACACAAATGCATCTTAACTCATTCTCATGTTCTCAGCGTTTGTTTCTCGTTGCAGCCTCGCGAACGTGTTCCTCAAACACTCTCCTTCATATGTTTTGGTGCACCGTTGTACAGGTCTAGACCCAAGTGCATTATGTTTGTTGCGACGCTCTAGGATATACGATTACATCATGGTATAAACAGCTGGTAATAGTGGCTCAAGGTCTATCGTGCGCATGCGCTAAAAGAACCGCAGAAAGACTAAAAGAACGAGAGAAAGAGAAAGAGAGAGAGAGAGAGAGGGAGAGAGAGAGAAAGAGAAAAAACAAATAAGACAAGGCTAATGGTATGTGCTCATGTTTTTAGTGCATTTGCAATCCACAGAGACAAACAGCACATGCAGCATCTTTATCATGTTTTTTTTTTTTTTTTTTTTCATATTTATTTTCTCTTTTTACATCATGTCTTTTCTGTGTCTAGTTTTTTCACACCTTGTCTTAAACGGATTGTCTCTGGCCATGGTCTCATATGCAAATCTTACTGGTGCACCAACGCTAAGAAACGTCATTTTTTCACGTGGATTAAGATTAAGAGATTTTTGTGACGACGAGCATGGCAGGATTTAGAATAATGACTTGGATGAAAATGATGTTTTCTTTGGTTGGGAACAGATCGACCAAAAACTATGAAAATCCTTCTTTTAAACAGTTTTCAGAATTAAGGTCCATCATGACTTTGAGGAAAGCGGGAAAGTCTGAATTTGAATTGAAGAATTCCCTAATTTGCTCGATTTATTCTTCGATAAAAAAGTTCTCAAAGTCTATAAAAATACTGAGTATTTTCAATGCTAGACGAACAATATGTTGTCAAATACGTCAGCAGGACGTATCTATTTTCACGGGTTATTCCCGATCGAACAATTGATGCAAAATTTGTCATGTCGTAATACTTGAAAAACGTTTGAATAAACGTCAAGATTTTTTGTACAAAATTTTTTCCCTGTAGTAGGAAACAGTAAATTTCATCAATAAATATTCAGTCAATGTTGACTTAGTTCTTTTTTATCGAATGAGAAAAAAAATGCTTAATTTTCAGAAATCAAAATCGTTCGTTTTCACAAATAATTGAAAAATCTTGAGAATTATTATTTGTTAAATGAATTTCTTTGAAAAATAAGTACGAAGAAGAATATTGTGATATTCGTGACGAAAATTGGTTTTAATTTGATAAATGAAATGAAAAGGAAAAAAAATGACGAAAATAGCGTGTTTTAGTGATAATCCGGTATGTCTGATCGAGCAAGTATCTCCTCTACTGCGAAAGAGCTTGGAACGAAGTGGAGGAGCCGTTAATACGGACGGCAAAACGAGGGATACATACCTCGTGTTCACAGGCCACAGGCATTTGGTCTTGTTCAACGCGTTTCATACCACAGAGGGCGAGAGAGCCGCGAGAACGAAACGATCGGCGCGCAATGAACGCTGAATTACGAGCAGGCCACATTGCAGGCTTCCGCTCTGTTGCAACGAGCAGCAGCAGCAGCAGCAACGAACCCCGAGAGAGAGAGTCACTGCCGTACACACGTATAAAACATTATCCACAGCAACGTTGGTCATTGCAACGTGTGCATGACTTCGTGTAACAGAGCATCGTCCGCTCTCTCTAATGACGATTTATCAAATGCGATTTAATATCATATCGTACGATAGGGATCGACAGAGTAAAAGGGATCAGAAACTCTGTTATTCTCTCCACCATGGAATATGTACACCACAAGAGATACCATACGCATTTCCATAACAACATAAATTCTTTAAATAATTAACAATGAAATTTCGAGTCGAAAAAAAAAATCGCTTGAGGAAAAACAGTAGAATGGTTCATTATCTAACCAGACAGGATAATTCTCATGGAATAGAACCCAAACAAAAAATAGTATGTGAAAAATACGATTAAGTTGGTAAAGTTTATAATATCAAGCTTAAAACTTTTCTGTAAAAATAATCCACATCCTGTTACTTTGCGATGATATTTTTTCCTCGAAAGTCAAATACGATTGATTCAAAACTCGAAATAAATATCGTCAATCCAGCCAATTGAAGAGCTGATAAAAAGTTACGATAACATCATCAGTAAAAACGTAAAAACTTGAAATTCAATCATGAGTTAAATAGTGAACACAAGGAAATATTTTCCAGTCAAAAGAAAAAAGGATGTGTGGCAAGTGCAATCTCGAGTTTGTCGCTCACTGCCAAATTCCATCACGGTCTTCTTCTCCTCTTCCCTTCTTTCATCCACCCCTTCTTAAGTTTCTCTACCAACTGGCAGTGTCGTCTGCACTATCTTTCTCTCTCTCTCACTCTCTCTCTCTCTCTCTCTTTTTCGTTCTCATCACTGGCAGCTTCGTAGTTTATCCGTTGAACCCTTTAAAAATAGTCGTTCATTCAAGGATCTCGCGATGCCAGACGCAGCCTAGACGCAGACATCCGAACAGAGACGTTACACACTACGACACTAAGTCATATATATACACTAGAACACATACACACACAAACACACACAAACACAGATATATATATATATTTCAAAGTATATAATTGTATGTATTTGTGTATATATATCTATCTATGTATGTGAAGATGCATATAGACTACGGATAAGCATTTTAGTTGCGCACGCGCCTTGCCAAACTTTCTCTCTTTCTTTCTCTCTCGCTCTCTCTCTCTCTCTCTCTGTCGACTCTTACGAGAGCATCTTCTTCTCACTCTCGGTACATACATCACGCAATGCTTTGACGCATTCGCTCACGTACTGGCGCATTCCACGCGCAATCACGCACGCCAACGAGTCCGTGAATTAGGGGAGTAACGGTCTAATGACGGTCACTCACAGAATTATACTTCGCGCATCTTGGTAAACAAGATCTTCCCACCTTCCTTGTGTGTCTCTCCTGTCCACCCCGCAAAACAAAACTTTCACGCTTTTCTTATTTCATTATTTTGACTACGTTCCAGAATACTCTTCGTCTCTTTACGTTTATTCACCTCCAGCAATACTTTCTTTTTGACTGCACGATTATAATCGCAGAGTCTCTTTTCAGCCGGTTTCGTTTTTATTAATGACACTGTCGATGGGTTTTTTATCACGAGGATAGTATTTTATGGGTTCTGCGGATTTTTCATGCTTTTTTTTATAACGTTTACTTTTTTAGCTGTTTAAAACTTTTTACATGAACTCCGGTTTCATTCTTATTAGAAAATTTACCATAATAAACAATATATTCTATTTTATGTTGATTCGAGTATAATATTGAATTTGGGTTTACAATTTCGAGAATTTAGTTTTGTCTCTTCGTTTCTATGATCTTGACAGTAATACTTTTAATTCAACTCGTTCAGTGCTTTCGCTGATGAAATTACTATACCGTGTTGGCTTGAAATGGATCTGTCTAGAGGAAAATACTCGGTAAGACATTTATAAATAGAACTAAAATACGTTATCGATTCCTGGCAATTTTATTATAATGCAATTTTGTTAAAAAATAATAATTCGTGGTTTGTTAAATGTCAATTAAAAAAAAAAAAAAAAAGAGCAATAAAATCAACAACGAAAAAAACACAAAAATCTCGGCAAAAGTAAAAGTTGGTCAAAACGCTTTAAAAATTTATCTCCATGTGTTCAATCTCACAATTTCGTGAAACCCGAACCTCCCATGAGAGCACAATGTAAATAGTTAATAAACGACTGCAAGTGCAACCAGACGAAAAAAAAAAAAATTGGTGTTAAAAAAAATTAAAAAGCCCAATAATTGGTTGAGCGAATGGTGTAAAGGAAAACGGCCGGTAGTCGAGTATTCACGAAAGAATTTAAAAAATTCGATCAATCACGATTTTTATTATCTCACAGACGACGCGCGATTGAAAACATCGGAACATTCGCAGAAAACAAAAAAGACAGAATGAAAGGAAAGAAGAAAAAGAAGAGAGAAAAAAAAGCAAACAAACAGAAATAAAAAACAGAAAAAAAGAAGAAGAAATTCACACTATTTTACGAACTCGTTGGCAAGGGACATTCCAAAAATATGTACCACTTATGTCACACATGAGTCTCTGCGACAGTTATTTTTATGAATCCCTACGTTTCTCATCGCGTACGCTATAAATATATAATATCTATATATATTATACCGATTACACGTGTATACACAAATTAAATGTGTGTTTAATAAATACATAGATTATTAATATATATAAATATATAAAGACATGTTAATAAATGCTTGTGTATAGAATGTCGAGAGAGAAGATTCGATAGCGCAGTTCGCTAAGCTCCTTGCCAAGAATTTCGTTTTTGATTTGAGAATTCTGAGCGCGTAAAGAAATCCTCTTCGCTCGTGTTCTCCCGGAATTTCGTGAGTCGAAAAGTTATATGCTCGTGCTTCTCATTTTGCAGGCTCTCTTGGCAGACGATTTTCATTTTTATTTTCCTCTATACCACATCATTATACATATAGTGAATTTAAGTATACGGATCAACACGATTATATATATATATATAAATATGTACACATTGTCACTGTATATTATTAGGTCCGTTCATTTTTTTTTTCGAGAAGGAACGCAGCAGTTTTTGGAGATATATATTTGCTAGACGTACAAAAGTACCGAGTTCAGTGACCGGATGGCGTGTGCGCGACCTGTGACCCGGTAGTTTTGTACTTCGCGTCAATATGTATTTCGTAGCAGTCCGCATCGCGAAGTTATATCAACATACATGTGAACATATAGATATATATATATGTATAAAAGTAATATATACATCGGCAAACACGCGAGGCATTTTACACAAAGTATAGCAACGTCTGACCCTTCGGGATACGTTTCCATGATTTTTTCATTTATTTTTTTTCCTCCTCAGTTCAACAAGCGCACAATTAAAAAAAGAATTTTTCTACAATTCTTTCACATACAGTGACGAAAAAAAACACGAATGCTGTCAATGTTACGGGCGCGAGGGTTGGAAATCAGATTAAAATAAAAATTAATCTTGATTGCTTGTGTAGAAAAGATTTTGGAAAGAGTGATGAGATATTGACGTTTGTTGGAAAGGTCAGAAAAGTCTGTTTTTAAGAGAAAAAAAGAGTGAAATAAAAGTTTTCGGGATTTTGTGGGGCAATATGACACACCCTAATGTACGATACGTTTTTGCAATGAGGCTTTCCCACAGTGCAGTGCGTTTGCGTTGCCACTGGTCGATGCCCCAGTATACTCTCGTGCACTTGGCACCATTTTCCTTCGTCTGTATCCACAGCCTACCCTGATGTGCCTACCTCTTCCCTCTTCCTCTTCTCCTCTCCTTTCTCGACTCACTCGCCCTCGGCAACGCTAACCCTCTCTTCATGTTCCCATATTTCTTCTCTTTTCAAACACTCTTCGTCTCTCATACTCACTCCCTCTACTCTCACGCAGCATCCCTCTTTTTGCACAGCACCACTTCAACGACCTCATATAAATGTGTGTATATGCTTTCACGTACACGTCATAAATGTTAGCTTTCCCTTTGCTTTTCTTCCTCTTTTTCTTCACCAACATTCAATCGCTTCATTTCACATTTCTATCGTTCTTTTGTCCAGTCAATAGCTCCGTTTGAGTTCCCTCCTTTTTTTTCTTCTCTTTTTTAAACTTTACTTTTATAGACAAATTGGCATTTTTTTTAGTCTGCAACTGTCACAGAAAGGTGTTGATTACTGTTCAATACAAACTTCATCTTTTAGAAATTTTCTCTGTTTCAAATATCCTCGCGTATTTATTTGCGATTGAATTATACACTGCAGTAATGTCATTTTTTTTTTTTTTTCAATTATGTATTAATTGATTGTTGTTTACGAGGTATCACTAACTTCAGGACTTTTGTTCTTTCATTAAATAACCTTTTTCGCACGTTCATCGTTTCTTTACTTTTCGCACTCCTAATTAATGCGATTTTAATTGATTCTTTAAATTATAAATACAAATGAAATGATCAAGTCTTTTTTATGCTAAAGTTCATGGTAATAATTACTGTGACACAATGGAGCGCAGAAGCTAAGCATTAAATTTGTATTTATTACTAGTTGTGAAAATTTTTTTTGTTTACGACACGAAAAAATTCCAAGCTCACCAGGTAATTTTTATCATGACGTGTGAAATAATTTAATAGGATTTTTTCAGCGTGTTGTGTGGTAAGAATTGTGTGAGGTTCACCAAAAATTAAAAAAACATGTTCAAATCTTCATGAAAAATTTATTTTTTATATCATGAAATTCTTTATAAACAAAAAAAAATAATTAACTACAAAATTTACGTAGTGTCAGATGTTTTTTTAAAATTTATGTTAAAAGAGTATTACCAAGCATCGTTATTTATTAGTCAGTCCGAGAATGTTTCAAATAATATACGAGACACTCCATCGCATTATCATTACAATTAAAATTTATGTGCAAAATATTTCACTACACATCACCATTAACCAGTTAGTTCGCGTGATATTTTATAATGATTCGTAATTTTTAATGAACGCGATAATAATTTCATGAAAATGTGTATCTACGTTTCAAAAATTTTCTCAGTGATTTTTTAATTGAAAAAAAAATCTTAACGAATTGCCGTAAAGTGCAGATAAACAATTAAAATCATAGTATGGTTCGAATATATATCGCGAACCGATTTGCTCGTCGATTTTACTCTGGGACTACCTCAATAACGACGGACGGGAAAAATCGAAGAGTTCCAGTCTCTTGGCTGTATAGCAACCGTCCTCTTTCTCTCCCTCTCTCTCTCTCTCTCCCGTTCTCTCTGTCGTTCTCGACACAAGGGAAGAAGAAAGAGGGACAGAAAAGCAAGGGGGGTTGAGCATATATAGGGGTGCGACGACGAGTCGTTGTAGCGATGTTACAATTCTCCCTGAGTGCACCGAGTGCACTGCGGGACTCGCCCATCTCGTGTCCTACATTTTGCCACACTCCCAGTTACTGTTACTGCAGTTACTGCATAAACTCATACACATATATACACACGAACTAACACACAAACATAAAAACACGTATGTGCATATAACGAGCGAACGTAACGACCTACGTAAGTAAACCTAGGATCGATCGTTCCAGCACGACGTTTCAGTTCTAGAGAGTAAAAGAGCGAATGAGAAAGAGATATAGAGATAAAGATGGAAGAGTTTCTTAGCCCATAATATATGTACAGAGGGAAGCAGCCAGAGTCGGAGAGCTCGACAGAGCGAGACTATGAATAATTACAAGGAGTCTAATAATAATAATGACTGTCTGCGGAGTTTGAATAATTGCTTAAGAAGTTACAGGTGTGTAATCCAACTTTAGTGTGTGTATGTTCATTTCAACATATATACATACACGTATCCTCGAATCACATTCAACTGTGATCATTTACGTAACACACGAGATTTTTCTTTCATTCTTTTTTTTTTTAATTCTCTGTTTCTCCCAACCCCTCGTAAAAATACACGAGATATTCTAGGTGCAATCATTTTTTTACCTATTTTGCAGCAATTCAATTTAATGTACGACGTTGTTTATTTTCAGTAAATTATATCGAGGTCAATTTGTTTATTTGTATTTTTAAACTTTACCGTTTCTTTCGAAACGTTTTCTGCCTTATTTCGTTCAATATCAATTTTTCATAACCTTGTAATATGCGTTTTTAATCTGTCGGTTAAAAAACGATTTTTTGTGATTAAATTAAAAAAAAAAACGCCTCACTTTTAGTTTATATTGGATTTATCTTTTTATTGACAAATCTGATTGAAATAATTGATTTTTTTCCTGGTCATCAACCAAATAAACGTGTTCGTGAGCCCAACCTGGATAATGCAATGAAAAGGCAGAAGTTTTCACGATGTTCCACATGCAATAAACATTAATAATAATATTTTTATTATTATTATTATTATTATTATCAAGACTCGGCAGGAGTTAAGGAAGAAAAAAAAAAGATCCTCCAAGCTCTCAAGACACCATGAATATGGGTGTGTTGGTCCTTGTTTCAACTCGACCCATTGATGATGATTTGTTTGGATTTTCATTTCACCGGGAAATCGAATGGTCACGATACGAGATACGTTTCTGAGGATAGGAATAAACTAAAAATCGAACATGTTAGATCGGAGAAGATGAGACTGGAAGGAACGAAAAACCGCGCGTGTCGTGTTGACCGTCAAGGAGTTGCAGACGCACGAGGTCAGACGAAGCTCTCACGCGCCATTGCCGCGCGAGGAATCCGTATCGGCAAAACAATAATCGGACTAAATATCTGGCCGTCTGGGAAATCGTGTCGACACGCGTCTTCACTGATCTCGTTTCGTTTCTCCGACACACATACACACATACACACACACGTACGATATTTCTTCCTCGACTTTTTTTATTCACGCCTTATATATCTTTCCTTTTATTCCTACATGAGTCATTCCACTCGAAATCAACACGTGTTCGTCCCTCACGTTCTGGCATTCCACCTTTTTTTTTTTTTTTTATTCCTCTCACAAACCTCGAGATCCGTCTAATTCGTTTTTTACTTATTTTCATTTCCAACTAAAAACGTAAAAAAAAAAAAATATTCACAAAGTCGTGTAACCTCGAATAAAATTTATTCAAATTCTTTCTTTCTTCTTCTTCTTACACTGCAAATTCTTTTTACACTGCAAATTTTTGTCGACAGTTTATATTCGTCACAGGAAATTGATTCTGTTCGATTTTTATTACGCGTTGCTCTTCATCGAAATATACATTGTTTTTTTTTTTTTTTTTTTTTTTTTTTCATTTCGTACTATCAATTCGAACAACATTGCAAGTAGAAACAAAATTTTTAAAAACTTTTAGCAAAAGTTGTAAAAAGTAGTCATTTTGATCGAGTACCTATTGTTTTTTTTTTTTTTTTCATGTTTAGAACGTCAGAAATTTGACAATTTAGTCTTGAAAAACCTGTACGCTGATATATTTATATGTACAAAACGTAATGTACTAAAAGGGAAGATACATAGACAAGTTGTACATATGTACATATTAGCCCCTTAAGAGTATGTACAAATGTATGTAGAGTCTTTCCATTATAGAGTATGTACGTGTACAAGAACACAGTGGCTCGAGTTCGTCGATAACACCCTTATACGAGACCGAGGGGATTTGTCCATACTCGTCGTCAGGAACGTCCGTTCCGTTTAGTCCCGGATGAACGAGTTGTCGATCCGACAGTTTCTTGCGGACGCCCGTCACGAACTAAAATCTTTCCCTTACAATCGTCCACAAAGCCACAAAGTTTATAATTTAACTTATTCAAATAATTTGATCCTTTTTAAATTCTATTTATTTCTCAAAAATAAGTTTTCTCTTGAAAAAAAAAAAAAAAAACAAAAAATCGGTTGGTAACGAGGCAAAAATGAGACTCAAATAAATGATTTTTTATTCATTTATCAATTATAATGCTGCAGGGTAGTGAAAATAAAATCCCGAAAAATCGATATGTGGCGAGGCTTAAATTTTTTTTTTGATATTTGGATCGATATTTAGCAAGTGAATTAAGAATAAAAAGTAAAACTGGCAAGGGTCATTACATGGATGACGTTGTAATTCATGATTTTGTAACGGCAAAACGTCCTGGCACGCACGCGATGCAAGAGATATTTTTTACAGCACGAGTCAAAGGGTTAACTCGGACGTCAGTCAGTCGATACTCTGCTCTCGACACCCCCGAGAAGCTTTGCTAAAAGGGTGGTTCCGAGAGAGCGAGAGAGAGAGAGAGTGAGAGGCGAGTCAAGAAAAAGGGTTTTATACATAAAGAAAAGTGTGTGTATGTGAATAACTGCGAAGGGTAGATCGAGAACCCCTTTCACCCGCAGCTTCATCTGCCTGAGGCGTACGGGGGTTGCACGATGAGTCCGCATCATTCCGGCAGCACAATTTGACGACAACGACGACGCCGAGGATGACGAGCAGTTCGTAAGGGTTGTGCAAATAGTATATTCCCCACGACGCCTGGCAACCTCCTCAACCGCATTCTCGGGCGTTTTAGTCCGATCCTTTCGCATAAGGTTTCTTCACACTCGAGGAAAATAAAAATAAAAATCTCTCCCGAGTCTCTAAAACCTTCTGGATTTTTTTTCCTCCAGTCCAATCAAATTCATGCGAAAATGAAACAGATCGCAACAAACATTGAATGTTTTATTTATTTGAAAAAAAAAAACTTCATCTGGTTTACGGTTGAAAATTGTTTTTTAAATAAATAAAAATTCAACGCACAGTCTGATGATTATTAAACGCTCACAATCCATAGAAGAGGTTCCATTTTTTTAAACATTTTTTCTTCATCGTATATTTTTACAATCTCACGCTATTAAGCAATAACTCTAGAGGCTGAGGGCAACATTTTTTCCTCTCTTGATGGTTACAGGTAGGGAAGAGTGTTTCTCGTCAGTAGAAGAGAGAGAGAGAGAGAGAGAGAGAGAGAGAGAGAGAGAGACAGGAATTGATTCTCGTAGCATAGAATAAAAAAAGAGACGTAAATATATGCAGAGTCGTTCTCTCAAGCGCGTGTCAGCTCGAAGTATTGCTGGTAAATCGAGAGAAACTGTGTGTAGCGTCAAGAAGTGGAAGAAGTGGTTTGTGAGTGAAGTAAAGTATAATATGTCGATAAGCTTCCAAATAAAAGGGCGTAAATGATGAAATTTAACCTCGAGTTCCTCAAGGTTTTACGACTTTTGTTATATTATATTAGATTCTTGAAAAAAAAAGGGGTTACGTATACGCATGGCTCGATGCTATAGCGGCAAAAGAGGCTCAGCATCCAATGGTAGAAATAAGAGAGGGGTTGCTTATGGCAAAGAGAATGAAGCAGATTTATATGTACATATATATGTATAGAACTGAAAGACCGAGAGTATCTAGGTCTGTGTAACGATTTTTAGAGTTCCGACCCTACGGCAATCGTCCAAGTCATGAAAAAAAAAAGAAAAAAAAACTCGAGGCACCCTACCAGTCAACCAGCGTTATATTCCCCGGTGTTGCCATGACGACCAAGCCCTTTCGCTCGCGCCCCCTCTGTATTGCTCCAGCACTCTCTTTCCTCCCTATATCGTCACCGCGCCCTTTCACATCTCTCTTTCTCCTCATCTCTTCTCTATGTTTTTCACTCCTTCTTTCTCTTCTCTCTATATATTTCTTTCTCACTCTTTCGCATTTCTCATTGACCTATACTGCTCTCCTCTCGTACACCCTTTTATACCATCCCTCGTTTTTTTCTCTTTCTTTATCTCTCTCTCTGTACGACAATCGCTCACCATCTTTGTCCCCGATCCGCGCTACTCCTTTGTGCAAACCATATCACGTGAACTCGGAAACCAAAGCTGTAAGCCAGTTCCAAAGAAAATGAAATATGTGCGAGAATATGACTGGATACTTCTTCGTTCCCATAAAAAACGGAATGAGATTTTCTTGGAAAAAAAAAAAAAAAAAAACAAAATGAATCAAAAAACAAAAAAGAAATATATAAATTTGTAAAAATGATTTTTAATGATGAATGAATTATTGAACGAAATTTTATTTACGTTTGGTCCCTTCTCCGATCATTCCTGCCTAAACAAAGTGAAATTTTCAAGAGTCATTTTATAAAGCCTTATCGTTGGTTCGAGGTTATTTTTTTAAAAGAATTATAAAATGTATTTTAATTTTCATTTATGCTGCACAATTTTCGGTCTGTTTCTTTCTTCTCGGAAGAGAACGAACTAAAAGCATTTTTTCTCAAATGATAACTTAACGATTTCATTGCTAATTGGTCCTGCAAACCTCTCTCGAGTTTCCTTCTACGCGTCATCCTCTCAGAGGTTATTGACCTCGCGTGATATCCTGCGAAAGAAACGATCGATGCATTAACCACGCAGGCTACGGTCGTTAGAGTCGTACACGCATATATGTGTGTGTTGATGATGATGTTGGCTCTTCGGATATAAGAGAGTGATAGAGAGAGAGAGAGAGAGAGAGAGAGAGAGAGAGAGAGAGAGAGAGAGAGAGAGAGAGAGAGAGAGAGAGAGAGAGAGAGAGAGAGAAACAGAGAAAGAGAATGGTGCACTTTGAGCGCGAGGAAAATAAGAAATGCGTATATGACACGCGTTCAAGGGAGCAGGGGGAGAGGCGGCGAGAAGGAAAAAGGGGGACGAGAGAGGGCGACGAAGGAATCGTCGAGTACTATCGCGGAATCGTAAATCGTAAAAGGTACATACACATTCTCCATAAGCTTAAAAGAAAAAAAGTGAAAGAGAAAGAGAGAGAGAGAGAGAGAAGAAGAAGAAGAAGAAGTTGGATGAGAAATAAAGAGGAGAGGGTGTATATAAATTTTACTCACGGATGAATAATAAACATGGCGGCATCGGGCGAAGTTGTAACTCCGTACGAGGTTGAAATATTGGACTTGGTGTGGTATATAATTTTGTGCATAGGTTAATATCAATCAAAAAGTATATACGTATGTCTAAGCCGCCATTTTGTTAACAAAATAAGATTTTGAAGCTAGTAATTTAAGGGTTAAATTTGTGTGATTTAAAGCTTTTTATTTTATGTTTTAAAATATTTTAATATGTTAATTCATTTTCACCTCCATATGTGTGACTCACTCAAACATAAACGTAAGATTAACGTACGTGTGGAGAAGGAATGGCACGCAAAGTGCGTCAAGTTAAAGACTCTTCGTGGGTAGAAGTATAAAAAAAAAAAAAATGATGGTGCGATGATGATGATGAGAAAGAGAAATGTTTCATGCACTTTTCCATCGTCATCACTGGGCAAAGGAGCAAATGGAAAGGACGTTAACCCTTTTCTCCATCTTCGTTCCTCCTCCTTCATCAACACGTAGTTTGCATTCACCCTCTCCCTCTTCTTCGTTATTCCGCACACCTTTTCCCGCGGGTAAGAACCTTCTTCCCTCACCTTTATTTTCCCTTTACTGTCTCTGTCTTACTCGCATCTCTATATCATTCTCTTTTGCTCTCTTTTGTCTTCAAGTAGTGTTTGATGGAATGAGACACGTGTACAGGGATTCAAATTGCTCGTGAGTTTCATATGTGGGGATGAAATGCCTTGGAAATCGAGCGATCCGTGTCATTTTCATTGAAATTATTATTATTATTTCTTTTTAATGATTCTTCAAACTAATTATATATTCCTCTTCTTGATTAGAACTGAGGAATATAATTTTCGTCAAATCTAACAATTATTTCTTGCAAATTTTATTAATTCAGAGTTTCCGAGTATTCACAAATGTGAGGGGAGTTAAATAAATGTTTTTCGCGGTCAAAAACTGTTGCAGTTGTAAAAATCCTTTTTTTTTCAAAATACATCAAATCTTTCCAATTTGATGAAAAATCATCGAGTTCGTACTATGAGTTGTACTCTGAGTGGTAAATTTTGGTCGTTATATCTTATAATAATGTAAAAACATGTGAACTTTTATGAAAAATGTCCAAATGACAAGTTTAGAGGTTGATAAATAACGAGCTTTTCCATGTCGAATTCACGGAGCTCATACTTTGTCACGCTCCATCTCCGAAATTGAACAGCCAAAGTTCCTTTTTTTTTAACCAAACTTCGTCGAATGTTCCGCTGTGATTGAGGGGGAAAAAAAGAAAAAAAATAGTAGAAAAATTTCGGATTTATTCGGTGAAATGTGAATTATTCAATTGCTCCCCATAAGAAAGCGTGCGTAACTGTGCAATCTTTGATTGCTAATATTCTGGATAGGGGATGATAAACCCCGTTAAAATTTTGTACTAAGTTTCACGGTAGTGGCTGGAATGTATGTTCGAAATTTGAAAAAAATTCTGTACAAAAACACTTTGGCGAGACTACTGCCTTAATGACAGTTTGATTGATGATGATATTGTGAGAAAAATGTTTTGCCACCTTTATTGAAGATTCATTCTATGTGTTTGAGGCTGTAAGTTGCAATACATAGAAGTACATTGGGTAAAAGAATTCTCGAGAGCACGTGGAGGATCCTCGCACGTGTCAACGGCCGCCCCTGCCAAGAAGCACATTCGCACGCACGCACGTTGCGTACGCGACCCTCGGGTTCCTCCTATCCGTCCAAAATCTCTCTCTCTCTCTCTCTCTTTCTCTTCATTTTCGTTTCTCAGTCTTATTCGTATTCTTGTCTATTTCTTATTTGTTTTTTTTTTAATCTTATTTTACGTTTTTTATCCTCCTTCTATCTTCCTCTTTCTCTCATTCTTGCTACGAGAGAAGCGACAGTGAGCAGAAGGGGAGTAGAGAGAGAGTGACTTCTTTTCTCGAGAACGGCGAAAATAGGGCCGAGTTTCGAAGTGCCCGGCCGGTTAGTCAGGCCATTTAGTCATTCCTCTCTCGGACCCGCACTCACTCTTTTTCTCTCTCTCTCTCTCTCTCTTTCTTTATCTTCTTCTCTCTCTCCTTCCCTTGTACCCGGTAACGTATACACACGCGCATTCATTTGGGATCCGTCCAGATCTCAACACGTGAGAGACGAGCTACGGGGTGTCTCGCAAATACACATCCCTTAAAACATTCCGATTTCATATCCGTATAGAATGTCTGACTGTTTCCACGAAACAAACCATTCCAATTGCAACCAATGATATTTCATGGTATCTCCAAGTGTCGACTGTGTAATTCAAATTTCATACCTTTATTGCCATTCTCAGGCTGAATTATTTATTATTTTCATTCTTTTTTTTATATACACTTTTGAATCCTCAGAAACTAAATTAAGAGAATTTTTCAAACAACTTTTATTTATGATTCATTTGAAATCTGATATTTTGTACTGCTAACGAAATCTGGTGGAGAAGGTAAGGTATGTAACATTGACTAAGAACTGTCGCGAAAGGCAAAAGGAAAACGAGAGCTTGTAGGTATAAGTCTCTCGAGGTTCTATGTTGTTATACACTCGGCAGTTGATGAGCTCGAATTCGTGAATACATACATATATATATATGTATGTGTATATATGTACAAGTAGCATTCACATGTTCGCTGTTCATCGTATAGAGAGAATATGCTGGCTCTGGCATCGAGCAAGCTCGCCGGTCGACGAGAGTGCGGTGTGCGAAAAAAATAGCCGGCTGAATCATACGCGAAGTCACGAAGCGAGCAAAGCTCCCTCTGTATTCTGAACGAACGTGATCCTCCGAAAGAGTTAAGGAAACTGGCTATCGATAGACCAGAGTTAAATTGTTAACAATAACTAAGCTTTTTTTGACCTTTTTTCGAAAAAAATTGACAGAACTCTTAAATCCTGCACGTGCAATTAAATCTGCTGTCAAAATCAGAGAAAAAAACCCTCGCGGAGAAAAATGATTGTGAAGATAAAAGTGGGGGGTCTCAGAATGATAAAAATTTGCGTGATTCCATGCTCGGTATTTTTGTGCTACTTTTTGGGCTTTTACAACGCACTACTTTCTATACTTGTACTCTTACACCCCGGCCCGGGTCATCCTTCGGTAAGATACTCCAACAGGCATAGCCTCCCCGAAGATCAGAGGTTAAGCGCGTTAACCACGCCCTCTTCCCTTCATCGGGACTGAAGCGAAGCCTGACACGTGTAGGAATTTATCGGGAACTCTTGAGTGGCAAGCTCTAACTTTTCATGGACAAATCCTCAATCCGCTTTTTCTCCAACTGTCATAACCTAATTTCTGGCTTCTCTTTGATGGACACTTTAATGGATGATCCAAAAGATATTTTTGTATTCGCGAATGCTACCCCGAAAGAACCTGGTGAAAGGGACTTGGTTGATGAATTTATTTGAAGAATAAGATTCCACCATTCTGTTTACTTTTGTAAATGCTCTTTCACATAATTTCAATAAAGTAAACACCTGCTAATGCAGCTCAACACGAAATGGTCGAATGTATGAATTGGTGTCGTATACTTTCTTTGATGACGTAGACAACGATGAATGTCATTGATGTCTTTCACAATAATCTTCCCCCGCATTATTCTCCAATCGAGTATGTGCTGCAGGTATGTGTATATGTTTTTTTTTGCATTCAAAATGGCGATACGAACGACGATTGCTGTATAAACGTCGCGCCAGAGTGTCGTCCTTGCATTTTGGAGAAGGACGAGAAAGCAATTCAGACAAGAAATCGGCGACTATGAGTAAAAGACACAAAGGAAGAAAAAAGAAGAGAGAAAAAGAGTGAGAGGGCGTAAAAGGAGGAATTGGAGGAGTGCGAGGTGAACAACGAGGACGAAAGACGAAGGATTGAAGGAAGAGAAGGTGACGGCCGTTCTTCGGGTCCGAACCGAAGTGCTTTTCACCTCGAGGAATAGTTAAAAATAGCCAGGGTTTCGTAGTGATTGTCGTTCTCAAGATACGGGTCCTGCTGCCCAAATGCTGTGGCGCGAACGCGGTTCCTGTAAACACGCTAAGCGAAAGGCACTCCGAAGAGAAGCAACGAAAGACTTTTACTCTTTTACGTTTTTTCCTTTCTTATATTTTTCTTATTTCGAATGACACCACGCGAGGTTTCACACGAAAGGGTGAAACGGGAGACAAGTGGTGGAACTAAAGATGCAGTTTCGATTCAAGGAGTGTTGGTGCAACGAACTGACAAAGAAAAACAAAGTTTTTGCCCACTAACTTCCATCTCGATTAGTTGGGCATTGTAAAAATGATAATTTAAGGCGAAACGGAAGAACGAACGGAGAATACGAAGTTGTAAGGGTTGCTGATGTGTACCAAGGACCCAAAATAGTATTTATGCAGAGGGATAAAGAAATATATGTATATATAAATGTTATAAAGACTCACGTGCTTCCATAGAGGTGTCTTGAGTCGGTGATGGCGACTGCGTCGACGACGTTTCTTCCGTAGTAGTTTTGGTATTTATCGCGGCACTTGCCGTAGACACGGTATCGTTTTTTTCTTCGTTGATGGCCTCGACCACGCTCCCGTTGGTTTTTTCAGCGGATGTAATCCGCCTTTCCAACGGATCCGTAGTTTTTTCAGTGCTGTTACCAACGACCGGTAATTCCGGCCATTTTCTCGAACGTCCTGGCACTCCCGTCGTCGCTCCTTGGGGATAAGAACGCGCTGTCATGGGCACGGCAATTTTTCTACTTTTCCTCCACTCTAATGCACTCTCATCGTTCCCATAAGATAGTTCCGTAGCAATAGGTTCACTCGGGCTTGACGCGGTCACCGCAGAAGACGTAACATCTTCGTTAGGGTTTTTTTGGCTCACCGACAAACGATCATCGTTATCAGATTCACTCAAGTTCTTATTGTTATACTTTCTCTGGTAATTACGATTACGATTATTTAAGTTATTAATAATATTATTATAGCTATCGTTATTGTGATTATTCACGACCCGCGTCGCCGCCACCTTACCCGTGAAATCGTTTTTTCCGTTGATAACCGACGTGTTCCTAACCGACCCCAAAACCGTAACCCCGAAAGTACCGATGTCTCTTTCCCATACGCGAGCACTGTTTTCTCTATCGTTACTATCGTAAGTCCCTTTGGTTTGAGACAATGTTGATAATGTGCCTCGTTCCGTGTCCCTCGTCGTCTTCTTTCCTCCTCGGTCCTCGATGTCAGCCACTTTGCTCGTTGACAACGCAACGCCGGTTCTACCATTAACATCGACATCGACTCTGGTCGACTCATTCGGCTCGTTTACGATGTGCCTTGGATCGTAAATCGTTGGTGGGATATTTAAAGATTTTCTCCAGACGATACTGGAGATTAATGATTCCCGTCTCAACGGATCAATACCGTTTCGAATAATCTCGTTGTCGTCTCGCTTCCTACGTATGTCACCTTCCCAATCGACGTTCTTTCGTCTCCGTCTTTGTCGTCCTCGCCGCGAATGACGTAACTTATGACGCCGAAGGTTTTCCGTCACGTCTGTACCGGTTCTCGACGTATAACCTTGACCCTGATACTCGGTACTCTCTGGATACGTCGACGCGAAGTAAGACGTCCTCCTACCAACGATTACCAATGGATTACCGATTGATCGCGTCCTCAAGATCGAACTTAACCTCGCAGCCTCTTCCTCCCCTTTATCTCTGATTGAGTTAATGAGCAGTTCTCTTAGTTGTAAATGTTCCAACAATGAGTCTGCGCCGTTGGAATTTTCGTCCTTGTGATGAAACAACGAGTGCGAGTCGATCGCTCTGACGTTGTTAGAGCCACGAGGGCTGTTACGAGGTTCGATTATTCTCGTCGTCGCGCTCGTAACGTCGTTGTTATTGGTGTAATAACGCGACGGCGACGGCGGCGACGACGTAAACCGCCCCAACGACGGCAACAACGACGACAACGACGACGTGTTTTCGGTTGCCGCCGCCGCCCCGGCAATACAATAACCTAACAGCCCCAGGAGAGTGACGACGAAGACAAGCAGGGGCAAACCCACCCCCGCCCCCGTGGTGGACCCAACAACCCCCGGCCTACGGTCTATAACTTCCTAGACCGACCAATATAACGGGGCACTTTTTGTAGCCACGAAAAGACTTCTCGTGAATGAGCCGGAATCGACAGATCCTTTTCAGTTGGAAATAATAATTATTTGGATATCTGATAATTCAACGATTCTCGATTGATGAGCAACACAGATCCTCGTTTCCTGGAGGTCCTGGTAAATCCTTTTCATGAGAGACTTTTGAAAAGACTACCAACAATCTCATTGGGACATTTAAAGTGTCCGGTGACCAAGTTGATGAAGTTTTTTTGATGGAATCTTTCGTGAGTTTTTACTCTAGTCTCCTTTTTGCTTCTCTTCTGTCTCTAATTTATTTCTTCTTACTCTAAATTCGTAAGGTAATTGAAATTACTGCATGTATATCCTTTTCGAGATGGGGCAGTTTCCAAGATTTAAAGATCTCGCTGCAATGCCTCAACCACCTCGGAGCTCCACGTGACTTGGGTACGACGATGCTGCTCGTAGCGGTGGCGTCGTCAATTACTCCTGTAGTTACGAGTACGGAGTCGTGAGGCGCTGCGGGACCTTGCCAAGTTGTGATCGGAGTTTGTTCGTCATCGGCAGACGCCGCCATCATCGGGGACCCCGTGATCGTGCGTAATACACCACAATTCCACCCGAAACTAAGTATCTCCTCCACGATTCCACTTTTCGCATATTTTTTTGTGTTTTCTTTTTGGGTCCCGCTGTTGCCGAGGAGATGCGGTTACGCTGGGGCGCCGTTTCTCGTATTCACCGGTGCTTCACCCGTTGTTTTTACGTCTCTGTCCACTTTCTTCCTGTTTCCCGTGTATACTCGGAATCTTTGATTCGATACTTTTTTGCGTATCGGACAGAGAAGCTTTAAGCTCGGAATCTCGGAGACTACCGTCACGATAAGTCGTTCAAGCTCCAACTCTTCATCGGCGTTATCGTGCGAATGTTTTGTACTCGCTCGAAGTCACGAAATACTGACTGAACTTGTCCGGTGTCGGCGTTAATTTTGAGAATCAAGTAGACGAAGAAGAAGAAGAAGGAGAAGGAGAAGAAGAAAATGAAAACTATTTAAAGAAAAACGCGCAAAGATCGTCGACTCTTTCACTGTTCTCCTGCGTTGTTATATCACTTGCCAGGCACCCATACACCCACGCGAACACGTACACACATACACACTCACGATTGCAATGCTAATCGATCGAAATGGCCCACTTTACTCGATTATTTCTTCTTTCATAAGCACTTTCGTTGGAGATTCTTTCGGTATTAGCCAAATGTTGTCTTTTCAGTAGTCGGATGATCGAGTGATACGATTGTCAACGCTTTCTCCGGGTCATATCTGAAAAATAATCACGAAAAATATGCTTTTGTAAGCTTTATTTTCATTTCACTCAACGTTTCGTGTTTGTCATTATTATATATTAAGATTACGATCGAACAAGAGCGCAACAGAGAGACCGAGAGACAGAAAGAGAGAGAGAGAGAGAGAAAAAGAAATACTCGGTGATTTTAGTTTTAGTTTCGCGTGACAAAATCGTGCGAGAGGATGATCTCGCGCGCGAGCTTGAGGGTGGTAAGTCTCGACCGCAATCGCAAGTCGCACTGGCGCGTCGCGCGAGCGACGTACACGCAACCGGCGAGTACGCACGCGAGACGCGCTTCTCTCGCCCGTGGAGCACGCACGATTTCTATACGAGAGACTGGTGTGAAACGCGACGAAGAAAGATCCACGAAGAGACAGCGGCAAGCGAAAAAGCAAGAGAGAAAGAGAATGAGAGAGATACTAGAAGCAGCCACACGCAGCTTTCGTCCCGTTCGCCGGACTCGCGCTTCCTACAATTTCTTAAAATACGATCCCCCTGCGGAATGGTCGAGTGTGCGATCGGGCCGCTCGCTCAACGCTTTTGCGAGCACTTCTCATACAGCTCCGTTTTGTTCCACACACATAACAACTACACAACCGTTTTGTTCTCTCTCTCCCTCTCTCTCTCTCTTTCTTTACCAGCAATACAAAATAACAACGTAAGTCTAGTAAGAGAAAGAGAAAGGCAACTTCCTCTCCTCTTGGTCCATTCGTGTCACGCGTTCTGTACCACAACGCTTCTCATACAATGTAACTCGAGCAACCCCCTTTGCATGCGCTTCGTAGCGTCTCTATGTACATTCTATACAGGGTGTTTCTTGAAACTCGCCATTTGTCTTCTCCTTTGAATACAACGAAAGCCATCAGTTGGAATTTAGCATTATGTTTTGGTTTAAAGGGTCAACGAACCATCGACGGTATAAGACAAACTATTGAGATATTTATTTCGAAAAATCGTCAAATGGACATCGGCTTTTTATTCTTCAATCATATTGTTGGTTATTTTTAATAGTGACAATGTTAATTATGAAGAAATAAGAGATGCCAAAGACGTGAATTCAATGCTGTAGAAAATAGAGACAAAATTAATCTGGGAAAAATAATTGTGTACGTGCTACGAGAAAAATATTCTTGGTTTACCAATCGAGAGGGTGCGAGAATGAGAAGGAAAACGTAGTAGAGAAATAGAGAAAGAGACACTAAGCACGAGGGAGGAAAAGGGTTAAAGAGAGAGAGAGAGAGAGAGAAAGAGAGAGAAAAGGACAAAAATAGGTAGAAACAGAGACCACAAACAATGGCAGAAGCATTAATACAGAGGGAATTCGCGTCAGTCTGAAACATTCCACACTAATGAAATGGGGCGTCGAAGGATAGAGCGATTCCCACCCGTGTTGCAAGTCAACGCGATGGACCGACCGGAGAATGTTTTTTTTTTTCTACTGAAAAAAAGTTGATTTCAATTCGTCGAGTTTAGGCTGTACCGAAAGGGATGAAGAGACAGAGACAAAACCAGTATGATGAAGAAAAAAAAGGACGAAAAATATATAAACGCATGCACCCGAGTCAATCGTCTCGTTACGCGAAGGCGGGCCGTTTGAAATTTGTTTACTGCGGGAGACAGACGCGAAAAGAGCTGTGCGTTAAATATAGCGAGGACAGGGTGGGAGAACATGGTGAGCCGCGAAAACCCTATTTTTATGAGACATTTTAACTCTCATATCTTTCTCTCATTTCGTTTTTATATCCTCTGGTATGTATATACATATATTGTTGAGTTTTTACTACTTTACGTCCCCTTCGTACAGTTAATAGTCCTGAACATCTTTAGAGAATCTTGTCGTTACAATTTGCAACATTGTAAGTCAAAAAAATCCTTATTTTAAATATATAATTAATTCTTCTCGGTTGCAGTTGATTTCCAACAATAATTTCATCGTTACAAGTTCGATCACAGTGATATTTACTCAATAAATTTTTATTCTATTATTATCCGATGATTTTGCTCTTCAAACGTCAAAGAGTAAGAAACATTTGAAAGGGTGGTAAGTTCTCGGAGTGTTTATTTCGTTGGAAAACATCGAAGACGGAGCCAGAATAATCGAAGGACAGAGCAGATGAGAAAAAGTACGAAGAGTTTGAAGTAAGAAGAAAAGAGGTGCGAGTGGAAGTGGACGAGGATGAAGATAGGAAGGTTCAAAACAGAAGGAGAAAAGATCAAATAAAAAGAAGAGCAATGAGAATACGAAGAGAGGGTGAAACGATGAAAAAAAAACGTTGCTATTTCCGCGCAGTCTCTCTCTCTCTCTCTCTCTCTCTCTCTCTCTCTCTCTGTTTCTATCGTTTTCTTAAGGCGAGTATAGCAAGAGCGTGGATTCCCACGTAATGCGAAACTCGTGTCGTCGCCCTCGAATCCACGCGCGGGATTCGCGCTTCTAACGACATCGGTATAAGAGCGCGTATTCGGGCGATACTCGTCGAATAATCATGTCCGAAGAGAACAGTAAGTAAAGGAATTGGTATCGTAGTGTAATAGTAGTAACGCACGTACAACACAAGTAGAAAAAGCCTTAACGCGAGCACCGTTACTACGTTTAAGTTAAAGTTTCTATACTTCTCTCGCGTGGCGAGAGAGGCCGTAGGAAATTTGTTTACAACGGGCCAAACGCGCCGGGCCCCCGCTAATTATAGTACGCCAAGCCGTCGGAAGGAAACGGCAAAGGCACTATTTTTACTGGTGCCTCGAGGTTCGGAATATGGTCGCGAGGGAACCGCGAGTTTCTTCACTGTATTCGTTAATTTCGTGTGTTCGCGTGTTTCTCTCTCTTCCTCTTTTCGTCACAAAGACCTCTTATCACTGGATCTAAGATTTTCATGATTTTTCACCACTTTTACTGATGTCGTGGCTGCAGAATGTTCGTCTGGTTTGGTGTGTAAATATTATTACTTTTTTTAGACATTCATGTCAATGCCAATTTATTATTAACGAAATTGGTCAATTCTCGATTTTTTTTTTTTTTCATCTCTCAATTTCAAGCCTCGATTAGTTACGATTCAATTGAAAATATGAAGCAAGTATTTATCTGTAAAATAAATTTGAATTCTTCATCGATTATTATTAATGAGTTCGTTCATTAATCCGCATTTTGTTTTGTTGTTTATTTTGTGATACACAATAATTCTATCTTACTGCAAACACGCGGGATATTTGAACGCGGTGAAAAGAAGCGCCAAAAAGTGAGTGTCACATGGATTCGGTGTTTGGTACAGCGGGGGCGCGTTGAGCCCGAAACAATACAGTTTTCTTTTCACACGCGGGTAAAAATTTTTGTGTGGCATGCTCCCTCACGTTCTATTTTCGAATGAAACGCGCGATCAGGGTGGGAAGGAGAGAGGGGCAAGGGAAGGGTGGGATACGATGTACGAGTTAACACGAGACGTGGAGTTTTCTCGTCCCTCATAAATTCGCGCATGACAAAACACCGGGACCAATAGCCAAAAAACAGTTTTTTTTTATTATTATTTTTTTTTAATAAAAAAAAAATGAAAAAAAAACTGCAATAATTAAAACATTATCAGAGAATAATATCATGGCAAGGAAATTGATAATAAAAAAGAAAAACTAATTTTCAATTAATATTGTGATCATAAATAAGACGTTTAAACCCAGGAAATATCGAGTTATAAGAAACTCAATGAATAAATCAATAAATGATTCCGTATGTTATGAATAAATTAGAAAAAAAGGGCCAATTGTAATTTTGTCGGAGCGATTAATTCGGTCCGTTTGCAACAATTTCAAAATATTATGTCTGGACTATCGCGAAGAGAAAACAGACCTGTATAGGTAGATATACACGTAAAGAGGACGAAAGAGAAAGAGGGGTAAGAAAGAAAGAAAAATGTGGTGTGAAGCTGCGAAAGAGACGAGTTGAAAGTGCATCAAGTTCTAGTGATGTTGAGAGGAGAAGAAATAGTGTGGGTAGAGAGTAAAATCATGGTACGAATGAGGGATAGAAAAGAAATAATAAAAGAAAGAAAATGAAGATATAAAGAGAGAAAAAAGAAATATTGAGAAATAGAGAGACGAAGAAGCGTATAGAAAAGAGTAAGAGAGAGAGAGAGAGAAGAAGACAAAATTGTATAGTAAAAGGAAAGAGTGTATAAGGAGGACGTGTAGAAAACTATATACACATAGGAGAGGAAAATAAGGGGAGACAGCGGAACGTTTGGCAAGAGCGGTGAATGCGCGTAGAGAGGAGAACGAGACAGAGACTATATACACTCTATAGTGGATATCGTCTCGTCTGACCGTATGTGAGTCTCTTGCTTTTTCTCCTTTTCTTTCGAGTGCGATCGTGATGGAAGATCCGTAGAGAAAGAGGCCGCAAAAGAGAGAGAAAGAGAGAGATAAAGAGAGATAGAAAACCGCCAGTGTTGGCGGACGAGAAACACACCGGCGCGTCCTCTCGTCTCGTCACCGCGGCGACGGCGGCGGCGGCCATGCTTGTTCCCCGACGCGCCGCCAAGCGCGTCTCCCTTCTTCTCCTCCTTTCCTTTCTCGTTCTCTCTTCGGGTCATTCTCGCGCGATTGATGCACGCCCGAGCAAGTTATAAGAAAACTCACACTTTCTCGGTTCACCCCGGCCACTTTTCCGGGCGAATCACCGACATTCTCTGTGTATATCCATATCATATATATTTTCAAGCCGCGTTTACACCGAGGCATTTTTAGTGCGCAAGCGCGTCTCTACGTCCATTCGTTCATGTTCATGTGTTTGGCACGATTATAAGTAGAGATATTGTTGAGGATCTTGAATACACAAAGATCGAGAATACACTATCGAGGTATAAAGTGCAATTTAAAAGGATCAAAAGTTGATAAAACTAACGTTTTTTTTCTTTCCATACACATTGTCAATGAAAGACGAACCGATGTTCCAAGGCATAATGTAACAACTTAAATATAACAATACGTAAAAGAGAAAACTAGATGTCATAGAAAACGTCGTAGCCAATAATCGAAGCACGCAACGATTTTCAAGAGAACGATAGACAAATAAAAATGAGAAAGAAGAAAAATAAGTAGTAACGGCAGTGACTACGCAGCCAAGACGCAGACGTAAAGGTAGACGATGCGCGTAGAACCAAAGGAGAAGCTCGTGATCGAGGAACTGAAAAGGGTGAGGGGATGAAAAGAAGAAGAGCTGACCACGCACCATGTCGATTCGTACACCACGCGTACAACTCCGGATCTTTTTCGAGCACGAGAAACAGTGAAAAAAGATAAAAAATATAATAAAAAACAAACTCCGAGAATACGTCTCTTCGTTGAAACTTAAAATCCAAGTGTTTCACACATTTTCTTGCTGTGCTTTTTCTGCCCCGAGTCAAACAAACGGATGGTTGCAAACACCAGACTCAAGTGCGACCACGTTTCCCGCGTGTTTGCAATACTTTTGGTTATTTATCTTTTTCCCCAATTTCAAACGCTGTTTTCTTGTTTAGATAACTTCGGAAATTGTCTGACTCTCTGACTGTCATGTTTCGCCTCTTCTCTCTATCTCTCTCTCTCTCTTTCGCTTGTTCGCGGTCACTCACTCACGCTCTTGTTTATCAAAATATCAATCTCTTGCTATCCTCTCCCTTTCCCTCCCCTCGTCTCGTCGTGTATTCGTTCTCCCTCTCTCTCTCTCTCCTATCTCTCGTTACCGTCCATCGTTTCTCATACTCGCATTCTCCAACCATCAACCAACCTTTTTTTTCTCTCTTTCTCTCTCTCTCGCTCGCTTTCTTTTTTATCCTTTTGCTCTTCTCCTGCTTCCCACTCCTCTCGCTCTTGTTTTGATTTCCTTTTTTGTACGTGTGTTGTGTGCATGTGTGTCTCTGTTTTTTATTTTTTTAAATTTTTTATATGGTAGTCTCGTTCTTTAAACTATTCGAGATAAGAAAAAGACAGGACGCGCGCACCTCCAGAGATTATGCGAGTATTTTCCTCCGGTTTTTGCTTTTTATTTAGTTATTGTTATTATGATATATTTGTTCGTCTTGCTGGATGTAGCGAGGAGAACGTTCGGCCAAGTGGAGAGAGCCGCGGCGGCGGAGCGAGCGGTGCTGCCTATCGGATGGCACTGCATTCAGCGCCGCTACAGCCAGCGCCGCGGTCCCGACAGAAACCTCGGTCATCATCGTTCTTACTCGCACAAATTCGCTCACCTTCGGCCAATCTCGGCATATCTCGGATATGCCAATTTCCCCCACCCTTTTACTTTTTCCTTCGAAACACTCGCGCAGACGCAACTCTCTCTCATCCATTCTATTTCTCTCTACTCTCTCTCCCTCTCTCTCTCTATCTCTATCTCTATCTCTCTCTCTCTCTCTCTCTCACACACACACACACTTTGCTCCTGTTATCCACTCAACGACACATAGACACACACGTTGCATCCCAGTTTGCTTTCGTGTCTTCTTCTCTATACCAGACTCGAGATACTCTGCAGCATCCCATCTCTGCACTCACGGACCATTTTTATGTATTATAAGAAATGAAAAACCTTCCTTTTATGGTTTATTCCTATTTTTTAGAGTTTCAAGCCATCCCCGGTGTCTTATTATTTAGGATCAACAATTAAAACGATTTTTATTTTTCAACAGCTCACAATTTGATTTGAAATCTTCGAGAATCATGTGAAAGGGTTGCTTTCTTCTCGACCTTTATTTTTAATAAAATGCGATCAAGCTGGAACTTGTGGATCCACGAAATGTCATTTGCAACCACCACAAAGATCAACTTGAAATCAACAGAAAAATTAAAAAAAAAAAAAAACAGAAAACAATTTCTTAAGCGTATGTAAAATTACTTAAAAAATCCCTACGTTATAGCCTTTCGAAAGTCCATTTGTTTTATCACCATATCGACACGAATTTCTATCAACTATTTCGGTACATTTTTCCAATACCTGTAAATTTTAAATGGACATTTTTACGTATAAACATAGTTTTTCAATATCGTACAATAGACTATATATCACTATCACCGATCGCCAACAATAATTCATTGCACGTTGCTTCAACGTCCAACATCTATATCCACCCAATCACCAGTACAGATGCATATATGATACTGCATGGGATGCACATGGGAGACTCTAAGTGAAATCGACAAATTCATGACCATCAGTCCTTGGCAAGCCTTCAAAATGTTTTTGCATCTTTATCAAAAGCCCAAAACTCTCGTAATTTATCAACAGCTCTTAATAACTAAAACAACAAAAAATATATGTATACACGATCAGAATTTAAATAAATTTCTAAAAATTCCGAAAATAATTTTGTCAAAATTCAATATCCACTTTTTCATGGATTTATCAACAGTAACTTTTTACTCAATTGAATAATAGAAAAAATAATAAATTTTTGATGATGAGCGAGAATTAATGACAAGAATACTTCCACAGGGACGACTAATGAAAAATATTGAAAAATTGTACAGTCGATTCTGGTGTTCGAGTTTTACAGACGTAACAATTTATTCAAGAATTCATTGTGTACAAAAAGTATAGCGATAGATATACAGTTAAACTTTATGTTGCAACGGTGTTTCGATCTCTATATATGTGCTCCAATCATTTTATGCCTTTTACATTATTTAACGGTGTAGCGTCCACATATGATGAGTTCCGGTCATCGGCCCTCTGGCTATAATATACTCTCACCTTTATCATGGTCTGTAAACTCTCGTGAATATGCACACAATCGAAGATCGATATTGTATGTTGTCTCTTCCACTGTCCTTTACATTTTGTATACATATATGTTTATTTATACATAACTGGTGCTTGTGGTACATCGTGACTCGTTGAAACGTCAAGAGTATGTCCAAAGACGTGCAATTGGAATGACTCGACTGTGAATAAACATTTGAACATTCATTTCTTCGCCCTTTTCAGACTCGTCATCTTTAAAATGAATTAAACCATAGAAACAGTTAAAAAAATAAAAAAGAATTGAAAATCGTGGAGACGAGGCTTCTTTCGAGTCATGTTCCTTTCGGCTTCTTGTCATATGAGCTGTGGTGTAACGGAGACGACGAAAAGAAGTCCTCGACCTCGTCGAGGTCGCACGATTCCTTGCAAAAAGTTTATTTTCCGTTGGTGTTAAATTTTGTTTTTTTATTGATTTTTTCTTTCAATCTCAAACATTGTTATGGATATTTCGATTAGTGAAAATTTCGTATGGCAAAAATAAAATAGTGAAATTGTGGAAATGATCGTTCCAGACAGTGGAATGAAAAAATTGCATTGGGAATTGAAACAAATGAGAGGGGATTTTTTGATAAAGTATTTTTTTAATCTTTGGGGTATGGAGAGAAGTCTTAATCATCGGGGTCAAGATAAGAGGTTCTTGGCCCGCGTATGCATGTCTGGTTGTTCGAAAGCCGAGAAGCTCCGAGTCCGATGTGAATGACTGCGAAGTAGTCAGCGTTCGTAATCGTAGAACTCGCCGGTGACATTGCTTTGAAGCCATAGGCTTCGTCAGCGAAAGTCGAAACGTCTCTCTTGGAAGCGAAAAGGTTTCTAGAGAGAGGAGAAGCAAAAATTCATGTCGGTGCAACGTTTTGAAACATAATTGCAAGTTATGAAGTCTATAAGGCATGCGTGTGCACTTTTAGGAAATTTTTTATCATTCGTGACAGAAATGAAAGAAGAATCCAGTTGTTTAAAAACGTTTACGATATCCTTTTGTCCGAATGAAAAAAGAAAAAGAAAACAAACATTTTCAGAAGAGAACAACTTTAACGTTGAGTCAGGATAAAACATATATCAGCGGGGGCCAGATGGCGCGGAGGGCGAAAAAAAGAAGAAAAAGAAAAAAAGAAACGAGAATCTCTCGAGGGCCCTGCTCTCTCAGCATTCCCTCGGACTTACTTGGAACTGGACACCAGGTTCGTGGAACCGAGACGGTCACCGGAGAACTCGCTATTTAAAGAAACGCAAACCCCCTTCGAGATTCTTTTTCTGTCATGCTCTTTTTTTCGCCCCCTCTTCACATCGATGCAACTCTTCATTGACCTTTCTCTTTCTCTGCGCGGTGTGTCTCTTTCTTCGGGGTCGTAAATTTTCATTGAATTTCTTTGCGACAGGCCTGCTCACGAGGTCAAATGTATAGAAGAAAATATTTGATCGTAACCCTGATGATCAATTATATGCGCGACTATTTTGAAGGTCACAATCCATTTGAAAAGCCTCTCATTGTTTGTCGTTCTAGGTTTCTTCATTTTTTAACGTTTACTTGGCCAACATCTTGGCATACGACTATATAGAGAGTTAAATATTTTACTCTTCCGTCTGCACAAGTTGGACTCGACCTCGTTGTGCGACCCGTCTGAGAATCCCGCCAACGTCAATAATCATATAAGAGTATTATTCCATCATCGTCGCGATCCATTCGAACCAACTCTCCGTCTGGGCCAATCTCGCCGTTCTCTTTCTTTCTTTATCTTTTTCGTGATCTCCTTACTCCCCGTCGACCCTTACTGTCGACCTGTTCTCTTCATGAGCAAGAACCAAAAAATCTATTGACTCTTCAAATTCTTCCATTAGTTCATTCGGTCTATTATTTCGTGATTACGCAATCGATTTTTTCCATTTAAACTTCTTCATCATCGTTTCGAGAGTCGGGTAGAAAAATTTGGAGATATTACAACGAGGTCGAGTTACCAGTCACTCAAAACTCTCATTATTAATGTAGAACAATGACGTGACCCCGATATCATCCATATTCATTGTCTAGCCTCGCGTTCTCCTCTCGAAAAAAAATCAACAAAAGAACTGTCCAATTTCTTCTCTTGTCAGAATGTTGCAATTCTTTTGGCTCGCTGCTTGTTCACACATTCAAGTGTGCGAAGCCCGTGGAGGCTGCAGTTGGAGCAAAGAATGAAGAAGAAGAAGAAGCTAAAGAAAGAGGAAGATAAGAAAAGTAGAAGAGATTGTGGGAGAGAGATGAGGAACGATGAGAGAAAAGGCAAGCGGAGAGGTCTTGAAGAGCATACAGACAGATATTCCAAAGAGAGTGTCAAAGTGAGAAGTGCACGAGAGTGAAAAGAAAAATGGAAAGAACCGAGAGAGAGAGAGAGAGGGAGAGAATAGTTGAAAAGAGTGTAAGATAAAGAGAGATCGTAGCAACGACAGAAGAACGAAGAGAAAGAGAAGGAAGAGAAGAGAAAGACGGAGAAAAAACGAATGAGGCACAGTCATGTGTGTACGGTCTTCTAAAAAGAACCTCAAAGACCATAAAGACCAAGTGATAATCGGTCAGAGACCCTTAACCGAGACTCAGAGTAGACGAGGCTCTTTCTCGCGGCGGTCCCCGCGTCCGATGCACTGTACTTTGTTCGTGTGCGACTGTTGTGTTCGTGTGTGAAAAGAGGGGCCCCCGCATAAACCAGCATCGAGACAGAGCAGGGGGCCTTCTTTGCATCGCACAGCAGACAACTAACAGACGCGAGGACGTACGAGCGACTCAGACACTTTGCCTCTTCAAGCCTCCTCTCTCGCCCTCTTTCTATCTCACGTTCTTCTTCGTCTTGTTCGTATACTCGGCTGTATCTTTTCTCGAGATTGCGATGCTGTATATAGTGGCTCAATGTTCCCAAAGAATTTCGCTTGAATCGAGAGCCTGCTTCGAAAACAAGTCACGAAATGCCTCTCAAAAAAGTATCTCATGATGCTGATTAGTCCTGGAAGTGAAGCACGATCCTGAATCAATAAATTAAGTCTTTTGAGCTGCAGTTATCTCAGACACTCGTAACCCCCTTGCTTTTCAACTTGCCGGGTGGCTTAAAGCAAACATCAAAATATGCACACATGTGGACATGTGATTTATTCTATCTGTAGGAATATTTTTGTCAAGTTGAAGAAGAGTCAGAGGAAAAGGATGAATTCAATGTGGAGTTTGTGAATTGCCTTTTTTTTTTCTTCTCTCTATTGCTGCACGTTGTCGACATAGCAAGTCGGCTGGGCTTTGCTCTCCTCTTCAACTTGCTTCGGCTCGTTGGGTCCGGCTGACCACGTCGTCACCTCGTACAAGCTCCATAAAGGGCAGCGAGGATATCGCCGGTGCATCTCTTCTCGTTTCATGATCCAACTCGGCCAACATTGTCACGTAGGCGAGAGGGAAACGAAGAGTGCATTCAGAGTCTACAGACTGTCGTAAATCTCTCACATTTTCCAAGGATATTCCGAGGGTTACGTAGCACAAGAATAATTGATCGTGTCTGGCCGAATGCTCAATAGAGCTAATAACAATAATCACTCGGTCTTTAGTGGGCATACTCATTCAAGATTATTCACCTGATCTGATGAATAGGTGAGTTGTCTACGAGACTAGAATTTTTGGTTTCAAAAACGTTCATTCCCTGTCTATCTTTTTTGTAATGTAATAAGAATTATCCTCAAGAAATGAACTTAGAAATCCACCATAAAAGTGGTTACGTCTAGCAGATAAATTCAGGGACATCGTCAATGATGCGACTATGAGTACGTATGATTAGAGAGGAAGAAAAAAAACCTGACAAAAGCTCATTCGTCACGATGAGACTATACCGATCCGCGGAGGCGTCGAGACCAAATTGGATTATCGACGATCAAACACGAAATCCGATCAAATCGTTCGGAAAGGGCTTCATCCGCTTTTTTTTCTCTTTTCCTCTCTCTCTCTCTTTTGCTATCGCGCTTCCTACGGCCTTTATGGTCGATTCGCTCCGGGCCTGGGTCGGGGGTGATACGTGGGACGCCATGTCGCAAGAGTCTCAAACACCCCGTGTCGAAGCATTGGAATTAAGGTTGACGGGATAAGAATATTTAAAGAGGATGAACATTTGAAAAAATGTTCTTTTTTTAGAGCCCGCCATATCAGGATCTTGGTTTTCTTCGGGTATGGTCAAATGATGACGATTCCCTGAAACCATTTAAACAAATGATTCCGAACTCCATAAAAATGCAGAAACGAAGCAACATCTTGAAAAATAAGTTCTGAAACTGATATATCAAGCGGATCCGCTTTCAGAACTTCGTACTCATCATTCTTTTATCATGTCCTTTAGGTATCGATGGGACCTCTGTTAGAAACGAGAAACACGTAAGACGTAAGCTTCCATGACACTAAAGATCGAGTTACGTGTTGTGTTCTTTAGTACATAGAGTGAATCGTAAAACACCCAATAAGATATCTTCAGATGTTACGATGGTCGATCGAAGATTCTCCAAGATGTCATTGATGCAGTAATAATCTGCAAGCAAAGACATTGGGCCAGGATTTGTCTGTCTTCTGATCTCTAAAATACGTTTATGATTAATGTTTATGAGTAAAGTCTTTAAAAGATCTAGGTTTGCCTACGAGTCCAATAAATGATTGATTTTATTGATTTTACAAATAGCATCTAACTGAAGTTTTTTCATAGTCTGTGAGCAGAGAATTGGAAGCTACGAAATGCGAAAGACGAGAAGAGAAGGAGGTGAATGAAGAGAACGGAAGACAGTTATCGCCCAGCGATAAAAGTCAATGGCGATAATAACGCGTTGATACCACGATGTCGGGCTGATGCGCCACACGTCTGGCTCGCGTCCGTTACGTTTGCTTGTCAACGGGTCGTTGAACGTCCCTCTGTGCCCCATCATTGTGACCTTACTTCAAAACCCACTACTCGAACTTTCATAGTCCATGTTCTTCTATTTTTCCTCACTTTCGTTTCTCTTTCTCATTGTTACCTTGTTCCAACTTTCCATTTCATTCTCACACTCTTTTCTTAGTTTCATTGACTTTCCACCGATGTCTCTGTATTCTGAAAAGGACTTTGGTTCTACACGTACGACTGTCTTCGAAACGAGCTTATTGTCCTTAAATGGACCTCTACGGTTTTTCCCAAAGGAGCTTGGACTCTTGGTAGTCCAGACCTAACCGTACAGATGGGATCGTTTTTTTGGTCTTTTCTGGCTCTAAAACTTCTTTGGAATTTAACAACTCGGACCATTTACTGCAGCTTGTACCTGATGACTAGAAAAATTTAGGATCATCGAAATTTACCTGACAAAACTTTCTAGCAGGAGTACATTTTCGTAATAATTAACAATTGTAATAAAACATCATCACGACATCGTAAATTCCAAGATTAAGTGAAGAGAAATTAACCGTCGATGTGTTTTGTCTCGAGTTTCCAATAAACATATCATCACTAACTGATTCTGGAGCTGCATAAGGGTGCTTGTTCCTCAGGAGAAATATTAGACGTTGGCAAATGTACTGAGTGGGTGGATCAGGTGGATGAATGGAGTACTCGAGTAGACCGAAATGGGTAACACATGAGAAGAAGAGGATGAGGGGGAGTGAAAAAGAGGGAGAGTTAAAGTACGATACATTAATGCCTCTGGAATAATTCGAGACATTGCACTCAGGCCGGGCTGTCAACGATCGAAGAGAATGCGAGTGCAAGACTGGCGTCTGGGATTAAATTTCACGCTGGTGGAAAGGGTGTTTTGTTGGGCGGGAATAGAATGAGTCGTTGAGAGGGTTGACGATAGGAGAAGGAAAAGAGCGAGGAACAAAATGAGAGAACGACGATTCTGAAAAACTCGAGTCCGAGGAAATCTGCGAAACAGTAGGAGGTCGAATAATATACATAACATTCATACAAAAACCTTTATCTATAGGTATGTATATATATAAAAAATGTGAATATACTAACATGCACTTCACCATCCTTTTCTCACTGTGCTCGCACTCTCGAAGTGCGCCGCTGGTGGGCTGTCTAGTAGAAATGGTAATAATAAAATCTGAAGGAGTCGACGTTGGCCATAGTACAGATGTATATATATTATATATTCATATATATTATATATGTATATATAAGTACAAAGGTGGAGGGTAGCGCAGCAGCAAAAGCAGCGACCGTTCTCCGGGTCTCGGTACGAAGGATAGAGTATTTTAACTTTTTAAGGGTGAGGGGGAAGAAGGGAAGGTCGCAGGGAGTAAAAAGGTGGTTGGGTGAGCAAGAGGAGATCCGAAGGAGTAAAGGATAGCGGTATGGAGAGTAATACATGGAAGATCGTGAGGTGGTATAACCAGAAAACGGTGAAAGTACGTTCTATAGTAGAGACGATGCTGTACATAAAGTGTGTGAGTGTGCGGGTGCGCGCGTGTGTGTATGTGTTCATGTTTGTGTACGAGAAAGGGCGAAAAGGGATAGCACGATGCGGTGGAATGAGGAGGATGGTTGGTGCAGTAAGGGAGAGAGAAAGCAGAGAGCAGTTCACTCGAACAGTTTGGTTGGCTTGTGTCTGCGAGAGAGGGTTGGGTTGGGGGGTGTTTTAGTCTAGACGGGGGGAGAACCCCCCTCGACAGTACGGGCCGCACGAGCGGGCCCGGCGGGGGTGCTCGCCCGTTTCACCCCTGGCCACCCCCGATGCCGTCGTCGTGCCACCAACGCTGCTGCTGCTGCTGCTGCCGCTTTTGCTATATCACGACGACCGCCACCGTCGCCGCCACAGCACCACTACCATCACTAACGCCACTCAGACTGCTAGCAGACAGGTTGCAACCAATGTCGTGGCAAAACCCCCGGCTGCATCCAACCTCCTCCTCCTCCTCCCTCCTCTCCCGCCTATATATCCCCTTTCGAATCCGAGGGCTCATCCCCGGTTCTCTTCCATCGCACCAACGACGAGCACCAGAACCGCACCAACCCCTTTCCTACCCTTTAACACCCCTCTCCCCGGAAATCCCAACCCCTGACGCCGATGCACTCGTCCAAAATCTCTTAACCTTCCATGCCACCCTCTGTTCCTCTTTCTACTTCTTCTTCATCTTCTTCTTCTTCTACCTCTGCTTCTTCTTCTCTCTTCCTATTTCAACCTACAACGCTACCCTTTCCAATGTCGTCGTATATAGTCGTCGGCTCCCTTGGCCACCCTTACCCTTCCCCGCCCCCTCCCCCTCCTCTCTCTCGTGCCTCTTTCACGTACACCTCACGGATTCCCGACGAGTGGATGTTGCCGGAGTACGAGGAACGGCGAAAAGGATGCAGACAGAAATTAAGGTGGAATGGGGCAGAAAGAAAAGTGAAGAGAGAATAGAGTGAGAAATTCAACAAACTCGTCTGTGTATGAGGGAGATAAGAGAAAGACGACAATACCAGCACAAGATGACAAAAAAGCGTGGTTTTATCCTAGACCAAAAAAAGACAAGTGCGGCGTGGATGGGTCATCAATCGCGTCACCAATGAAACTTTTAATCCCACCACGATTTACAGTTTCTCTCTTTATACTTCTTCCATCTATTATTGCGCCTTCGGGATCTTTTAATTACCAGACGTAAAATGTTTCAATGTAGGAATTGCAATATTTCAGATGAACGGCTTTATCGACAGTTTCGGATCATACGAATCTGCTTTTTTTTTCTTTCGAGAGGCTTGATATTTCTATAAAAAACAAAATCTACACACTTTCTTATCCTTCCAACGAAGAATGAGATTTAATTTTATTTATTAAAACGTCCATCTACTTTTTATAGTTAATTTCTCTCGCTTCCCCTCCCTGCTGGTGAAGAGCCTTAAACTTGCTTTTATCTACGAAAAAAATACTCATCCTTTGTCAGCATTCGAGTCATGCAAGATCGCACAACAAATTGAAAAACCTCAAGTATTCCAAAGTTATGATTTGAACCTTCTTGTTATTCGGCTTAAAGTGACTGACAAACATCCCGTAAATTTCACCACTCACCGTTTATAAACATCAAGCAGTTGCATGCATATTTATACACACTCTTTCACTTTCACCCGTTCAAAATGCCAGACACGGAATTGCACTGAATATTAATAATCCTCTCTCTTCGCTCTGACTTCATCTTTGTCTCTTCGTGCTTTCGTTAATACTTGCTACGCGTCAAGAGTCTACTAGACTTTTTTTTAAGTCACTTTATGCAACTGAATTGCGCAAAGTTAAAAAGAATAAAAATAATAACCTGCATCTATAACGAACATTTTTTAATCCCTGCAAGCAGAACCAACCGCGATACATATAAGAGTATCGCCTTAATTGTTGAGCATTTAAAAAAAATCTAGTTTACGCTCCAATGCACATTTCATTAAAAAAAAAATTAAAAATTCTCATTAAAAATAATTTCCCACAAATATATGACTCGATAAATTCGTCTCCTCATGAATACTATCATTCGCCAAATTTATCGCATTCTCGATTTCTATCTCTTTTAAATATTCTTCTCTGTCATACTGTACGCGACCCACGAGTACAACGCGGCGCATAAGTACTGCCATTGTTTCAGAGACATCGAGTAACGCACAAAGAGGAAATGACGCCGCTTCAACAATAATATAATACGCGTAAACAATGGTACAATGACCATCACCGACATTACCGGTATGTGCATTCATACTCTGCACATACATGCAAATATTCTGACGTTCTAACCGCGCACATGCGAACGATGCACTCAGCAAAACTGTACTATGATGTATGTGACAATAAATATTACATTTTTGTAATAACAATTCGATTATTCTTTTTTACATAATAATGACGATATTAACGGTACATCGATCAATCAGGATCTAAAACGACTCCGATTTATTTCAGCAAAAAAACTTGTTTTCGTTTTATAAAGTTTTGATCATTAAATGTTCACCAAATACGACTTTATCATATACTGTTCTTTCCGTTGTCAAAAAACGAAGAGAATGGTGTACAATGGAACCAAATTATTGCATACGAGGACCATTTTATGATAAAGTAAAGATTGGGGTCTTTTTGACCCCGTTGTAGAAGATTTACGTCATTTTGACTCTACGTCACTGTTCCTGGTGACTATAAGATCCTTCAGCGGATTGACCTCATCCAGGTGGACGTTTTAGTTGGTTGGCACCATCAGAAATTTATAAAAACTGCCCCCTGCTCAGCTATTGATCAGCTAGCTCGTGCATGGCTAAGTGGTCACCCAACCAAGTATTGATTTCACTCGAGACTGCTTAATAATATGATAAATAATAGTAATGTAAAAAAAGAGTGAACAAAAATACATTTACACTGAATACAAAGGGAGAAAAATTTCCATAAATTTCGTGCTGAGCATGCATGTGATACACAAATATATACAAGTCCAAATACATATACAGTGATGAATAACCAACTCTAAGACATCCTTTGATGTCGGCAGGTGGCTGTCCAGTTCCTTTTGACGAGCATTTTGCTATTTCACGAAATTCCACAAGGCAGAGGAGCCAAGTGTTCGCATAACTGGGCACGTATGTATAACAAGCAGAACTCGATTTCCTTCGAAGTTCATTCTCACGCGAACCCAGAACACGTCCGGCTGTAGGTAATTAAATTTCTTTGTGTCGCTTACACGTAGAATAAGAATTTTCTATATAAAATTTAAACTTTTTTCGAGTTTAATCATATCGAAGAAAATTTTAAGTCGTTTCGATTCGGAAAACAATTGATGAGTAAAATATGAATACGCGAGTGGAAGATTTTTTCTTGCCCCATACAACGAATCGCTCGAGCATGTACCAAAGAAATTGGCACACAATGTCGAAGTTTTCGATACTACAAACTCTCCCTATATATACTGTTTTTTATTTTTATTTATTTATATTTATACATGTGTTAGTTAACTGTCATGTTTAACTCGTATGAGTGTCTCGACTGTCGACGAGTTTGTGTTCTGGCGCTCGCGAGTGAAGCCTTGACTGTCCCGAGGGATTGAAAAGATGAAGCACACATGCCAACACATCCACATGTATGTGGCACGTTTACCAAGCCGCCCCGTGATCCTTATACCCGTACAAACTTTGCCGACTCGACGTACCTTCCCTCGGGAACTTTCTTCACGATGAAGGTAATACACTTCGGTTCACGCACGTTCCGAATATTTATCAGTTCTCCTTCGCTATGAGAAATACATAAGGCGAACCTCCCTACATTGAGACACTATAAAAAAGTTCATATTTACCAAGTTTTACGCCTGTGCCATGTGCAGCCCCTTCTTTTCTCAATAAACCCTCCGAGGTACGAGAACGGGGTTGGAAAAAAAAAACGTCAACTAGATGATCGACCGTGCGGAAACGGTTGAAGAACGAGAGTCAATTTACCGTTGGGATTTATTAGGCCAAGTTTATTCGACTTGAAGTTTTATGTTAAATCACATGACTTTTCAATTGAGACATCGCTATTTTTATTGATTTTTTATGTTTTTATTATGATAAGAATATTTTTGAAATTCACAAAATTGCCTAAAGATTTTGAAAATCTTGATATTTGAAAAATTTTATTTACAATTTCAAAACTTCGGTGCTTATTTAGGAAATTATGATAAAATCACGTTTAGTCACATTTATTAACGTTCTAGTGATGACAGAAGCTTTTTATTTAGAATTAAGATTTTTTGTTCGGTTGCAAACTTATTCAAGTATATTAACGATTAATTCAGAATTGTTTAAATCGATATAAAAAATATGATAAAACAATTGCAATTAAATGCACTATTTTGAGGATAATAATTTTTAAAAAGTCAGTTAAAAAAATTGATGTGTATCTTTTGAATTTTAAAAGCTTTTTCAGTTGAGCTGGAAATGAATTTAATTCATTTCCATTTCATCAAGGGAAAAGTTTCGTTTATCTGATATCTCTGGGTATTGTACATTGTATACGAAGTTTGTATACAACAGGAGGGTAAAAAAGAGACCGAGAGAGAAAGAGAGAGAGAGAGAGAGAGAGAAAGAGAACGGAATGGTGCTATCATAACCACGACTTGATAGAAGTGGAGGTAAAAGTGGGGGAAGTAGTGAGTATAGAGGAGCTCCATCAGACCAGACTAAACAAAAGCCATCTGGTTACCTTTTTTTTTTCTTCATGAGCTGTAACCAGAAACCCTTTCAGGCTAATTCCGAGGCCTTCAATTCTCGTTGAGTGTGCGCGCGTGTGTTTGTACGTTGTAACCCCCTTCACCCCTTCGCTCTCTTTTCACCGATTCGTCGCTTCGAACGTTCACCACTCCTACACCAGTCACAGCAGCCGCGGTATATATTATGACTACCGGTCCGATAAGCACCACGCGTCATGTTAAACACACATACATACGCATATCTCTATGTATGCATAAACATATATTAAATACGTATATCATTTTATTTACTATATATGTTGTAGGAAATTCATTTGTGGGTGCACCCGGCACTCTTAGCGCGTGCCAATTATCTGCAAACCGCTACTTTATTTTATTTCAACATTTAAACATTATTTTTCATTATTTTAAGCACGCACCGCTTGCATAAAATCCAATATTATCTTTGAAAAGAACAAAAAAAATATTGCAAATATAGGAAAATGAAAAATTATTGTACAAATTATAAAAAGACACAAGAATCATCAAGAAAACCGAATCCTCTTGAACACGGTCGACTGTATATTAGAATCATTTTTATTTTTTATTCATTTTAAAAGTATATTTCGCTGACAGTCTCTGTAAAAAAAAGGGCAAATTTTTGTCCATTCAGCAGCACATTTTGCTGATGGACGAACCAAGCACACTGTTGAACTGACAAAGATTTTAATATTATTCGATAATGTTCAGTTAAACCTATTCGACAAAATAATCGTCGACATTTTTGAACGGAAATAAGGTTTTCAGGAAAGATTTGAAAATAATATGGAGATAATTAGTGATGAATAAACTTTCACCATTGATTTAAAATTTCGCATTTCCAATGAAAATTCGAACAATACTAAGAAAATAAATTTATCGGATCCAACTCGTTAAATTGCTGGTGGATAAAAGGAATCACTACGAAAAAATATATTCGTTGAATCACCAAATTTCACTTCGTTCACTACATTTTATTGTCTCAGTGAAGTTTGAAAATCCGCGAAATTCACATTAACTTCGATTCGTTAATTTTAGCAAATTTTAAGCAACAGCGATAAAGACTGCGATGCACTTTGGTCATTTTCATATTTCATCGTCTCAATCTTCTGCATTCAGCAAATTTTTAATGAGTCATCGGGTTCGAAGTACTAAAAAAGCAGTTTTTTCGTTTAGAAATATTCGAATAGTTTCGATAGTGAAATCAAAGTCCCAAGGAAAAAAGATCAATGAACGATTGGTAAAGAAATCTTTTTTTATAACGAAGAGTCCTGATAATCGTTTACACGAGATCTAAGTGAAGGAATATTCGCAATTACGTAAACCGGCTCAGAAATGAATGATTAATTAGAGCAGATTTTATTAGACGCTATTTTAGTCTTTTTACCATTTTAATGTACTGAAAAAAAGAAGAAATGAAAAGAGGAGAAAGAAGAGACGGATAGAGATAGAGAAAAAGAGAGAAACCCCTGGTGTTAGACTGCTTTAAAAAAAGAAACATTCTACACGGCAATTTCTTCTGTCTCCTCATTCCATTCGTCTCTCCGGGGTCTCGTGTGACACGTCACCTCAGGATGACTACGTTCCTCTGGCTCGCCAAAGCTTTTCGTCGCCCCCAGCACCGTAATCCAACAACATTGCTTTATTTATTAAGGCTAAGTTTCTCTTCTCATTCTCTCTCTTCTTTGTCTTTCTCTGCATACGACATCAAATACCATGAAACACGATGCACTGCTCCTTTTTTTGGTGAAACTGACAGAACCTCGCAGAAACGGACTCACTGTTAGTTCTCTTGGGAATGGCATACAAAATTTCTTCTCTTACGTCAAACCGTCTCACAAACATTCTGAGAAAACAATTCTCGAGCTAAGAACATAACATTTATGCACAGCGGACTCCACATTTAAATTCAATTACGTTCGTCTGCAAAAAGCTCGGCAAAAAGTTTGAAAATACTTGAAAAATTTTGGAGAAAAATCCAATAAAGTAAAATCATATAATTTTCTTAACCAACAACAAAAGAAAAAGAAAATAAAAACGAATTTTATTCAAACGAAACAATTTAGTAAATTAATTGTTCATTTTTTAAAAATAAAATATCTGGGATCTTCATTTTATTAAATATTTATAATTCTTCTTGAATAAATAGCAAGAACTTTTTCTTGATGTCACCAAATCTAGATTCAAAAGCGAAAATCTTTTATTTTCAGGAGAGTGTCAAGTCGGTCAATTTCACGAAAAATCCAATGGATATAAGGAGAGCTCGAGTTGGCTCTTTTACGATGTCCCTCGGTGTATCACTGCTCTGGCCTCGTTGGTTCCCGAGAGTCGAGAATCGTCATAAACACGAGTAGGTACTCTCGCGGATTCAATTGTTATTACGTCGGTCGTGCTCAAGAGACAGCGCATAGGACATTGGAACGACGACCTTAATCCGCCTCGACCACGTATCTCGTTAACTTCGTCTTTTCTTCTTCGTCGTATTTTTAAGAGGATTTTACTTCCTTTGAATTATTTATCAAAACGACCAAGTGAATTTAATGATAAAATGTAATTCGATTTTTTTAAATCATCAGTTCCACAACAATATACAAACAGTGGCCAATAATTCGAGTAACACACAACTTGTATTATTTTCGTAATTTTAATCGAAAGCGATCTCAAGATTTTTTTAAATTTGACGATGATAATTGTACCATAAAAATATCGATTAAATTAACAAAAGAATAAAAAATAATAGAATTCTTGTAAAATTACGACTCAATAAAATGCAAATAAAAAATATCGAGCATTGTTTCATTTAAGAAAACGAAATCAATCACTTAAATGAACAAAAATTTGTTTCGTTATATTTATTCTATTTTAAAATCCTCAATTGATTAATCAGACTTTTACAATTTGGTGAAAATGGAGCATAAAGAAATATATATATATGATGATCGGGAGGATGACGAGCGCCAGACGGGAGCAGAATCGCATGAAAAAATGATCGGATACGAACGGACAGACAGACAGACAGGAGTCAGACTGGTGGCTGATCAGAAGTTTGTCGCTCGACGCCCCCGTGAATCCACAGTGAAATGCAAATCAACATTTAACAACCGGTCACCACCGAGCACCAGTAAAACTCGTTATTCTCTTGATTCCGTTGTATCGCCACTTGGTTCGATTTGGTAAACAAGTTTGGCAGCTCGTTGGCGAATTGTCCGAATATCAGGATCTTCTTTGTTAATTGAATGTCGTTTCTCTATTTTTAAGAAGAGTGTAAACAATTCAACTTTTCAGTACAAACCTAAACTACGAAAAAACTTACGAATGAATTTGTGTATTAATAAAATTATGTTAAATTATTTGTTGAAAAAAAAAAAATAAAAAAATAAAAGCTACTAATGTTTATCCGCAAATACCAAAATGTGTTTTATTTCCAAAACATAACAAAAGTGTTTATTTTTCATTGTCAGAGATTCGTGGAAAACAAATTTATTAAATAAAACTTGAAATTATCAATAAAATATAAATATTGTTCGTTTGGAGTCGTCCACAAATGTCAACTAATAATAATATTCGTAAAATGTGAAAAATAGCAAAAAAATTGTTCCATTAGGAAGACGCGAGAGTGTTTTGTTTGCGAGTTTCTAAATGACCGTAATTTTCGTTATATTTGTTTGCTGACGTTGGTAGATTCGGAATATCCCGCGAAAAGAAGACGTCGTCGTCGTTATCGTCAGTGGAGTTGCAGGGTTTGCATCGAAGGTGACGGTGTTGGCGGTACCGACAGAGAGAGAAAGATAGTAAAGAGGGAGGAGAACGAGAGAGAGTGAGCAGAGAAGAAGTAAAACGCAGGGGAGACTCGTCGGAGGTGAGGTGACGTTGGAGGGGGCGTCTAGACGCAACGTCACGAGTACGTATAGTCTCTCCCTTTCCCCTTTCTCACTGGGTACACCGGCTCGCTGAATTCTTCTCTCTCTCTCTCTCTCTCTCTTGTACACACTTTCTGTTCCTGGTTCTCTTCGGTTCTTTCACGTTCTGTCTATTTTCTTTCTCTTTTCCTCTTCTACGCCTGTACATCTATATATATATATATATATATACATTAAAAAGCGCAGATACTCTCGTCCTCCGGACGCTCCCCTCCGATGCTTCTGGTCCCGATGACGCTACCTCACTCCCTTATACGCCTGAGCCAGACATTTGGGGCGGATGAGGCGCGTGTGCACCGGGGGTGGCAGAAGAGAGAAAATACTAAAATGGGTGGGAGAAATAACGCGGGAGAAAAAGACGCGAAAAAGAAGAAATGGACATTCTTGACGTGTGTGTGTGTGTGTGTGTATGTTGGCGAATCTAGATTAGTATTGGTATAAGGGTCGAATCAAGAAGTGAATAAGACAGAGACGAAGAATGAAAGAGAGAGGGAGAGAAAGAGATAGAGAGCGAAAAGAAAAAAAAGACAGAATCTACGACTTTTTGGTTTATAGGAATTGTTACCGGTGCTCGGCCAACATCTAAGTATGTGTGTCTGGGATTTTTCCGTCTGCTGCAGAACTTACCAACCTTATATACGTAGTCTGGAATCTTTTGTGAAAAGATATAAATATATACGATGTCCTTATACCTGTTCTCCGTTATTAGCATTCTCTGCAAAACTCTTGTAGCAATGGTGGTGGATTTGTAGTGACAATAATATCGAACTCTGCAACATTTTTAGTCTAGATTTTACTAAAATTAACTAACATTTAAACTTATTTTTTAAAACCTTACAACTTATTGTTATTTTCCTAAAATTTGTCAAGTTTTTAGACAAATGACGAATACAATTTTATCGATTTTTTATAATCAAGATCTCACGTTTGACCACCTATTCATAGTAAAAAAAAACAATTATTATTTTTATTTCTTCAGTTTTTTATCGTTTGCAAATTTAAAAAAATAAAAAAATGATTGGGATTTAATTTGCCTTTTTACAAAATCAATTTTTCTATCGCAACTCGACTCTGCCTCGTTTTCTTTACTGAGTTTATATCTGTCGAAGAAAGCTCTTGGTTCACAGATGATTCAGGACGTATGTAGACGTACTGCACAGTAGTTGCGTTGTATCACGTAATACGTATATAGAAATAACGAAAATATATGCATGATACCGGAGCGCATTTGGAGATAAACGAGATGGGAGAGCAGAGTAAAAGCGAAACTGAGTTAGGAGGTAGAAGCTAAAATGTATAAAGGATACGAAATACTTTGGTATCAGCCGAGGTATATATATTACAGTAAAAGCCATGAGCAGCCTTGCGGTCCTCGAATGCAACGTTGCATACACATATGGAACATAAACCAGACGAGAGACGCCCTTGGACGAAAACAGGGAGGGAGGGAGTGCATCAAAGTAGCCGCGAATTGAGTTTTCCTCTCTCGTCGTCGTTTCGGTGCTGTTGCTGTTTTGCTGCATACGTATACACACACTTTTTTTTTCTTTACCTCTCGCTCTCTCTTTCTCTTATTCTGTATGCTCTCATTTTCTCTTTTCATCCTCTCGTTTCGATCCTTTTATTACCCTTTCCTCTCACGTCTCTTCTCGTGAATAATGAAAGTACGTACTGCCGTTGACCGAGTTGCGACACTTCATTCCCTAGTTTTCCAGACACATTGTAGCAGAAAAAAAATATTCAACCCGCTTAAGTTGTCGAATACATCGCGTATTTTGAGCCTGCAAAAAAAAGTATTGTCAGATTTGATGGCTATTCACATGTTCTGGAATTCGTAATGTTCGACCTGACGTTTTTCTGGACCGAGAAGAATAAGGAGTCTTAGAAAATTGAGTTTTTTTTACAAGAATTCACTCATGTATTAAGGGAATAGGCGACTCTAGAGCAAAAGAAAAAATTCGGCATACTGTGGTCATGTTTTTTAGCTAAATAAAAAAATTCTGGCTCCACAGCATTTTTCTGACGGTATACGTTTGAGATGATTGTTTATATTTTTGAAAAACTATACTGGCTGCACTAAAAGAGAAAATAAACTTTTTCACCCTTCTTCAGTCGTTCCACTTCATCCATTAGACTAATTGTACTAATGCCTAGATATAAAATTATTATTTTTTTTTTTAAAGTGATCGGGAAAGACCTCTGGAAATATAGCTCCCAAACTCGGGTCTATAATCCAGATACAAGGCCTAAATTCGGCAAACCTCCTATTTAGACTCTCCAGTTGACTCATACGTGATATTTTTGGCTCAGAGCAGCGTGTTTTCGTTCGAAGCGCATACCGAGTATGAGCGCGCGTTTCCACGCATCTTTACTCGTATATATAAATATATATATATAGCAAACATGCATTTTTATATATATAAATAAATGCATATAAATATATTTATAAATGTATAACAGTAAGCATGCAGCAAAACTGCATTGGATCCCTAGCATTGGTAGGAGTAGCGTTACGTCATACATCATGAGAATCCGCTATGTGAATGCATCGTTCGTTCTCCGACTGGAATAACTCTCCAGAGACCTCATTTCTCACTTTTCCAGCCCTTTAAATTCTTCGACTTATTGTCATTGATTTTATTTTCAATCGGAATAGTCATTCACATGAAAATAATGAAAGAATACAATTAAAAAAAAAAAAAAAAAAAAACAACCAAGAATGATGACACACTGGATTCTGGAATTATTCAACTTTTTATGGTTCACATTGTGTGTTGACAGACTTCCACAGGGCAATTTTTACCATTCAATTCATATTTTAATTTTGACACATTATTTTTATTGTCAATCGATATTAATCGTTGTGGAATTCATTGAAATAACAATTAAAAGCTTCGAGGTATTTGAGATTTTATAAATATGGAATATTCTATGGTTTCAGGGGTCCATTTTAACCCTGTGAATGCTTTTTTGTCTTTATTTATTGCTTCCAGTTTTCAAACGAAGTCAATCCATGTGGTAATATAAAATAAAAATGAATAAAATCTCAGGCTCGAGGATATACGACGATTTCACAATTATACGATTTCCCATGGTGCATATATTGTGTACAGAGTTCCAGGGGTGGATTTGCACCCTTGGATTGCTGTTTTATTCGTACGATCGAGGGTTACAAGTAAATTTATTTAATTTTTTTTCCCTCGCAATAACTGACCTACGACAACCATCTGGCTCGATGGTAACGTCAGTGGTACAACCCCTCAATGTTCGTTCCCTCTTCCATTACTACACCCCGGTAATTCTGCGTTACCCATTGCCTTAAAGCGCACTCACAATAAAACCAGTCACGATTTTTAAAAACGTGTTAAAATTCAAATTTTTTTTTTTAATTATGATTATGATTATGATGACGAAAGAATAATTCAATCTTATTACGAGAGCTTTTTACTGTAAAATATTCAAAAAACTGAATGCGTTCAATAAAAAAGATTTTATTGTTTAAACGTTTAATTCAGGAATGCCCGACATTTTGTTAAGTTTCATCGAAACAAAACTCCGAAGTTTAAGAAAAATCTTTTTTCATAAGGATGAATGAGAAAAAATAATCCGACGGATCATTGGATTTCATTAATTAAGAAAAAAAATCATTACAACTGACCATTTTCATGCCCATTGCACTGAGAAGGTCCTTCCAATGAAATCATAGATAATCAATATCACAGCCATCAAGAAAGTGATTGTTTTTTTTTTGAAAAACTATTGATGAAACATCGATTAAGATCGAAAAAAATGTTCCATCTGTAGAATTTTACTCTTCGGTAGTATCGAAGTTGATGAACAGAATGATATAGTACATGACGCCTCCGCTAGGGGGACTAAGAGCCTGGCTTTACAGAGACGAAGCAAAAAGAAAAAAAGGTATAGAAGTGGATGGAGTGAGGAGTAGAGAAGAAAGAGACTGAAGGAAAGAGGCTTTTCATTGAGAGAAAATCTGATTGTCGCTTACTGCTCGGCGTTACTCTCAGAGCCAACTGCTAATGCGCTAATAACCGCTCTGCTGCTGAGAGTGCAATGGTTGAATGCATTTTACATGCGGTTTGAGTACGAGGCTATTACAATCTTTCTCTCTCTCTCTCTCTCTCTCTCTTTCTTTCTTTCTCTCTCCATATAGAGATTTTATTTCTTTCTGTCTCACTATACAGCTCTGTCTCTTTTTATTTCACGAGGTTGACCCGAGTTAGGAGGAGAACCTATTCGAAGGTTGTAATGCACATGTGCACTCGAAAGAGTTTCTCGGTAGTCGTTGCGGCGTACTTGAGAGAGAAAGAGAGAGAGAGCCGAGTGCAAGTCTCGCGCACTCAAAGATGAGCTGTGCGGCAACGAGACGAATGCAATTGAACCGAGTAACCCGAGCGACGGTTAACCCAATAATCGAGCGACATATCAAGCCCCGTCGGGAATCACCGAACAAGACTCTCGCCAGGCTCGTCAACTCTATATTTCTCCTCTGAGCAACTTAAAATCTTCTCTCTGTTATAGCCGCATTCGCTGTAACGAAATTTTTAACGATGTAGAGGACTAAATGTTAACTGAAAACATTAACAAAAGTGATATTTTTATCGTCTGGAAATATTATCAGATTCACATTTGTACGAAATCTTTATCCAATTTATTTTATTATTTCAATTAAGCTAAAACCGCATAATTACTTGAATTTTTATTTATTGTACCTCACACAATGTTTCTCCATTTTTATTGAAAAATAATGCTCAACAATTGTTGTTTGCAAACCATGGATGATGGAGAATTACTTTTTTCTCCTTGCATTGGACTTAAAAATATCAATTTGCATAATTATAGTTACATTTATTTAAAGTGAAATTAAAACACAATTTCAATCCATCATTTATATCTTAGTCTCTAACTTTTTTCGTATTTTTCTTTGTCAGTTGAGACCTTTGCCACGTTCTTTAATAGTGAAGATATGCATAGTCGTGAACGAGTCGAAGACCTATCCCAATAAAAGTCCTGATAACCCTCGCGACTCTAGACGCGAACCTAATAGTCCTGAGTCACGCTACAATTCACCTTACATCATTAATGTCTTTCATATAAGTGGAGTATACACACAAACGAGACATTTTTAGTAATTGAGACTCGAGCAAAAAAAAAAACAAAACAAAACTTAACAAGAAATGAAGAAAAATAAAAACATTAACGAATTGTTGTTAAAAAACTTATCTGCGTGGAAATAAAGTTATGGCAAGATTTATTGTACATGCTGATTGACGCAGTTGATCATTTTCTCGTGATTTATTAATTACCAGTAATGTATAATTCACAATATCGCGCCAACTGGGCGTATTGATACTGTATCGAATCGAAGAGACCAAAACTCGAATTATTCCACATCTATATATATATATATATATTTGTATTCCCACAATAATATCACATGCGAGACATTTCGTACGAAATTGACAAAAACAGACAATGGATTTTTGTCTCCTTCGCTAAAACAATCTACAAATTGATAAAAATCCCAATTGAATTGTCTCCGATATTTTCCATTTTCTAAATAAATAAAAAAAAAAACAACAACAACAACAATTGATTCTCTATTTTTCATATAATATGAAATTCCATTTTGCTCCAATTTCAAAAAATCAAAATGCTCTTGTCTGCACGAGAAAATATCGATAAAAAGAAGCAATAAATAGGAGTAGGTGGAGTCCCTGCATTTGTAAAGATACTCCTCGAGGCTATGAGGTCAATACTTGGTTGGGTGACCGTTTAACCAGGCTCGAGTATTAATTGAATCTCAGTAAAAATATAGACAACTTTGTCAGGCACTTTTTTCACAGTTTTCTTTGGTGCTCATCTCACAAGGGTATGCGTGGGGATGAATAGGAAGTATTTCCATCTAGAAATCTTGATTATACATTGGGCAGAAAAAAAAATCTTTTATTTAAAATAGAATAAAGGATGAGTTGAGATATCACTTGATTTCAGAGACTTCTCCATGCACGAATTTATATAAATTATATATATATAGATATCTATAGATCTAAATGTAATTATATAGGATGTATATCAGAATATATATATTACGGATAGCCACAGAAAGCCAGGAAGTCTGGAGGTGTCTCGCCGGGCCCTCGTCGCACGCCAGGGCGTGCAGCTCGCATTTCGATATCACGCTCGAACGACGCGATTTCGATAGTGTTGCGTCGTTCTTGTGCGACAACACGTTTATATATATATTTATATATATATATATATATAAGCGTGTGTACATAAATACATACCATGCCATCACGTCACCGAAACGCCCGCCAGGAGTCCAAACTATGTGCATCCGAAATATATACTATACATGAGACATTCCGAGTTGAATGGACCAAAAGATGGATGGTGTGCGATGATTATATTCTCCTTATAATTCCATCTCAATAATTCCAGCTGGGATTATAAAATATTTCGACAAAAATATCATCAAGTATTCAAAATTTAACAATGAAAAATTTACAATTCAAATTCGTACTACAACTTTCCGATAATACTGTTACAAATAAATAAAATGATTAATTTTGTAAATACATTTGGAAGTTTCCATAATAATATTGATTGAAAAACAATTCAACATGACAAAAACGTGGTTGAAAAAAAAAAAAATCTGTGACAGTGGTACCAATTTTTAAAAAGAATTAAACGTTTGAATTGTTGCTTAATATTTGTTATTGTTTATGTATCGCCAGTGATGTCAATGGCATATTCTTAGGGTGATAAAGAAATATGTTTAATTTTGGAAAGGTGAGTCTCGAAAAATTCACACATTTCAATGACGTTGGATGCGCCTTTTAACAATCGATATATACGTGTATATAAATGGATGAACTTATATATAAATAGGTATAGAGAATACGAGGCTGTAGTTCGACCCGACCCCGGACAGTTCTCTCGCTCGAAACGTTCTATATATATATATATCGTAGAACACACGCGTAAATGTTCGAGGGCTACGAGGACTTTTGACTCTCTATATGTCGGTCTGGTTTGGCTAGACTGCACCCCCGCCGGTCGAGGCCGCCGAGTCGCGACCGGCGCACAACGGGGGTAGACGAGACGAGAGTTTCTACTACCGCTCACTGCGAGAACGGGGTAGAGAAATAGAGCGAGATGTAGAGAGCAGGAAAGAGTAAGAGAGAAAGAGAGAGAAAGAGAGAAAGAGAGAGAGAGAGAGAGAGAGAAAGAGAGAGAGGAAGAGAGAGAGAGATAGAAAAAGCAATAGGAATGAGCGCGCATCGTATCGTGAGACATAACAACGAGGGGTAGGGGGTAAGGTGAGAATGGTGGGGGATGGTGGGAGAACTCACCAACTCTCGCCCTCCCGCTCGACTCCCGCGAGGTAGGGGGTGCCGGCTAGACATCGCTCAGACAGTCCAGGGGGCCGAGCGGGGCAACTTTACACATTGGCGTAGATCTCTCACTCACGCTCTTCTTTCACAAATTCTCTGTCACTCTCTCATTGCTCTCGATACTGTCTTTTCTCTTATCCTTCACATTTTCAATCGTAATCACATTTTGTTTAGGCAAATAAATAATTGAATAACTACCGCAACGTTACACTTTATTTTATCATTTCTTTGTAATTTCTTTCAGAATTTTCATTCATTTTCTGTTTTATGTTTTGTACTCGTGAAATATTCGTTATTTTTGTTTAAAAATCCAGACGTGAGATAAATATTTGAACGAACTTTCATTCTAATCTGCTTTTTATACTCGTTGATAAGAAACTGATTTTTTAGGTTATCTGTTACAATGATCTTGTCGACAAATTGATTGCCGTTGATTCAACAAAAAAAATAACAACAACGATCAGAAATCTTACGATATTTCATGAATAAGATTTATTTGCAATGCTTCTTCAACTTTGTTTCAAACAAACATTTGTTTTATGAAGCACAATTAAAAAAACAATAACAAAAACAAAGGAAAATATTATCTTGGCGGGTGTTCAAAACTTCATGAGATAATCGATGACCAATTTACTTTTAACTAAAGCGATTTTGATGATTTTTCAAATTTTTATTATTATTTTTTGACATTTATCATTTCTGGATTCTATTATAATATTTACTTTGTTGAATACTTTTTGTATTTATCATTTATTTATTCATAAATTGAGTGCAATCTTGTCAAGTGTATTTAATTTTGGAAGCGATCCCTTGATATCCACGCTCATGGTTCGGACAGCCAGGAAAACGCGGCGGTGGCGGCGGTGATGGTGGTGGTGGTCTGTTTTTTTTGCGCTCTTTTATTTGTTTTTCCTTCTTCTTTTTTTATCGAGTGACTGCGGAGTCGAGAGTTGAGTATAGAGTCTCGAGTCGAGTCGAGTCGAACGGTGGAGTCGAAGCGCGCGGTCTAGACGAAAAGGCGTCCCGCGTCCTTCTCTCGCTCTTTTGCTTCCTTGGGTGAGCGTTCGCCGGGTGGCGAAGAAGATGAGACACAAAACCATTTCACGGACAAGACAAGAACAACCGCCACCCACCACCGACGTCTCTTGGTCTTCCGCGTATGTCTCTCTCTCTCTCTCTCTCTTTCTCTACCGATCTTTTACGTTGGCTTTTCCTGCCAAAGTCCAAAGAGATGAAGAAAACTCTCTTTCTCATTCTGTTTCTTTCATGACCGTCAAATTCTCTTTTTCTCCATAAACTCAAACTTTTCAACATTTGCCATCAATTGATTTGTTAATTTTTGTTAAAATGATTTCAGATCTCATAAAAATTAATGAATTATTCTACACGTCAACAAATGATATAATTCACTCGCGATGAAATAAATAATTTGCTGTAAAATTGATTTTTCATTAAACAAAAATTTGTAAGAACAAAAGAATATTGATTAATTATAATTTTATTTATTAAACGCATTTCAAACTGATGAAACGAGTTTTGATTAATTAAAACATAGAATTTCCCAAAGTGCCTTTTTGCACCAAAATATAAAATTAAACACCCGTTTGTCATCATCCCCTAACCATCACTTTTTATCATCCCTTTCCATCCGAAAGGTCCACGTACATGATCACGTGTTGTCAACCCTTACACCCACATAAATGTGTCTACACAAAAAAGTACACAAACATATACATACATCGTGTGTATATTTCGTAACGAAAAACAAAAAAAAAAAAAAAAACAAAAACCTGTGGCACATTAATCACGCACGCTGGCCACATTTCCATCGTCGAGACGTTTCGTGTAAGCTTGATTTGTTTCGCACGAACGATTCTCAATACACATCAGTCTAGCACGAAACAGCAGGGGGCTACTTCTATTCTCTTCGTCCATCCCCCAACCACTCCCCCGCCCTTTTCCTTCATCCTGCCTTTTTGCTCTCCCGCCCTCTGGCACTCTCTCGTGCGACCCCTTATATCCCACTCAATTGTTTTGCCATTATCGAAACCCAGCGAGAAGCCAGACGATAACAACTCTAAGTGAGACGCGCGACGACGAATTTTCATCAGTGGTTCCATCAGTGACTCAAGACGATGCGTAATAATTAATGAAAATCCTTGGCCCTTATTTAAATCATTTATACGTATGGGAAAAACCAATAATCACATTGATAATAATGACAATTATTATTATTGACTTATTAAATTAATCATAATTCTTATTCCTTGACATTCAAACAACGTTTTACAAATTTTGGATATTAACAACTCCGGAATAAATTTTCAGACATTATTTTTCATTCAACTTATAGTTGGAACTACGAAGAACACGTGCGATTTTTTTCCAGAAATTTTCGTAATGTTTAAGGCCATTGAATATGTCCCGGAAGTCCATGAACCATGCATTCGGTTAGAAGGTGGCAAAAAATAGGGTTCGGTTTCAAGGTTAATTTACAGGGATGGAAGAAATAATTTTTAGTGGTCAAATGAGCGGTGGGAAAGGCAGAATCTATGTAAAATAGAATGGCGGTGAATATACAGGTGCGAAGGGGGCAAAAGCACCCCGGAAGGAAGATTGGATGGCGGGAGGGGGGGGAGGACACGTTATTGAATGTATGTATATGAGCGATAATATCAGACATGGAGGGATAATAATATCGCGTAACCGGATGCGGGATATTTGGGTATTCGATCGAGTTTAGCGATCGGGCAGTAACGGTAGTTCGTTTCACGTGGGAATCCATGAGCCGTGTAACCGCACGCACTTCTCTATCGTCCTTTCTTCTTCCCGTTTGTCGGTTGTCTGGTCGCGCGGATCCTCGGGCGAGTTTCGCGTCCCTTTTCCGTCGCTCCCGGAAGTCGAGTCGACCGCTGGGTGCTTGCCAAACGGATGATATGGTAACAGAGGCCCATAAACGCGTCGCAATGGGGGTGGAAGAGAGAAAGAAAAGGACGAGAGGGACAGGTGGTTGATTCGCGAACTCGGCCTAAGTGGACAGGAAAGAGAAAGAGAGATAGAGAAAGAATGAAAGAAAGGGAAGATCGTCGTGCACCGGCGTCATGTCTGGAGTGGTTGTTGGGAAATCGGCGATGTGGATTCTCTTCAGTCTTTCTTTTTCTCTCTCTCTTTCTCTCTCTTTCTCTGTCACTCTTACACACATACACAGTGGCGTGAAACGCAGTGAGCTTCTCGTCACAGTCGCATATCGTTGCGGCTACCACAAAAGGGCCAACTCCCGAGGGAGTGAAAGAGCTCCGTTGAATATATACGCACTCGTATCATGTGGGCAGATGAGACAGGACAAGAGTGAGAGAAAGAGAGAAAGAGAGCGATGCACCGGCAATGAAACCCTCCGAAGCCCACATCGAGACTCTCGACGAGCCGGAGCGTCGACTCGGCGGTCCCGGCAAATCGCGCTCAAGGACCCCGTCGTCGTCTCGTTTCGTGTCCGGGACATTATAATATATATGTGTGGGTACATATATGTATATAAATGAATTGATGCACATGCAGGTCCCGGCGTATATATATATATACGATCGCGCCTCTGCGATGCAATTTTTTTTTCTCTCTCTTTTTTCCCCTTATACTGACGGGACTGCACGAGACACACCATCAGTAGCCTTCCAATCTACACGTCCATCCCACCGTACGTCCGCCATGCACGTGCGATGTCTGTTTCTACTTCGCGTGTGCATCCTGCGAGTCTGCTATCCGCTAATAATTTTCTACATTTACAAAATACGTATCCAATCGTGTATTTTTTTAAGTTGCGAAGAGTCGTCGCTTATAATTCCATCAAATTCTTCCACCGTCCCTTCTCCCTGTCTATTTTTTTTTCTATTTCTCTATGGATTCATAAATCTCCTCAACTTTTTGTTCAGCATCGAAACATCGGATGACTGACTTATTTTGATAACGGATTATACTTTTCATAATGAAACCTTTCTGCAATTTTATGGAACTATAATCTCTTTAAATAAACTCAAGTCTCATGGAACAATACAGTCTCGTTGAGGGTTTACGTAAATCTTAAAAATAGAAACGATTATGCAATTTATCATTTATTTGATTAAGTTTTTATTATCATTCGATATGTGTAATTCCATTGAAGTCATATACATATTTCTACAAATCTGTGTTGAATTTCTTCTTCGTAATATCCGAATTGATATGGAAAAAAGTTTACAATATATATTTATATATGGCAAAAGTGTGTTACGTAATATTTATGAAATTGTAGACATTTATCGTCAATATCGTATTTTGTTTTAATGGAGAAATGTCACAAACTTGAAACTTGGTTACAACAAAATGTACAATGCTGCAGGTACTTCACACACATATATATATATATATATATATTAAAATGTCGAGTGGTTGGTTGGATGCAGAATCGGAAGATGTAACGACCGATCGATATAGCCAAGTCTCGTGTCCTCGACGCTTCGAATCTCCGTCGTATTGTATATTCAAGGAATGCTCGTCTCCTTTCTATACATCTCTACCATTCTATACAATGCCTATGGTCTTTCTATCTTTCTTCATCTTTCCTCAGTCTCTCTCACTCTTTCTTTGCCGGTGCTCAAATTCTACACTGTAGGTTGTCCTCCGTGCATTTCTCCCTCTCTTTCTCCTCTTCCTTCTCCTGATGCTCCTTCATGTCGTCTAGTCTCGAGGTGGCGGGCGACGAGACGCGCACAAACGCACACACACAAATACACGATCCTCACACCTCGACCGGTGCTCCAACTTGTCTCGTCGTTTCGTTCGAATGGCTTGAATCTTCCCTCCGAGGAACCTTTCTATATTTCTTCAATATCATCTCCTTCCCCTCTTCTAAGCAATTCTTCTTCATTCTCTCACTCTCTCCCTCTGTCCCTCTTCATTTTCCTTCCTTTCTCTTTTTTTCTCATGACTTCATACTCTACGCCATGTCATTCTCTTGGATCGTTTTTTTTTTTCATCTCTTTTACACTCCTTTCTTTCTGTTTTGTTTTTAATTTACCCTATACACTTTTATTATCTCAGGGTGGTTCGCACTTCATGGAGTCTCTGGATTTTCCCAGACTCGCAAATTTATCTCCGTGCTTCTCATTGTTGAGATAGAAAAAAAATGTTGGCGTGATGCTGCAGGGAAAACGTCAACGAATAGACGCAACGTGTTTGTATCTTTTTGTTTTTATTCTCCGCTTCACCTGAGTCCCATGACAAGAATAATCATCATTTTGCCAAAATATACTGTTATTGCAGTTTAAACTTTATTTGTCTCATCCCTTTGAGTCATCCCTTAAAACTTGACAACCATTAATTTTTAATTATGAAAATTTCGAAAAGTTATTTGATACGCCTGGGAAGGAAAAAGTACGTAGTGGTAAATGAAAAATCCCGATAAATCATAAGTTCCTTGACTTCTCCCGGTTTTCCAGATTCTCCTTATCGCCGGACTCCTTGGCAACGAGACAAGGAATTCTTGGCATAATACCACATGCGTTTGACAATCATTCACGTTGTGGAAAAAGGTGCAAACACACACAACGAAGATCCTGAAACATACGAGCACAAGTTATTGCCCGGAGGCAAGGGACTGACGGACCCAAAATTAAAAGTATCTATCGAGCAAGTTTTCGCGCTATTTGAGAGTTAAGCTGAAAAGAGTGCACCCTGTGGTTTGTCTTGAGGCAAATCCCAAAAAAAAGGTTTTTCTTCTTTGAAAATCCTAAAATTGCTAATTTCCACATCAATAAGAATATAAACAGGAAAGGAATAATAATAAGGAACAGGAATAATTCAACAGGATCGATCTTCTTTTTATGATTTTTGTCACACTTGTGAAGTTGAAAATTGATTCTGGCTGAAACGTGACGAATTTTCGAATCTGATATTAACCTCTGTTTCCATAAAAGGAAATAACTTTTTGGCAGAACCTTTATGCATCGCTGAGAGCGAAAAAGAGATGAAAAAAGAGAATCGCGAAGACAGCACTGAAAAGACGACAGAGGGGTGAGTGACGAATCGGTGGAGCAACGGTCCCTGTAGGGGTGAGAGAAAAGAGGCGGCAAGACAGGAAAAGAGAGGAAGAGGTGGTGCTTTATTATATGGAGGATGTTCTGTGGCGAGGGCGCCGGTGCAACGTTTCAATGTCACGGCCACCTCAGACTCAATCTCTCCTGCTTTTTTTCCTCCGGTCTGCGCTCAAGCAATTGCGAAGCCTCGATTTCGGCAGCTTAAAATTCAATGCAATGGAGCTTTGCACATGGTGATCGAAAAATAGTACAATTCAATGTTCTGGATTGGTAATAAATATTGAAAGGATCAAAAGCCCTTTTTCGAAGGCTTACGAAATATTTATTGTAATCATTTTCCTTCCCAATCCTCCAAAAATCAATACAAAATCAAATTTTTAATGATTTTATTCACAAAAATAACTGATGAAGCATTAAAAAAGAAATTCATTGATATAATCATTGTTAATTATTTGTAACGACTTTCGGTTCACCATAATCAATCTTAAATTAACCTCTGTTTCAATAATGGTTTTCAATACCAAATGTAGTCAACGATAAACACGCTGTTCATTATAAAAAACGCAAATCCATGCAATTGTTAAAATAAGAAATAAAAATGATTTGTTTAGTGGAAGTGCTTCGGAACTTTTGAGCGAGTGGCGTATGTTTGCGTGTGAGTGGATGTCTATGTAATAAAATCCGTGGGAGAATAGAAAAAAAAAGGCCAGAGCATGCGGACGTTTCGGTCTGGACGCTTTAATTCCTCCGGCGCTTAATTTCGTTGGTACGAGTGGAACCCGTGAATATGCATGACCCCCCACAACCCTCTGAGCCTCATGCTCGTGCGAGACCCACCATCGACTCTTGGATTACGTTTCGCGACCATTTTATTTTGTTCTGCAACTTTTTAACCCTTTTTCTCGTTCCCTCCCACCAAGCGTCTGACTAAAATCCAAAGAGGGATGGGATCGCCACCAGGCAGAGGAATAAAACAGCCCCGCAGGGCTAGCCACTGTACCGATTAAAATAAACCTCCACCTACTACTTTACCCAGTCTATTTTTGCTTTTACAAACGTATTGTTAAATCCGCAGATTTCTATCTGGTTTAGCCAAATATAAAGACTCCACGAATATTTATTTCATGAATTTTCATTTTTTTAATTTATTCATTTATGTTTGAATTCAATTCTTTTTTCTTTCAATACGAAATTTTTTATTGAAACATTTTACAGTCATCGATCTATAATACAAAAAAATAAATCAAACAGAAAGCGATGGAAATTGGCTCGAATTTTTTCTTATAATTATTATAAATACTTCGATACTAGTTTTATTATTTTTTATTTATACCGGAAATGAATACACCGGTTTATTTAACTGTATACAGAGCTACTGTTTAATTTCTTGATCCGGATGTTCGACCTCACAGCCTCGTTTCGTCGACCGGAAAGCCTGCGTATCTCCCGGCTCTGGAATCTAGTGCGACGACCAACGATGCTCGATGACGACTGATTTGATCGTGGCTGAGTCGCAAAGGGGAAAAGAGATTACTGGCACTGTGTATAATCGTACGCAGCTCCATGAGATCATCGGCAAACTCTCTGACCCGGATTGTCTCTCTCTCTCTCTCTATTTATCTATCGATATCCTTTACGTCGAACTTGTAACTTTTTCAGTTTTTTTTCACATATTTATTGAGTTCAACACCTGATACGATTTCCTATTTTTTCCAATATTTATGAAATGCTTTTTCGGCTGCTTTTGGGAATTTTAGTTTTTTTTTTCGTCCACGAAATGTCGATTATTTTCATAGTTTCGGTAAAAAAAAATCTATAAGTATATCAATTGTTTATTACTCCAAAGTGGCCCCATTGCATCAAAAACAGTCGAATTTTGAAAAAAAAATGATTTTTTATTAAATTTTCAAAGTCGCATTGAAGGAAAGTACAGAAAGATTGAATTATTCATTGATTTTAAAAATTCGATCGTCCGTTTACGCAAATTGCTCAAACTCTTTACGTTTCCCTTGCGCGTTGACCAAAGTTCAATTGATTAGAAAAAAATATATATAAGTAAACTCTATAACAGGTCGCATCGAAGCGAATCATTATCGTTCTAGATACGTTCCCGATTCACTCAACGATATTTACGCTTCATGTCATTTCCCCTCGGGTTTCAAATCGATTTGGACCTCGAGACACGAGGAGTCGTGAAAATTTGTTCGATAAACCAAATTTCCTTGTCGTTTGGACGATGGGGTTGCCAGTGACGAAGAGGGTCGCTTGACAATTTCTCTTACGTGGATATATACGAGTTGTTCGGCGTGACCTGACGTTTTAATTGATTAAATAATTCATTACCTTGGCCTTTCGCCTGACAGAAACGAATGAAAATTAACAAAAAAAGATTATTGTAATGACGATGTAAAAATAAACAAATAAAAACAAATAAATCTGCCGATTAATTAGTGGATAATAAATGAATTCGTTTTTTTTCCTGCAACTTTTCAAACGTCCTACTCATTATTCGATTACATTAAAAAATAAATAATGAATTAAAAAATTGTTTCATTCTATGTGAAAGAGCTTTTACATATTTATTTATATATTTACATATATATGCTGTTTCGTTTCACTCGAATCATCGGATTGTTCACTATCGGAGCACCCTTCCAATTTCATAAAGCCGGACAGAAAATCTGTTCTCCTGCGGCCTGAGGGACACGACAATCTGATTACCGGCGTCCTGTTAGCGAACGATATATAGAGGGAAGAGAATTGCTATATAGTGTTGGGAATGAGAAGAGTGTATTTTTTTTTCTTTTTCGTTAGACGAAGGGGTTGAAATTCAACGCTTCCAGCTATCTCCCTCTCCGCATCTTCGGACCAAATAACGAATAATGTGCGTCGAAGCATTGCAGCTTGTCCTCCAGGACCACCAGACTTTGGGTTCGACACTTCGTCCCTATATCTACGCACAAATGAAACGTGAAATTGCTACGAGAATTTATCAACGTTGGATTCACTCTCTTGATAAAAAAAAAATATATATGTATATATAATAAATCCATTTATTCATTTAATTATATTTTTTAAATAATCAAAAGCTAAGGTGCGTAAGCGAAACACGAAACGCCAATTTTTTATTCTTTAATTTTTATATTTAAAAAAATCAGTAAATATAGTAATTTATTGGTCAGACAATAATGAACAAGTACAGTTAAAACGAATTCATTTTCAGCGATAACGTCCAGAATGTAAAACGAAGAATTCCTTTGGATTTTTTTGCACTTGCTACTGCGATGTATAAACGTGCAATTATCTGGTGTCGAGTTACCGGAAGTGATTATGCGTACGTCCTCGTTCACGTACACGAATTCGCAATCGATCACCGATCATTCGACACTCCATAAGACACACGTGTTACTCCTCCATATTGCGATAGTTCTAAAGCGCAGCTGCGCATCAATGCAACAATGGTTTGTAGCATAATCACAAAATAAAGGATTTTCTATGACGAATCAATCGTTGAAAAAAAAAAAGTTATCAAACATCGTAAAAGATAAACAAAAATTCTTGACTCATCTGTCTGACGAATCCTTAAGAAATTTCCAAAAAGACATTGATGAAAAAGAAGATAATCAAAATTCTTGATTCAATATGAAAAAAAAAAATCATGAACCAATTGGCAAGAAAATAAAATTTCAACTCGAAATTTTTCCGAAAGATTTTTTTTTTTTTAATGACAGGATTGAATAATGATTTATTCAACGTTGAAAAATGAGTTCAGGAAACACTGCAAATCGTTTTCTTTTCTTTAAATAATTTAGGGTTTTAGAATAAAGTTTTGACTTTTGATAAATTTGAGCTCACGAAACACTGAACAGTAAATAAATGTGGGAACGGTGAAGGTCACACAGGCCTGGTGATTATGCTCGGAATCACCCGTACACATGGATCAACTCATCCATCCATGATGCACGTGTCGAGTGCACAGAATTTGCAAAGTGTGCAGTATTCGTTGCAATATGAAATGAGCCTCGATCGCTGATTATTTTATTTCTGACTCATATCGTATGTGCACTCAATTATACTCGTGATCGAGCTCAACAATGATATCAACAATAACAACAATTGCAATTAGTAATGTTTTATCATTGGAAAATAATGAGGAAATAAGTTCTGATAGTGTTTAATAAATTGATGAAATTAATTCAGTACATTATTCGTATTTCAAAACATTTCAAACTCTTCGATAAAATTGAATGGAAAAAAAAAATTGATTTTTGACACTATAATGAATTTAGTATAAAAGCATTTTTCTATATTATACAAAAATCATCAGGAATATGATTCTGATTTGCAGCTCCAATTTTTTAAACGAATTCAACTGCAGCATGAAAATTATTTTTTAAACGCAAAATACTCCTGAGAATTTGACAAAAAAATTTCAAAATTTTTCATACAGTAGTTTTTACGGTCAATTGTACGTAAAGAAAAATTCAGAGCTACAAGAGGTTGATTCACATTTTAATTTTTTGTATTTTTAAATATTTTATTGTCCCAGTTAAAATGAAATTTTATTTTCGAAAATCATTGGCTTAAACGATGACGTACTTTGAAAGATTGTTATGTAACACGAATTTACCAAACGAAATATAACCGTGTCTCTCGATATTGTAAATTACCCGAGTGTAAAAGGGTGAGTTTAGCGAACACATTCGGGAGAGAGATTCAAACGATATTTTCAGAGCCCATTCGCCCCACCATTCTCCCCGTCTGCAAGCTTTCGCGATAGGAACGTACGGGACAAGAAAGAGAGAGACAAGCAAGAAATATTGAGGATAAAAGGGTCGAACAGTCGCCAATAAATAGAGGGACTTTGTGCGAGAGATTCTCTCGCACCGTTGGATCGCTCGACGAAGCAAAATACTGACAGGAAAGCATGCAAACCACACGGACGAATACACACATGTATTAGGTCATGGTATTACGAAATCTATCCCATAAGGGATTAAATAATGCAGACATTGGCCATTATCGATGTTTCTTTAGCCACTCGGTACGAACATAATTCTTTTTCATCTCTAAATCAATGAAAGTTTTTAGAAGTTTATTTAAGGGTAGTTTTTCCGAAAAACGTATTTAATTTCACTATTTATATGTATTTATTTCCATTTATTTTTAACTTAAAAATGATAATGTTAAAAAGTTGGTCAAATTTCGTTAATTCTAATTTTTAGAATGTTTTTCTCAATCGAAAGCTTTGGCTAATAAACAAAATTTGAAATTTTGGAAAATTTTCGTAATTTGATAGATTTTTTCGAAATATTGTTTGAAAATTAAAATATTTTTGGTATTTATAATATTATTTTTTTTTTAACTTTATTCATTTTTGGGAATTTTATAAATTTCAATGAATATTAATGGTCAATAACTGTATAGTTTTGTTTTGTTTTTTTTTTTTTTTTACAGGAACGCTCTCCCCAGGTTTTGCACGCGCTATGTTTCTGTCACCGTTTTGTGGTAACTCGAATGAGAAGCTTAATGGCAATGTTAACTGTCGTATTATTTAACGGAGATTTATGCATCGGGAGTTTACTCGATTAAAACATCGAGAGGTTTAGGGTGCTCGAAAAAAAGGGGATAAAGTTCGAGTGTGCGGAGGGGTGAAAAGCTATAGCTAAAAAATCGTGATGACAATATATAAAACATTGCAAACATATGAGAAGAGTTTAAAAAGCTTTTAAAAAAAAGTATCCAATTTGTAAACTAAATAAAAAAATATTAATCCAATTTGAGGTGAGGAGACGAAAATTGAAATCATTGAAAATATTCAAAATTCAAAAAACTCTTGATATCGTTGCCAATTTTTATCGACTATTATATCCAATAAAAAATACGATTGTAAATAAAAATACGAGAATTTTTATCACTGAAAATAACTCGTCTCCAACGGTGCAAATCTGAATTAAATTAATAAAAAATAAACGTCAAAAAATTTAGCAAATTGGAGGAAAAAAAACCATTCCTTTGAAATATAATATGGAAAATAATTAGAAAAAAATAAAAAGATTCGAAATGATAATTTTTTTTTAAATCTTTAAACCAAGAGGTGCCTATCTGTGAGATCGTGTATTATAGAGAATAAGGGAGGAGACGTGGCTGGTCGGTTGGCTCGCACGAACGAAGAATCAAGCTCTCTCTCGTCTACCTCGAGTCTGCTGCCTCGAACAAACTCCGCATTATCTACAAGTCTAGACATCCGTGGGTCTGCTTTCTCACTCTTTCTCTCTCTTTCTCTCTCTCCCTCTCTGTTTGGGAGGAACGACGATGAGAGAATGGGCAAATGCGACAAGAGGGTTTGAGGGGGTTGAAAAACGACGGGATCAGAGAAGGGATGGGAGGTTTGGGAAGGTGCAGAGAGAAACGTCTGTGCTGTGGAGGTGTGTGGAATGAGAGTTGCTCTCGCGTTTGTAATTTACAGCCTCAAACTCCTCCCTTTCTCCTCCATCCCTTATTCCCAAACTTGACTGCATTTTCTCTCCCCCGCGTACACAACCACCGCAGTTTCTCTTCTATCAAAATCTCTCTCTCTCTCTCTCTCTTTTTCCCTTTCGACCTTATACGCTTTTTTGCCTTGTGGAAAATTAAGAATGAAAATAAGTAACTTCTCTGGTGGTTTCGAGACTCTCAGATTTATGTGATCCTTTTCATCGCTCTTTTTGTTTTTTTTTGTTTCTTTTTCCTTTGCACTAATTTTCGTTGTATCGTCAATCACGTTTTTTTGACATAGCAACGAGAAAGAGAGAAATTTGTGATTTTTAAATGTTTTATTCATTTATTTGGCGTCTTGTCACTCTATTTTTGACTATTGAATTCTTACTATCATTTAAGATTTGTTGAATAATTTAATTAACAATTCTAGTGGTTAATATCGATTTATCAATATTGATTGGAAATTTCTTCGTTTTAATTAATGACGTTATTATCATTGGACTAATGGATAACATTGGATTTTAAAAATTGCACAAAAATGAAAGGATTGGATGAAACGATTTTTCTTTTGTCCAGCACGACGGTCTTGCGTGAAACGTTCGCTGAGCTTCCTCGTGACCGGGAAAGACGCTAGTATCGAACAAACAAACGATTGTTTTCCTCCCCGTCAAGTTTACAACGTCCAAGAAGGGTGAACGCGCTCGAGTGGAACACCCGTCGTTTATTTATCGTCGTTGCTCTGGACATTGAACTCCTGCTCGAGCTCAGACGTGAATTTCATATTTTCTTGCTTTTGCCAATGAGCGAAACTGTGAAAAACGAAAAAAAACGGGATAAAGAGAATCCCGAAGAGGTAAAAAAACCTGCGAGGATTGGCCAAGCCAAGCACGTTGATTGTGCCAAAGGCCTCGTCACTTTAGATAACATAAGGTGAGTTTTTTCACGATTTATTATGTTTTAAAAAGAACGAGTAAATCGAGAGAGAAAAAAACAATATTTTTGGCTCTCAAAGTCTTTTTTTCCTTAATAATTATTCCAATTATTGGAAATTTTGGATTTTTACTTTTACTAGCATTCAAAAAGAATTAATACAAAAAAAAACATGAGTTTTGTGGAGTCTTTCTATTTTTATTTAGTCAAATTTTACTACGAATTCGATAATCTTGAAAATAATTGTAATCTGTATAATTATTATCGATTCCTTCTTCTTTTGCATCGATCTTTATCGATATCTTTTGCAGAAAAGAGATAAACAGTCGTGAGAGAAAATTAGAAAAAATACGAGCCAAAAAATACGATTATCTAAGGGGAGATTACATGAAAAAGATTCTTGCCGAAGAATGCGCATTGGCTGGAATTCCAGTTGATACATTCGAGCCTAAATCACCGGAAAATTTGGACACGTTATCACCGATCCCTCTGAAAGAATCGCCAAAGCCCGTACCAAAAACCAGTTCGGCTATAGTTGGCTGGCGATCTTCGGGACGAGACTATAACTTGGAATTCGTTGGTCCTCTCTACGTCGCTCCGAAACACACTATAGAGCCTCCATTAATGCCAGGAGAATTTCGTGTCACCAATCAAAAATTCATTTTCCTCGGATAAAGTGGTAAACGGCAAATATTCCTTCATTCTTTTTTCGTATTTATTGTCCGATTGCTTTTTTTTTACATTTTACATGCCAAACCTCTTTTGTTTGAGGGGTGGAGGTAATTTCTCTGTAAGTGAAATTGGATTCACCTCGACTGCGACCATCTCTTCGTCGTTCAACCATTCGAGATGCACCAAATGCTGTGAAAAACAAAATTCCATGAGAACACAAAGAGGTGACGTAACAATATTTACGTAGAAAAATCAAAATGATTCAAAAATGTTATGTATTGTGACTAATAATTTTTTTATTTTGGATTTCATGTCGATTTGGATTTCAAACACTTAACTCGTGATAATCCTTAGAATTCATGTTGCAATATTGTTTATTGATCTTTGATATATCACACGTTTCAAAAAGAAAAAAAGAAAAATAATTTACCAAGCCGCTGAATCTCACCTTATACTTTTTGACAACTTGAAAGGCATGTTGCGAATTTGAACTCGATCCAGAACTGCTATCCTCGCCAAAATCTCCATTTTCTCGCCTGGGAATTTTCGTTCCTTTCTCAGGAAGCTCTTTATTTTTATTGATTACGTAAACGGTCGTGTCATCGTGGAATATTATGACGTTTTCGTTGTTCGGATCGAAGTTGACGTTCGTGACTGGAAATGGACGTGAAAGCCACTGTAGAGGTAAACGACTCTGGAGATTGTTTGAAAACTCGGTGTACTGTTTTCTCGGTATGTTGTATTCGATAATCTGTAAAATAAAACAAACAAAAATCAATATATTCAGATTTTTTTCTTCAATATTCTATTTTTATTGGCAAATACGTTAAAAACCAATGACACGAATATATTCGTGATAAACGTTCCCTAAATCTCTCCCAAAACGTGATTTATGTTTTCTCAACTAATGATCAAGCTAAACGAAGTTTTTCTTGGTCGATCATAATTTTTTCTTTTCAAATCATAAAATCATGCTAATTCGTATAAATGTACAAAAGCAAAAGAATTTTTAATTAGTTAAGTAAACGAAATGAAAAATGCTTATAAAGAGCGTTGAGAGAGGAGAATGTAACGGCGATATCTCCGAGGAGATCGTAAAATTTTCTGTTCATTCCACAACTCGTCAGGCCGTAACGCGTTTTAATATTTCTTAACGAGCGTTGCAGCAAAACTCGATAAATAGAGAAAATTTCATCTCATCTCAGTTACGCCTTATGGTGCCTTGTAAAGTATCATATTTATAGGGGTGTTTAATCCTTTTTTTTACATTTTGCTTGCACATCCGTGAATGTAAAACTGTGTATAATCTTCCTGATGGAAGAAAAAGGCGGATAAACGATATTCCACATTAATTTTTTATTCTTTCCGGTTTTTTTTTTCTTTTAAGAGAGAAGTTCGAATCGACGATTCGCGGTTAGATATTGCGGTTCCTTATTGCCTATTAGTCATCAGACGGAATTGATGCTCTTTACGACTCTGTACCGTTACTCCGACATAATTGCACTCTGCGTGCTCATTCTCTTGCCTTTTTTGCACCCTGAATATTGATCGTCTATTTTTTCTTTCGCATCAAGATCTAAATTCTCAGAGAAACGTCAATCTATCCTTTTTTTTGAAAAATAATTGCTATCGTAACGATTCAGCTTCGTAAATTTTATTAATATTTTATCAAAATTTATTTCCACCAGTCACGTTGGTTCATCACAATAAGCGGATTAACAAAATCACTTTTACGACGTATTGTTATTTTCACAAAATTAAAGAATCAGAAACTCGAACTTTAAGAAAAATTTCAAAAAGCTTGATTTTTTATCCAATCTTCAAAATTTGCAGACATAATTATCGCATTGCAAACCCAAAGAAATTTCTAAAAGTGTAGTCGCATATGAAAAACTAATTATTAGTCTCATTTCGAACAATGGAATAAGTAATGATCGATCTAATGAAGAATTCAAAGATTTTTCGAATAGAGGATTTTTATTCCTTTTTCAAGATTTTTGTCTAATGAGTAATTAGTGTGTATATTGAAATTGAATAAAAAATTTTAAAGCCAGCGTATAAGTGGAAAGACATTGAACAAAAAAAAAGTTTAGAATGAAGGAAACGTTTTTTTACCTTGTGATCAGAATAAACGATGACGAGATTCAAAGTGCCTCGTTGTACAGCCATAGCGGTAGGTGGACAGCTGTATTTGGGAAGAGTGAAGAAATTGGGATTTTCAAAATCGAAAGATTCATTGAGGTGATAAACGACAACGAGTCCTCCAACATCAGAGCAAACGAGATATTTGTTGTCGGGGGAGAAGGAAGCGAGTCCAACATTGTTAACGGCTTGTTTGTCCATTCTGAAAGCTCCAGCTTTGGTGAATCTTTTTTTCTCAACTTGATAAATGGTCAATAAGCATCCGCCATCTTGTCGACTAATGGCGGCGAATAATTTTCCATTTGGACTGAAGAGCATCTTTTTAACGCTCTTGAGGTTTATGTCGGTATCATTTTTCATGAGCATAGCATCGCCTTCGATAACATCAAAGTTGAAAACCCTCAGATGGGTATCGGTGGAATAAACAATAAGCGTGGAATCTTTGCTGATAGCCCAAGCGACAATAGTCTCTTCGTTCTTTGTTCTAAGCTCCAGTAATTTCATTGGATTCTCATCCAATTGATGAAAAACTCCTGGACCGATGCTCGCATCTTTCGTCGTTTTAACAGGCCTGCCCAGTCTCCAAAGTTCCAGATAATTCGTGTAGCGTAGCATGACACAACGTGATTTACGACAGACTTTGACGCAGGGAGGTTTCAAAAACGGTGGATATTTGATCAGCAGTTTTGGTGGATAACTTGAAACTGCGAGATAACCATCCACTCCAGCCGAATAGAGTTTACCACTCGCTTCGACCAGAGCTCTTACGTCGTGAGCGTGTAAACGTCTTTCTATTCCTTTCACCCATTGCGGTCGACCACCTGCCTTTAAAGTTACTTTGGCGAAGCTTCTCACAACTGGATCAACTCCTGCGCAATAAACAACGTTTTCTTCGTTCGACATTGCTATCGCCAGGATATCAGCGGTATGACTTTCATGACTCTCTATCAACGTCCCTGTCATTGGATCCCAAAAGGACAAAACTCCTCTTGAATCACCTGAGACCACGTGGTTGTCATCCGTCAAAGCCAAACACCAAACTATCGTTTCTTTCTTAGAGAATTTCCTGGCCGTTGTCATTTTGTGCACCGCGTGTCCAGACACGGAATTCCACACTCTGACCGTGTCTGTTGAACCAGTGAATATCATTTCTCCAGTATTATCCCATTTTATGCATAATATCCTTCCTTTCTGCATGTCAAATATCCTTTCGTACAATAAGGAATCTGAACAAACTGTAAATGTGTTTATATATCCATTCTCCGTCCCCACCGCTATTCGCGTCTTTTGCTGGTTCACATCCACACACCACGCCGCCCCTCCTGTCACTGCCATCTCGTACTTCACTGCCATTTCCTCTAAATCATACTCCGATACCATTCCCCTTAAACCTACTGAAAAAAGCCTCTCGTCTATCCAGATTATCGACTCTACAGAATCTTCTGGATGTCCTGGAATTACTGATTCTAGGAACGGTGCGTTTGATACGTTCCATATTTCAATGGAATTGTCGTTTCTGCAGAAATTCGAGAATATACATGTATCAATAACACTCTTTTAATATTTTTTATCGTTGACTCTTAAGTAATGTCGAAAATTGATGTTCTACGAATTGATGTTGTACGAATCAATTGTCACTGTATAGAAGCGAATATAGTCTTTAGTCATGTAAACATTGAGTTAAGTGTTTAAACCAAAGTTTTGATTCTTTCGAACAGCAATTATGTCACATGGACTTGGAAAAAAAAATTTGAATAAAATGTTATTGAGGATAGAACTAACCTGGAAAGTGCCAATTTATTACTACTTTTCTCGTAACACAAGCAAGTAACGGCCTTGGGTTCGAGATTGTAAAATCTAACGTTGTGTATTCTACAAGTAGACATTTTGTTGAATCACTTGAATCTTTCTATCATTTATTCAGTCGTGAAAAAATATTATAAACAATGACACTGTTGTGCTGGCCGTGAAGAAAACATAACCTTAATTGAACTTCTCGACATGCGGTATTTTTGTCAGGCTTTCCGGAAACACATGTGCGATCTGAAACCGGACGTCGTATTTATAGTCGGTAATCCAGGAAAGCTAAATTCACTTCCCCCGAGTTGGCCTCCGTGAGTCAAATAAATTGATTTTTTTAAATAAATCTTTTGAAGGTCGTACGCTAGTTTGTGGTAGTGCAATTATATCATTGAGTAGTGAACCATTTTACAAAAAATTAATTTCCAAATGTTAGCCCTTAATTTACCCCTCCCGCCCCCTGTCGTCACTGTTTAATTATCAACTTTGAGGTGAAACTTAATTTTCACTTTTCAACGTTAATATTTCTCGGAAAAAGGTTTAATTAATATATTCTTCACCGACAAACGATTACGCGTCGATTAGATTCCCTGGTAAACCTTGCTGGCATATAAATTGAAATTTTTGGTGGTAACTTTATGGCAAATTTTAAAGGTGATTAGCAGTGACTACACTAGTCAAATGGGTGTTAAATTTTTACAATATAGTCTCGGTGGTTGAGTCGACGGTTGGCAATGTAGAGAAGTTGGTCCCCAAATTCGCCACCAATAGCGCTGATCGCAGTTCCAGCAAAGAAGCCGTCGGAGAATGGCTTTTTTGCTGTTGTCTCCAAGAAAAAAGTTGTCACTAATTTACAATTTCTTTATTTAAAGTTACAAAAAAAAAACTGCACAACTATTCTATCGAAATACCGTTGTTTTCTGAAATTATCGACCTTTTCGACGCGCAATTATGGCGGAAAAAGCAAAAAGTATGAGTAGTCTAAAACACATACCGAAAGATGCTCAGGTTATAATGTCAATAATGAAAGACATGGGAATCGTTGATTATGAGCCAAAAGTTATAAATCAATTGCTCGAATTTACTTATCGTGAGTATTGTTTTCAAATAATTTTTTCTTCTTTTACCACATTCTTTTTTTTCCGAACGATACTGTGATTTCTCACTGAATTTTCTTAAGGCATTTTTCTTTAATTCTTCAACGGAGTAGAACGCATGCCAAAGTTTTCAATTTCTTTTTTTTAAATAAACAGTATGTTTAATCCATATTTCTCAAATCTCTAAGTATATCAAATAGCGAACCATCTGCAATGATCTCTAAAATCCCAGGGAAATCAAATTCCAGGCTACATAACATGTATTTTGGACGACAGCAGAATTTACGCAAATCATGCAAAAAAGAAATTCATTGATCTCGACGACGTGAGATTGGCCGTTAAAATGCAATTGGATCGTACATTTACGAATCCTCCTCCACGTGACGTCCTTCTGGACGTAGCTCGTGCGAAAAACAATATTCCACTGCCTTTTGTAAAGCCCAATAACGGCTTGAGGTTGCCACCTGATCGTTACTGCCTGAACGCTACTAACTACAGGCTCAAAAATGTTGTGAAAAAACCAGCTGGCAAATCCATTCACACTATGAGTAATTCAAGCATGGGAGGTGGCAGTGTCACCGCCAGAGTCAAATCGGAAGGAAACAAAACAAATTTGTCCATCGTCAAACGACCTGCTACTCTGGCAACTGTCGCCAGAACTCAAACGATTTCTATACCTAAACCGGTCTTCAAATTTTCAACAGGTAAACTTCTTACAAAAATAACTTTATTCTCCTTCAAAACTAACTACTGACTCAAAAAGTGTGGGTTTAGAATATACAGGGCAAAGATTGAGTAAACATTTGAACTCCGAGGTCGATTATGTATTTATAATGTTTGAATTAAAGCCTCAAAATGATGATCAAACATTGAATATTTTCAATTTATAAAAATCGGCGAAAAATAATTAGATTTATTGTTACTAAATCAATAAAATTGAGTTTTTATTTTGTTCCAATGAAATCTTTACGAGAATGATAAATTTTCTGAACAATAGGAAGAGAAACGAGCGATTTTTTGTTTTAGAGTTTACAAAAATTGTACATCCCTTCCCAGATCCACGATTCCAAAATTCCACGAAGCGTCCCACTCCAGTCATCAGTCTCACGATGAAAGCTCATAACCGTGAGAAAATTAATATTCCTAAAACTCGTAACATTTCTTTATATGAAAAAAAGAAACGAAATTTTATACATTTTTCACGAAATATCGTAATCCAATAAAAATACAATTTTGCAGGATCAACGACGAGCGGAGCTGGTAAAATGCCGGCAACAAAGCCCAAGATCCAGATATCCACGGGTCAGCCAACCCCTGCAATAAAAATAGAAGCGGAGGAGACGAACAAGAGAAAGCGCGAAGACGACGATTACGACGTCCCTTAAAGTAAAGAAGTTGAAATTTGAAGAACAGCAGAAAGAGTGACGCAAAATACAAACGACAAAAGTTAATTTACAAAAAAACGAGTGATTCTGAGGATTAAGTATTTTTTTTACAATCATCGTTATTTACAAATCGAAAACACGATTTATTCGAGCGGTAAAAAATTAAGTAATAAAACACGTCATTTATTGAAATCCATTAGAAATGTACGAGAGTCTGAATAATAATTATTTTGTCTTTATTTCGTATAATAATTATTGGAAAATTGTGTGAGGTTAAATTTAAAATATATGAGAAATAACATTAGTTTTCTTGAAATATGAATGAATTATTTATTCATTACTTTATTATTTTATAGCTTTTTTCATTCTTGTTCGAAAGCTTCTTCGTTTTCGTCTTCGGTAGCTGTATCTCTCGTTTCTTCTTCTCTTTCCTCTTCTTCTTCTTTTTCTTCTTCTTGTTCTACTTCTGTCTCCTGTTGCGGTTCTTTTTGTTCTTCAACTTCTTCCGGGAACGTCGTTTCCTGTTCCTGGACTATCGACGTTTCTTCTGTCTGTTCCACATGTTCTTGGGTCGTCGCTTCTTCGACCTCGGACTCGGGCTCCAATTCGTGTTCCGTTGTTCCTTCACTCTCGGATTCGAGCGCTTCGATCGCGATTTGAACTCTCGAAGCTCCATCCGGCGCAACGATCGTTCTCGAAGGCTCGACCGAGGCCACTGGCGTCGTTTGTCTCTCCTCTCTCTCCTCATCCAATTTTTCTGAATCGGCACGAAATCCTGGCGCCTCGTCCGGCGGTGCAGCTCCAACTGATATTCTTCCTTGTGTTTTTCTTCCTGGCTTTTTATCTTGCGATGAACTCTCGGGAGCTCGAGACTCTCGACGTTCCGGAAATAGAAGCTTGTAGTCCGCTGGTAATTCATCCTCGGTGTACAATCTTTTTTTTTGTTGTTGTTTCAATAAAACAATTATACGATCGATATTACACGAAAAAAAGACCTTTTGGTAATCCTGTATTTTCGAGAAAATGGATTTTCTTATTTGTCTCACCTGTCGGCGAAATAAATTCTGCGTATTCGGCAGTTAGCATGAACCTGCATTCTTGTCGTTTCGATATAATTTGAGCCATAAGCTCGTCTAGTAAAATCTGCAAGATTAAATTGTATTTGATTCCAGCCACCAGCTAATCCGATTGGCATAGTAGTGCAAAAAGGTCTGACTTTCGTCGTCGATTGAAAATTGCTTATGCGGAATCTTCGGTGCATACGTTTATCATCAAGAACCTGAAAGTGGTGAAAAATTTGGAGAAAAAACGATTCAGAGTCGTATAAAGATTCGACAAGATTTTATTCACGTTATTTCGTAAGCAAAATATTGAACAACTAGTTTTTAATTACAACAACAAAAACTACAAGTGGACGTTATATTATTTTTATTAGAATTAAACGTTTGAATTTCGTTTTAATTGACCCTTTGAGCCATAAATGTTTGCTTACGTGTAATTGCTTGGGAATTTGGAACTCATAGTAGTTCAGTAAAAAATGAATTTTTTTTATCTAATTTTACGACACTCTGATATTTATTTCTGTACATTAGAGCAATTAACAAATAATTATTATTCATAGGTTTTTTTTTTCAATATTTATAAATGTTCCAGGGTTCAAATAGTAATTTAATAATAAATAAATAAACACGATAAGTCTCAGGGCTCGAAGGGTTCGTGAATCATTGTGATAGAAAAAAATGAATCGTAATTGAATTTACCGTTATTTCGAAGGTGAAATATTTCTTCATATTTTTAATAACCATTATAAGAAACGGTAGATTAATGGCGAGAACATTTTTAGGATCTTTCGGTGTAAATATATAACAAGTGGCGACATTTGTACCAGCAATTTCCAGTGCCAATGTTTTGACCTCCTCATCGGTGACTCGTCTTATGTATCCATTTTTCACCTAACAAATGTTTTTAACACTGATATCTGTGCCAGCTCAAGATTGGCCAATTGCCAGAAAAAAACTTTCGTACAACGAGTGAATTTGATCGATCGATGAGTAACGAAAATAATTAAGAATTAAGAAGTCAGTAAAATACGAAGCTCGAGAAGATTTGGATATGTAAATATGGAGAATTTAGAGTTTATTCAGCAAAGCAATTTCGTACTGTCAAAATTATCTAAAAAAAGGCAAAAAAATGACATTTGTTTAGGGTCACACAAACTTTTACATTTCGTATGCATTGGAAATGAACGAAAATTCAATTATTGGTTAAGAAATATTAAAAACTCAGAATACCAAGTAATTAATCATTTTTTTTTTTTTTTAACTCGAGCAAGAAAAAATAATTAATGGACACGAACAAAAGTTTTGAGAGTTATTTGAAACGAGGAATGAAATCGTACGAACTTCCATGCCCCATAATTCGAGTGGGGCAGCACCGCAGCTGTACAGAATCGATAACAAACTACTTTGAAAAGCATTACGAAACATAATTCGAAGTAGTGCAAGAAAAAATGTATATTCTTTTTAGTCAGACACACGAAATAACCAATAATATTTTATTACGTGACAACGATGTTTGACATAATAGTTCAGTGTTTTTTTTCTCATTCTTTTGTTCGTTATCTTGTGGCACAAAATTTCCTTAGAGCAAGCAATGAAAAAATATCTCCAGCAAGTTATTTATTGCTCTAGTAAAAAATAAATAAAAGTAAAAATAAACCAAAATGGAAAATATTTTATTTTTATTTCTTTTTTACCTTTCTTTCAACAATTCTTAGCCTCGCTCACTGTGCAATTTATTAACTATTGTTTTTTGTTTTGTTTTGTTTTCTAACGTTTATTTTTTATTTTTCCAAGTCATCTCTCAAACAGAAGCTGATTAATTCGTAGCCTTTCTGCACTCGTTGCAAAATCGGGTACGTGGGTCGATTTTGGTGGAAATCCAATACTGAAGATCCGATCGACCCTTACACCAGCAAGCGCGCATCTCTGCATCATCGCAATGTGCATTATCTCCCAATTCAGTTGACGCGTCATTATCTTTTTTTTTTTTAATGCTCTTCGTCGACAAATGACGGAACTTTATGAAAAAAATTGCAATATTCGGAGTTAGGATAAAATCCAATTAAAATTGAATTTAAAAAAATGTTTATGTTTTAAGATGAAACATAAATATTTGTTTCGATTTGTATAGTTTATTCGAATTTTTGAATTTGAACAATTTTTTTACCACAAACAAAAAATACTGTTTCTATATTTTTCCAACGTTCAAAGTTTTGTTAAATTTTATCAATAATTTTATATTTTTCATTTCTCGTTAAAATCCTAGTTTAACAACAACGAAACAGCATAAAATTTTTTTAAAATTGATCAAACGACACAAATTCAAAGTGTTAATTGAAAAAACAGTGTTTAAAAAAAGGAATTTTCTTACTAAGGTAATTTGAAGTCCGTGTAACTCGGATAAATTGAAACATCGCTTCTGTAGAGTTCAGGAAAGTTTTTCATGTGTTTATTGTAATATTTTTTAGAGCCAAGAGGTGTTCCGTTGTCTTGACCATTGGTGGGTTCGGTTTGAGTGTCGTCGACGAATTTGGGTTCTTCCAGGACGATCAAATGGTCCGTAGATTGTTCACGTTCTGGGGTTTGATCCATGGTCGATATTTTTTCTCTTTTTTCACTTCAATCTTTTGGCAAAAATTCACGAAACTAAGCAACGAAAGTTTTTTTAAATAATTAACCCTATCGTTGAATGAGAGAGTTTACGAAAGAAAAAAAAAAAGAAATTAAAAAAATGAAAAAATAAAAACAAACAAAATGAATTAGAAGTAATTATTCCAACGCAATATTTTCTGCCACTTTCAAGTTTTATTCAATTAATCTTGAAACTAAGTTTCCACACGGACTATGATGAGAACACGGGGCTTGAACAATCACGATGAATTTTGAAAGACGGTCTGAGGGTGGTGAAGGCGCGCCCCTACAGAACTCGTCGTGCGTCTCTCATTGCTGTCTAGAACGATTCGATGAGAGTTATGTTATAGTAACTTTAACATATATATGTCTTTATACATATATATGTTTGTACATATATATATATATCAATACTTACATACAAAAACGTATACTACCTGACCAAACAAAGTTGGAGAATCCGGCGAAACGAAGTGAGCCGCTGTGTACCTCGTACGGATATCGATTTGGTTTCTAGGTGAATCAATATAGCAGATTTTTATGTTTTTTTCTCTCTCTTCTTTCTCATTACTCTATTCATCAGATTACCAAGTTTTCAATTTTTTTTATTTGCTTATTTTACGTTTGGCATCAATTTACTATTTTTTTTTTTCACTCTGTTAATTTTGATTTTATTTATTTATTTATTTATTTATTTATTTATATTTATTTGACGTTATACGTTCTCAGTTACAAATTTTTTATTTTTTAAAATTATTCTATTATTTTTGCCAGTAGTTGGACGTGGCATAGTTTTTTTTTTTGAATTTTTTAATTCGCCATAGACTGAGGAAAAAAATTTGTTTAAAAAAAAACGTGAATTTTGAAAATAGTTTCATGAAAGTGTTATTAAAATTTCGAAAAATTCTGTAGTAAAAGGAAGTTGATTATTATTTTGAGTTTTTCTTTTTAAAAACATATTTTTTTAAAAGCTTTTTTCAATAGTTTAATTTTACTGGAATTATAAATTCGAAAAATGATAATTTATTCGAAAATTCATCATTCGACTCGATTTTCAATGTCGTTCGGAAAGCCAACGAGGAAATGGTGAGGAAACGTTACAATTCGATGAATTAGTCACTGATTATGCGGTTTAATCAACCGGAAAGTAAGTTTATCAAGGGATTATCGATTTTTTAAAAGATTGTCAACGAAAACACACGAGTGTTTAGTTAAAGTTAATCAACTGGACGAGATACAAGTAAATATTTGTTGTTTTATGTTTTCAAACGTGTAGGAGTATGGTCGAGCATTGTTACGAGGGTTTTCCCGCCCTCGCACTTCCGCCTACGTAAGCCAAATCAAGTTCTTGAGTCATACGAGCAAAAAGTATCAATTCACGACTGTTTATTTGGGTAAAAATGAAATAAAAAAGATACTGACGATAAAAAATAAATAAATAAGAAAATAAGTAAAAAGAAAAAATGATAATATTCCCAAAAAAATCGATCATTTTCCAAATTTCGAAAGCTCTTGGAGATCGTTACGTCATTTTGACTTAAAGAATAAAAAAAATCAGATAAAAATGACGTAAAAAGTCGAAGAATTTTCAAAGGAAGCTTTTCGTGGGAGTTTAAATTCTCGATCTTTATAGTCAACACGCGCATGTCTCATTTTGGCTCGTCGAATGGAACAAGATCTCTAGCGGAAATCTTAACCATCAACCCTCGTAGCCATGCCCGAATTTATCGACATTCCACCATCGTCGAGAGAAAGAGAAAGAAACGACGTAGTAAACGGGAAGTGGAGAACGTGAGAGAGAGAGAGATAGAGAAAAATTGAGGGTGAGTCTAAATAAGCTCGAAGGGAAAGGGAGGGTGAGAGAAGAGGTACGAGTGAAAGAAGGGAAATGGAAGTCGATGGTGGGTGTAACAGAGATATAACGAGATAAAGTTGAACAAGGTGGTGGAAAATAATAAAGGAGAGAGCGAGAGAGAGAAAGAGAAGGAGAGATAAAGAGTTGAAGGGTGAAAAGGGGAGTTGTTCCAACCGGTCCGAAACGTTTTGAACGTGCAGTCGTGCTTACAGCTGATCGCAAAGAGAAACTGAGCCTAGACGATGTCACAGTGATATATATCTCGTGTGGTTTTCCCTTTGCTTTTTGCGATCGATAGTTACGAAAGCTCTTATTCTCTCGAGTCGTTTGGACTCGATGAAAAAGTGTGACGAGGCCTTATATTTTGGGAGGATATGCTTAAAATACGGTGATAACTGACGTCTCGAACATTTGTTTGCCTTTTAAATGAAAATAATTCGAGTGTAGCTTAGAAATTGGAGGAAAAAAGAATCGGAGGAGAGTTAAGTGGAACGAAGATTTGCAGTGAAGAAACAGTGACGTTTCAAAGGACGACAAAAAGCATGTATTTCATGATTTTTTAATATCCATGCATTGATATATATATATTTTATTTCAATTCCTTATCCTCCAACGAATGTTGGGCTTTTGGATAAACAAAAGTAGTTTCATAGACACGAGAACGTTTAACGTTATATTGCACGTATGCAATAATCAAACAACGACCTCCTGCTCCTCCTCTTCCTCGTCGCACTCGACAACGTTCTTCGAAAATCTTCATATCAACAATTGTTACGTACAATGGCCAGTGAAAAGCTACAGCACAGGTTCGTCCATTTTCACCATTTACAACTTTTTATTTTCGTCACGAATCTACGATTTTTTTTTTTTTTTTCTTAATACTTCCTGACAATTTCGTTAGGCAATCGAATCTGTCAAAATTGCTGGGGTTTCGATTGAGTTTTCATCAATACTCGAATCCTGAAGTTTTCCTCACGTTTTATTTCATTTTTGAATTTATTTTTTCGTATTTTTAAAATCTGAATCAAGTCCCAATTGTTTTTCGTAAAGATTTATCAAAATTTTCAATAATTTATTATCCAATAATTGATAAAACAATTCATTAAGATTTCATTCAAAAAATTAATTTATATTTCAATTTTACGAGCTCACGATTTGGAGTATCAATAACAAACCTTCGCCCTCTGACCTCAACCGAGGGGACAACATCCCTTCGGACTAAGCAAAGTTAAATGAATATAAACAACTCCATATTATTTTACCCCTTCTCGGATACAATGTCTTTCTCGTCTTTGTTCCTTAACTCTTCCCCGCGCTTGCAAATCCATATATTGGTTATAATCAATGCCATGATTCAGTTCTGCGTACTACATTCAACGCGTTTCGTACAAAAACGAAGCCTCTCGTCACTTATTTACGACACAACAGGTATTTTCGAACCGGCTGATTTACCCAGTTCGCGTACTTGTATTTATAGCCATCGAACACGTCAATTAAGCAGTGTCATATTTTTCGATAACAACCATTTTTATGTAATCCAAAATCAAATTATTTCCAATATAAAATTTTTTTCTAAATACATAAAAAGTACGATTTTTCGTAACCTTCAAAATCCACTAGTCAACATCAACAATTGTTTAAAGTCTTTACGAGTGATGATGTATTTATTCTGTCATTAAAAATCGATAAAAATAATTTTTTTTATTATTTATAACAGTTGAGAAATTGTGTTTTAAATAATGTTGTCATTTGAGAAGCTTTAAATATTAAATCGTTGGTTTTATTGACCCTTGACGTATGAGATTCCCTGTAGCAACACAAGGGCTTCATGGCATCGAAACCTTGACAGTCTTTTTGAGCTTTCACCACATGAAAAATAATGAATATTTAGGTGATCAAAATTTGTGTTAAATTTTCAATAAAATTTCAAAAGGCACAATGATTTGTGAATAAATAATAAATATTGGGATGCATAACAAATAACCAGCTGTTCGTATTTGGGCTCAAACCTCCCTCGGGGTACTACAGACCCAAAATATACCTTTTGGGTCCGTTTTTAATTTTAATAACATGTTAAAAATGATGAAAAAACATTTATTCGTAAATATTTTTCATTTTTACAGATTTAGTGGTTTAAGTTTTTTTTTTTTTTAAATGAATTATTCAATATTCTGGTTGAAGGGAAATTCGATAAAATGTCATTTGTTATTGAATAGCAGAGGGACAAATAGTATTTCAATAATTCTTGAGCTCCTGGAACAAGTTTATTTCGTTATGCAACTACGAACACATCGACAAAAAAAAAAGACTGCTCCATATTACGCTTGGGAGAAGAGATTTATTTGAACATTGTGTAAATTTTTTGCTGTCCCCCTGAACAGGCGGTGAAGTGGGACAGAACGATGTGTTTTACTTTTTCGATGTGCCAAAAAAAAAATAAAAAATGGAGTCAATATGTTGTACGTGAAAAAATAATGGAGCTCGTGAGTTAAATTTTGAAAAAATTTACCGTAGAAGAAATTTTGGAAATTTGGTTTTATGACATTGAATGAAAAAATGTAACAGTTCTAATAAATTAATATTTTTCATATTTACAGTAAGATTTAAACTTGAAATAAATTTCTTACAAATTTATTTAATTGTTTTTATCTTTTGCATTGAAAATAAATAAATGAAGAACTACGCTGCCAGCGCCGGGACACTCGGAGGTAAATCTGTGCTCGGTATTGTCACTGGGCAAGGATCTGAGTAAAATCACAATGCCTGTCGTATTCAACGAGCCACTCTCGTTTCTTCAACGAGTTGCTGAATATATGGAGTACGCAAAGTTACTTAAAATCGCTTCCATGGAACAGAATCCCGTCAACAGATTGCAAGTAATTAGATTTTACTTTCATGCCAATGGGCCAAAGGAAAAGATTTCTTAACACCTCAAAGCTTTGAGATCCAATCGCGAGAAAATGTGGAACTTTACTTGTGATGTCAAAGTTATAAAACTCTTTAAAATTGTCATCAACTTCTCATCGCGTCAAGAAATTATAATCTGATGATAAAATCAACTAAAAACTTATGTGAAACAATAAAAATAATGAGCCAAATGTTCCTTAGAAATAGTGAAGGATATTTGTCAATTTAAGGGCATTCAAACGTCATTTTTTAAATTAATTTATCAATTGGATAAGTTAGTCAGTGAATTGTACTCGGAATTTAATCAAATTTTCACGATTAATAAAATCAGACATTTAATCGATTACCAATTTATATAAGAGTTCAAAGAATTCCTTTTTTTTTCGTCTCAAGAACAAAATACTGTTTTTCTTGTTTGTTCGTTTCTAGTACGTCGCTGCGTTCGCCGTCAGTGCTTTGGCATCAAATTGGGAAAGACTGGGAAAACCTTTCAATCCTTTACTCGGTGAGACTTACGAGTTGCAACGAGAAGATTTTCGGTAAGAAAAATAAGACTCGTTCCAATTATTATTATTGTTATTAAAGCGATATTTTTTTTGATGAAATAAGCTCAGAACTTCGTGAGTTTAAAAAATTGGTTGTTTGACAAAAATACGATTTTTGGGGGAAAAAAATTAAACAATTAAAAAGAAACAGAATCAGATAAAATTTTGCTTCGTTAGAATTCTTCAGGCAGATTATGATTTGTTTTCATTGAATGCTAATTATTACTTGAAATTGACTTTTGCAGCATTGTGTGCGAACAGGTGTCACATCATCCTCCTGTCTCAGCGTTTCATGCTGACAGCGATGGTTTCGTTTTTCATGGTAGTATTCACCCCAAACTCAAATTTTGGGGCAAATCGATTGAAGTACATCCGAAAGGAATTGTAACTGTCGAATTACCAGCGTAAGTTTTATTATTAAAATCGTTACCTAAATGCTATTGAAACGTTATTAAATGTGTTTTATTTCATTATTTTTTCATGATCAATTATTATCAGAACCCGGAATTGAATTATTTTTTAATGGATTCTCAATAAAAATCTTCATCATATGGAATTTTATTATTTAAACTTTTGATCATTGCTTTTTATCCATTTTTCTTGTTTTATGGAACGAAAAGTATTCTTTGAATTAAATTTTGAACACTTTTTTTTTCCAATTTTTTCTGATTGGTTTGTTTTCGAACAAACAAATGAACATTGAAAAAAATAAATATCAATTTTAAATTTGTTCGATTAAAATATTGTTTACTTTATTTTTAAATATTTCTAGATGGAAAGAAGCGTACACCTGGCAAAACGTTAATTGTATATTGCACAATGTACTCGTTGGTCAACTTTGGATCGAACAATTGGGAGCCCTCGAGGTTAAACAATATGGAGGTGCAAATTTAAAAGCCACGTTGTCTTTCAAAAGTGCTGGATGGAATGGCAAGGACCTTCACCGAGTGGAGGGTTTCATCACAGATCCTGAGTAAGTAATTTTTTTACTCAGGAATTTTTTATAAGCAAAAAGTGAGAAAAATGTAAAAATACTTTTTTCTGGCATCGTCACTTTGTTATTTTTTCAAAATTTTTACATTCTCCTTCGTGCTTCCCTTTTTGATTCGTTTATTACTTTCCATGTTATGGCGTTTTCGTATTTTTTCAAAAAAAGAACCTGATCATCACTCACGGGTCAAAATGACCCCATATTAAATTTTTTTTAGGGTATATAAACAAAAAAAGAAGATTTTGCACGATCATAATTCATTTTGTTTTTTATAATAGCAAGAAAAAATTGGTCTTCCTTTACGGTAAATGGACCGAAAGTCTGCGCGCTTGCGATCCAGCTCTGTACGAGGAAACAATCGACAGGATAAAGCGCGAAGCAAAAAGTCCTCAAGGAAGTCCAGGACACAAAAAAGTACTCGCAAGATTTCATAGTCTCAGAGTTGGAGCTTTCAAACCATCGCAACAGGACTCAATAGACGAGGCCTGTGCCGATGGCGAAGATTGTCCTCCGATCGATGAAATTCCTAACTCAACGATACTCTGGGAAGTCGCACCGAGACCACCCAACAGTGCTAATGTGAGCATTTTCATCATTTATTTATCATTTTCAACTTATCGTTCATTTAAACGTGATATTTGAGTGTAAAATAAAAAAAAAAGTACTCTCATCAATACCCTGTTAATATTTGATCGAAGAATTTGAATTCTTTGGATATTTATTAAGCCAATTAAAAAAAAAATATATTTAAACGAACTTTTTCTCAATTTTAATCAAAATTGAAGTGACTATTGAAATGAAAAAGATTGATTAATATTTTGTTGACACATACGATAATAAAATGATTTAAAAAATTAACAAGAATTATTGTCTGATCTGATGCAGTATTATCAATTCACGAGTTTCGCGATGTCTCTGAACGAGATGGATCCTGGAATGGGAAAGACTCTCTGTCCCACGGATTCGAGATTGCGTCCGGACATCAGGAAATTAGAAATGGGTGATCAAGATGGTGCGGCTACTGAGAAAATTAGACTCGAGGAGAAGCAGCGGGATTCGCGTAAAACGAAAAAGCACAAAAAAGCAAACGACGCGATACCAAGGTTTCGATTTATTTTTAATCGTTTAAATAAAAATAATTTTTTAAACGTCATGCAATTTGCGTCAGTTTATTAATTATTCATTATTCAAATGGAAAAAAAAATCCTAAATTTTATTAATAATGTTGAATAAATAAATGTCCACCAGGTGGTTCCAGGCTGGTACGAACCCTTACACGGGTCAGGAAGATTGGCTTTACACCGGAGGTTATTGGGACCGTAATTATTCCGAAATCGAAGACATATTTTAATGCTCGTTGATCGAGTCAAAAAAATAATGTTCGATAAAATAAATATATACGTAAATCCGGAAAAAAGGATCATAAAAGAAAAAAAAAGAAAAACTCGCGTAAAGGAGAATTGGGGCGAATGGAATTTCCCCAAAAAGTGCATTGGAATGTCTGGATGAAAAAAAAGGAAAACCAAAGAAAAGAAATTGGTAAATTCACATGAAAGTTTTCGTCGACGAAAACAGAATTTGAAACAAGATCCGAAGATCGAGAGGAGAAAAAAGTGAAACAAAGCATTGTAGTAAACTTCAAGGAACGAAGTCGTAATGAAAAAAAAAAAATAATGCAATCGAAAGAGCCAAGAAAAAATCGAGTCCAGAAAATGTAAAAAAAAAATCGAAAAAAAATAACATCGAGTTCCTTGCAGTGGAAGATTCGAAATATAATTCCAATAGATTTCAACGTAGTTAACTCGTACGAAAAATTCTGCGACTATTTAGAAAAATCAGTGTCTATTATTAAAAGAAAAGTAAAAAAGAAAAAATTCGTACCAATGAAAGAAAAAAGAAAAATCCCAAAATGTTGAAACTACAAAGAGAAAACAATAAATAAAATAACAGTGAAATACACATGACACACAAGAAAACAATCGAGAGGCTCGAAGTGTTTCTTTCACGATCCACATCAGCTCTATTTTCATCGATTAAATTGTAAATAAATACGCGCAAAAGTGACGATAAAAACAACATAGAAATGATGCAAGAATTGAAAATATGGATAAAGAATTTCCAAATTTTTCAATCTCCTCCCTCCTAGAAAATATTATTTCCACATAGCGAAGAATTGAAGAAAAAAAAACACAAGAATCTTCCAAAAGATTTTGTTAACTAGATTATTATTCGCAGACAAAAACACCAAAGACTCATCTCGCTTGCCTACATGATAAGCTGCAATTTATTGCACGTTTTGCCTCACAAAATTTCTCCTGTCGTTATTTTTATAAAAAACAAAACAAAACGAAAAAAAAAAAAAAAACCAAGAAATTCGAACGACATAGCAGACTATTGTAAACACGCAGGCTTTTTCGTCGAAAATCAGTGTACATAAGAGTATGAATGATGTGTGACGACTGAATCAATTTTGCAGACCCAAAGAAAAAACAAAAAAATTAATAAAATTTTCATTTTTTACGTCATATATTTTTAATGACGATTCTTAGCAAAGTTCGATGAAGAGGAGAAGCCTTTGCTATTATTTTCGCGTAGCTTGTTTGATACTCCATGTGCCAATGAAAGAGAGAAAGAGAGAGAGAGAGAAACAGTGAAAAAAAAAACAAAAACATAGAAAATGAAGAAAAAAAAACATTCAATTATGTAGAGCAGCTTTTCTTATTGACACTGAAACGACCTTGTCAACCGTTTGAAATTTGTATACGCTCTTGTTAACTTTAAACACACACATATGAACATCATCAGCTCCGCGAAAATGCCACGAGCTTGAAATTCATTCGAGAGTAAAATTGATATTAGTTTATATATAAATATATATATAGACAAATAGTAACAGTGTAGTAAAAAGAATAAAAAGAAAGGAAAAAAAAAATACCAAAAGTTATGACGAAAATGTTTGAACGAACGTCGATTATTATAGATTCGTTGAGCGAATCGTGAGCTCCGTTAGGGAATAAAGTTGATTAGAATTATTGAAGAAAAAAAAAAAAAACAAAAACAAGTACGTCAATAGTTGGTGCACAGCGTAGAGAGCAATATTGCATTCACAACACTCTCACACAAAAACACATCGCAAATGAAAAACATTTAACAGGGATTTCAATTTTTTGCTGAACAGATTTTGAGAAATTAATAATTAATGTGCTGGCCATGCAGTCAAGTCGAAAAAGTAGTATGTTTTTGAAAAACTGTTTTTCCTTTTCTATTTATATGTACGTAAACTAAACCTCAACGAGCTTGTCAAACGGATTGTTTGTTTAATTTCAGAATCACACATTTCTGGCAGCCAAAAATATTATTGCATCAGCATTTTGAAAGTTTGCAAGTGGACAAAAAACTGAAAAACTTCAACATTCAACCTTTGAAACTTTACATAAATGAATATATTTTTTTTCGAGTTTTGCCTTTTTTTTTGGTCCTATTTTTCTAAAAAGATTTAACAATGTTTGTCCAAAATTTCTTACGAAAAGTTTTTGACAGAAAGTTTATCAAATTTTCCAGATTTTCAGAAAAGAGAAATAATTCTGAGCACATTCAAATTTGTTTCAGAAAAATCAAAATTATTTGATTTTGTATTCAACGATTAGTCCGTATTCATTTTTTCATAATTTTATCATTGAATATTAATGTTCGTAAAGTGTTGGAGATGCTTGAAGTTTTCCAGATTTCTTGACAACTTGCTGAGTACTGAATTTTTATGGAGTTAAATTGTTGCCATGAATATATGTGGCATTTTTAAGGTCCATTAAAAAAAAATACAACAAAACCTCTTAATAAAAACAGTAAACGCAAAAAATCAGTGTAATTATGATTTTATGTAAAGAGGCTTAAAAAAAAAACGATTTTCATTTTTCTATGAAATGAATTCATAATAATTGCTGCGAAAGTTCAATTTTTCTACTCGCTATATTATACATATTTTTAAAAAAGACTTTTTAAAAACAGTTTTTAAAATTTACCACTTTTTGGGTCATTTCTGTACGACAAGTACAAAACTCAAGGGGTTGTTCCAAACTCTTGGAAATTGTCAAAAAAATATTAATCGCATTGGCAATGGGTCGAGGAATGGATTTTTATGAAAAAACAGAATTGATTGGGAAATAGTAACCATTGGTTTTTCGTATTACAATGTAAACAAACTCTTCCGTGACCAGACAATCATTTTGAATGATCTTCCATTCAGGATTTTTGCATGATTGGTTTATTCTTTTGACATATAAAATAAGAGCACAATTGGTTTTTTTTTTGGTTTCTTTGTTTTGTTTAAATTTTAATATGGAACTCCCCCTTAACGAGGATTCAGCGAAAGTGTACATTTCCATAGGGAAAAAATAGAAAAGAAAAATGTAAAATGATTTTAAAAAAGAGTAAAATTTACAAATTATTGATATGTCACATAATTTTATAAAATTTACAATTAATTATTGATTATATATTCTATAATTAATATTTAATTGTTGACCATGGGAAATGTCTAAGAAAGAAAATACTGAACGTTTCGGGTGGACATTTTGGGTACCTGCGATTCAATGTTGTTCGGTGTAGCAAGTACTATATATTTATTGGATGTGTGTAGTTTATTGAATTCAACAATTCGCACAGCTTCGCGATGATAATGACTTTTCAGTGAATGGAATAAAAAAGTGGAGAAAATCGACAAAAACCATCGAGCGATTTTGTTGTCGTCACGGAAAAATTGAAATAAAATTACGATTGTTTGAAAGAACGAAAAATAAACAAATAAAAGTCATGTGTAATTGTACATAGATGAAATTATATTAGTTATGAGAAATAAATAAATGTTGGTTTACGAAAAAATCGAAACTTTGAATAATGACTGCTAGGTTTTGTTTTAATTTTGCCGTCTTTCCATTTGGAAATGTATTCATAAACAAATATTTCATGGAACACGAAAATTGTGACATAACCTCGAAAACGTGCAGAAGTAAATAATAATAAATATGATTGAACTCACTCTTTAAATGGAGAAAAAAATGATCGCAAATTCCGAAAAAATCCTTATACTTTGAAAGTTTATCATTTAATTTATATAGACTCGAACATACTAGAAAATAAAAAGCAGATTTCGGCGTTTTTTGACATCGCGAGACACGTACGCGGTCAGACGTTTGAATTTTTAGTTGGTCAAATTTTCATAAGAGAACGCCACTTGCTGGTTTCTAGTTCGAGCGGCGGATCCAAGATGGCCGACTTTCTTGTTTCTCCGGAACATAATCAGAAGCCATCGATCTCTGTTCACTTTCGGACGCGAACACGTCGTGAGCTTTGTTTTCGTGATTACTTTTTTGGAGAACGCGAAAGAGAGAGAAAGAGAGAAAGAGGAAAAGAGACACTGGATCCCAAAGTTGAAGATAAAAATCGTGTATGTGTTTGGAGTGAGTGAAGAATTGAAGATCGACGAATTGATCGTGAAATCCTGTGATTTAAGAAAATTTCGTGCGAGTTTGTAACAAAATGAGTACTCTACCAACAGGTGAGCTGTCTCGAACAATTCGATGTTTTTTTCCATACGATCTATTCTGTCACTTTTATTTCCATTTCATTTATTCCTGAACATGTAATCATCTATTTCGCGCTCAATTGAACTTCAATATGAATTTTATCGAGGCCGGATGAATGAATTGTGAATCACAATAAATTCGTGCGTAATTAAAGCAGTTAACCTATAAAAAAAAGAAAAAACGCGAGAGTTCGCCGAAACAATTTCACGATCTACGACGAAATTTTAGGAGACCGTCATGTGTGACGAAGTGTTTGTTATCTTCGTGTTATCTCGTATCTCGTTCCCAAAGTGTGCACCACACGATGCAAAGTATTGATAAATTTTCGTCACACGATTGAATTATTCATGCGGAAACAAATAATCTTCAATGTCTCACGAGATTTTCTTTATTTTTCGAGCACTTTAGTACTCTCGCATCTTTTTCGGACGTTTCCTCGCATGAATGGTTGGAATGATTAGAATGCACAATCCAAAAAATACTTTCGTAACTCCGTAGACTATTATTTTTTTTTCATTTGCTACCAAACGCGAACGGATTTTAAAAAAAATTCTGGACAACTTTTCATTTTTCTGCTTAAAACGTAAAAATAGTAAAAACATTCATGATAATTACGAAAGTGAGAAATTTACGAAACTCGATACAAAAATTAATATAATTTTGAAGAAATGTAAAAAAATTGCTAACGTTACGTCAATTGCGATTAAAAGTGATGCAAAATTGTGGATAACGATGCATGCATCGTAAGGGCATATTAATGTGATGAAGTCTCTATTATGAGTTTGAAATAATTATTTGGTTCATTGAGCCGTTACAATCACGTCGAGTTTACCTTTCATCCAAATAGTTCGTAAAGTGTTCGTTGTTTTCGTTCCCCACTCAGATCGAGAGTCTCTTTTGCTTCCTTTTCTCGGCGTTAGCCGGACGTTAATTACATTATCGTACTTAGGAATCACCCACGCCGTTTCTCGTTCGAGTCACTTTGTTCGCGCGGTACTTTTGCGCGGTCTAAATAAGCGCGATGTACAAATGAAATAATAATTATTGTCTCCCGGAAAAATGTTCTAGAAAAACCAAAACTAGTACAAAAAGTATTTCTAAAAAATTATTATTTCGTCGTTCCAAAAATGAAATCTCTTCAAAGATTCCATAAATTAAAAGAAAAATATCTTTTTCGTATTATTATTATTATTTTTGTTTTCATTCCAGAAATATCATACCACGTTATTTCAGGAATGAAGAAAATTCTTAACTGCACAGAGCACTATTTAGATCGCGACGAAAAATTAATTCACCCAGACCTTTGAGAATCTGTTCAAATCGCAAATGTTTTTAATCGCTGCGTCTGACAATTTTGTTTTAACTGTAAACATTATCTTGTTATTTGTACAAACAGATTTTATTTCGCGTGAAATCTTCGCTACGTTTGAACGGAGCCATTCCACGTGATCTTATTTCTTTATCAAATTTTGTAGAAATTTTTCAAATATAAATATTCGAGGAAATGTCTTATCGCAACTTGGAATAGTTAATGTAAAAATAAAAATACTAATAACAATAATAACAATTTTTAAAATATATACATTTTTCATGATATCGTCATTGAAATCTGTCAAAATTTGGATAATTTAGAAAATTATACGAATTGGTCATTCGGAAACAGATTTTTTCAAGATTTTTGACCATTTTCATTTCTTTTACACTATCCGAATGCATTTTAATTGATTGAGAAAAAAAAATCGTAAATCCGGAATTGTTCCGTGACATTTTGACTAATTTCAGAATTCTAAAAATAACATTTTTTCAAGTTAAAAAAAATATAAATTGGCATAATTTATTCTATAACTGGTTTGGGTTTGTGAGCTCACGTTTTGAAGGCAGGTAATCGAGTGACTCATTGACTGACAGACGAACACATACAGTGACGTACAAAAAATGTGGAACACTTTGATTTTGATTGGTATATAATTTTTTTGCTTCAATAGTTAAAGTTCTCTAAAAAATCACCCCATTTAAAAAATTTAGACGTCGATAATTAAAAAAAAAAAAAACAACGATAATAAAAGACCGCAAATTTAACCGTTCAACGATTTAAAAAGAAACGAGTTTCGTTCGAAAGCTGAGGAAATCTGCTATGTGCTTATTTTTTATTTTTGTTTTGTTTAAATCTGGCAAATTTTCGAGGCAACGAATTTTTGAAGCAGTGAAAAAAGCCAATTTTTCAGTCATTTCTTGTGTCACTGTATAGTGTTTAGTTATATCAATTGATAGGGGCGACCGGTGATGATTACAGCATGAGGGCATTCGCAACACTGTTTTATAGATAAGTCAGGGTAGAGTAAACGCAAACTTCTGCACAGTCGACCATTTTCCTAAAAGTTTCATTTCTTTGTAAAATAATTTGTTTTTTTATTGAAATAATGCTTTACTATTGAAGATCAGTAGATTTTTTGTACTTGTGGAAAAATAAAAAGAATAAATTATAATTGAATCTTATTTGACAACTTTTAAATATTTTTCAATCACTCGAAGAGACTCACCGGCCCAACAGATCTGAGACCGATGAAGAAAAAGAGAAAGTATACATTTTTTGTGTGTGGTTGCAATAAATTCAAATACTCACAAGAAGAACGTAACGGTGTTTGCCACCCACTGACAGATTTCAATTGAAAATAATTCCGGTGTTACGATATCGAAGAATAAAAAAATAAAAAAACGAACATGAGGAAATAATCATCGGTCTTAATATTCTGTGTTTAATATATTTGAAATCTCGACTTTATACGATTATTTGATTTTATTGTACTCGTTAAAAAAAATTTTTAAAAAACTTATAACGAAGGCTCGAATGTTATGATATACGTCGCGTGTATCGACATCGTTTCGTCCCGCAAATCACGGTGCCGTGAAGTCTAGACGTAAATAAGGAGAAAAAAAACATAACAAATGCTTTCTCCGAGAATTCATCGCTATGTAAAAAATTCTCATGGATTTATAAGTCGTTTCCTAAAAATTATGAAAAATTCGATTTCAATGTGACCTTGAAAAAACTCTTTCTCCAATGAATAGTTTCCGCTTTAAATATTTTGATTGATTGGTATCATGTCAAAATAATAAAATAAACTCGAAGGGATTTGCGTCATAATAACAGGTCGTCAACATAACGCACGTCAAAATAGGGTCGAAAGTATATTAAACAGACAACAATCACAAATAAACTTCTGGCTACTTTTCTTTCTGAATCCGACACCGAAACACGAACGAACGTAAACATACACACACACACATTGTTAATTTTTTAACCCAACCCCAAGCAAATTCAAAGAAACGTAAACAAACATATTTTTTTACATCAAGAGCCACAGTAGCAACTCGAGGCCAAGTATTTGTAAACAAAAGTCAGAGTGAACCCTGCCGCATTGTTATATATTTTGATAGAACGTTTTTCGAACAGTTTTCAATTTTAAAACCTCTCCATGGACAAACGAGTTGACTAAAAAAATTTGACGCTAGACGACATCACGAAGCTGTATTATGGATTTGTTGCTGATCAATTATTTTTATGTCTTTTTCTTACTTGAATTGCAAAATTTTTTATCAAAAAGACGATTTAAAAAATTTTTTGATAGAATGATGAATTAATCGTGAATATTTCAGTGTGAATGAGATTTTTCACAATTTCAAAGTCAATCATTCAGCACGGATCACGAAGTGAAAATAGTCCTCCTGCAATGGAATTTCCCCTCGACGTGGAATTTCATATCGAGAATGACCCTTTCAATCGTTCATTTCCAAAGCTCCCATCTAATAGAAAAATACCTTCGATGAAAATACAAAAAATTCTCGTTATTTGTCCCTTGAGAATTTCAGCTTCACCGCAACTATTTTGCTGCTAGTATGGTCATTATTTTTTTAGACTTTAGACCATTAACGAGGTCGTATCGATCGACCATATGGCCAAGAACCTTCCCACCTTTTGTAAACTTTTCGTGACATTGAATTTTGCATGAATTTTGTATTTTATTTTCTACAGATAATTCATTTCATAAAAAAAAATAAACAAAAACCGTTATATTCGTGTCCTTGAATCCGTAATTCGATTATAAATATATTTTCACATAATACAAAATCAAATAACAGAAAAACGGATTAAAACTTCGATAATTGTACGATAACGTACGACACATAATTCCATATCAAATAATCCATAAAAAGATTCAATTTTAATGCATAAAATTAAATTGAATAATTTCCAAATACTATTTCTTGTAACAATCAAATAATTACTCTCGTAATTACAGATAATTATCATTGTACGAATAAAATTTACGTCGTAATTTATGACAAAATGAAAAACATATTTCAGTGAATATTCATTGAAATTTAGAGAAGCAAAACACATGCGGGTCAAAGTAGTTTTTGAATAAATGTTTTTCCACGTTTTGAAATAATATTCAAGACTCGAAGTAGGCAATTTAATAAGAATGTAGAAATTGATTAATCTTTGAAACGTGAAAATACTTCGGGAACAATGAGTCACGTATTTTTCTCGAGCTCCACGTGCTCTACGACAATCGATCAATTTCACCGTGTGGTTCCGCGTATCGATTACGTGCTCTCGACACTCACACAGTTATACGATCACTCTCGAGTCTCTCTCACTCTCGGGATGACGAGAACTCTCCACAGTGCACTAGAAGTGTATTATTCTCGGTTGAAATGGAAAAATAGTCATGAAAAAAGTACACGCGGATACCGTAATACGAGAACGCGGGAAAGTCAGGTCAATAAACTATTCTGAGATATTAAAAATTGCAGCTTCGACGCTCTGATTAATCGACGATTTATTCAATATTTTTTTTCTGTTGTATTGTCGAACGAATCGAGTATTTTTTATAACAATGAAATTCTAAATAGTTTGTAGTTTTTATTTTCATCATTTTTTCGAAACATTTTTACATTTTATTATGTATTTGAAAAATTATCTTTTGTTATTTTCTTTACCGTAAAAATTGCATGAAAAAAATATAAAAACCGTTGAAAGTTTAATGACATAATTTTTGTGGTGCTGTCCAGGATTAGACGAAGACGAAGGTGTTCTTTTCGGTGAGTGCTACTAACATATATACAAATCTATAAAAATGCTAATATCCTATGATTTTTTTTGCACGTTCATTTCACAATGTTAGCAACGATCTTGCGATGTCGATAAACATTCAAAATTAAAATAAAATTGACGAAAAAGAAGTTTTTCTCAATTCGTTTCGTAACTGAAACATTTTTTATTGGAATTTTCACAAATCAGTTGAAGTTCAATTTACTAGCTTATCTTTCGCGGATAAAAACTTCAGCGGCGTTCATGGTGTTAGAACTCAGACCTTACCCCTTCCTCGATCGCGATTCTCCTTTCGAATACTTGTTTATTATACCCGTCGTACCTCACGATCTCCCACCCTGTTGAATCGCCGAGCTGATCGTCGAGCTCTCGTGCTTGAAGACGTGGCTTCGAAGCGGAACGACAAAGGGAACGCCATCTTTGAACAAAATTGTGTATTAACGTAGCAAACAGACTCCTCGAGGAGGAAGGAGTCTTCGCGATCGTTCGCGTCACTTTGACGATCGTTTTGAGACAAACACAGCCCACACAGCTGCATCCAACGACACAGTGATTGGTGATCTGTTAAAACGTGACACGAAACGGTTTAAACTCGCGCTAAGTTCACCACGTGCTTCTGTCAAAAAAATTATCGAGAGAGTCACTTTCAAAAACGATAACGGCAGAAATCTTGTTTTTCTTTCCAAACGTTCGCAAATTAGAGTTCGTGATTCAAGTTTCCAAGTCAAAGTGCTAAGGATAACAAGTGCGTTAGAATATAAATACGAAACAATCAAAGTGACTGTGACCGAATCGATAAATCGAGATTTGTTGATTTACGAAAGTGCACTTTTATTTCCTCGGATTAAGAAACATCGCTGATCGATACCGAAGCATGTGAAATTAAATAACAAAAATTTTCGTTTTATTGCGAAAAAGCGCAACACTTCAATTTTGTAATCCACTCAACAACAAAAAAATTGGAATTTCAATCGATCTGAACGATCGATCGAAACGACTCGAGAAAGAATAATACAATGTTTAGTCAATTTGCGAATAATCGAAACGAGTAATCACGCGAATGATAATAAAAATAAATAAAACATGAAAGACGAAACGAGTCACGAAAAATCGTCATCGTCGACGAGAGAAACGCGTAAAAAAATTTGTAACGAGCACGGTGAGGATTGTCCGAGTGAAAATGAGCGCGAGTTCGAATCCCTCGAGTACGAGGAAGATGTTTATTACGCGAATTTAGCGGCGACGCCGAGTTTCGATGACATCGATGAACTGAGTGGTAGCGAGGAAATAATTGTTCACTGTTGGCGCGATTCGAACGGCGAACTTGACGACATCGTCGTTGACGAAACTGATTTACGTATCGACGACGATTTTTATTCCTCTTCACGAGGAACTAACGCAAAAAATAGTCGAAGAAAAAAAAAATCTATACGTCTAGTTTTTCAAGAATTCTCCAAACCTTACCTCGCGAAAATTAGCAACAGTGATAATTACAAACGATTCGTCGAACTCATGAAAGGTTCATAAAAATATTTTCCCTTCTTTTCCTTTTTTCTTTGTTCGAGAATTACTTCGAAAGTACTATTACCGTTGACAGTGAAAGGAAACTTGATTGATATCTCCGCCAGGTGGAGCAACGCTCCACTATCACTCGATCGTTTTATAGTTGCACTAAAATCTTACGAGTACAGAAATAAAAATAAAAAACATTACACAATTTGCAAATACAATGATTCTCACAAAGTTACCAACTTCCATTATTGCGTTTTTCAATTAAATCGTCAATCGAATCAAATATTCAATTAATCGAAAAAAATCCACGAATAATTCATTTTTTTTAATTGAAAATTTTCTTTGACATTTAATGACATATGTTCCCGTAATTGAACCCGATAAGAAATCCGATAATTTGTACTTTCACTATGATTTCATTTTCATTTTCCAACATAAATTTACATTTAAATATTTCAGGATTTCGGCTAAAAGTCATCGATACCAAAAGCTTTAATTTTTATGCTACAAATTTCAATCCGAAATTCGAACTCTCATTATTAGCGAAATCTCGTTTTAAGCTCGAGTTACTTTTTTTCCTGTAAAAGTGAAAAAAACATTATTACAGCGACCGTTATATCGTCTCAAGTTCTCACTTGGTTCAAGAGAAAATTGCAGGTGCATCATACACACTGCACGATTCTAGTCTCCATTTTCTTGTTTTATACTTCAATGCCTTGGACTCTTTCTCGTCGACCGTTATTTTCTATATCACAGCCAGAATCGCAGACACATTGTTCTGTCACGAATATTTCTCACATCTCGCGAGCCACAATCGTAATAATAGTTTATCATAAATTGAAAATTAATAATCTTCAAAATAATCGAAAAATTATTGATTATTATTTTAAATGATTTTCGTCATTCCTTCAATATATATTTTGTTTCTTATTTAATTTTTAACTTCATTGTCTCTTCAGGCGAAGATGCATCGCTCCACACTGGTGGCTCCCTCTCACCATCAGCTGACAACGCTGCTAATGAGCTTCAGGGCCTCACACTCGAGGAACAAGAACGCCAGAAAGCTGAATGGGCTGCCGAACTCGCTAAGGTGTAAATTTTATATTGAAAATTCCATTTTTTTCGATAAAAAATAACAAAAATCATTAATTATTCTTTTTAATCCTTCAATTTTGATGTTTTCATTTGTCTAAGTTGACATTTTTTAAAATTGTTTACAATTCCAGGAAATAGGAATACAAAAAAAAACAAAACAACAAGCAAATAAGAGAAACAAATATTTGAATATTTATATTTGAATAAATAAATAAAATATTGAATTGAGATTAAATAAAATTCGTTCCTGTAAAAAGTGGCACTGTTATTTATTTTATTTTTATGTTTCTACTAGGTCGAGGAGGAAATTCAAACATTGAGACACGTTCTTGCGAGCAAGGTCGGAGTATCTCATGCTCTTAAACGTAAATTGGGAATTAGCGTCTGGAGAGAACTCTCAGATGATGTGAATCAGGGCCTCCGTACGGTCAAAGAAAGCCAGGTGTACGTTTTTTTTTTTTTAACTACTTTCAGGAGTTAAAAATAGTTTTCAGTTTCTGGCACATGCAAAGATTTGTCACATACGATTATTTTATTGATTAATGTGTAGAACTGTTCATTTTAATTTCGTACTACGTGCAGATTTCGTTAGAATTGAGAATCGTTAGAATAGAAATTAGTTACGTATGTTATTGTTCGATAAGGGATGCTCGATTCTTTATTTTTTTTTATTTTTCTGGTGACAGTGCTTTCATTTTTTTTTTGCTTTTAAAATAGTAGTCTCGCCAGAGCGTTGTCTTACAGAATTTTTCTAAATTTTCCAAACACATTCAGGACACTATTATAAAAAAATTTACAAACGTTTTTATGAGGAGCAGAAAAAGTTCACATTTCATAAAATAAATCCGAAATTTTTGGACAACTTTTTTTGTTTTTGTTTTTTTTTTTCTAAACTTCATATTAGACGCTTTTCCAAAAGTTTATATGTGTTACGAATGAAACGAAGAGCTAACTTCTGAACGTGACTTTGGCGAGACTACTATCTTAAGAATATACCGAAACTGGCAAAATTATTAGGCGAATCGAATGGACGGTCGTTGGGTAGGCGCAATTAATTTAATTAAATCGTTCTTTGGATCATTTTTTTCCCACGTATTTACGATCGATGAGAAACGATGGTGTTGAAGAATCTTCAATCGATTTTTTTGATCTCTTCATATTTGGGCTTCCAAGAAAAGGGAGCAATTCATAAGAAAAGAATATTCCTGGAAAAATGAATTTGCATTCCAACGATTCAACGATTGAAGTCTGGGACCGAGGGATATTGTTTATTTTCGGATTTTTTCGGTTTATCGTTCGAGGCATCAGAATTAAAAAAAAAATTTCAAATCTTTTATTGAGTTTTCATTATAATTTAATGGTTTACGGGTTTTTATTTTTTTATATTTTTTTTTATTCGTTACTGAGTTCACTGATCATAACGTTTTTCTTTTTCTTCCATTTTTCTTGAATTTTCATTTTATTCAGTTTTTGTTTTTACGAATTGTCATGACGTTTTTTTTCTTTTCTTTTCTTTACTTCCTTCTTTGTTACGTCCGGTCGTCATTCAGTTATCAGAACGTGGGTGCGAAACTCGGTCGGGTCACCAAGGCAGTCTCCGAGAACAGTTTGTAAGTACACAAACCCGTATATGTATGTAAAACAAAGAACGGCTTAATTATTTCGCGTCGGCCATTTAATTGTCGTGACAGGAGTTTCTCGTCGGTACTCAACATTTAACGACAATGCAAGTACACGAGGTCACTTTTTGTTGTTGTTTTTTTTTTTATTCGTTGTTACAAGGCATGAATTAGAACGAAAAGAGGAAAACAAACATTTTTTATAATTTTTATTGCTGAGGGTCCAGAATTTCATCGCTGTAGATATGCTTAAAAAAATATTTATAATGCCAGTAGGAAAATTAGACAACAAAATGCTTTGCTCACCGAAATAACAATCGCTTTGCACACCGTTTACATTATTTTCCATTGATATTTATCATATCGTTAGAATTCTATTTCAAATTTGAATTTTTATTTCATTTTTATTTCATTTTTATTATATTTTTTATGTTTTCTAATCGTCTGTTGCTTAAATCGTCACGTTTTTTTATTCTTTATCATAGATTCCAAAAAACCGAATCAGTCTTCAAAAACACTGCTGAAGTTACGACCAGCATCCTCGGAGGTTTGGGCAGCGGTATTTCCATGAAACTTGGCCAGATGCGCAATTCTGACAGCTTCCGTTCTCTTGAAGAACGTGTCGGTTCTGCCTACGAAAACGTCAAGGTACGTCAACACTTTTTTTAAAGTCATTTTTTTCTTCTAACGAACATGGAGATTTACAAAAATGTATATTTACTCCAAAATCTTTTTTTTATCTTCCAATTTTAGTTTAAAATTTTTTAATTTTAAATCACATGAAATTAAGTAAAATAAAATTTTTTATTTTAGATTCGAAATCTTTTTTTTTATTTTCCAATTTTAGTTACAAATTTATCATATTCATTAATTTATTATTTATATTGAATTAATATTTTACGAAAATATTGAATTCGTACATTCGTGATTTTGGAAACCATCATTCATTTAAGGGTCATTTAAAATTTCGATTTATTTATCATGATTTTTTGATTCCGATGTTTAAACACAGCTCGTATATTAGTATAATATACATTATTACATTTAGAATAATTACATTAGTATAATAATATATAATTAGTATAATAAACATAATTTATAAGGAGTAAAAAGAAAATTAATTGATTTGATCATATGAATATGAATTTTTATAGACTAAAGTCGTGCCGTCAAGGTCGAATTCGACGCAGAGTTTCGACGAAGCGTTGCGAGAAGCCGAAGCATCGAGACGAGCATCGGCAGCACCGATGGCGACAAGCCCAACCATTCCCGAGGACAAACTTCTGTCTTAGAACAGTTACGCCGACGTTTCGTCTCTTCCGCTCTCGTTGGGATACCAGGACACACGTAAAAGCTTCTAAAGGAGCAAAAAAAACCTACTCTAATAACAACGATTTAAAAATGGACGAAAAAGGAAAAAGAAAAAAACTCGGTTACTTAAACGTGATAGAATCAACGAGAGATGGAAGAAATTCCATCGTCCACCTACAGCACTTTGTTCACATCTCTGTCGCGTACCGGAAGGGGGTCCAAAAAGAAACATTTTCTCATTTCTTCCGGTACAAGAGTCAAATCTCACGAATAAAAAAAAAATTAAAAATAACAACTAGAAGGAAAAGTCGTGGAAACTAAAAAAAAAAAAAAATGATAATGAAAACGTTGAAGAACCGATAATCCGATGGATTTGATGGTTTTATAATTGTGCTTGCCGCCGGAAGGGAAATAGATAAAAATCAGAGAAAATGATAATTCCAAAATTTCTCATTTTTTGTTAAAAAAAATGTGAAAATTAATGTCGCTTCGTTGAATTATAATCGGACATGAATGTGCGAGCATGGCAATTTGACTCAAAGATCACAACCTCTCATTATTTTCAATGAAAATCAAGTTGCTCATTTTAAAAATGATTTTATTTATACATTGTTTTCGAACAAATTCACTTGAGTATTTTCTATCGTTTTTCGGTCATATTTCGTCACTGGAGTCCACTTTTTTTTTTGTGCATTTAACCTCGAGACACTTTGAAAGTGTCAAAAGTCTAGTAAATTGTTTCATTTTCGATAAATATTTTTCTTTATTATTCCATGAACGACGACGTCGCGAAAAAGTTTGATTCTATCGACCACTAATACCTCTAAAGCCACAAAAGACGTATTTAAACAACAACAAAAATTGAAAAATGAGCTTATTTTTGACTTTTTCTTCTTTTTCAAATGATGAGAAGTTGCTACTTTTGATTAAGAGCCGAGGTTAACCCGTCCTCTGACAATATATACATATACACTATATTCTTTCTAACGATACGATCACAACCACGTAAAATATACACAAAGTTAATATTCCATAATGCGTTACGTATTAATGGAAAAAAAAAGAAAACAGAAGTAGGGGAGGGGGACGAATTACTTATAAACGGTATAATTGCGGACTTACACGCAGAAAAGATAAAAAAAAAACACTTACATTTTTTATGTAAGAGAATCGATCGGCAGGTCGATTCGATAAAAAAAAAGGAAAGAAAAGTATTTTCTAATTCCAATAATTGCCTCAGTCAAATTGCACACTGGAGAAACAAAAATACACTTTAAAAAGTATAAAAAATAAAAATATAATAAAATTGTTTTCGTGGGTGGGTGGTATCGAAATTTGTGGCATTGACATTTAAAAAAAAAAACAACAAACAAAATAATTATTCACTCTATCCTGTCCTGCCTTGAATAATTCTAATTAACCGTTAGATCGAAAGTCGCGTTTTTATCGTGTAAATTACGAATCGATCGATATTTATCGCGAAAATCGTATTTTTACGATTTTATTTCGCGCTTGCCGCTGTGTAACAATCTTCTTGTTCTCTATTGGTAAATAAATTATTTCATCACATACCACAGTTTTTTTTTATGAATCCTCTTCGTTCTTCGGGAACTTGAGCAGTTTTCATAATTATTTGAAATGGGATTTTGGGCAAAAATTCTTGAAAAATCGTATAAATAATCGAATTTTTATATTTTCTTAATAAATCAACAACTAAAATTAGAATTTTTGTTCTAACTCCATTTTACTAACTATTTTATTGTTCACCGAAGCGCTTTTTGTCACACATTCGCAAGTTCCTGAAAAATAGGAATTTCAACGAAATTTTCACATTTGCAAATGAAACGATTGTCATTTTATCATCGAAAATTCGAACTCTCGTTTGAAAGTTAAAAATTGTTCTTTTTTCTTTTCTTCAAGATGAAGTTTCAATTTTTCTTCAATCGTAATCTGTACGCGAAAGGTGAACTGTCACCGGTTTTAAGATAAAAAACTCCGACCTCGTTGATCTGATTAGAAAGTCCACCCATCGTGCCAACTTGGCCTCTGCATTGGCCTTTAAAGACATCTTCGCCACGTCGGCATCTCAAGGCTTGAAATCCTACTCGTGAATTAAGTGATTCAGCCAAAAGAAAAAAAGCTCGGCCATGAGAACAGGCACCGCTTGATAAAAGATCGAGGGCAGCACAGCCCGGTTGATTGGAACCACCGTTGGGATAAAAATCGGCGTGGCCGAGCGGTTCCGACAAACCTAATTGGTTTGCATTCGTATGAATAACTTGTACGTTCCTCGCACTGTATCGCGACAGTCGAATTTGGTTCGTAGAGTCTTCAAACATTGGTCGAGCTGGATCCAACCCTAAATTGAAATTCCAATTAGAAAATATAAAAAAAAACGATGATTTTTTTATTTTTCAACAAATTGCAAACTTAGAAAATAATTCTTTCAAATATTTACCAAAAATTTGGTTCACTGTGCCTTTAACTGTCCTCCCAGCAACTCCCATCACATGGGCACCTAACGAATGACCAACGAGCGTCGTAACACGAAGATCCAATTTGGCATAACTCCTTAAAAATTCAATCATTCGTGCTACTTGGTTTCCAACCGTTTCCACTTTTGCTACCGACCAGTGATAAAGTGCTATACTAAACGGGCTCCAATCCACTACTATCACGTTTACAGGCCCCGGTCCGGCCAAGTATGCTGTCAATTAAACGACTAATTAACGAATTATTCAATAATTTATAATTAAAAACGAATTTTTAACGAATTGACGTCTCATTAAACGAATAGTGTCAAACAAAACGTTGTTAAAGAACGTTAGGGATGAATGTCGTTAGAAATGCTATGAAATTAATGAATTAATGAAATTAACATTAATGAAGCAAATTTGATGACAGGGTTCCTCAAAAAAAAATGACGCAACACTTTTCCACAAATAAGTTCAAATCCACTTCGTTTCTTTCAATAATTAAAAAAAAAAACACTAGAAATCGTAGGAGAATTGTAGCGAAAAGTTGAAAACGAATGACATTTGATTTTATTCAAGGAATGATACAAGAAATTCGAATTATTTATCGGGAAAATGTATTAATCGGTGACAAAATGTGTGTTTTTTTTTTACATTTGCAAGATTAGAAAAAGAAAAAAAAGGATCTAACTTGTAAAATCATTAACGTGAAAAACTTACCGTCACGAATGCTGGTGCAAGAAGAAACATAAGCGTTATTGATCCATCCATGGGTTACAAAAACAGTGGATATGCCTCCTGCGAAGTAACTATTTTGCACAGATCCAAGCGAATCCATTGTTAGTACTTGAGGCTGATAAGGATTGTGTTTAGTGTAGAGATAAAATAAAACGTGACTCTGTGCAAGTCGATCAACATGTCCGTCCGGAAGTGCACGTAAATCGAGACTAAGTGTTTTTGTCACGTTTTCAATAAGCTGAGGAATCCATTCCCATTTACGAGAATTTCCATTGTTGTTTCTATCAACAATGTAAGGACTGTTTCTCGGCAGCTCAAAAGTTGCCGAACAATTAAAACCACCTAAAACATCATTTTTCATGAATTATATATTTAAAACTGATTTTTCATCATTTATTAATCCTATTTTATCAAATTTTCGGCTTTTTTTTTACTCACCAAAATAAACGCTAAGAATATAACAACCGATCGATGTTGCAAGATTCATTTTTACGATTGCAATATCGATTTATTCGTTTCACCTTTATATACATTTTACCGAAGCTCAAAATTAGAGAAAAATCATTGACGTGTAATTGAAGGCAGTTTTAAAAATGATAATCATACTCAAACATTCGTACATGCTTTCCATCTGGTTAGAGGCCATTTCGTTGCCGATAAATTCTACATTTTGTTTTTCTTTTTCTCATTATTTATCAATTTTGCGAAATTTCACAGTTCGTTAAGTTTCCATAAAGAAATTTTCATAGGTGACAGTATTAATGAAGAATAGTAAATATAGAAAAACAAAAAAAAATATGTTAACGACATAGAAAATAAGTTTTTTTTCTGTGAAATTCATAAAAATTACGTATTCGGTTTGAAGATACAATTATTCATTAATTTATTTAAAATTCTACAGTATCGAACATGAAAAATTAGTCCAATCGTTCGAGCAATTGGTTAATGACTTAGTTGTTTAATGATCGTAAACTGAATTAAAAAAAAAAAGTTAACCCTTGCGTTGACACGTTCTGGTGATTGATAATGAATAACTATTTACATTTTTGAGTCACATCATCGATCGAGGTCCTTTGAGAGCAACCGATTATCAATTCTCCATTTTTTGTCCGATCAGATATCCAAAAATGCATAAAAAAGAGATTGTACGTGAAAAAATAAAAATTAATTGAGCTTCTTATCGTTTATGGTAAAAATATTTACCATCTTCCATTCAGGAAGGTTTGTGCTTACAAAAATAATTATTTATATTGCGTAATAAACTTCGTAAGCAGACGGTAAATTTTGCACTGGGCATGGGATCTCAAATGATGGAAACTTACGCTCTAACAATTCATGTTTGTTTAGTCTGGCTTCTCAAATAGGTCATTGGCAGAGTTTTATGTTTGCTAATAACAGCAGAGTTCCGAAAGCATTTAATTTAGCATTAATAGGGTTTAATTTTTTTTTTTTTTTTCAATTGAGACTCATTCTTATCGATTTAACAATTAGAACAGGTGGAAAATGAAGCAAAATTATTTTCCTCGTGACGTCAAGGTGACTAATGGGTGAACTTAACTTTCAAGAATGTCAATCCGATCCTTAAGTTCTGTTTTCATATAAAAAATATCATCTTTACAGTTTTTGTTTTCATTGGATTTGTTACCAATCGTGATTTTCATTACGAGCGTCACAATGACCATCAATTGTTCATCAAATCGTGTTATTTAACACATTTTAAATATATTTGTGAGTTGTCGAAAAAATGGTTAACTTTACGTATACTCAGTCGCTCAATGCTTGTGATAATTTAGTTTTGAATACAAACGTCTATTTGGAAGTCTAATATCATAGTTTTTTTTTTTTTTTTATTCTGGGTGAATTTTGAAACTTCGTCTCAAGGTCAACCTGTATGCAAAAGGCGAAGTGCTACCGGTTTTAAGATAAAAACGTCCGACTTCGTTGACCCGATGGAAAAGCCCACCCATGACACCTTTTGGACCTCGGCATTGACCTTTTTCGGGGTTTTCGCCACGTCTGCATTGCACGGCTTTAAAGCCTACTGGAGAATCGAGCGACTCGGCAAAGAGATAAAATGATCGCTCATGAGAACAGATACCGCCTGTTGAAAGATCCAGGGCAGCACAACCCGGCTGTTTGGAACCACCGTTGGGATAAAAATCGGCATGGCCGATCGGTCTCAACAAACCTAGTCGGTCACCATTCGTATGAATTACTTGCACGTTCCTCGCACTTAATTTTGACAGTCGAGCTCGATTTGAGCGGTTTTTGTACATTGAAGGAGTTGGATCCAAGCCTAAATTAAAATTCAATAAAAATAATAAGTTTTAATGAACATCGGGTGCGAAAGTTGTTCGATTTTTGTGAACTGGTTCCGTTCTTTCTTTCGTACAAATTTTCGATTTCATTAAAATCCATATTCGTTTAAAATAAAATGGTAAAATAATTAAAAAATTTCATTGATTGATCGCTTGAAACGGAATATCAAACGTCAATGTTGTATTTTTTAAGAAATTCCAAATTTATTGTGAATAGTTTTTGCAAAAATTTACCGAAAACTTGGTTGATCTTGCCCCTAGGTCCCCTACCAGCAACTCCCATGATATGGGCTCCCAGCCCATGACCAATGAGCGTGGTCTTACTGAGTTCTAACATTCCACAACTCCTTAAAAATTCGATCATTCGAGCTATTTCGTCTCCAATCATTTTCACCTTTGCCTCCGAGTCGTCATCAAGTTTTGTGCGCAAAGATCTCCAATCCACGACTATTACGTTAACTGGCTCCGTGCCAGCCAAGTACGCTGTCGATTGAACGAGACAATATCGTTGAATAAAATTTAAACAGTACGATCTGAATACTTTCCTATTTATTTGTTAATTATCATAATCGAGCTCGCAAATAACGAATAATTAAAAATGAGTTTAATTATATGTTACTTTTCTGATAAGAAAAAAAAAGGCAACTTCAAAAACCAATTGGTGTAAAAGCGTTTAATTTCGCTTTTTTTTCGCACCACACATTTTCTTGGCTGTTTTTTTTTAAATTTATTTTTAAAAAAATGCAATATTCCTTAAGCTGACGAATCATTCATTGATTCTGTAGAATTCTGGAGTTTTTTTTTCGGAAAATTCTTGATTTGGTGGTACTTTAAGTTTTCCCAATAAAGCAATAAAGAAAAATGCTTAAAATTCGACTTTACGTTTCTTTGAAGGAGCCAAAATAGCGATATTTTGACATTGTTTAAAACGTGAAAACTTACCGTCGCAAATGCTTGTGCAAGATGTAAGGTTGTCAGTATTAATTAATCCGTGAGTTATAAGGACGGTTGTTTTGTTTCCGTCGAAGGAACTATTTCGCAAAGTTTCAGCTAAATCGATTGTTAGTAACTGAGGCTGAACAGGATTTTGTTTAGTAAAAAGATAAAATAAAACATGGTCGTGATGAAGTTGTTCGTCTGGTTTGTTCAAAAGTGCTCGTAATTTCACTTTTTCACTATAATTTTTCGCCACGTTTTTGTCAAGCGGAGGAATCCATTCAAACATAGGAGAATTGCTTGTGTCATTTATATTAACACATCTTGACGTTTCAATAAAACCCGCTAAAACATAATTTTTCATTGATTTATTATAATTAATTGTTTGTAATCTTTATCTAATTTGATTTTACGAATTTATCTAGTAATTTTTACGTACCGAAAATAACGCTGAGGATGTAAGGACCGAGTGTTACACGAAGCTTCATTTTTGCGATTGTGACATCGACTTACTCTACTCACGTTTATATACACAGGGACGAAGGTGAAGAAAAAAGAATAAAGCTTTTGTTTGTTGGGAGGTGATTTCTTTTTCGATAATTACAGCGTTTTAGTCTGGAGTCTCTAATTATGAATTAATTTCGAAGTTTATCAAAGTTGGGTAAACTTCTATTGAGATAATTATACGATGGATTATATCGTTCATTGTACTGATCAAAAAAAGTACTGGATCATTTGCATTTTTATGGTTTCGTCTGCTACTGTTAGACATTGAGAGACGGTGGAATATTAACCTCCTAAATTATTAAATTTCTGCCAATTTTTTCTTCAAATTCAGCCAATTATTCGATAATGAGTGTATTTCCAATCATTCCTAAAGCAATTTTTATTGGAGTTCATTAAAATTTGACAAATTTATAGGCTTTCGTGTAAACATGAAAAAAAAAAAATCCTCTCCATTATGCCATCGAAATTTTTGTGAGGATTCTTTATCATAAAATAAAGAAATTACATTTTTTGAATCTTTACGAAGGTAGCAATTGTTTAAAACTTCTTTTTTCATCACTTTTCAGACCTTTTTCTTTATTGGAGTGTTCTAAAAAAAGTGGCATTTATCAAAATTTTAAAAATACCCTAATCATTAAATCATGCAATTGTAAAACTTACAACAACAACAAAAATGAACTTCGCAATTCGTTCATTGGTCTTTGACGCATGGCTCATCGAGAAAGTTCGAAAACGTGCGTTTGAAGTAAAATTTTTCCTCATTGACGATGACGTCTTTCGAAGCCAAACATCTGCCAGCCAAAATCATATTTACTTGAAATCTTGTTTAATCGATCGAGATACGATAAGTGATTTTTTAAATACGAAATAGTTAATGATTCGTTTTGAATAACTTACCAGTGTGGAAAATACTAAGTTGGGTTTGAACAAATAATGGAAGAGGCACAGTTGTCTTTTTAAATAAAAAAAGCATACAAACTTTTATTAGAACTAGGTACAAAAATAGTAGGTACATTTCGTTTCGTCTAAATTGTATTTCTATCCCAGCTGGCTCATCGTCGAAAGAAGAAAAAAAAAAGCTCTACCGATCGTACTTTTTGACGTCGAGGACCTTCGGTTCAACTTGCAACGTCCACTGCGTCATTTCCTCCATCACTTTCATTTTTTTGTTTCTTTTATTTTTCGTTCGTTTATTTGTTTTCACAATCTTGTATCGAAAGATTAAGGGGCGGGGGGAGGGGGGGAAGATTGATAATGGTAATTCTTCGATAGGAATCTAGACACAAGCTTTAGAATACTCCACAGAAGTATATCACATTTTACATAATTTTATAAATCGAATAAAAAATATCACTTTTAAATAACGCGATATCAATCACGTTTTTACATACGTGAGAACCGCGTTGATTGAACGCAATCGATAAATTGTCATGTTATGTTGTCCATTAGTGTTTAATTTTTTATTCATTGTTTTTTGTTCATTTGAAAAAAAAGTAATAATAATGATAATAATAATAATAATAGAAAATAATAATAATTTTTTATCAATGCGTTCAATTCGCGTTATACTTCAGGTGTTTTTGCGAATACAGATCTATATGATGCAACTAATAGAGAAAAAAAGATAAGAGGAAAGATGATGAAAAGATTAAGTTCTTATCGAGCCTGAGATCAGGGCTAAAAAATAAAATAATAGAGAGAAAAATCGACAGATTGAAACAAAAATAAAAGAAACAATATTGTTAAATTAATTAAGATATTAACGTTAACCACGTTTACATATTTAATTCGTCGATGGCTCGTTTTTACGTCCTATCGATAATCATAATGATTAAATCGTTTTAATTCTCGATCCCTCAACATTAATCGTACAATTTTAATTGTCTAAGAAACGAACGAAGAAAAATATGAGAATTTTTCAGAAGCCAAGAAATTAATCATTCTTTTGTATTTTTTTTTTTTTTTACGACGTTCCGGATTGAATTCGATTTTTTTAATCCGAATATGTCGTCGGGAAAATTTCGAACCGCGCTCAGTTCCAACCCGTTGGAATAAGAGTATATAAAATAATAATTATTTATATATATATAAAAAAAATACTCTCACGAATCAACGTGTCGAGTCTTCGACGCGAATCGTACAAATTTTTATTATATTTATTTATATATATTTATATATTTAATATCTATACATATACTATTAATTATAAAATAATAACAAAATTAAATATTTTTTTTCTTCCACTTCGAAATATCTACAAATACATAGTACTTGGCAAACATCTCCGAGAATAATCTCTCCATTGAAAGAGGTATCTCGAGGATCGCCCTCAACAAATTTCTACCTACGGTGAGTATTATTTAAGCTAAAAAGTTAGTTTTTCATTAACAATATCATTTTACGGATTAATAAGATCGAATAACAAGAAAAAAATAATAATAAAAACTTTGCATCTCGAGTGCATCGGTAAGGCGGGACATTGAACAATTTTCAAGGAACATCTCGTTATCGAGAATTATTCATAAAAGTCAATTCGTGAAATAGAGAAAAAAAATATTTCGATAACTGGTCCAACGATTTTAACTCAAATTTTTTGGTTTCTCTTTAAATGAATCATTGGGTCAAAAAAAATGTCTCAAATAGCATGAAGTAAAAATAAAATTCGAAAAAATCATTGAAACTCGATTGAATAATTTTTTTCAAATTATTTAAGTATTAAAATCGTCCGAATTTTTTATCCCCGCCTAATTTTTAAATGAATATTTATTTTGATGGAAAAACTCTCGTACTTTTGTCGGTTGTATTCAATGAAATGAAAGATTGTCTAGACGTGGTATTCATGGAATGTAATGTGTGTATGTACGTATTTGTGTTTTAGTGTATAAAATACATTTGTAAATATTTAAAATTATTTAATATATGAATTCATATATATGTATATATAAATATATATAAACATATATATAAATTCATGTATTGGTGATGTTTTTTACATACACATATATATTTATATTTATATATAAATATTACGACGTCATCAACAATATAAAATATAGTATTATTCACAAAACATAATATCCGTGCTCTACTATTTCATTATAACGATCTGGTTTTTTTTTTTTTTTTGTACTGGATAGGCCGACGAATAACAGTATAAATTTTTTGACAATTAAACTCATCATTCGTTTCGTTATCAATGACGAATGTGTCAAAAATCTATACATTCAATATATATTTATATATGTAAATACATAAATATTGTTTTTCATAGATACATTAAACGCCAATTGGCTTAAATATCATTCGGGCCTCTGAGTATTTAATTCATTTTCGTCAATACATAGAGAGCGATAATTGTCGTCTAATTTTGTGTCTCTCTCTTTCTCTATTCAGAATAATTCGAACTAATTACTATAATTGCAACCTGATAGCAAGGATTGACAATCCTGTTCGATTTCAAAAAGTTTCTCGTTCTGTCAAACACTTCTTCGAATAATAACAACAACAACAAAAAGTTTATTTCAAATATTTTCGTTTTATAAAATGTAACTTTTTCTTTAAGTTCAGATAAAAATGGTAACTGCGTTGCAGCTGATAGTTGGACAAATGTGAATTCGCGCGGTGAGGAGAATCTTGAAATAATCGACGATATATTTTCTTATGAATTTTTTTACAGGGGCATTATGACATTGCTATAATTCACGTTTAGTATTGAATACGATGGAGTTTTATCGGGTTCAGGCTCGTTTATCGCAAGAAGAAGGAAGCTTCTTGTAACACTCGGGGTTTTACTACCAATGTAAACGCGGTAAGAGGCTTTTATCGAAGATATATAACTTCCGGTCACAGCGTTTCACTATCTTCGACAACCATGTTACTTCGTTTATTTTTTCGTTTTTTCTTTATTTATCATTTTAATGTTTTTCCTTTCTTTTTTTCTCGTTGTGTTTTCCCATTTTCTGCTTTTTTTTCTCTTCTTCTCTCTTCTATCGATCTTTATCTCCTGTGTATCTCTCACTCGCTCGACTAGCCTTAAATCGCATGATCTATCGTGCGAGCCCGCGATACTTGAGAGGCACGGTTTCGCGAGATATTTACCGTACAACACCGTGCAACGAAGGGTGTACGGCGCACCTAGACCACCTTTAGAAGGTTAATAGGCTATGCTGCTACATGAAAGGAACGCTATATATGTCTATATATTTATTTACTATTTACATATACATATATATATATGTGTATATATTTGTCTTTCTTTGCATATACGTTAATATACGATGCGCTAGCTCCACTGCAATTTAGTACAACGAAAATTCCACTTCAAGAACTTCCAACAATTACCAACTCAAGACATTGTTCAGGAATATTCATTCATTTTATTTCTTCTTATTACTTTCATCGTGTCTTTTTAATCCTATTAAATACTTCTTTTTTATCTTTTATTCAAGATTCTGAACCAATGCTTTTTTGATTGTTGAGACATCCGATCAATTAAAACACTGGACAACTCGATTCTTTATTTTTTTAAATTTTTATAAATTAAAGTCCATTCGTACGACAACCTTATTCTTGAATATTTATCTGATAAATTATCTTTACTCGAAGTCTATCGTTGCAAATGTGCTCGAAAACTTTTATATTCCAATCTCGGTGGGCGTATAATCCACGAAAAATGATGGATTTAACCTTCTTTTGGTAAATAACAATCGATGGAGATTATTAAGGGAGTTGTTGTGTTCAAGGAAGTGAAATTCAAGTTTTGAAGAGTAATAGTCACATGAGAAAACAATTTTCTAAAAAGGATGCTAAAAGTGTTGTTTTTCTGTGTTGAAAAATGGACGATTTTTTTTTTTTTCATTTGTTATTCTCATTTGATCGATAACATGGAGTGTGTAGTATTTTGAAACATGATTCCTAATTGATTTCACGAGCATCAAATTGGTAACCGGATCACTCACTTGACTCGACGAAAATTGGAGAACAATCGAGAGACGTGTGTGAAGTTAAAACGGGAGCGAGTTTCTTATTTTACGTGAGGTGGACGTTATCGAAGCGAACGGGGTTGATTGTTCCATTACCCTCGATACCGATTTTATTTGATCCTTGATAGAGAAGAGCTACACGAGATGAAGAAAAAAAAAACAACAGGACTAAAAATGCACGAGACAATAAAATACCCCGACGAGAGGGAGATCGCTGTGATTGGATTTCACAGAAGATTGGCTGCCGATTAAATCCTTGCATTAGGAAAAGCTCGTCTTCGAAGCACGAGATTGATCGTGATCTTCCAGAAAATAAAAACCCGTGTACAGGATATTTCACATCAAGAGGCTCTTATGAAAATTTGTTGAAATAGAAAAACGATAACGAATAAAAATTTTTATCGATTTTTACGAACTTCATTTTTGTCAAAACTTTGGCAATCATTAAAATTTGTGAGTCTAAAGAAAAAATGTAAAGTTGTGGAGCCTGGATTTCCATTCCTAATAATCAAAATTAAAAAAAAAAAACAAAAACGAAAAAAAGAACTTGCGACTTCAATAATTTCAGCGCATTTAAATCTTTTTATTAAACTAAATATCATTTGACTCCAGACAAGAGAAATTTGGACTACAAAATTGGAATATTTCGACTCGTGCAGTAAATAATCTCGATTTTTATAAATTTCATTTTGACCTCAAATTCAAGTCGAATAATGTGATGAATGTCCATATGTTAAAAAAAAGGTAAAAAAGGTAAAAAAAATTATTTTTTTTATGATATTTTTGGGGTTATAGAGTCTGCATTTCGATCTCGAATAGCCCATATCTGTGTAGACTTTTTCTATATATAGTATGTGTACCGTAATCCGTCTTTAAATTGGAGAAAGTCACCGGGGGCTTAACTCTCGGTTTAACCGTGAATCTCTCGTAGAGTAAGACACACACAGTCGAACATATAAAAAAAAAGAAGAAAAAACCCATATATATATGTATACGAATCGAATAAGAGGTTCGTTGATGTTATAGCGTGACGCGTCGGATGAGAAATTGTACAAGGCTCACGAGAATAGGGACCAATTTGATGGACTACGGTCAACGGTCTCTCGGTTGAGAAGATATTTCCGAGGATCCACCTCGATTATTATCATTTGTCCCACAAACTCAATTTTCGACACAAATTTACTTCTAATCGTAGCTTTGAGGCGAATTTACATATTTTCGATTTTTGCTCCATTACGCGATCCATAAGAAAGAAAAAAAATCGAAGAAAAAGGCTTCTTCACTATTTTTTCATAACAAACAGTAAAAAATTACATAATTAAGGAAAAATTGAATGATTAGTTATTTATCTACATTCATGGGCATTGTGTGGCAATAGATTTTGCATTGAAAAAAAAAAAAAAAAAAAAAAAAAAAAACACATTATTCTTAAACTTTGTTTTTCTTTTTTTGCTTAAATATCATTTTTTTTGTAAGATTAATGTGGGAAAAAAAGAGTTTGGATAAGAATAATTAAGAAACGACACAATTTAACATCTTCCCGGATATATAGATACTTCGCACGAGATTCTATGTCTTTTATATTCATATTTATATGTATATGTATATTTAGGAGCACGTGATTTCGTACGACGTATTATGTACCTACGCAATCCTGGCAGGGCGTAAAATGCACGATCTCGGCACGTACGCAACACGTATATAACGTCGTACACTATAACGTGTAATTACACTCGATACCGCGCACGTTACAGCAACATCAACGACAAGAGAGAGAGAGAGAGAAAGAGAGAGAGAAAGAAAAAGAGAGAAAACTCTTTCGAAAACTTTTGACCTCCGTTGTACGGTCGTTCGTGCGAAGCCAACGCTCGCCCTTTTACATACTCTACGTTGAACAAGTTTATCATGGCTTTTACAGACACGTGAACATGCCTTGAAAACGAACGTTGCATCCCTGACACATGAAAAGAAAAAAAAAAGAAAAAATAATAAAAGAGTCAAATTCTATCGAGATTTCCGGTATCGCGAAAAAATTTTAACCATTTTTTATCAATTAGTCCGATAAAGTGGACACAAAAATAAATGACGAAGAAATTTTAGTCTGAATTTTTGAAATTAATCGAATAAATGTTCTTAACGAAGTTTTTTAATTCATTCAAATATTGTATCAAAAAATTTGGTCTTCGATTGAATTTCATTTTTTAAAACCATTTTTTTTTTTTAATGTCGACTGGAATGAAAATTTTATTGATTCGAGCTTAGAGGACTTTGTAACAATGTGATAAAAAAAGGATTTTCGTAGTTGACGTTAAGCCGTAAGGTCATGCTCGTGAAAAAAAAATAAAAATAAAAATAAAACGAACAGATAAAAAGAAAAGGCGGACACGCGAGCTTCGTTCCCACGTGTGAGAGAGGTGAGTGCTTCCCACCTTTCCTTAAATTACGGTGCACGTCAAAATTGTCTCCCTCTCCTGCGAGTTATAGTTGGGCAATTGCGTCTCTATATACATTATGTTTCCCGGTGCACGTTCGTACCGAGAAATTCTGGCCAAATTGTTAATAATCTTCGTGAAGTTAAGTATAAATTGTTGTCAATGGTTAAAAATAATTTTTGTATCGTGAAGATTGAAAAAGAGGTGAAAAACAAATGAAATAAACTTTTATTTTTAAACAGTGATAAATTTCTTTCGATTCGATCAAAGAATTGTTGGAATTAAGGCTGACAGAATGGAGGATTAAGAATAAAAAAAACACTTGACAAAAACGAGATTTCAAAAAATCTAATGAGTTTTAAAATAAAGAATTGACGAAATTATAGTAATCGAATTTTTTTGCATAGACATATGCGTTTCCGGTTATTTAAAGAACCGTTTAAATTGCTTTGATGCAATTTCATTATTTTCAACCGAATTCGGTAACGAAAGAGAGAGAGAGAGAGAGAGAACAAGTGAATTACGGATGAAGAATAAAATAATAGACGAACGGTTAATTGGATAAGAGTATTTTCGTTCGAACGAAAGAAATAACGTGACATTCTCTCGTCACGATTTCTCACGATGTATTTTTTTTTTTTTTCATCAATTTTTTCTCTGTCAATCTGACCGAACAATTGTGTAAGCACAAGTTCACACATTTGTATCAAAGTACACAAAAAAGAAACAATAAATTTCCACATGTGTACAAATGTACAAATCAAGAGCATTTTAATGGTTCTTTTTTTTTTTTTTAATCGTTATCTAATATAGCAATTGCATAATTAAACGTATATTCCACGCGTAATCACTTATTGAGTATGTATCTAAATCACAGCTCATGCTACTAATTACTTACTCGAAACAAAAACAATAAAAATTACAATTTAAAGACGAACAATGTTTCTGTAAATTCGTTAAAAAAAAAAAAAAACAAACAAAAGATCACATACAAACACATGAGAAAATGAATATTCGAGTGATCGAGTGTCATCACTCGCGACTCAATAAAAGTCGTTACGTTTATCCTGTGTGCCATAAACTTTTGCTTTTTTTTCGATCGAATACGATTTACGACGGCGTTTTTCATTTGATTCTCGGTTGTCGCAGTCGTTGAGATATTCCATTTGAAAAAAAAGTAAAAAAAAAAAACAAAACAATCATTGTCACACATCATCGTAGGAACAAAATTTCACAAGTCCCATTCACCCACGGTCCATTTATAGTTTTTTTTTTCTGTCGTCATTTTCGTCGATGTACTTTTATCGATCGACTATTAAATTAACACACAATTAAACGAGAGCAATTTGTGCTGCTGGGAATCTTGACAAACGAAACGAAAACAAAAAAGAAATTGTGAAAAAAAAAATATATATATATATATATATGTATATGTTACGTTCGCTTCAAATAAATATTCTACGTTGTATATATAGTTACAGTATTTTAAAATACATAAAAGATGTGTAACAGTGAGTTTCGGGATACACGTGTATCGAGAGTGATACGTGACATCGATCTCTCCGCTACAGGCAATTTCGTTGCTGTTACCGTTGTGTCCATTCCTGTATATATATACATATGTATATAAATACAGAGTTCTATATATAGAGATATATATATAGAAGATGGAGTTGAACCCCCTCAGGGCCTCGAATAAAATACTTGGCTTTGATCGAGAAACCCCGACGATTAATTGGCTATTGGCAATAATAGTATCTCATCGAATACGATCGTGTCCCACGTGACGTGGTCTCTCTCGTTTTTCCCATTCCTGTATTAATTTTTATCGATTTTTTTTCAACCAAAAGCCTTTCCAGAATTTTCACACCTGATAGCAAAATCAAATGTGAAGCATTTCCAGTACAAAAAAAAATTATACGAATTTAAACGAAACTGGCAACAGATGAATATTTAGGACTTCTGATTGCCTTGAAGTTTGGTGGCCAAGATATCCTCCCAAAAGATCGAAGAAGTTTTGGTTTTTTTTTTTTTCTCAAATTTCCATATGAATCGATAAATTAAATTTTTTTCGATTTATTAAGTCAAAAATTTGAATAAACGCGTCGAGGGTTTCTTGGAACAATAAAAAAAGGTTTAAATCCTTCCACTTCAAGATTCCGATAATGATTTAAGAGGCCAAATGACACTGCTAGAGTCCTGGTGATCGTGCGAGAACGATTTCGCCACGAGATCTCGAAAATGCAATAATAAATATACACAAATATATAGACGTACGTGTGTGTTTGTATGTATATCTCACATGTGTATTTTATGTATTTAGAGACCACGTGCGGTCGTTATTAGTCACGGTTCATTCGTGTCGTAACGCACATGCGTTAGAGAATTATCCTCCCGTCTGTTGATGGCGTCGAGAGAAGTTATTATTTCTCCTGGTGAGATATCACGATGTGAAATGTGTGTGTCTGGATGATGATGATTCTGGCGCTGCTGTTTCGTTGTACGGTGAAGTTCCGTGTTCGCACATATGAGTTATACACCCGATAACATATATGTTTATACATATATATATATATTTATAAATGTTACATATATGCATGTATAAATATATGTGTTGAGTATATAACATGGAGGATAAATCGTTTTGAACGAGGCAAGTCGCGCGAATGGGTGTGTGTGTTGGTTTGTGTGACGAGAGAAGAGACACTCGTGGAATGTGGAACGAGCAATGTCGAGATGAGAAATTGCCAACCGCGCATTTACTGTACACTCTAAGATAATACAAAATATAATTCATTAAAAAGAAAAAAGAAAAACAAAAGAAAACACGGTACGAAAAGTACGTAGGGATCTATGTGTGTGAGTGTGTGTGTGTATTTTTTGTTTATTTTTGTTTCAAAGAGGAAGGTAGTGAAGGCGCAGAGAATTGATGAATAAGAAAGTAATATTGGATGAAACAACTAGCTGGAAGGATTGCACGCAGTGGCTGAGTCAGGAAGACTTCTGGTACTCGTTACGACATCCGTACATGTAGGACTCGTGTTACTCGCATTGCTACTCGCGCTACTCCCTGCACTACCCACGTTTGGCTTTTGAGTTATGTGAGTTTGATAATGCTTGGCGAGATGGGCTTTTTGACGAAAGCTTTTGCCGCATATCGAGCATGCAAAAGGTTTTTCACCGGTGTGTGTTCTGATGTGAACGTTGACGCTATACTTGTCCTTGAAACCTTTGCTGCATATGCTGCAATAATGAAGGGACCTTTCCTTCCGGGGTAAAGAACCTGGTGATCCACCGTTACCACTCGTGGCTTGTCCGTTAGTCGCGTTATTGCTACCACTGCAAGAGGCCGTGCCCGAATTGCCATTGGCGTTTGCCGAATTAGCCGCAGAACCTTTTGGCTTCCTGCTGTACTTCTTAGGCGCTTTGGTACCTCCACCTCGAGAGGAAGGTGTTATCTGGATCTGAGTATTGTTCGTGCTGGTCGTTGTGACCGGAGTTATGTCTGTAGTCGTTGTTGCTTGGACCAGTTGGTCCGGTTGAGCAGCCGTGACAACCGTCACCGTACCAACCTGGCCAAGATCCGCTGGAAGTGTTATCGTCCCCAGACTACCACTCGTTGGATCCAAAGTATACATGACCGTTGTCGTAGCTGAGACGTTGCACACGGGTTCAAGATTGCAATAAGACTCAACAACCTCATTCGCGATACTTTTCAATTTCTCGTAATCGCCTGGTCTATAAGTCGTCGTTTCCAATTGTGAAAGCAATAGATCCTCTTCCGTGCAACCATGCATCGATTCGTCCTGTTGCATTTGTTGTTGTTGCTGTTGTTGACCCTGATCCTGTAAGAGTTGAAGACTGCTAGTCGTGCTGTTCGTAACGGATAACGACATCGTTGAAGACTGCGAGGACGATGGTGACGCAATTTGTGTCGTGCCGGAATATAATTTACCCTGGAGGGCACTTCGTAGAAGAGATTCTGCGGAATCGTTGGCAGCAGCAACTGCCGCGGCTGCAGCTACCGCGTCTTGAAGATGATTCTGATCGGAAAGCTTCCAATCATTGTTGTTGTCCACGTGGGAATTGTTCTGTCCACGACCGCACGAATCTTTACTCTCGACAAAGCCACTATCGTCGGTTGTATATTGAGAGGATGGGGTTGCTATGACGTGGAACCTTTCCGTTCGTGTTACGTCGTTTACGGAATTTTGTACATCATGTTCTTGCTCCGCTGGACTTGGCTCCATACTTAATATCGCATCCAGATCTAAATTCGGTCGCAATGACCATGAATCGTTTGATGGAGCTGCTGGACTTTTGCAGCAATCCAATGCGTCCATTGAATTCGCCTCGTTGTTCAATACTGTCAACGTGTAAATAGCACCGTCCGTATTCTGATGCCGATCGTTTGCGTTACAACCACCGCTGTTTGATGTTCTATGTCCAGCCTCATTACCACCATGCACAACACCAACGTTATCATTTTGTGATTGATTGTTGGTATGTGCCGACCAACAATACTTGTTTAAATCTTCGAGTAATATATTACACGTTTGTTCCTTGCCGTCACTACCTCCCCAATAATCACAGTCGGATTGATCCATGGGAACTTGTTCGGTACCGGTTACCGGACATCCATGATTACGTACCGCGTTGTGATGACTCAGCGAACCGGTTATCGTCGAAACTGGTGGCAATGCCGTCAACGTATTATTGTTCGTTTCTTTAATGAAAGAGACTGTGCTACTCGTATGAATATCACGACTGTCGTGATCATCGTGTCTTGGATCCTGATGAAGAAAACTCATGCCACGACCGCAAGTACGATGAAGAAAATTATCATCGTCGGTTATGACGACACCTCCAGCTCCACCGGATGTGCAATGGGGTGGTGGTGATACTACGAAATCAAAAAAGTCTGTCTTCCCGAGATCCTCGCCTGGTGCACCAGGCGCGAACGCCTCGGTCAGGTCCATTTTATTTCAACACCTGATCCGCACCTTTCACCCACTTATTTCCTTTCTTCGTTGAATTTTATTGATTCTCCACGAAATTCAATGACCGGCCAATTTTTCTGGCCGCGATTTACACCGCAAACTCACCAAACTCGTTGCACTTCCGTTATTCTTTTATCTTTTTTATTCTTCTTTTCCAATTCTCCTGTTTTTATCTTCTTCAACTTCCAATCTTCAACAGAAAAGATGATGAATCTTTGGGTTTCTCGCACTGGACGATGCCTGGTGGTTCCTCAAGCAAAACGGGAATCTTCGCGCCCGATCGGCCACGGCATCCTTGATTCGGACGTGTCTGCGTCTGTAAAAAGAAACAAAACAAAAATGGCCAATCAGATACAAACATCAAGAATAAGCAGAGTATATAAATCATAACGTAGAAATTTATTCTTCGTTGCGCTTCATAGATATGCGACAATCCTTCACGTCTTTTTCGGTCTCTAAAAATCATCCATAACCCTGAGGCTATTAAAAATGTCAAAGTTCCTCGGCAAAAGCAAGTCAAATGTTGTCTGGCATTAATACTTTTTTTTTATACAAATATTTATTTTTAATTTGCAACTATCGATTAGGTAACTGATGCATTTGCATTCTTCCGGCTTGATTATCGATAGAAAACTATGAATAAATACTCGTATGAGTAACGTATATGCAAACTTTGTACAATATATTCTTATATATATATATCTATGTATATATAAATATGACGGTATAGGAAGAACACGGAATTGCTTCAAGGCTTTGCTCGCTCGCGATACAGTTATCTCCAGTCAGTGGGAGCCTGCACAGTTAGTCGTTACAAGAGACAAGGACGAGGAAGAGTCTCGGAGACGAGAGAGGATATAAAAGTCCGTGGCCGCTAGCAACGCAACATCGGAAGACTCAACAGACCTGTCTGGTAGTCTCTCATATATACGCGACGCTATCATCGCTACCTACGTGTCCTGTTCAACTGGTGAATTCATTTTTTTCGACTCAACTTTAGCATCAGTGTGCTCACAGGGAGAATCTTCATGTTCATTCGTACGTGTAATAAATACCATCCCAAGAAACTCTTGGACGATCTATCCTATCAATCAAACATGGAATTCCATCGATATAAATCTCATAAATCTAGCAACCATAATCTACGCACGACGAAGGCGTGTTTCTCTGCTCGACCGATCAATTCTTGACGCACAATAAGAAATATTAATTCGTATATAAGCTTTATGGATAATAAGTATATGTGAATGAGTAAAAATAATATTGAAAAAAAAAAAAAAAAAAAAAAAACAGGAGAAATATATGAAAAACGCTAAGAAATATCAAACCGGTTTTGCAGCAGGTCGTAAAACGCGTTTGCCAACACACTGGCTGCTACACATTTTGGTTTTATCCAATAAAATACACCTTTTTATGTGTCTCTTGAAACAAAAAACAATAAACGCCTTAACTTTAAACATTAACAAGAATAATTTTTACATAATACCCTGATGCGTATATTGATATTATTTAAACAATTCTATTGTTCCTTCGAACTAATTTTACGTGTCAAATGTTTCTTCTGTATCCACTAAGACTGTTCAAAGGAATTTTTTCACACGCTTATTGATACAGCTATGGAACTTACTGCGAGTTATTTAAAACGGTACAAATTCATTCTTAGACTTAATTAGCGGGCTTTAAAGTATGTCACACCTTCGATGAAACAAATTGTGTTGTTTTAAAACTTCTGAGACACCATTTACTCGCACGATCTAAATGACAATTTTTTTCGTTTTTTTGTTTTCGTCTTTGAATTCACTATACGTACAAATTTGGTAAATAAAAAATGTAATATTAACGAAATATTGATGATTATTTCAGATAACAATAATACTAATAACACTTTATCTTAATTCAGCCTCACAAATAAAAGATTAAAATTGCACACATTATCATTGAATTTCTTCTCAAATCTGCTCGTTAGTCTATCAAGTACTTAAATACAATTGAGTGTACTTCTAAAGCAATAAGGTAGAGGCAATGTTGTGGAACAAACAGACATCTATGCAAACGTATAGCGCTTACCGATCAAATATATGCACGCTATGAAAGAGCCCTCGTAATATTACAATCACTCTTTCTCTTCCCCTCCTTGTTTTAATCTCACTCTCGTTATTTTTTTAAATGGAAACGATCGGAAAAACCTTGATAGTCCAGTAAAGCGTGAGTTTCATGTATGCAGACTCTTTTCCCGCGAGATATCAGTCGCTTAGAAGCGTGCTCCATATTTTATGCAGGCTGTGTTTAACAGCCAAGCGTTGGGTGAGTGTTTGAGCTAGAAAAGCCTGACAAGGAGGAGAAAAAGGAGCAGAAGAGGGAGAAGAAATAGGATCGGTATGGAGGGCTGTACAGTGGCCGGTCTTGGAGAGCAAGCACGCGCGTATGCATGTACATTGACGCGGATTGTAACCGCGGGAATGTGCGGGGAAATCCCTCACACACATACATATATTTATATATATATATATATGAACGAAGCAAGCATTAGGCCGAAGACCAAGATACTCGCCATACTCCTGAGGCGTGGGAACGCACCGTGTTCGCGTATAAATTCACCGTATACACGAGCCCAGCTCCGATGTCGAGTCAACACGAGCCGGCAGAGTCTTTGGCAACACGTGGGAGTTATTGGCAGAGTTTTCCTCGCGTGTTACATCGCCTTGAATAAACAAAATGCGAGAGTTTAAGAAAAACAACAAAAGATTACAACCCAAATGCGATGTAATGTTCTTTTGTCATTTCTCGAATGTCTCGTACGAGGCCAATGAATCTTCGATATGTTATCCAAGTTCACACTATTTTCAGGACAGTTTACTCGCCCAATTTCAAGGAGAGAAGTTTATTTATCATTATTTTCTTTTTGATGCATCATTTGGGAGAAATTTATCGATTTGGGATGACCAATGCGGCACGTGGACCGAATCAAGTGGGCGGGATATCGGTAGAGACTAAAAAGGGGCGGAGAACTTTGACACTCCGAGATTTGTGTCTATATTTAGTAAACGGTTTATCGGACAAAAAAATGAGTAAAGACTTTTCTCTTCAGGATCTTTAGATCTTTACTCTTGTGCAGCTTTTGTACGATTTCTTGGACACTCTCTACAATGTAGTGACTACACTCTGAAAACCTTAGGAGAGCCTGAAAAGTATCCGTGATGCCAACCAACCAACTTCACTGTGTCGCGCTCATGTGGCACTGTTTTCTATCTTCGTTCAACTCTATCTCTGTTCTATATACGTACGTATTATGTTTATGTTTATATATCTATATATATATAAAGGAACGAACCAGCTCACGGAGAGGCTAGGCCATGTTGACGAGGATCTAGCGAGACTCTCGGGGCGGTCGATTGCGCAACATGAATATCGTATCCCCGACCAACTCTCGAAGTCGCCGAGACCGAGTCTTCGTCGTTGTAGATCTTGTACTATTACTATCTTGGAACGCACTGTACTAAATTAATGCCGTGTGCAAAACCACGTCGTATAAGCTAGACACGGATACACTTATAAATTCATTTCTCTCTCACTCTCTCTCTCTCTCTCTCTCTCTGTCTCTCTGTCTTGTACTTCGCGTTGAATTTCCTAAGTATAAACCATCCGCCGTGGATCGAGTCTTCAGTTGAAGCACACAATTGGCAAATGCCATAGGTTTCTCTTGTAAGAAGAAACTACCAATTCTTTTGTACGTTTTTTTTTTCAGTTCTCGTGACTTCCATCGACCTGGGATGTTATTATTGAAGGAATAAGTTCTTCTAAATTGTTAATCTAATAAAAAATAATTAAAAAAAAAAAAAAAAACAACAACAACGAAAACTCGATTACTTTGGTAAATTGATTCTATTTGAAATCCTTGATCGACGGATTTGAAACAGTGAAACTTCAGCGTTTGAATACTTCTATTACATGCCTGATGACTACTTCAAGAAACTCTCCTATAAAACTTCATTTATTACTCTCTTTACCTCTCTTCGCTTTTTCTTTATCTCTTGGTTCTAATATTCGAACGAGCCTATTACTATAACCTCAATCCTGGTAACTTTACGATCGATATCTATTTCGTTCGAATAACGGAGTCTACGATATCAATGAGACGTTTCAAGTACGATCGTTGCACTCGTTAATGAGAGACTGAATAAAATTATAATTCTCTTCATCTCATGAATGTGGGCGAGAATTATTGTAATATAAATTTCCAATTTTTTCATACGTTTACAATTTTTCATCAATTCAATAAAATGACTCATTTTTCCATTACTCTTTAATGAACATCTTTTTTCAATCACACGTCCATTATTCATCCTTCTCTTTATTCGTATATTTATATTTCTTTTTTTTTCCTCTGTTGCGATGGTCAAATTTAGTCTGCGGCGAACTCACACGATCTTTTCCATTACAATGATATATTATTTTTTTATAGTACGCTGTATACACAAGCAGCTTCAAGTTTTCCAATGATTTTTCCCACGTCATACAAAATAAAAGCAAAGTAAGAAAAGAAAAAGAATGGAATTCTTACGCGTTCGTTCATCAAAGAGACTCTTTTTCTCTCTCCTTTTCGTTGGCCTATCTCATTACTAACGGAGTATCATTAAATATAATGCCGCAAAGCTTCGGGACCGCCATCTTTTATGAAGAGTCTCTTGATTCGTGCATTGAAGTCTCGACCGCGGTTGGTGTGCGGTACGAATGGTCCATTGATAAAAAAACGATAATCCCCGAATATAACGTCGAGCCTTTTTTCTTTCGTTTAGTTGGGAAGGACTAAGTGTTTTTTACTTCCACGATTGGAAGAACGTCGCTTCCGCAAGTTTTCGTACAAAGTCGATGAGAATCGATTGCGCCAAATGTCTCGATACCTCTCAATGGAATTACCTCCGAGCACGCGCGTGACCACGATCAGAAACACGACCAATATTATACGCCGTCCTGGATCGGATAATGGTCACGATCCAGACGAAAGAACAGCACAGAGAGAGAGAGAGTAAGAGAGAAAAAGAAAGAATAAGAGAGAACTAAGTAAAAAAAAAGCATGCCGCGAAGTCGCAGTAAAGGCGGTGGCGTCTCTGTATACCGTCCAAAAAATTTAATGAGCTTGAGCATCGCCAAAGTGTTTTAACAACACACCATTTTATTTCGTTCTTTCAAATCACGAGTCCAGCAGCATTTCCTGTTTTCCAATTTTATGGCCCATTCCATTCAAGATGGACAACGGAAAATCGTCAGTAAATCATTCATACGATACCGTTTAACACAATAAAAAACAGAATTAAACCAAATATCAGACGCGTCTCGATCTGCAGCCACAATGAAAGATCGTGAAATTATGGTTTTCAAATTTTGCAATATTTGAATCAAATGAATGAATCAAAGAAATTGTAGGCTGTCAATGTTTAATGAGTTTTTTTCGAATAAATTGTTCTCTTCGGTCACTAAGAACTTGAGATTCTAGTGAAGCCAGATCTCCAAGTACTTCACAAAGATCTGGAAGAGAAAATTTGTTGCTTTTCTATATACATAAATTCGAAGTGAGTTAAAGGGAAGCCCTAAGGGTACAACGTGCTGACGTGGATTTATGTATTAGATGTGTATATAAATACAGTAGAGTATAATGATGGAGAATGAAGAATTGGGAGGAGTTTATGTTGCCGGAGACGTCGAGCAGAGAGGTAGTTTCGTGTTGGTGGTGGAGAGAAGCCAAAAGCAATTGCTAGAAGCACGTGGAGATCGAGTGAAACGGGGTCATCGTTCTCTCATTCTTTTTCGAGGGTCCAACACGGTGGGGTATTAAAAAAAACACCGAATGGAGAGAGAAACAGTAGCCGAGAGCAGTGAAACGTGGTCCAAAATGGAAGGAGAAAAGGGAAGAAGGCAGGAGGGCGTAATAATGGACCAGAGGAAGAAATAAAAAGGGAGGATAGTTTTTTTTTTTTATTTCACCAAGATTCTCTTCGTCTTCGCTGTTTGTATTTACATATTGTGATGAGTCATCAGTAACGTAATGGAGTATACGGTACCATTGTGGCCCTTTGGTTATACATGACTTCGTAACACCACTGATGAGAAGAATATTCTTCATCTTCGTGTCCCAAATCTTGGTTTCAACCGGAGATTCATAGTGTGGGGAAAATGAAGATTGATAGTAGAGAAAATGTAGGATATGTTGACCTTTGGGCAATTGTCGATAAGATTGTAAAGGAATATATTGATAAATGGATCGTTACGAAGGTACACAAAGAAAAAAAGATGCCAGAAAATGTGTGTGTGTGTGTGTGTTTTTTTTTTCAATGTTTTTAGAGAGAGAGAGAGAGAGAGGGTGATTTAACTTTCGACATTTGAAGGCTACCCAGTTGAATAAAAAATCCAAATACAAATCTGGCAAAAATTTTTTTTCTACCTTCAACCCTTCCAAAAAAGGACAAAAAGTACCGTTAGTCCAATTGAGCTCGAAAACACTGGCAAGGTTTCCAAAAACAATGCTTACCAATAAGAGAATTACGAGGAAAAGGGTCGCCATTAAAGAGGTCACGAAGAACAGGCTTTGGGTCCAGAGTTCCGTATATATTTCGCTGCAGAGCCCAAAAGGAAGATTGAAGGAATTCTTTAATGGGAGGAAGAGAGCAATGAAATTTCAGTGAGCCCCTATAATTTTCGTTCATTTCATTGGCAAGTTTCCAATCGTCGTATATAAGCAGCGAAAATATTTACCGGATTAAATCGAAAGAGAAGCTCATTGATGAACATAAAACAAAATTGCACTATTGAAAAAACAAATGGATATCGCAAGGACACACGTTTCTGTTAAAATTGTTTTGTTGTTATTTTTATGAATAAATATTTTTGAAACTTCTTTGCTCAGAGAACTCTTTTTTCGTTTACTTTTGAGAAAAAGATTATTCATGATTATTGACCACATGGAATATATTAGCCTGAGAGAGAAACGTATATATGGTTGTTATCCAGTGTTCGTGATGACTCGAGTCAATCAACGAAGATCTCACGGCTTGCCAAAGGAAAATGGAATGACCACTGCGTAGTGAGAGTCTCGAGGGTATACATGTGCGATCTTTCTTTATTTCTTTCTTTTATTTCTGACGTATTCGCTCGACCAGCTGGACGTGCAACTCACTTGATACGTGAGCAGGTCCAAGAGATCGTCGAGGATTCTCCCTCGTACGAACGTAAATACGAGGCCACTTGAAGTACGTGGCTTTTTGAACGAGAAAACTTTATTCATATCAATATACAGAGACATATATAGTTATACATATATATGTATTTATGTGTCATATCTATATATAGAAATATCTCGATACAAATTTATGTATGTGCACAAGAGAGAACGCGGAATTGGTCAAATTTAACGATCGGCTTTATGAGCCTTAATGATGGGTTGCAACTTGACTTTATCGCTTCATTTGCACGATTATTTCTCAGAGCTTCTACCAGAGATGGATTCTCCCTTGCCTTAAACTCTCTCTCTCTCTTTCTCTTTCAGAATTCCTCCTCCTCGAGTTTCTCTTACTTCGTCTTTCTTTTTTCCATTCTTCTCCCATCGTCCCATTGCCACTGTATTTTATTTCTGACTCACTTACGTTTCTCTGAACGAATCAACTTTACAATCCTGTTTTATCGAATGTTAGAAACACTTCAGAATTACTTTTAAGACGAGTCAAAAACAAATTGAAATTATCGATCCAATTCCATGAATATTATTGTCTTTAGTTGTTAAATATATTCTTTACATTCGTTTATCATGATTTTCATCTCTTTGAAAATTAGTCCGAAAAAGTGAAATTATTCAATCCTTTTTATACAAGATTTTCTCGCAGATATTTTTGAAACTGGAGCGATGATTTCGAGACGCTGAGAAATTTTTGGCATCTTTTCGATCCATTGGAATCGTATGTTTAGTATTCGTGATACATTTTCTCTTTGGCCATATATACGATTCTTATTTAAAAACGTCATACTATACATATCCGGACGTTTCATGTGAGTGAGTAAGACAGAGGAGGAACGCGTTCCTGCTCGAAACGAGTTTCCGGTACACCATGATATATAATTATGTATTAAAACAAGCTGAGAACAGAAAAAAACCGAAAGAGAAAGAGACACATGCTCTTTTTCTCGTCTCGTCAGAGAGGACGATGGAATTTTCACCAATTAAGCCTCGCCCTGTGGCGAGATGATCGAGGTCCAGGACCAGCTTCTCCGTAAGCAAGACTTTTTCAAAATGTGTTCCAATTTATTTAATTCTTTTTTTTTTCTTCTTTTGTCATTGACTCATATATATACATGGCTCCTAATTATTGACACGCAATGTTTTACCAACTTATACGCACACAAACGTGTCAAAAAAAATATCAATAAATGGAACGAAGCGTTTTCGGAAATTGGGCTTCGCAAACACACGTGGAATATTTATGGCTTTCCCCATTCGACTTTCAAATGCTTTAAAAACAATGTTTTTCACTTGCTACTGAAGTACGAAAGAATAATTAACAAACTTGACGATACACAAGTTGTAATAAGATTCGTACGTGAATTTCTTCGTCTTCGTACACTTCAATTATTTCATCCTGATGAAGTCTGTACCGCGAGGTTGATTTTTTTGATATTTCTTCATCTTATAGTGCTCTGATTCCAAGAGAGAAAACACTGCAGTACCAACTTTGAAGTTAAAGAAAAAAAAAACCCCCAATAAAGAAAGTCATCATTGACGGAATTGTTTTTAAAATGAGTTCAATATAATTTTTTTAACGAAAGCTTGAAAAAATGATAATTTCTTTGAAAATGGGAATCAAAGAATTTGATGCGAACCTGGATGTGAAAAAAAAAATGAAGTAAAATATATCCAAATAAATCGAGTATAATTTGTCGAACTGGTTCAGGCGATGATTTTTCTGGCTGAATCGACCTCCCGACGATAGCCAATTTGTTAATTGACAGCGAATAAGACTCGCATCGTTTAAATAGCCACAAACACATACATATAAAATATAAATATATAGGTTTTGTTGTTGTTGGTGTTTTAAAACGATTTACGAAAGGTTGAATAAATAATCCGGGCGTTGTGGCGTCGTCGGTAAACGATGTATAGTTATCGCTCATTAAGCGTGTGTACGCTGCAGGGCGCATTTCGCTCTCACATCAAGAGAAGTCCGCGCGTGTGTATGCGTTCAGTATATTATCCACGAGAGTCTCTCGGCGTAGTGCATTCTCAGTTTCTCTATATATACGAGCCAGAAATGGCGAGTTTGCAAAGTGTCGGGAGGGACTTGTATTATAGGTAGTACTTTGCTCGCCCGAGCACGGGGCTAGCCAGCCTTGACCCAGTGGAAGGGAACCCGTTCGCCCGACGTTCGGTACTTTCTCCGAGGGTCGAGGGACTGTGGAGCTCTCAAGACTAAGAGAGCCGGGACTCTCAGGAATCGCCGTTATACTCGCGAGATCTCAGTTCGTAGCTTAGACTCGTGTACACAAATTGCAGTATATAAATCCGCTATACATACATATACATCTTATTTTCATTACATTCGCCGAAGCTCGTGTGATCAAAGCACAGCATATATTTATACATATATATATATATATATAAATGTATGAATGTGGATATAAACGAGGTGACTAATCGCATTCGTCACAAGGTACGTTCTCAGCCAGGACTATTCTCAACCTTGGATTGTTTTCGCCCGTAAGGCAAAGATAAGAGTCCATAAAAAAGAAAATTTTCACTCCTCAAAGATGAAATTCAATTTTTTGTCTCTTTTTACTGATTATAAGATCAAGGATCGAATAAACGATAATAAACATAACAATAATAATCAAAGTGTAAAGTTTTCACGTGAACTTTTATGGCAATTCCTTTTTGCACCCATACAAATTTTTTTTATGACGTTTCTTTTTAGTGTTCCATTTTTTTGTTTTTTAATCGTGATCTTTTGCACGATAAGTGTAGATTAAAGGTGCTCCGTTCCATTGGGACCAGGAACAAAGCACGAGAAGCTTTTCTGGTACACGTTGTTCATTTGTAATTAAAGAAATCACTGGAGACATTTATTATATAGATATATATAAATTTTTTTTTTTTTTAAGGAGAACCCTGTGGATGAACGGACCCTAAAGCAATGAGGCTCACACGTTCGTGCTGGGCCAATTAAAAAATTATGAAACTGGTCGTAATTGAAGCACAGACCCCTTAACCCACTTGAACGTCTCGTGCAATTAGAGACGCGTGTGTATTTACGGAAGGCTCTCTCGGGAGCCCGGTCACTTCAGGGTCTTTCACGTTCAACCTATCTTTTCTTTTCTCTTATTATAAAAAAAAAATGTATTATATGTATATATATTTATACGTGTGTATGGATAAGACGAGTGGATTTTACGTTCAACAACTGACATCAAAGAGATTACGAATGGTGCGACTCATGAACCATCATCTCGAGCCTGGACAAATTGCGTTCTTTTCATTATCTTTTCAGCGATGCGAGTATATATTTATATATACACACAAAACATAACTACATAATAATTCTATACGTATATAATCGCGTCCAATTATGTCTCGGAAGGAATTTCGGAACGTTGTATCAAACAAATGGAGCTCTTGATTAATGATTTCGTTAAAATTTCGTGATAATGTCCTTCGTCATCAATTTATATCTCGCCCACCAAATTTAATGCAAATGTGTTTGTTTTTCTATGGAAAAAGTCTAATATGAAGTTTAGACTTTGAGAAACCTTTTCATATCGAGTACACAAAGCTTAAACTTTATATCGCTGTTTCTTCGAAACTGAACGTTCAATATTCTCGATTTTTTTGCGACAAACTTCGTCATTCCTCTGTAATTGAGAAAAAAAAATATTAAAAAATTTGATAAAAAGTTTCGGAGTTGTTTTATGAAATTTTAATTTTTCTACTGCTCCTCATATAAGAAAGCGTTTGAAAGTGAACAATTTTTGATTGCCAATATAACGAGTATGTTGTGAAAATGAAAAAAATCTGTTGAAAAAGACTTTGGCGAGACTATTATTTTGATGCGTATGATTAAAAAATCGAATGCCCAAATAATGGAGATAACACACTAGTGCAATATTGGATAAAACAAGAGGATTATAATTATATTTCTTGTTGGTATATAGTGACAGAGTGGCTTGGTCGAACGGGTAGAGGAAACGGATGCACGTCCCAATTCCTATAAGTCACGTGGACGTGAACGACGAACTGAAACATTGATACTAAACGCACATATATATACATGCAAATAGTTGCATTTATACAGCAAGAATATTTATCTATGTCTAAATATCCAAGAAATTTTCTATACACGATTTACTGAAAGTTAGAAGACATACGAGAGAGCTCGGACTTACGAAATACGTATTTTACACTACGGACATTTATGGTTGGTTTATCTTGGGATAAGCCACGGAAAAGAGAAGATAATTATAATGATCATTATTATTATTATTTTTTTTAATACTAAAATTATATTTATGGTGCTCCGTATGATGGACCATAATGTTCATCGGTCGAGATCTTCTGACGTGTTGTAACCGTCCAATCGACCAATCAACATATATAAACCGACAAATATATATACGTATAAGTTTTCATAAGCGCAAATAAAATTCCGTCAAATCTGTTTCGCCTGCGCGATGTCTTACGATCCAAGTCTCAATAAACAGATGAATTTATTCGTATGTTTATATAATCCCAAAAGAAAAATCGACCCCGTTCTTCGAGACTCGAGCAACCGCAGCTGAGAACGTCAAGGGATTTTAATACGCGCAAGAATTTCGCTGCTTTCAAAAAATAAAGAATAAAACTACAAGATTCTGACACTCGATATTATATCCCGCCGAGAATCATCTCCCGAGACTTCTCTCCTGTTCAAATATCACCGTAAGATCATCTTACTCAAAATAATATTTATTCGACGAGCTTTGCTGGAATTTTCTTGCAGGAAAAACAGTTTCGTGGGAAGTTAAAAATGCAACAAAATTCAATTAAACGATTTTATTTTTTTCCTCATTATATTTTCATATTTTTTATATTACTATTTGTTTCTGTTTCCGGATTTGTTTCTCGTGTACTGCAAAATAGAGAAATATATTATTTACTGCTATTTTTTAAAATACATCCAAACAGAATTTCCAGCTTTTTTGACATCTTTATGGACCTGCTGTTTTCCGTAAATTGCAGGCTTGTTTATAATGAGGCCGATTTGGGAAATTTTTTCAATTACTTATGAAAATATTGCTACAGCGTTAAAAGACTTGAATCCGTATTATACTTTTCCTCTACTCCTTGTCTCTTCCCCATCGACATAACTCTCTTCTCATGAATGTATGCATTTAAAGTACGACGTAGAGTTGTGTTGCACGATTGGACAGTTTCACCTCTTGCGAACGAAGAAAATTCCCGGTGTTTTACTTGTATATAAATGCTGATACATACTGTTAACATATATATGCAGTCACATGGCTATTTGAGAGAAGCTCGCACGGTTTTCCCATACGAATATGGAAATCGGTGTGCCGTTGGTGCACGCGGTTTGCCGGATTAAATGTTTATCCGAGGTGGAGTTAAAAACACACACCGGGAACAGCGGATCTTACGAACTATTCACCGCACACCGACATTAAGGGGTGCGCATTCAAACCTGACGAACAAAAAGGCATAATTCCTATTTTTTTCAACCCTCGACCTCAACCACTTACGTCCTTTTGTTCTCTACCTGCCAATACTTAAGTTTTGTATCAGAAAAGAAAAAAAGAAAAGAGAAAAAAACAACAATAAATATAAAACTACATACCACATCGTGTTTCAATTTATTTTGCACTCGTGCAACATTGAAACACACCAAACGCCACGAATATTTCCTCCGGTTCTCCACAACCACGCGCGAAACGTGTACTCGAGATTCTAACAAAGTATTATGCAATTATTCGAACAGAGATCTGGTGCAACGGTACGAGGGGCACTTTGCAACCAACTACAAGGAATATGGATTTAAAAAAGTAGCCGAGATCACATCGACTTGGCAAATCGTGCACTTGTGCATCGATAGACTTACGGATATACCTTTAAGTTCGATAAAAAATTCTATCTTAACGCTAAAACGTTGGTGGGAACTTTGACTTTTTTCATATTGTTCAATAACTTTTTTAAGGAATTTAAGTTTTTTGAAAATCCTTCGATCGAAAGACTTTTGATATTTTGCTCTTGAGACTTTCTTGGTTGTTAATCATCGGTTACAAAAATGGCTTAAATCTACTTTTTCATTCACACCTTTTTTTCAATCTCTATTCTCAATATTTTTTATAAACACTGATCAACACTTGCACCAAAGTAAAGTACGCATAAAATACAGGGCAAGTAATAAATATCCTCGCGCCACCAACCGTTGGCGTTGCATACTTGGAGTGAAACAGCGAATTGCTCGTATTCCTCTCACGTATGTACGAGATTTGGTCGTGGATAGGCTTGTTCCACGATATACCAGTTGGTTGCAAGTCTTGTATACACACAGCAACGTTACGTGCCACTTGTACTTTGACATTAAAAATACTAGAGTTAGTTCGCAACGTGAAGTAGTAATAAAACAAAAAAAAACAATAGCCCAAAATAAAAATTAAACGATGAACTGTTGTATTTCGAAAATTTTTTTACACAATTTTGATTAATTAAAAGAAAATCTTTCGAAAGAAAAAACAAACTATGAAATAACGAGTATTGAACGTGGAGAAATGTAAAAATATATAAACATTTAGAAAAAATGTTTAATCCAAGAATTATTATTTTTCGTATCCCTGTATCTCGGAAACAAATCGTTCAGAATTCTCGATTTTTTTAGAAAAACTTCGTCATATATGTTGCCCTGTAATTGGAAAAAAATGAATAAAAATCCGTCAAAAAACAAAAAATGATATTGTCCTGAATGTGAAACTTTAAAATTTCAAAAATTTCTCTATACGAAAGCACTTTTTGGCGAGGCTACAAGCTTGAATGTATTTTTTTTTTCTTCATTTTGTATAAAATCTTGATTCATGATTCTGTACAGATTTATACGTATAAATACTCGTATGGAATACATGAGAGAAGTGATGCTGAAATAAGTAGGTTGTGGACCTCAGTTAGTTCTCAGCTCAGATTCAGCGAGCCTTTTGCTCTCCACTATATGGATATCTATCTTTGCTCTCTGTGAGCGCGTGCACAAGGATGCATTTACCGCCCACATATATATATATATATATATATATATATAAATATACATATATGTATATAAATACGAGCTTGAAAAAGAGAGTAAAATGTTATAACTGTGCAGCGGTAAGAGAACAGTGTAAAGGCCGGGTGTGGAGGATGGGAATGGTAGATAAGCGATACGAATGATATCGTTTCTTTTGTACATATATATGTGTGTATGAGTAAAAATATATGCACACACATTCATTTCAGGTTAAAGTTGGATAACCAAAGAAAATTCTGTACATTACGTGTTGGGAATGTACAACACGATTTCGTTGAGATTAGTGATAGAACGTGTAAATGTCTTTCCTAATCTCGTTCGATACTGTTGTATCCTAAAAATAATAATTATAAACATTCAATGAAATGTAAAGATTTTTACAAGGATTTTTATAATTAAGATTCTTCTTTCGTGTAAATTGTGTGTTTTAAAAACTCGGTTATCGCCATTTTTTAATATTTTAATCCCGAAATTAAAAAAGTAATTTTAGATACTTCAAAATGTTTATTTAAAATTTGAATAAGATTTTTTTCTTCGTAGTTATAAAAAATAGTGAATTTGAGAACGAGGAGATTTTTGAATAAATCTGGAGGTTTGTTGAAATAGAAGAAAGCGGAGCATTTGTGTTCTGAAGTTTGTAATTTTCATGGTTGAACTGAACGATCTGAAAAATTGGTAAAGATAATAAAAGGCTGTGTCGGCAATAGCGAGATTGCAAAGAAACGGGCGTGATATTTTTCTGATTACACTACTCTCCTGTACAATGATTTATGGCCGAGAGGAACTGTGAAGAATTATCGTTTTTTTTGTTTTTCAATGAAAAATAGGGAGAGAGAGAGAGAGAAACTAGTATTAGTTGACCTAGAAAGACAACCCCATAACTTGTGTCTCGGAACTTGCGGCTTCTCGCCCTCCGGTATATGCTGAAAGTTCTCGTGGTTCTCTTCTGCCTCGTGTATATAGACCAGACGCCTAATTGCTAATTAGAGAGGACGCCGAGCAGGTAAGATACTCACGAGTTCCGAGCCCCGAGAATTAATGTTTCTATAGCTATATATATATATATATGTATGTTTATGCACGAGGTTGGTGCACCTGGTAGAGTCGAGAAACTCGAGATGCAAGCGAGAGCAAGACCAGTCCCTAAATTCCAAGCTGTTTTTTAAAGCGATTTTTTTTTCTTCTTATTTGCCTAGTAAAGAGTCCGTTACTGACCCCTTTGAGCACGACTATCGATAGCCTTAAATAATATGTTATAATTAATAAATGAGGATAATTACTGCAATTTATTACAAATTCTTATTGATTTTCATATTTATTTTTTTCGCCATAGATTAAAAAACGTTTGATTATTGCTTACCCGATGATAATTAATCGGTTACGTTTATTAAAATTTCAAACTAATCGATACATCCTAATCGTTAATTAAAATAAGAATATTCATAGTTGTTAATATGAACATTTCGAATATTCGTTAATCCACTAATAAATCGTGTCGAATTCTTCAAATAAATTCTTCGAGAAGATAAAATTTATAATCGTTTGTATAAAAAGTGTCTTCTGTCTCATTAAATCTTGCTCCTGTCCAGCATTCAGAATGCTCGATCAATTTACTCCGATCACGTGACTGGTATGAAAAATTTTCATGCAAAAATACAAATTTGAAATTGAATAAAAGCAGCACAAACGACTGTTGGTTAGATATAAAAAATCGTTCAATATATATGATTTTTTTTTTCATTGGTATTCAAGCAAGTATACATATTTTACTCTCGATTTATATTTTATCCTGAGGAACATATAAAAAGCTGGTAAGTCAGTGGCGTTATGTGTCACAGGCAAAATGAGCTGTGGTAGGGAGAACGTGTGTGTTATTCGTGAATTCGTTTACTAAGATTCAGCGAAAGGGATCGTCGTACTACGTAGGGAGAACAAGAATTAAAAAAACAAAAAAAAAACAAAAAAAACACTTTATATATAAGACTATAAGAAAAGACGTACTCGTTTCGCATTTAAAAAAGTTTCAACATCCGCTCGTACTCTTCAGTGTCTATAAGAGTTTTCTTCTTTGCTACGACTGCTGCATCATTCTACCATGTAGTATATATTTTAATATTCTCAACAGAAAAGAAGAAGGGGAAGTGCATCCCTTTGGCATACGAAATTTTCCCTCTTCTTTACGAACTATACGTCCGTCTTTAAACGTACGTGCGTGCACGCGTTTCTTTCCACCCTTTTTTCAAATTTATTTTCTATATATTTTTGCATTAAAAGAACAGAGCAATGATGGTCGTTGAAGAAAATTCCATCGTTTAGATCTCAGTTGAAAAATTGTTGTGAAAAAGAGCTAAATTTCCACGAAAATTTCATTTAAAATACAATATCATCGTAGAACATTGACGGTATAAATTTTTTTATAAAAATTAAGTGGCGTGTGTTATTACGTCAATTTCGTTCACGATTTCCTTTTCATTTGCAATTTTTATGGACCACGTGTGACAGTTTTTTTTTTATTATTTTTTTTTGCCATTAGAGACCATTGCGATTTTTTTTTTTGACATGGGCACATTGGACAACAGAACTCTCTCGATGCCCATATAGAAATTCGATATCTCCTCGTCGTATCTGCATCAATTACACTCGTGGATACGATGGAGTTCGGCAACGACCGAGAGAGGGAACAAAAGAGGGCGAAGCGAAGGGGGGTTGAGAAGTCGGGGGAGGGATTTGTAATTTATCGTTTGCAAGAAACAATGAAGGCTTAAATGCAAAAGGCGCTGCTGCTGCTGGTGCTGTTTCCATTGCAACAAGCAACTGACGCCAATGCTGCGCTCCTGCGTGCGTGGCTCAACATTATCCAAAGATGGGATGCCCGAGTTAAGAGACACGATATCCGCGAGGCGTTTATATCGGCATGTTTTTCTCACAAAGCGTTTGAGAAACTCGTTGCGCTTAAATGACTTGTTATTTATTTATTTTTCATTTTTTATTTTTTGTTCATTTCTTTCTACATTCAAATATGACATTTTGTTGATTAAATCGATCATTTCTATCGCGGCTAATTTTGAATAATTTTTATGTTCCATTTTGTTTAATTGAAAAGCCAAAAATGGAATTATTCTTAAAATCTCAATTTTTTTGCCTCATTCTAATTATGTACAGCGTTTAAACAATAAAAAAACAATATTTATTAAACGTTCAAGGTTTTTCCGCACTTTTGCAATTATTCGCATACTTTTTTCTTTTTTACTCTCGTCTTAGCTTTTTGTTGGACGATTATTGAACAAACTGATCTCGGATTTCCAAGTAGGAACGTTAAGTCGTTTTTTTTTTCACTCTCTGTTCAATTAACATCGCGCAGTCACTCGTACGTTTTTATGCTCAAAATCTTTCGAATCTCGTTGAACGAGTGAACAGCCACGTGCTAATGGTTTTCTTTTCTTACAATTAAAAAGATGAATAATAAATAAACAAACAAACAGACAAAAATGATGAAATTCAATCACTTCAGTCACTGCTCTCAACGAACTTGTTTCAGAATCAACATTCCCAAAAGTTAAACGCTCGATAAAACGTCCTTGCGAAGCTAAGAACCTGAGCTTCTCGTTTTATTTATTTCTTCCAATAAAAAAACGTCAGAACACCCTTTGAACTAAGAGAATAGTGTTAAATAAAAAATAAAATAAAAACGAATAAGTCCATAAATCCCGAGTTCCCAGGAAAATGAGTCAATTATAAAATTCATAAAATTCTTTAACACCATTAAAATAGTCTCATTAGAGATCGAGATGGCTCGTCATCTCGACGAACTTAAGAACGAGCAAAACCTCATGCAATATATGGAATTACGAAATCGGAATTTCAGTCACACTAATTCGCTACACATTTAAATGTAACCCACAGCACAAAAGATACGAAACGTTTAGAGACATTATACCGCCGTGTCAGAAACGTTATATACACACACGGCGTGGGTGAATACCAAAAGCCATATAGGGCTGTTTGCGTGTAAAAGAAAATCCATGCGTGTCTGTATAGACACAATATCGGTGATGTAAGAGTTCCGTGTTCTCGGTGTTTGCCTGTGTACAGAATTAATATATACGATGTGATATAGCTTTACTTTTATTATACATACAAACGTTTTATATCTATATATATATATACAGGGGAACATGGGGCAAAGTGGGCCTCTGGGGCAAAGTGAGTTAGCCAAAAATTTTTAGCCCAAAAATGAAGGAAAGTTAAATTTTTCTTCGAATATGATCTTCCTTCATTTTTGGGAGAGCTCACTTTTGCCCTAAAAATAAATTTTTTTCCATAGCCAGCTTTGCCCCAGGGGGCCATTTTGCCCCATGTTCCCCTATATATATATACATATAGTGAATCGAACATAGAATCTATAGATGTCTATCTACAACGGTTGGTACAAGTCGATCGATAAGTCCCATAAATCTATACAGTATGTCTGCCTCCGAGGCCTGACGTCCTTGTGGTATCCCGGAGGCCTATATAAACGCTCCCATACAAATATACGAAAGAATAAATATATATGTATAAAAAATAAATAGCTGTAGTAAGAGTGGAATTCTATTTAACTCACACTCGTGAGATCAAAACGGTTTTGTCCCTACTGACAGACTTTTATTCTATATTAATATTCTTTCGTGTTTATAAACATCGACGTTTAATAGACTGTGGCAAGACGATACAGAATTTTCTGTAATTGCAAATGTTTTTGTCGGTAAAATAATGAGTGTGTCCAGTAAAAGGAACTGGAAAAAATAACAAAAAGAATATTTTTTTTTTTTTTCAAGAGCTAAATAATTCTTATGAATTATTAAAAGTAGTTGATTAGGTGATAAAAATTGAGAAGTTTTTTGTATTTTATGATCTGGACAAACATTTTGTTTTTCATACTTAAATATTCATGTTTTACAACAAATTCAAAAACGTAATTTTACCAGCCAGTGTCCTAAAGATAAGTTCTCGTCGAGCCCTCTCGATGCAGTTGAGATTTTATTGAAAAGGAGGGGACTCTCGTGCCGTTCCTTTAGAGTCACGCGAATCTAACATATATTAAGTGCAATCCTGGCAAAGAATAGTTATCTGTGTGTAACTTAAGTCACTGTAAGAACAGATCGTTGGCACACCCATATAATATTATATACGAAGTTATATGTGTTTATATTTATATTTATATGTATATAAATATATATATAAAGCAATATGAATCCTAGGAATGAAAAAGGGGTCAAATGGACATTATTTCATTGGTGAAAAGGTAAAGAGTGCCTTTTTGTTAGATCAGACAACTGGATACACGATCACCCACTATATAAAATCAAAACTTTTATTTTATCCTTCAACACCATCGTATATATATTTTCTCATAAATAAACCATATACTCAACGATTTGCAGATAAAATGCATTTGATGGCTATACAATGTGCAGAACTCCAAGAGAATCTACGATAAATGGCTAATTTGGAAATTAACGAGGCGAGCCTTGGACAGGAATGACGAATCTTTTGAATCACTATAAATATTCAAATGTATATACGTACATTTAAATTTATAAGAAAATTGAGGTTTTTAATTAAAGGAGTACGATAACGGTTAACTTGTCAAAAATATATTTACGTTATTTATGAACAAATGACGCTGAGAGACTCAACTAAACGGGAAAATCTTTTGGGCGTGCTTCATCCATTCAGATTTTTACAATACGTAGACAAGTTTTCCCCACAAACATGTACACACCATGAAATATTGTTTCTCTTCGAAATAATCCAACGTCGTAGTGGGCACAGGACAATTTGTGTTTTTATTTATTGCGTACCATTGAGGTAAATTAATCAACAGCCGTGTGTTTGTGTCTTTTCCTCATTAAAAGTTTAAATCTTCTTTTTGATTTATTTTGCTGTCAAAACTGCTGGTCGACGTATCTTTTTTTTTAAATCTTTATCGCTGGGAAAACATTTCTTTACACGAAACTATTTTTTTGACCCTAGATTTTGATGGTAAATTTCTTCAAATGAGTTTTTCGGCTATTTTACTTTTATGGGATTTCATTTCATGGATAAAATTCTATTCGAATTTCAAAATCGAAGAGATTCATGCGGTGGAAAGTCTCTTTGGTTCTGCCAAGACAATTTTATGGCTAAAAAATACTAACGACTCGATATCGATCGAAAAAATGGGATACGAATCTCAGGCTCAATAAAAATCTGTCAAAAGGCCTGATTATAATGATTAATAAACACAATTCTTTAAGATATTAATGAAATTAGATCAAATCGTGATTTTTGTTCTCCCTTAAGAATCGAATCAACGACACCGTATAATTTTAACAAGACGATCTAAACTTTGTGACTCGATGTTTCCCACGCGTTTCTTTTGTTTATTCGCTTCTTTGCAAAGTTGAGGATTATCCGTGTATTAATTTTATAAAAATAATTTTCCAAGCTGATCTCCAACAAAAACGAGAACGTTGGATTCTTAATTGTTTCGACTCTGACACACAAGATTAAATAAAATGCGTTACGGATGCTGCATTGTTCCGGCTCGAAAGATTCAAGCCAAACGAAAAACCCCCTGAAGGAATTGACGGAGATCTGTATATGCGAGAGCGAGAATTGGACGTAAAAGCGAAGGTTTCTCCTGGCAATGTTTCTACGTCAATATGATTATCGCTTCACCGAATCGATTTCGGATCTTATTAACGATCCAAGGACGAGGTCACTCGTGGCTCAAAACAGACGCCTGAATAAGTTACGTAATTCCTAGAGAATTCGTCTCTACTGTTGGTCAGCGTAATAAATAAACTGATATTTCAAACCCACTCTGTACCTTTTTTATTATTATTTTTTTTAATACTAGATTGGTCCACGAGTTTCGTAAAAAGGATTTTTTGTGCGCTCTTATATTGCGTTTTATAATTCGTTTGATTCGATTTGATTGATTCGATTTTTTTTTTTAATTTTTTCTCAAATGTCAGACTCACTAATAGGTTTCGTCTGTGTGGAGTCTGTTGGACAAAATTAGAACAGGCACTTGGAACCTATTGCAAAACTCGTTTGGAAAGAACACGTATTTTTCAAAAGACGTTTTCATCATCGTTTCGAATCATTTATTTGATTCGTAAGATTTTTATTGTATTATTTGTTCAAAATGATCATTTTAATGAATTCAAAATTTTATTTATATTCGCTTGATTTTTATCGACCTCAAGGCATCAGTTTAACGATCGATACTTTTGGGATTCACAAACAATTGGACACCAATGACTTTGCATATGGCATTTGAAATTGTTTTCTGTTTTTAAGTTCAAAACGGCTAAAAAATAATAAGTAAAATTATTTTTAATAATAATAGTGAATAAATGAGAAAAATAAACACAACAACGAATTGAATAACTACGTCATTCCTGGTTCTCCGGATACTGAGGCTTTTACACACTACGATATTATATTATCACGTATTATATTTTATCTCTTTCATCCCGAGCTTATTGATGGCTTCGATGAAAAATGAACGACGTCGCGAGGGCTTTCCGTCTCGCGTCTCGTGTGGTCATCGCTTTGCGGTCGTCGAAGTCTCGCCCACGAGTACATACGTTGCTCCCGGCAATCAACGATACTATATAGACGAAAATATACATGTGGGGCATTCCAGGTCAAATCATCGTGTTACCAACACTCACTATTTTTAATTTTTCAACATTTTTTTTTTCACTCGTACATTTTAAATTTCAAAAAAAAAAATTAAAAAAAAAAACCAATAAACACTACAAACCCTAAATAAATTATTCATAATTCTAAACAAATATTTATTAAAAAAAGAGTATAATCAATCGATTAAAAAATGCTGATGTAAAGTAATGATGAATGTGATTTTATTACGAACCATAAATAGTCAATATGAACAATAATTTTTTTCTTTTCAATTCGAAAATAAAAAATAAAATAGATAATTATGCAAGAAAAATGATGAATATCGAAAAAACAATTAGTGTCAAGGAGTCCTGAGTTTGAAAAAACCGGATTTTTCGAATAATCAGAAAGTATGAATATGATATTGATATTTTTAAATATATATTTTGGTACATGTATAGAAGGAGAGTGAATAGACGAGTTTGTAGCACGCACATAGGGAAGAGTGCACAGGTTTCTTATGACAACGTATCTATATATATATATATATCGTAGGATGAAGCGGACACGCCGGTGCACACTCGGGCTCGGGATGTTCGATTGACCCACTTCCGGGAGAACCGGGTTCTTTATGTATTTTTAAAATCTCCTCCTTCTTCTTGTTCTGCCATTTCTTTTCCACAATATATATCTCACTATATATAACGAATATATATAAATATAAAAATATATTGAAATTTAAATCTTTGAATAATTGATCGATGATTCTTTGGAGACCATGAGCGTATCGTAAGCGCGGATTCATAGATCTCTAAAGATCTATGACAACGACGAAACGCGATAAAAACATCGAGGAGAGCATTCGCACCACGTCGAAGGAGTGTACTTGAAAAAAAAGAAAAAAATCTACAACACATTAAGTCGTCATATGCAAAAGCGGAAGTATAAGGACGTGCATATAAATCTACGAGGATATCGATCAGTTCGTGCGATTCATAAGATAATAAAAATAAAAAATTAAAAAAACACAATCTATACACACAAAGTACTCCCTGTTTCTCGCTTTTTTTCTCTTTTTTCAATGCAGCAACACATTAGGCTTACGGGATATCTTGAGAGTTGTTATTATTTTTTTTTGTACAGTTTTTAATTATCTGAGGATAATTGCCAGTGGAGTAATCAAAGTATCCTTCGTGAATAACAATAACAATTATTATACGAGGCTCTCAGGAATATATTCTACGAAGTTGTGTATATATGAGATACATGAGGAGCGAGTACGGTTAAGTGCGCAATCCGCACGAGCGTGCCCACCAATTATCATCGTATTGCTGCATTTATACATTCGTCCGATATATACTCTATATCACACACATATTTTCATGAATACATTTATATTAAAATGCGCATGTTTTCTGTCTATACGGATATATAAATGTGTAACTACTTAATTGATTTACGCTTCCTACGTTACTCGCTTTTTAATTATCGCTACTACCACTTTTCCGCTCGTAAAATATATTTCAATCCATTTCGTATAGTGGGTGTGTTATTGGAAACTTCGCCAATGAGGGTCGCCTGAAGGTGATTTTTTTTTAATCTCTTACTTTGATAATTTCCTTTATTTTCCGAACGATCCTCTGAGAGGAAGAAATGACATTTGTATATTCTTTTCATTCAGTTCAAATTTTGGACATTTTTTCAAAATTCTGAATAAAAAGTTACTGTTTTTGTGAATAATCAGATTTAAAAGATTTCTTAAATCGTGATGTTACAATAAATCAATAAATTCATGTACGAAATACAAATTTTGCACTTTTTCGAAACGAGGATACGAATGAATACTTATAAGAATTGGGTAAAGAAATAATAATGAAAAATATAAATACTGGTGAAAAAATATATCCTGGTGATAAATTCTTATTTGTTTTCATGGCGACTCAATTATTTCTCGACAATTCTTATTTTAAAGCTCGTTGAAGAGATATTTGTCGATATAAAAATAAGTGAAACAACGAAATCAATTACGTGCATTTTTCGTTTATAAAATATCGAAAAAATTCTATAGCACTCCATTGGTAAATGCAAGTCTCATTACTAGGATTTCAATAAGTCTGGCACGATTAATCTTTGATCAGTAATTATCGAATTGTGTATGAGAAAAAAAAAAAAGAAAAATTCAATAAGACTGAATTTTTTGAGTGCTAGCAAAATATCGATATAATAGATCTTATGTTCACCACACAATTAATTCGATCAATCTTCATCCCTGTTATCTCAAAATCTTATAACCTTCATTCTGACAACTAAATTTCTGCCATATTTGATATGCTCAGTCCAGATTATATCAGTTTTTACGACCAGTCTTCAATTTTAATAACCACAAATCGATTGATCCTGTTTCTATGATCCTTGACCCCATCAAGTCCTTCATTCTTTTATTCTAAATCCCTGACCTTCATCAGTCACTTAATCCTTTTTTAAGTCGATCGAATAAATAAAGAAATCTACGAGATATTTTTTTTATAAAACATCATTTTGTCAAGCAGCTCAAATAGAAGACGAAGGGATTCAAATTTATGAAAAAAAAAGTATAAAATAAAGCCTTGACAGTAAATTCAAAACAAGCTCGAGACGAAAATCCTAAGTAAACAGTAAAAACATTTGATCTACACCAACACACACACACATACATCTGCAAATTTACTTGCTACTAAATCGAGAATGAAAAACATTTTCATTGTCCGATAAAGCCCCTCGTACGATTCCAATGTTATTTCAAGTAATCCAAACGATAAAGCATTCGAAAAGAGCGTCAAGTCATAGTTGATGATTGAGACGCCCTCTTTGATAGAAATATCGCATTAAAATGTTCCAATCATAAGAATGTTTGATGGCCTGATTAATCCACGTGTATCTTACAATAAGATAGTCTGATAAAAAGCCTTGAAAAGAAGCAATGAACGAGAAGGATTAATCGTGTATGATAAACGGTAAGTGATGATTGGCAGTTTCATTAAATTCCAACAGTTCAGTCATTGACATCATTTGATCGTTATTCCTTTTAATATGTACATTCATGTTTCATTCATTGAAGTCTGCCAATCACTGTGTTTCACGTTCATTATGTTGCACTTAACACCAGCGATTCGTACATACATATAAATATTCCACAATAAAAGAGCCTGTGAAAATAAAAGTGCAAGCTAACGTCTCGTGAAAGTTTCTTAAAGAGAGGCGGGGCAGACTTTATTGTATTTATTGTCCACGTATAGACAAACACACGTACGTGTGTATGGAGGGAAAAAAAAAACAAAACAAAAAAAAATATATCTATACACATGCAGATCTAACGGTTCATCCTTCGGGAGCGAGTAAATCGTAAGCACCGATATATAAAATAAATAAATATCTATATATATATATTTAGGCTTTTAAGAACAAAATATCTACATACATAAATATATGTGGAGGTAGTTTTACGTGACTCCTAACTATTTATTTACCCGGACGTCCATCAGGCCCCTGGCTGCTTTGCAGGCTATTATCTGCCTGCACAAATGTATTTAATACTCTCATACTTGTATTATGACTATATACAGTATGGTATGTGTAGAATAATGTCCAGAGACTCACTATATTCGGGCAACTTCCAACTCATCCTAAAAGAACGAAACTTACAGTTAACATTCTCTCATGTAATGCCCCAACACACGTATGTACATATATAAATATATATAAACATAGCATTGTGGCTGTTTTCTTCAAGGCTGCGTAATGAGAGTAACCCGATGCTCGAATGATCCAAATGATAACCAAAGAATTTTTAATGATGAGAACAAATATACGCCGGCTCCTTAAAAAGCATCATCATACACATGGATACGAAAAAAAAATGATCTGTACAGTGTACACATGTAAAATATACTTGTTTGTATATATTTTTCTTGCTGGATGACCATCGCCAGATCATATGCACAAGTTTCTTATCTCAAAACACTTGCATATTCATGTACATATATTTTTATATACACATATAAATATGTGGGAAGAATCCTGGAGTCCGGAAATGTTTGCACGTTAGCATCGCGCGAACAGACTCTCTGCTTTGGAAATTCGCGGCGTTGAGCTCACCGGGTCGAAAGATTTGGTGTTTTATATATATGTATGTATTTAAATAAGCCAGAGCGATCTTATGGCAATAATATATTTATATATAAATAGCTATATATGGCAGGTCGATGAAAAGACAGCGAAGATGCCGAAGGGACGACAACGACGACCCGTTGACTTCACGTGTAGTCAATTTATCGCCGGCCCCGCAGCTTCGCGGAGCTATATCTCGCGTGCGTGTTTCTCTTTCCCTCTTCCCCCCCGGCGCTACCCGAAATCACCCTTTCTCATGAATATTTATCGCTCTCGTTGCCCAAAAGATTTTTCTTTATTTTCGTCTCTCGAGTCCTGTTCTTCCGCATGTATTCCGCGGCAACGACGACCACGAGGTCGTCTACTCGTTTTTCTTCTCGCACACGTGTCATAAACACCAGTCTCTCATTCTGACCAAACAAAACACTTGCCTCGATGAAATCCGGCCTCAAAAAAATTGTGATTCATTTTTGTTTTGATTTGTTGAGCATTTTTCATTCGAGGCGAAACTACTTATTTACCCTCTAAATATTCACGCTAATATGGCTCGTGACTTTTTTTTATATCTATTGACGTAATTGTTCCGTCGAATTACGTAGTTTCATTTTTTATTGATATTTTTGGATTTCCCGTGTAAGCAAATATCTTTTTATTTATTTATTGCTTCTTTTAATTTAGCAAACGATTTAGAAATTTCATTCCATTTTATTCGTTACCATATTCATCGTAAATTGATAATTAATCTTGTTAAACAAACGTCCATGTTTCAATGACTTCACTGTTTTTCGTTTCCGGAACTACTCACAATCCTTAAATCCAACATCCGAAAGTGCCGGAACTCGAAGACGCCGAAATATCATGAGTCACCGAGAAGATTGAAAAAATAAACAAAGAAGAAAAAAAAAACAGGATTATTTTGCGTATAGAGTAATCGTGGTCAATATACACGTGCGAGTCGGCTATGAACCGGACTGCCTTCATCGATTCTTTATTACGGGGAAAGCGCGTCTTTGCTCAACTTCCTGCTACGGTGAGTTGAGAATGAAACAGCCCTGCGGAGCGCATGCAATAAATCGCTTGCAGATAGTAAAACCGAGACAAGACCACGATGGTCGTTTAAACGTTGTATGTACAGGATATTCCAGATTTAATGGTCAGTCATTTTAAGAAAACTTCCAGACCCCAGTGTAGCCGTCTAATACCGTTTTCGAATCGAAATCCTGTTTGGTGAGTGATTTATCATGAAAATTGATAAACGCTGGCGAAACTTTTAGAGATAGAGCAAAAATGCTAGAGACCAAATTTGTAGAGTATAAAATTCTCTGGAAAAAAGCTCCCGGCGACACTTAGCTATCTTAGGTAATTTGGTTTCCAGAGCAGTTCAAAAAACCAGTTTAGTTTTGGATCTTTTTTCGATCGATTTTTGAAGCGAAACTATCAAAGATAGAAGAACGCTGTTGGGAACTTTTTTTTAGGAAATTTTGTGCTCTACAAGATTGGTCTTATGGAATTTACTCTATTTTCAACCGTTTGGGCTCTAAACGTGTTAACAGTGCGACCGGAATATTCGACTTGAAATTCGGACGAGAATTTGAATTCACATTATGAACCATTAATCCTGGGACACCCGCTATACTCTTATATTAATTTGCATATATAAATCCACATTAAAAAACCAACAAAATGTGGATTAAGCGTTAGAAACGTCGTGCTCTTTCCTGCTTACGAGAAAAGTGACGTTGCAATGGAAAAGGAACGAAGACGTGCAGCCAATGGTTTCTGTCCTCGGACGATGATCGTCAGCAGATTTATCGGCTATGGACCCTGCGGTATATTTTTTGCATCTTCTCTTTCTCCTCGATCTGATGTCCGCGTACCTATCACCACTAATGACTCATTCATATCCATCGGACAAAAAAATCAGATGGCGATCTGAAAATACGGTTGGGTGGAAATTGCCAAGAGATGCGAACGGACCACATCTCTCGCGAGCAGCATCCGCAATGAATGATTCGGGCAAAGAGGCTACCGTTCTGCGTTGGACTCTGATTAGTCGTTAATTAATTAATGAATTAACGGAACACTGCATGCATAGCAAAGTGCGGAGTGGTGACACGAGCAAACAGGTGGAACTCTCTACTGATCTCAAGCTGCTACTGTTCTTTCACGTTTGTATGTATAGCCATATCGACTTGTATGTGGGCCAAACGAGACCGCCCACGCGAGCAACCACAACGTGATCTCATTTAATTTACGAATTTTCGATTTATCGAAGCTGCCTTAAGCCGTAGTAACCGCTCATCGATCGACAATACGTACCAACCACGTGACTGTTATTTCGAATTTTGTATTTCAAGACTCTCGTATAAATAATCCAAAAGTATTTGATAACCAGAGTTTGCAGCAGTAAAAATTCCTTGGAATCCAATGCTAATAGTCGCGAATATAAAAAAAAAAAAAAAAATGAAAAAAAAAATACTATGTCGTTGGTGCGCGTGTGCATTTATGTTCCTATTGAGCATTCAAATTTTTCAGGTAAAATGAACATTTGAATATATTGGAAAAATGTTATTTTTTGTTTCTTAAGATAATAATTATTCATTTGTTTTATCGGTTCTGTTTGCATCGGTCTTATGTGGGCAAAATAGATTTATAATGAACACGAGGAATAAATTGACTCTATAATGTTTATTTATTTCTTGAGCATATTTACGGTTGGATTTATTATCGGTTTTTTTCTGTTTTTATAGCGTACTTATGTGCAAGAAATAGATTTCTTGAATATAGAAGGAATATATTTATTCTCTATTATATATTTATTCTCGATTTTTAATGCTAATTTTTGTTTTCTCTCTTACAATATCAATGCACAAGGTTTTTTTTTTTAAATGATTATTCCGAAAGAAAATCTATTTTTGAGAATCGATCGTAAAATACTAAAACAAATGTATATCGAGTTCGATGAAAACGAAATGAGAATATTCTTCCAAGACCACGCCTATCGTGACCAATATCACTAAAATTATCATTATGCAATTGGAGTGCGGGGGAGGTCTCTCCAAGAGGTTTATTCTATCTAACGGTCTGGTCAGGCATTTCACAATTCTCGTGCCGATCATTTTGCCGGTACTGTAAAGCATGAAATCACGATTTTGCCGAAGGCATTCCTTCCCGTCATTGAATCATAACTCGAATTGGAATAATAAGATCGATACTGATCGATGACATGTAGATATATAAATCCGATATATTGAATAGAACGAGCATTTTATTTGTCTCCCATTTTTTTAAATACGCATTTAGATGTTTAATAAAAAAAATCATTAAAAAAAAAAAACAAAAAATACACATGAATAATAATTCGATAAAAATGATTGTTCGATAAAAATATATAAATAAGGATTTTTAAAAAATTATACGATTATTTACAATGTATTTACATCTTTATACCTCTTGTGACGTACGTTTTATGCTTTTTCAAACTTTGAATATATTAGCATGTGAACGTATACATACAATTAAGAAAATTACATGTTTTCTTACGAATGTATGATTATTATTTTGACAAGTGTCAAGATGATTATTGAAACAGTCAATAAATTCACCATCGAATATCTTCTTCAATTTCACGATCATTACTGATCTTCACGCTGCTCGTTTACCACTTTCGCCAAACGGGATAGTACTCTGTGTGTATATGTAAGTAATGGAGCTGCGTCTTGACGCCAAGTATTAAAAAGAAAAGTGTTAACGTCAAAATCAAGTCGCTCTATGCTCGTGATTGGACTCTCTTCCATTTTTTTTTTTTTTTTTTTTTTTTTTAAGAATTCAACAAATTCGCCGTTACGTGAAAACGTTTCGACTTCAAAAAAATCTAACGAGAATTGACTAAACTATTTTGATTTATTTACTTGCTAACGATATACACAAATGCTGTAGCAGTTCATCAAGAAGATTTGTATATTCGATCATGTCATTCAATAACGAGATCGCTTCATCGAAAATCAAAGTCTAACTCATAAGAGTTCACTCACATTCCCACATGAAATGACACTCTCTAGTAAATGTAATTTTTTTTTCCTATCTGCGATACAAACGTTTCTAATGATATAAACATAAATGACAAATCATTGAAAAATGATTCATTATTATTATTATTATTATTACTTTAATTACAGAGAAACATATGAAGAAGTTTGTCTAAAAAAATCAAGATACAACGATATAAAATATTTGCTCTGCGTTTTCTAAATGGAAAAGATGATTACTCCTCAAACTCTAAACGTCAAATGAGCAATTTTCATCCGAAGTGTATATGGTGTTACATTCCCATAAGATATAAAAACTATTATTACATTATTTCGTAATTTATATCCAAGTTTTGAATAATTAACTGGAGACTTAACTTTTGAAAGTTAAATTTGAGAGAGGTGTTTCACGTCGATGTTAAAAGTTTGGAAAAGCCTCTTCAAATTAGCTGATAATTTTTAATGTATATTAAAAACCTTAATTTTAATGATTTTTATTAAAATTATCATCGATGCTCTGATTTTGGAGATTGAAGAAATGCAATTTTTAAATTGACCACTTAACGTTATCATCGAATTCTTCCGGACTCAATATTCTTTCTGGACGGAGCTGAGCACTTTAAAAAATTTCCCCTTTTTTTTCGGATGATTTTAAGCTGTGATTTACGAAATGAATTTGCAGAATACGAGAAAAAAATTGAAACACTCTATTCCATTTATATAATGTTTTTTTTTTATATATAAATAAATACAGGACTCTTCTCCTGGCAGGTATAATTTCTGTATACACTCAGGGCTCGATCAACGCATATATATATATATATAAAAGTACATAAACGCATATATATGTATATAAAATACATGGAGATGCACGAAGGAACTCGGCCGTGTAACGGTGAATCCAGCGGCTGGATTTGCTGGCCACGAAAATTCATTTCACGGTTCTTTCGACACAGTATCCACAAGCTCATACAAAATTGGGTAGAAATAATTCGTCGTATATATAAGAATTTCCATACCTCTTTAATCGACAAATTCCCATCGTTAGCATTCAACTTTGTATATGATCTCAAAGGACATTCCATCTAAACGTATTTTTGATACGATGCTGTAGTAAAGATAAAAAAAAAACCTTAAAAAAAAACAGTATATATTTTCAAAAAGTCATATAATCTCCTGCCGGAATCCTCCTCAAATTCTAATCAACGTATAACAGAACTTCTGAGCGATTAGGTAAATTCGAAAGATCTGAAAAGTACCGAGACCCAAAAAAAAAAAAGACAAGAAAAAAGAACGGTGTTGGTAACAGCAAAATCATTGATTATGAACGAACCATCAATGAAGTATAAGACGAAAATTCAGGCCAGTCATCAGCGCCATTTTGCATGTTGGTTTTATCAAAAATACCAATTGAGACGGCGAATAAGAACGTTTCGTCAATTTTTTGTTCTCGCTTCCATCAGCAATACACACGAAAAGTGTGGCAACGAAAAAAGGAAAAAAAGAAGAAAAAAACGAATATTTAATACGAGATGGAACGTCGATTTCATTCCGTTGGATTCGTGCGTCGGTAGTTTGGATAAAAGTGTTTATTTTTTATCTTATTTTATTTTATTATAATTTTTTTTTTTTAATCCCTCATCAGGAGACAGAGGGGAAGACAAGCTGCTATATTGAAATGCGGTCGACGATGTGTCAGGCCAGGAGTATAACGTGTCAGGTACATACCTACTGTACTGGGTAGCCGCGCCATATTCATTTTCACATACACATTTATATGAATATCCATTTATATACATATACATAAAATTATATCGATATATATATATATATATATGATAGAAATATATATAGACAAGCGTGGATTGCACACGCGGTAAAAGCCGATATAAAATCTCGATGCCTTTAGCCTATTTACCTCGACGTCGGACAGCCCGAGTAACGAAACGATTCTCTGGGTGCTGCTTCTCGTACATATAGTTATATATACTAAAGTTAAAGAAATTTCTACATATATATGTATTGATGTAAAAATATATATAGGCGCGCGGGTATGTTGCGCAAGACGGCGAGGCAACCAACTGCGGCAGCCCGCCTACATAGCCCGAAGCATAGAGCTGCTCGCCTGCATCCCATAGCATCAGAAGAGAACTAGTCAAGAATCGTGAGCTCCCTTATAGTAACAGAATCGAGTGAGTCCTTAATGCTCCTTGGATGCTTGTTTCGTGATCATTGCCGCTATGCAACATACGTTTGGTTCATATGTACATATATATACATATATAAAGGAATATGGGGCAAAATGGCCTACTTAAGGAATTTAGCGGGTATCATGGGCAAGCACAGGGCTATTTACTTATTTTTAAGTCGCAAAATTGATTCCACCTTCTTGTTTTCCGAATTCTGGAAGAAAAAAAAAAATTTGGGGCAAGGTGGCCAACCCTTCTAGTGCGGTAAAAATCTATAATTGTCAATTCTCGCTATGCACACGTTGCAATTTTTTCTTCCCGAATGAAACATGAAGGCTTCGATAAGAAAAAAAAAGAAACGGCGCATAGTGGAGCCTTCCACGGATGAAATAAAAAAAAAAAATATTCCATCACAATATTTTGCCAACTTTTTATTTCATTGGCAAAATAAAATATCGGTCCACTAGATCGAAGAACAAATGATCTTTCGCCTTTTGTTGAGTCCCAAAGTTGAGTCACTTTGCCGCAGAAATTGAAATTTGGTGAGTGGCCATTTTACCCCATGTGGCCATTTTGCCCCATATTCCTCTATACATTTTTTCAAAGATATATTTGTATATATGAGTGTTGCAGTGATCGTTTGGCATTGTGTGTTAAACCTCAAGATTTTAACATCCCGAATCGCGTGCTAACTTTGCTTCTTCATTGAAACGTATGTGCATGTTGGTCGTGGTAACAATATTTATTTATATGAGACTCTGTGCTGATATTTTTGTGGTTAAAATACGTATGTTGATCCTTAGAAAGAGAGGACCCATCAATTCTGTTGAATGAGAGAATATATTTATGGATATTCGGACTTGTATAAAGTGACGAAGAAGTCGTAATGGGTGTAGGTAGACATGACCCATTTTACGATCGTGAGACGCTCTTTTTTTTTTGTCTAGACACTAATACACACACCGTCAGACGATTCTCAATGTTACCCTTTGGGATTCATTTTGTTTTTCACATTCGTACGATCTGTTTCTTTTTTCTTTCATTTTTTTTCTTCTTACACATGTCCTTTCGTAAAAAAATATACAGTTTCTGCATTATTTTTTGTTCTAACTTCTTGAGAAGTTGAATGGTTTTTTGTGGGGAAATTTTAGTGCTGGAATTTTTCTTCAGATTGTTTCGTATATTTGTGGATAATATCGGGTTATAAAAATAGTCTGTAAATGCAGTAAAATAAAATAGAAAATGGAATTATAAGAAAAATAAAATAAATTTAAAGAAAGATGAAGAATGGTGATAAAGAAATAAATGTATTTACGGTTTTTAACGAGCTGGAATAAAATTTTATAGAGGAAACTTAGTTTTTGTCGCGTTCGACAAACTCCAAGTCGAATGACTAAATCTGTTTATACAGCAACTGTTTTTTTTTTTCGTTCTTTTTGGTTGATTTTTTTTTTTTCGTTTAAAGTTATGGTTTCGTGTTGGTGGAAAAAAAAATTGCGCATCACCATCAAACGTTCCCGGCATATCCGGCGACCCAGATTTATTGCAAAGCCTTCGCACAGCGATCATTAATACGAGATGGAGAAAACGATCGGAAGAAACGATTTTATTCGTCGTTGTTAAATTCGACCATTATCCAAATGACCGGAGCGACGAGTGAACGATCGAAATCACCGACAGTTTACAACGAAGAAAAAGAAAACAACAACGTGGGTGGAACTTGCTAACGAAGTTTGTACAATAATGTCTTTCGACTAAGAAATAAACTGAGAAAGCTTCGTCCACAGGATATGAAGAAGAAATTATAATGACTATTCCAGGAATCACTGTCAGAGAAACAATAAAATTTCAATTGTTCTACAGGCCGTACTTTTTAAACTATTTTTTAAGATTTTCGAAGTAAGGACTGAGAAGAAAAATATGTACATGGTCCTTACGGTTGTAGAAATTATTTTTAAAATACTGTAACGAAGATATTATCCTATGAGGAGTTTGAAAAAAATTTTATCACTCACAATCCTTTCTGCCAGGACAAAATGACTATACAATAAAATAACTTTGAGTACATTTATTAATACTTAAAAAGGTTTTAAAAAAACGTGTCTAAATCTTCGTGTTTTGCGTACCAAAAGTGTCAGCAGCTCCTTTTCAACCGAATTTTTCTTGATTTTTCTTTCAAGTTACGTCGTTGACCTAATTTCCAGTCATTTTTTCTTCAAATCCACTGTTTTTTTCGGTCTTAAAGCCACGTCGAATTCGTTGAGAAAAAATAGTAATGCAGCGTCAAATACGAGAACAGTGAATGACTTGGTTGTCGTCATCGTTCATGAAGAATGGTGTTTTTTTTTTTCTTTTTTTCGCTAAAGGCATTCTACGAAATCTCAAACGTCGAGTTGGAACCGGGGCGAGAGTCAGGGTGCCCCGGGTTTAATCATTATCGGCAATCTCGTTTGGCCGCATGCGCGCGCGCGAGAGTTCGAAACAAGACAAAAAGTAAAAATGTAGGTCGAACTCGATCTTGTTGGTTGCGGCTGTGGCTGCTTTGCTTGACACCCCGGGGCCATTCGCCTTGCCAAAGATCGTTCGTCCAATGCTCTCCGTGTTCGACTTCATCCCCTCCACACCCTCCTTGTTTCCAACCCCCCTGCTTCAACGTTTCCTACAAGTTGTCGTTTCTTTCGTTCGATCGTTCTACGAGCGTGGGATTTCCGGTGATTTTGCTGCCGGCCTCTGCATAGAAATACAGCGAACCTCGAGTGTCCGATCCAATTATCTCTTTTATCTATTTTTCTTCCCTTCGTCGTTCGTGTGCTACGTACACGTTTTTTTTTCTTGATTTTTCATTTTCATTTTCTCCCAGACAAAATATTGATATTGCCGAATATTTAAATCAATTTCTATGCGATTGGAAGCCATTAAACAGCAGTCAAATCGAAAGAAATAATCAAGAGAGTTGGAGTTCGATTCAAAATTCATATTTCAAAGAACTCGTTATTAATCCCGTTTGAAAAACGTTCGTTCATGCTGTTGGGAATGTGCAACAAAGTGTTAAAAGTTTCACATCATCGAAGAGTTTCGTGATTTAAGTTGAGAAATTCCACCGGTTGAAACTATCAGAAAAATTTCCCATACGAGCTCACACTCACGATTGAGGCAAGAGATTATTGTACTCACGTTTTAAGAAAGATTCTTCATGTAAATAATAATAATGACGAAGATTATTGCGAATATCTTTGGCGTTTAACTGGTAGTTTTCTATTGGAACTTATGAATAAAGTGCAACTATGTATACGAAGTTATGTTCGTGTTTGTAGGCATACCGCGAAGTTGCATTCAACTGCATCGCGCAAGTTTCGATACATCGTATGCATATAGGCAAAATGAACATCGTAGCAACCGGGTTTAACGACGATTTTCCAGTGCTCTCGTGCAGGCTCAACGTTTTTTTCATGCTTCTGAGATAATCGTTGGAAAAATATATACATATCTATATCCACCGATCTTTCGTAACACCGTAAAAATTAACGGCAGTTCCAGAGCCAATTTAACGTGTAAAGCAATATATAATACGTACAGGGCTATTGTTTCGAAAACAATCCTAAACGGAGTTTGTCGAGACTCAAATATAAGTTATGGAGCCAAGCTAAGAGATCAAAGGCAAAAAAAATGGCGGTTGCAAGAATTAATCATTTAGAAGAATAAAAATATTAGGTTTATCTCTTTTACAGAAAAAAACATGGAAATAATGTTTATTTATCGGTTGATAGTATAAAATAAATAGTTTTTATTGAATCCGCAATTATAATTGACTCTAATATGGCGGCCAATGCTCTCATCAGTAAGCTTGCTTGTCAACTTGACAGGGAGAGACATTAGTGAACGTTTACCAAGCATTAAAGTCACCAGAGGCTCCAGGAGTGCGTTAGCCACGCGTTGAAGTCTTTTCGACGTGGTTGGCGCCCTCAAAGCGTTCGTCATCCCGTTCACCAAGTGAAATGTGCCCTTGGCAATCGACACGTGTGTAATTGAGTCGCACGAGTATCCAGCCTCGTATAAATTAAATCAGCATCGTGTGATTTCACTCGTTCCCTGATACGCTCTCAACTTAAGCGATAATCAAACTCAATATATATGTTTATATAAATATATATCGATAGGTATATATATGTATATGTCTAATGCGAATGAAATTGCCTCGTAAATGGCACAGGAGAGCAGTAAATTACCCCGTGTGCGGTGTCGGTAATGCTCGTTATCGAATTGTGTACATCGACGTTTTAACGACCCCGATATCTCACGAGCTCTAAACACGATTATTCTTCTGATAAATAATTATTATATCATACGAGAAACATAATTTTCTGAGCAAAAATTATAAGAAAAAAAAAGTTATAATTGCATATTGTTTTTTATGGCGTGTTAAAAAAATCAAATAATAATAAATGATGTAGCAATGTTAAAATATTGAGTCAAGAGTTCAAAAGATCGATGTAATATAAATGGATAAAATAAACAATATGCAAATAACTGTTGATGACATGAAAAAAAAAAAAAAAAAAGAAAATTCAACAAATCGTTCTTAATTATTGTATTATTTATATTTACAATAGTTCATCATTCAAATCATGCCCATCCCTGATGCGATTCGAAACGCGACAGCAAACGCTGCACCGAAAAAATATAAATTCACTCTTCTAGGCGCGTTTCTCTCGTCGCGGTTGAGGAGAAGACGCGCGTAGGTTGAGCTTGGCATTCACATGACATCAACACATGCACAACTTGATGGCTACATGAATACACGAGAAATCTTTTGCTGTTTATTATTTATTTTTATATTATAAAACTTATGAATCTCTGCAGCTTTTACATTGAAACTTTTGCTACTGGCGAAACAAAATAGAATAGTATAACACTGGAGACACAGAATGTACGTATATATATATACCTATGACATATAAATATATATTTCCGTTTACTACGCAGTACAATTTAGCTTCAGGCCGATATAAGGAAAAGTGCTCATGCGAGCAGATCTTGTTAAACTGTTTGCAAGCATCAGGCTGATGACTTCGCATAATCATTCTGCATGAACAATTTTCATATAAATATTCAACGAAATTCATCAAAAAACGTTATTTAGATCTGAAAATTTATAAAGCGTTCATTGTCTCCATATTTTTATTCATGACAAACAATTAAAAAGAATTATTAAACATCAAAATCAAAATCGAATGCTAACGAGTCATTCGGTCATTAGCAAAGTTGAGCAACTTTGGGTAAGATCAATACTCGGTTGGGTGACCATTGAGTCACTGTATCTAGCAGGTTTTTAATTTTATGGAAAGAATCTCATATACCAACCTCCACATGGCGAGATCGATTAGAAAAAAAAACTCATTTTTTATTAAATCTCATAAATTGTCAAAATTTACGATTGTCAAAAAATTGACAACTGTTTGAAATTTTTCAATTTAGGTTGCAATTATACTCGAAGAATGTAAATAAATAAATAAATATTACAATCTTTAGGTATACGATGAAAATCTTGTGGTTTTTCACACACTGGGTCAGTAATGGCAACGCGAAAGGATACTCGTTACGTTGTACGTATACCAACAGTAGATACAACTTTTCGTATTTAGCCACTGAATAACACTGAACTGGTTGAATATATATCTATATATTGGCAGTAATGACAGTTGGTCTGGTTCGTCGGTGTTCGACAGAAACTGATGTTGTGGAGTCTTATAGCGAAAGCACTCACATCCAACATATATATATAAATGGATAATGTTATATATAGTTTTTTATATGCACACACCTCGGGTGTAGAAGTTAAGAACCGCAAAATTTCTCTCAATTCACGTGGCTTCGATACAAATTTGCCCTCCGGTTCTACAAGCCACAAATGAACAACAAAACTTGATGTGCAATCGAGGCTCAGAGCGCGGCTCTTTTCGATCTCAAGAATCCAGTGTTTATATATTCTGAGCCAATCTATAGAGTTCGATGGGCTTATGAAATAAGAATGATCTTTAATCGAAACTCTCGTCACAATGTCGGCGGTCTTCAAACAAATTTCTTGTTGAATTTTTCGAGTCTATTATTAAATCGTTTGCGAAGACTAATGAGAAGTTTATTTGGTAATTTATTGCGCCATTTGCAAGTTTATTTGTTCAATCGAGTTTAAAATTATTGAAATTTATTCTAAAATATCCTTCGAAAACGCAACATTATATTTCAATGAAATTCTTTTAAGGTCTTGACCCCCAGTCTAGAATTCGTTGCATTTAGAGCATAACAATTTAATGTCACCATTAGGCATTTCGTGACTCTCTCGTTGACACTATCAAAAGAGTTCGTCGAACCGAACGTGAAGCTGCAGTATACTATAGTCCCCCGAGCTCAGAGCCAAAGCTCTTGGAGCAACAAGCGGCGATCTCGATTCTTACTTGCGCAACAGTTCGTGAAACGCTCTCGCACTCGCAACTCTATGCTCTCTGGCAACGCTTGGAAGAATCTTGCGCGAGAAATCACCTCTTTTCTACGAGAGTAACGTCTTCGTATCTTTTTTCAGCAGAGAAGAATGAAAAATTGTATGTACGTTAAAAAAAAATAAAAATAAAAATAAAAAAGGAAATTTGTGTGAAAATTCCTGTAGCAATTTTTATCATTTTTTATTTTTTCACTTATATTTTGGAAATATTAAGAAGTTTTGCTTTAGTCCGAAGGGAAACGTGTCTCTTATGTTTTGAATATAAAAAAATAAAAATAAATAACGTGCACCAAATAAATTTTTTTGTGCATCGAAACAGGTGCAGTAGAAACAGACGTTTTGCAACAGACCAGTTTCAATGATATTCATCATGATGTTGAATAAATAAATAAATAATTTGAAATAGCTCAGTTTTTCAGCAATAAAAAAACTCTAGCTATATGTAAATTTTCGTTTTATTATAACATATCGAAAATCGTCAAGTTCTATAAACTCGTGGCTGACTGACAGCTGACTTCAAATATATATCTATTATGGAATCCTGTTCAGCAATGATGAAATCCAAGTTCGCGTCGAGTACATCATTGCTTTAACGTACATTGAATTCTTGTGGTAGACAAGCAGCAGAAAACACATATTCAGTGATGCTTATGAGGGTATAGACATGGAAAATCGGTGTTTTAGTGACTTTGTTGCATTCCACAAGCGTCCTAGATTTTTTTTCAACACTACAATAGTCTTTTGAGGTTTTAAATTCTCTCCTTAGGTGATTTGCTACTGTGAGTAACGTAAAATGGTCTTTCAGATATTAAATAGCTTCGAAATTGTTTTTCCAATTGCAAAATTCTCTATAAGCCAACTCCACGTAATCCAGTGTTTTAACTTTTATGTTCTAGTGTTTGGAACAATTATAGCCCCAATGTGAGAATATTTAACGTTTAAAAATACTGACTGAGTATCGAATATCATATTTTATACGAAAATATCTATAAATACAGCCCTTTGGACACATAAATTTTGAAGAAAATGATAATTTATTTATAATAATGATTTATAAACGTTATTTTTACATGATGAAATTCTCTGGAGCAGTGAAATTTCATTAGTAACGCCATCACGATAAGATTAATTACTACATTATTAATTATTATATTCTTACAATAATCTGTGTGAAATCTGACACACATACTGATGTACTGCAATAATTCGTGTGTGGCGGGTCGCGGAGAGAGACCATGATTATCATAATTCTCGCGGTCACGTTTATTTAAACTTCCGGTTGTTATTTGGAACGTTTGTTTTACGCATATACATATACATTGTAGTTTCGTGTATATCGTATGTAAATACACGTATTGTAAGACTATTTTTTACCTCCTTACATGTAGCATCATTTTTTTTCACACGAATTTACCAGCTTTGCATTGAATATTTTCACAGAATGACAAACACCTTCAAAATCTACGTTTTCAAATTTTCTTCCTCGACTTTATTCGAGATTTCAATAAAACTTTCATGTACGAACGAAAATAATCACAGTGGAATTTCCATTATAAGCACCGACTCGATGAAACTGGAGTGCAGTGCAAATTCCGTCGAGTCTAAAAAGACCTGAAAAAATTCCAACCTCGCATACAGCAGTTTTCATTTCTCGCCTTTTTTTTTAACTCCGTCTAAAAAAAACGTTTGTTTCTTGAAAAGAAAATCACAAAAAAATACATTGTTTCAATAGTCATTTTGAAAAATTCAATTCTCTGAACTTTCGGAGACGATTTTTCCATATTTTCTTATCTCCTGAGAAAGACCTGACTTAGTTCGAGTCTTTAAAAATGTCTATCACCGGAATGAAGTTCCATCATTCGCTGTTCACAAGCAGAAGGTCGTAGTCCACATTTTTTCGAACGTTGTATCACACGTTTTCGAGCCCATTTGCTTTTAAAGATTGAAAAAAAAAATATACAAAACAAAACAAACTATATCTTCTTCGTTGTTGTTTCTCGCAAGAACTCAACGGAGAGAGAAAGACGAGTATAAAATGGCAGGAAGTCGGTCGGTGTGCCGCGCTCCATACCGCGGCCAAAACAAAGGAAACTACCAAACTACCAAAGAACAAAGATAAGAATCGTCTTCTATCCTCGATTTCTGCCGGCACACAGCGTGGGACCGCAACATTATAACCGAACATTGAGTATGTATAACCAAAGAACTAAAATACAATATAACCAAAGAGATTTATCCATATATAACGCGTTTATATATAACCACAAAAGTGATCCTAGTGATCTCGACAAGCGCGTCATGCTCGAAGTCCTCTGACTCTTTTTTTCTCTTGGCCAGGTCATAAATATCCATTTACGATGATCGATCGATCGATTAGAAATTCGTAGAGCTTAAGCCACGATTAAGCCAACTTTCTACCTCATTGAAAGACGAAAAAACAAAATCAATTTTCATATATTGTCACCAGTCAAGGTTGTAAAATGATTTGTTTTACGAAAGAAAACGTTCGAGTAACAAAGTAACTCGCTATATACTCCATTTTTTTTTTTTTTTTTTTTTTTTCATTGAAATTAAAATGGCTTTCGAAAATGGTTATTTAATTATGGTTTTAAAAACATTATCACAAATTACAGGCCTTATTTAACGTTTCGAAAGGTTGTTAGGATTTTGGGTCGAAGACCACGCGATATTTAACCAAAAAAAAATATATATATATGTCCATATTTATACCTCCATATTTAATCGCGTGCTAAAGTCCATCGAATTTCTAATATAATAATCCGTCTCGCACAAACATATATACAATACAGGTATATTAAATTTATGAATATATTATGTAGACTCGATGCTATGGAGACTTTGGTATGATCCTCCGAGAAAACCGAAGTCAGTGACCGTAACAAAGTTGGCCGATAAAGTGCGCGTTGCGTAACGCACTTCTGTGCAAGCCAGTTTCGATTATATATCACACTGGTTCTCGTTTTATTCTATACTTGTAAATAAATATATATATATATATATTCCTGTATGAGCACAAATATATATATATTTCTAATAATACGATATTCACCAAGTTCCAAACTCGTGTGAGTCCTTAAATTTATTTATATCAAAACATCTTTACAATTACCTACTAAAAAAACTCATTTTAAATAATCATCAAAAACGTTATTCTAGTTCTTTTAAAAAACTCTACAAAAAAAAATAAATAATACTTTTTAAGGGACTCCAACCAAGCTGGACGTTTGTTGATGGATTAGTTTTCTTTGTATTTATTATCAGACAGGTCCATCCTCTTGCACACACGCTGCACCTACTCGGATTAGTGTCTAATATTTCTCCGTGATCTCTCGGAAGGCTGTACAGAGCAAAACCTCGGTTTGTCTATGAAAGACTCGAGCTATGGAGCAAGACAGGTTCTTTCCTCGGGCCTGGATCTCTCCAGCGACCGATCTACACTCTACACACTATAATAGACACACGTATATATTATATATGCGCTATAAAGTACTCGTACCAATATATAGTCTATATCTATGTTGCACCAGTGTAGATAGATACTCTGACATTTGCTAGGTTGATAGCCAGAGTGGTTCACCTATAGTTGGTTAAGAGAAGAATATTATATAGAAAGATAAACGTATATATATGTATATATATGTATATATGTCTTTGTTAATACATAAAAAAAATCATATATATGCAAAATATTCATGTACATGGGAGGTATATAATATTTACCATGCAATCTACCCTCCACCTCGACCAGAAACAGAGTACTTAAGTGTTTATACCGAACCGCAGGCAAGTCAGACTCCCAACAACCCAAATTACTCGCATATATATGTACCTTACGTAGGAATGAAGTTTCTAGGACACCAGAATGAATTATTACTTCAAAACTACAGTATTATGCTTCAAAAATGAGTGGCTGCTAGTTTTTCAAACTTCTACAACATTCCTCGTGAATTATTATTTTCAAGAATATCATAACTGGCTCAAAAATATTTGTTCTTTACAAATGTCGATTTTCTATTTTTTTTCTATTTTTTTTTGGTATTTTATTTGAGGCATTATTGTATTTTATTTTTATTTTTATTATTTACTGAATTTTACTATTGAATGAAATAAAAGTTTTTTGTTTATCGTTGAATTTTTGTCGAATGGATTAGTGTTTTATTAAATTTTGTGGAAAAATAAAATTTTAATATGAATTTAGAAAATTGTTTCCAAGATCGTTGATAGGTTTGAATTGTTGATGGTGCGAGATCGCCAACAAGATGATTTTTGACAATAACAGTAATTTATACAACATGATTAAAATATTCGTGCAGTGATTTTAAATGTTTTCGAAAAACCGTTGTGTAGACGTATAGGCAACTAATCAATGTTGGCTGATGTGTTATATGGCGTGGGTGTTGATTCGGCTACTTTCTTGGGTTTCGTTTAATACCAAAAATAATGTGTATTATAAATCCTGAGAAGACTTTCAGTTATATGCGACGATGCTTGGTCGTAACGGCCTTGCGAGACATCCTTTGATAGGAAGATGGTGGCCTCACCTCCTGTGGAGGCCACGGCCCCCAGGACATTCGTTCAAGCAGGTTTTTTCATTCTGTTTTTTTTTCTTTCGATTTTCACTTGATTTTTTGATTTTTTTTTTTTCACATTGCCATTTCAAAAGCATGACATGCCGAGCTTAGTCAAAATAGTCAAAAATGAAATCGTTGACCTATTGAACTGACGATTTATTGATTCTCTTTTTCAATTTGTTTGCATTTATTAAATAAATAAAAAGTGAAAATACATTATATATAAATATGTAATATCGTAGAGTCAATTAATTGACAAGAGATAAATAATTATTTTCACATTCGTAGCTAATTTAGTGAAGTAATTAATTGATCGAAGATAATGCTAATTGTCCAATGGACCACTTGGAGTCTTTAGAGCAATAACAATTAAGCAAGATGTCCATCAATTCGAATTTCAACTTGCGTAATTAAAAAATCACTATTTAGGGTTTTTAATGTTGTGAAATAAATATGTACACATCTTATGATAAATAAAATGTTTATTTCTTTGAAAAACGTCCGGTCGATTCTTCTCGTCAATACAAGACTCGAGAGTCTACAGGTTCAAGATTTCTTCTTCTTTTTTTTCGTTCTCGGTGTTCAGAAACTCTGTGATAACAAGTTTTCACGTATGCGAGAGACCTTCGCGTGAGGAATTCGCGAAACATCGAAATTCTTTCGATCCTTTTTGTTTTCTTTATTTATTTTAATTTTTCTTTTTTTTTTTCTTTTAATGTTGAGGGGGAAAAAGAACGAGCTTGGTTCTGTTGTATGGTGAGAGAAATCGTTTTGCTGAGACGACTAATCCTTATCACGGTTTCACTGCGAAAGTCGAGAATCCACGAAGACCGATATTTTTAAATGCAATATATCCGGTTTGCGCATCTCACATTTGTTTATATTTATTACTCTTCTCTTAAAAGTTTCGGATTCAACTTCGATGATATCGATCCCAAGAATGATAAGGACCATGAGTTTCACAGGTGTACATTTATTACATTCATTGCTATATATTTATTTATTTATTTGGGTGTGTGTGTGTGTGTGTGTGCTAAAGGTAATGTTGAATTCCGAAGCAACATATTTCGATCGCATGCCTGGATACCTATGCAAATTGCTCAGCAAATTTTTTTTCCATGACTCCCATCCTATTCAATATATATAAGTATATAATAATTGAAGCGAGACCACCTACTTCTCTTATCGTAAAATCCGCAATAACCGCCTGATCGAGCCCAAAGATAACGGAAGCTCAAGTGGAAATTTCGTGAAACTCGTATCAATGTAATTCAATTGGAATTTCTCCATAAGGATGTAACTATTAGATTTTCTAAAAGGACTTTATTTTCCACATGATAATTCTCTTAATTACTACAAGAATTTACATTTACATAATTTTCTATTTTTTCGCTTTTTTTTTAACTTCTCATTCAAATCTATTTGCTTGTTGCAATTTCATTTATTTTTACTATCAATTGACAGCATTGCATCTCGATTGAACGAAAGATTCACAGTTATTTTAAAGACTGATCATAATCCAGATCGTCGAATAACTATTTTTTTTTTTACTTAATTTCTTGCTAATTAAATCCTATTGCCAATTAACGATTTTGTCTCAATGTCGTTAACTTTTATGCGGATATTGGAACATGATTTTTTTTAAAAGCAATATATTCCCAGCTTGAAAATCTTGTCGATCTTGTAAAATGGTCTACTTGAACTGATTATGATTTCGTTGAACGATAAGTCACGTCTTTATCACTTGCACAGGTTAATTTTAACATACAATGGAAAAATTAGAATCCTTCGGGGTTTTTTTTCTTTTTTTATCAGTACGTCGCTGGAGACGACACGCATAGTTTTGGTTTGACCTCGATACGGATGCAGAGTCACAGAAAATTGCGTAGTTATATGTATATCTCTGTACACACATGGTATGAAGGTTGGAACAAAAAAAAACTGTACACAGAACGATAACAACTGCATGTACATCCTCGTGCTCCTCTATCGACTATATTTGCCCATACCACTATGATTTTCGATGTTAATTAATACGACACATGATGGTCTCGGACTTCTGGGCATCAGGTATTTCGTAGCCAATTAGAATATTTCTACCGTCGTTCCAAAGCGCGAGAAAAATTCACAAACACACGCGATATTTACCATAGAACATTTCATTTGTTTATACTATTTTTATCAGACCTCTTTTTTTTTACTTAGGAATTATCAAATGTGAAGAAAACATTGAATCGCGACTACAGAGTCCGAAAAAAATTCCATGCTGAACTGGTACGAACGGTGTGAATCGAATTTAATAATCGCACAACGTCCAAGTGGAATTTGAAATTCAATGAGAAGTGAATGAAAAAAATACTCGATCATTTTCTAATTAATTTTTTTTTCATAGATAAAAACTTGCTTTCAAATAGCACCAGATTCTTGACGTGGAAATATGATTTCTAAGTGGGAGAAATTGTGAAATATTTGTTTGAATTAAATCTTGTTTTTTTTTTTTTTTTTTTTTTTATTATCACTGAATTTTTTATTTTAATACAGCTTTCGAATAAGAAGGTAATTCATGGACGAAAATGTTGAAGACTGATTTACACCTGTCCGGAGGATAGAATCGTTGATTGGTAAATTTAATAGTACGTCGATTTTAATGTACGGTTAGTATTGAAAGACTTCACTATAGAGGTTGACTGAAATTTCAAAGTTCGGAGATTTAGACGTGATTTGAGGGTTATCGATGAAGCAATCGAGAGGTGGATAAGTCGATATATCATTGATGTGTTATCCAAGTGACTTGGCAGTAATAGATTTTGAACGAAAATCAATCGGTCTCTCATCGTGCAATGGTCGATGGCTTCCAACGTACGTGTATCTAGTCGATCAAACCGATCAAAAAAAAAAAAAAGTACGGTTAACTGTCATAAAAATTCGAACTTCGACCGGAATACGAGTAACTTTTTAATTTTCTAAAAGAATAATAAATAAAAAAAAAGAGATAAATCTCTGGGTCAAAACGTCGATCAATCTTAAGATCGAATTGATCGAACAGAGGACACGACACGATGATGAAATCTGTTGATTCAACGTTTTCAATGATTTCTAGTTTCTCATAGACATTTAATCGCAAATTAATAATACTTTTATCATCATTATTTCTAGAGTCAAAAGTTCTACAAATGAATGAGTAATATGTTTGAAAAACCGTTATAATCTCACGATACTCAATTTACAATTAACATAAGTACTATTTGAAAGCGACGTTTTGGAAGAATGGATAAAAAGGAAGATCGGAGGAATGAGTTGGTCGGATGCGGTTGCCCTTTGGTAATCAATCTTTAGCCCAGAATATTCCATAACCCTAAATCCCCGTTGGGTTTTGAAATTGTAACACGTCATGATGAGGACTAACTGAGGTGTGAGCGAGTTGGGAGAAAAATACCGAAAGAGAAGATGTGGAACACGTCGGCGTTCCAACACCGAGACCCTGATGTATTATTTTCCACTTTCACGGAGGCCATCGTTGCAATTACCGATCTCGTCGGTAACAAACGAGACCCCGGTATCGTGTTAATACATACAAAGGCATGCAACGTAAATGAAGATGAAAATAAATATATATGCGAGAATATAGACACATCAGTGACCAATGTTCTGTGTTCCCCATTTCGCATAAACTCTGGTCCGCATTGACTGGGGTTCAACAGTTGGAATTATGCAATTCTTTGTTCAGTATATTTCCTTGAGTGTATACAATCGGCGATAGAAGTTTAAGACAAGGATTGTCTTTGTTCTCGATCGCCCATGACTGCTCCTCTCGGAGGCCCAAAGTATTTAGACACTCTTCGTTGTCCTGTCTTTTTTTTTGACACATGATCTCCATTTTTAGCATTTTAAATAGCCCAAAGAGCAAAAGCCAATTTATTTAGTGTGGCAACCACAAGATGAGCGTGTTCACCTTCCATTGTGGTCAAGGCCCCGAATACGAATCCATTTGAGACTCAACATAGTTTCAACCGTTTTTTTATGTTTTTGTTCATGTTCGTGTATGTGTGGGAGGAGGGAGAACTGGAAGGAGAGAACGGTTCCGGTTCCTGGCGAGCCATCATCATCACGATGCTATGCTCACTCAAGATGGACCCCGACTGAGAGCCCCTTTCGATACGGACCCCCTGACTAAATTGAAGTGGGTACCTTTTGTATCCATCAAGCCTTCGGGGTCGATGACTGGTCCAGTTTTCTAACCTACACGCACACGCACACATCCACACACGCTAGAAAATCGTCCTGCTACATAATCGACGATTAGTTGACTTTTTGACCCTTCAAAGGTCACTTTTTAAAATAACTGTGTACTCTAAATCCGAGTTGAAAAGTTAGACTCAAGAAAATGTCATTGTTGAGATAATTTATTCCGGTACCTACTTTTGAGCCTTTTAATCATTGCTCTCTTTTCATACTCGCTTTCTTAATGGAGATTAATATGTTTATTTTCATCTCTTTCATTTTCTCAATTTGGTACACCGATTTCTAGAAGTGGCATAGTTCGAGTTTCTTCATTAACTTTTAAGGTCGAGCAATAAAAAAATAAATATTAATAATAACAATAAAAAGTCTAAAAGACACCGCGTAATTAACGCGTCTATATATACAAGTTCAGTTTCAAAAGTAATGCTTCGAAATATTGCTCGACGTGCTCACCGCTCAATAAGCAAAAATAATCGTGAGAAAAAAAACATACACGCGCGAAGCGCATAATATAAAAATTTATAATACTACAAAAAATCAAATTCTTCCATGTTGTAAAAAAATCTTTACGAAAAAAAAGAAGCCTCGCAGCTATAAAAATCAGGAAATTCATGGAATTAAATAAAACAACTTTGAACTAAAAGTTGAACAATTAAAGTTTCAGGGCCATTGAGCGTCTGAAAAATTATATATTGTCGATAATGTAAGAGGGTCAAAAACGTCATACAAAACTCAGATTTACTAAATCGAATGGCTCTAAATTGCTCCGAGTAAATTGCACATGAAGAATATGTATTGCTCTGCAGTAATGATTCATTGAAGAGCTGCATCATCATAAGCGTAAAGCTTCCTCGTTGGGCACGTGTAAACGAAGTTCCGGTATCTCATGAGGCTACGATGATTTCTTTTGTGTCGATAACTATTGTTTTCTTTTTTTTTTCTTTTTTATGTCTTCTCTCTCTCTCTCTCTCTCTTATTACAGAGGTGCATTATGGTTGCTTCATAGAGTCGGAATGTAAAACGTAGCAAAAGATCGATCATCATACTCGGTGGCCATCTTTTGTTACGATTATAAGCGCGGTTTAAAATGTAGAAAAATTATTGCAGACACGTCGTTTCACTCTACATCTCAACCGACAGATTTTTACAACATAATTGCTGATTGTTTTTGACCCTGACGCGGTAAATCTCGTTTCGTTCGTTTTGTTTTATTTTGATTTTTATTTTATTTTTTTTTTCGAAAAAATTGCCATTATTATCTCCGTTATTGCACATTCAATGAATCATCGGTCTCACTGCTACATGTTAACCAAAGAGATTCACTCAAATTCGAGTAATTAGGGAATGAAAAAAAAAAAAAAAAAAAAAAAGAAAAAAGAAAAAACAGGGGAAAAAATACAATTGCAGAGTAAAGAAACATCGCTGGTGTGTAATCCAGGAATAAAAGCCACGTTATTTTCTGCTGGCAGAGGGCGGGGAGAGGGAGGGAGGCTGGCATTGATTGTGAAAGTGGCACATCGAGTCACGCTAGAGACTCGTGGTGAGGGCTTTCCCTACCCCCGCCTAGAAGAAAAATCAAAACTAGCGATCTGGGATCAACGCACTCTCTCATGTGTACGTGAGTCTTTATCTCTGTACATTTTAGATAAAAACAATTTTATTTTACATCGTTTTCTCCTATTTACGTTCTTTTTTCATTCATTTGACAATCTTTCCATTTACGTCGTACATTTCGTTTAATATCAAACATTAAAGCTCTCAAAATTGGAAATAAAATCAAAGTAAACTCGAAGAACGTCAATGTTCTTCAAGATTTTAGTCATTTTTCTTAATAAAAAGTTCCATTTCTTTTGAACAATAAAATTACTTTTAAAGAATCAATGGAAAATCCTGTATTTTGTGGGATTTTTTTTTTTTTTTTTTTCAATCACTACTTTACATTCGATATCATTACAAATTAACAATATCAAATTCAAAATATATTCTCACATTAAATTGATATATGGTCGATCGTATACGTAACCATAGGCTTATTGCTCGTACTTTTAAAAGTCTGATGCAAAAGACAGTTACTACGAAGTATATACATAGACAGAAATGCGCTTTGAGTCTCGTTATTAGGAATGCCACGTGTGTCACGTTTCTCTAACGGTTCGCGAGAGTCTCATGTTTCTTGAGGTCTACAGCTGTTCAAGAGAGTTCGTTCATTTACTCTGTTTTTTTTCTCTAATTACAAGTGAACTGGTTGATTATTAATGAAACATTGAAAAAATACGATAAAGTCGATTAAATCGAAGGGCGAATGTTCCATAGAAACTGTCCATAAAAAAAAAACCATTATATCAAAAAAATCAATTGATACAGAGTTACAGTGATATCTGTCGACGAAACAATTTAGAATTTGCGAATTATTCTGTAAAAACTTACGAAATAAAAATAAGAATAAATATAAAATACTGATAACAATAACTGTACTGACCTTTGAGAAAAATAACGTCGTTCCAATAGTTCTGAAGATGTTCGCGAAGCGATCGTGAATATGTAACTAAATGAATATCTGTGTATGGATGTGTTTGGTTAAAAAAAACTAGAATCAATCCTGCACTTCGAGTTTCTGAGCTTTTTTCATTGGTCCTTTTACAACACTTGGAAATGCACAGTGAAAAAGAAAATCCTCTTGAATGATGCAGCAGGATATTCGCTAATGATAATTCAATTTCAATGAAACTTGCACGAACACAGTAAGAGAGGAAAACAGTATTAAAAAAAAACGATAGAGACGAGGAGGGCAAAGAGGAAAACGACAAACGCAAGAATATAAATAAAATCACACGAGAGCCACCATAAAATTCATATACATATATATCAAATATGTATATATATATAAATAAATGCGTTTACTGTAGAGTGACTCGGTACGTCTTGCATTTGGATAAATGAGGAAGAGGCTGAGCGTGAGGTACAGTAAACGTCGGCATGGTAATATCACTTGGGTTTCAGTATCCCGTACCCGGTCTTTCGCACACACTCACAAATATGTATAAATATCTATACACTCACGTCAACACATACACAACAATCTCGTATGTTAAAACACACGTGCACACATAAACATACACATATAAATAAATATATATAGATAAATATATATATATATATTTAAATGTATATTATGGAAGAAACTTGGGGTCCACCGTATATCTTCACGTCCACTGCGTGCGTGAGCTCGACCAACCGTTGGACAAAGAGCTTCAAGATGAGCAAGAACGAGAGAGAGAGAGAAGAATCGAAAAAAAAAAAAAATCAGTGAGAAACGAGATTTTCCCTGTGTTCGTGAACGCGGATTTTTTTTTCGTCCGTATATTAAGCTCGTTTCACAGTATCCGTTCGTTTCACGTGCCCGTATTTATCTCAGCACTCTGTTTCATCCATTCAGCGCCCGGTCATCGAGCTCTTCTTTATTTAGCGATCGTATTAATGCACTTTCCAAAATATTTCGCTAACTTCAGCACACGTTTTGTTTATTCTTTACTTCTCTCATCTACGATCAATGATGCAATAAATAAACACATTGATCTTTAGTATCGCCAACATTTTATAACCCCGAATATTTTTATTCTGGGTTTTGTGGCGCCACGTATGTTCGCGCATCCACGCGGCTCCGGACCGCTAACAGATGTTGACACCAGACGCGGCATTCGAGCACGCCACCTCCCCCCCACCCACTACACTTGAAAATCCACACCAAGATAATCCTGTCGGTATCGATCGAATCACTCGCCTCTTTTTTTTTCTTCTCTTATTCCTACGTTTCCTGATCACTACGCTTTTTTATTTAAATATCCTGCGGTCGAACCTGTTTCGATCGTTTCGACGTTCCAGATGGATCGATTTAACAGAAAATTCAATTTACTTTAACAATACACAAGATACCAGCGATCTTTTATTTTTCTAACTCGTTCTATTATTTTTAGTTAACGTTCACTGCCTCTGATGAACCCCTGATCACACGTTTAGGATTTTATGAACCTGCAGTCTAATTTTTCACTTGTCTCATAATTCGATGCACGAATTCTAAATTGAGAACGTTTTTGATATTCAACTTCGAAGATTTCAATGCTTTCCGTTGAATCCAACTTCCACAATACGTTTACTTTCTTGTCCGTATTCCTTGTTTAATATTTTTCGTAGATTAGTGCGTTTTAGGATCACTGGTGTATTTGAAATCTTGGTAGAAACGATTGACACAAGATAAACACTTTAAAATGTGCACGGATTTGTGTGTATGTTTGTTTGTTTTGTTTATAAACTCCGAATGTTGTTCCGTTACACTTAGACAGCCACAAATGGGACTTACGAATGTTTGATTTATTTAGACCGGTGAGTAATAGTTGAAAAAAGATAGGCTTGTTTCAAGAGACATAAACTTTGCGGCAAGGGCTCAGCGATCCGTATCGTCGGCCGGCTTGCGCTCGAGTGTCCGCCCGCAACACTGCCCGTACCGTAAGAAACAAAGTCGAAGTCCTCCACTTTGGTGGGATAACCACGGTGCGGTGAGGTGCTCACTGTCCCGCGAGAGAGTCGGAGTCGCGATGGTAGCGCGGTGCTGCTTGTTGTCCTACCCTGAACGCGGTTGAGAGACTCTCCGGACGCGGTTTCCATTGGTGTCTGTTTATATTCATATGTATAAATGTGTATGTATGTAAGAGAGTTAGTATGTTGAATCCGCTTGGTCTCGGTGTTGGTCTTGTGTATATCTCGTCACTGATCGCACGGTTAGTCGTTTGCCGACTGTTGACTATGCCAGAACTAGGATTTTAACCTGCTCCGTCGTCAGTGATTGAGCAATGATTTTTTATGATCTCATAAAGATATTGATTTAATGATTGGAATTAAGAAATAGTTGAATACACATTGATTCACGCTGAACAGAATTTATCTGTTTAGTTTTTAAATATTAAAATAAAGTCTACATTTGACCTTACCAAAAACAAGAATCTGTGGTGCATCTTTGAGGCATGTATTATCTGACGAATTCGACCCACATACCCGAGGCTATGAAGCTAAGGCCATTCATCCACTTGTTGATGCATAGGGACAGGTAGAAATGATGGATGCATAACTTAGACATATTCTAAAACTCGTTTTCCTAATGATCCTTACTAAAATGAACGTCGACGTAACATAGTTCATCGGTCGTTAACACACCTGCTTTGGAAGCTGAGACCTCAGATCTTGAGAACATTGTAAATGCCGAATATATTGGGGTTTTGTTGCGCTTCAGAAATTAATGCTTAGAAAATCTCCAGAAGTACGGGGATCCGTGACATTCAACAAGATGCAAAAGTAGCTTGATAATAAAAGCAAGCAACTCTTGTGTCTTGTTCAGTAAAGGTATAAGACAGAGAGCATAAAGCCTCTGGTGGATGTAAAATAGGTATATACGTATGTTGAACACAGCATCATGGATATATATTCCAAATATACATAGATATATATACATAAATATAAATGTGTTAGAAATGTGTAGAGGGAAGAGCAAGAGCCGCCAGCAGCAATGGCAAGAAGAGAGCAAGAGCATTACCGGCAGCATAAAGTCAGGATCAGAGCCACAGCAGCACAGGCAAAGGAGTCTCTCGAGTCAAACCACACGCCGTACACACGCCAGGTAGATAGACGTTGTTGGTGTGTTGAGGAGAGGTTGCTGTAGGTAGGTAGGTATGTATTTCGCCTCGGGCTACTCCAGGTATAGCGGTACTTGCGTTCCTCTTACGTCCCGACCCCCTTTCGTAGGTGCGCGCGAGCGCACACGGCTTTTCTTCCACCACCATTGCTCCCATCGTGTAGCTGTGTTGCCGGTTGCCTGCTCAGCTGCCCCCTCCTACATACTCCTTGACTTGTTCTCCACTCCTTCCTCGATTGCTCAGCTTCTCCGTCATTCTCTTGCGAGGTGTCCAATATCCGTCTTCTTTGTGCCCGCGCGTACACTGCTTATAAATATAAATATATATATATATATATATATTGATGTCTGTATATGATACGCAAGACCAGATACAAAACCATACAACGACACATAGACCGCCGCTACACAAGAGTCCATGCACCCACCGCATCCCCAATATCGCCATTTTATCCCTCCTCGCAGCCTCTCCCCGTTCTTTTCCTTTCACGACGCTCCGCTATTCCACCGACGCGCTTACCTCTTCTTCTGCTTTATCTCTTTTCCCCGCCGACTTATAACTATACACGCCACTTCTTCAATCCTCAGGCAAGGGGCGTGATGACGCCGCAACGGATGCGTCGCGATCCTTGTACACAAGCTAAAGTGTATACACGCGTAGCTCTAGCTCCAAGCAAAGCATACACCATAGCAACATCATCGAACTTCTACTCTTTCTTTGTTTCATCTTTTTCTGCTTTCGATGTATATAGATGCGCTCCATTGGTATACCTTTGCTTCTTTCTTCGCGGTCAGGAACCACTTCGACACCGTTTCTTATCCTTTGAAGATCAGGCCCTTGTTCTACCATTCGATGACTTCCTAGCAGGCTACTTCACTGACAACTTCGTTCAGCTTCGATGCTTCCCTCTCACACACACACGCACTCGTCTCTATACACATTATCATCTGACGCACATCCATGTGGTTTTCTTTTTTTTTTTTCCTCGTCGGGTGAACGCTCGGCATTTCGCTCGAATCTTCCCCGCTCTCAATTGGTTATTCAATCTTGGAGTTTAGTAGGTCTATTTTTCTAGGTGTATTGGTGCGTGTCTGCAAGACATGTGGACTCGATTACCAACAGAATTTAAAATACCAGAGTTCGAAGATAGATCAACGGACTCTTTCGGACTTGCTACTTGTTATAAATCAGCCAGAATCGCGGAGACTTCAACGCCTGGCCAAGTGGAACTATGTTCGCTCAGGCACGAAGAGACTTCAATGCCGGAACAAGCGAGACCCGTGTTTTTGCGCTGGGCTAACCCACGCGATTATTTCACTCTCACGTAAGACTTCAGCAGCCGAGTGAGAGACGTGCGTAAAGCATGAGTCGTCGATGACGTCATTTGCGCGGGAGATTTTAATGATCGGACAGAAGAGTTTTGACACTCACCACGGGACATCTACGACATTCGACATTTTTTCATCCTTAATCGACACACGGTTTTTCTCTTATGAATACTTACAAACGAGCTGTATAATTATAATGATAACACGTACTTTAAGGCTGTCCCGAACGGATCGAATACACCTGCGGTTTTCGGAGACCCGCGGCCCCGGTTAAATCCGTCTCTCGTCTCCGTCTCACCCTTCCCCAATCTACACTCGAGAGTATCGAATCCCCGGGTACCAACGTCTTCTACCTGGAACGATATTATCGTATATCCTCACGAAGCCTCGCATCCCTAGCCAGAACAACAAAAAATGGGGTCACCGCCCGATCCCTTCTCAACTAAAATCCTCTTCGCGTGTGCGTCTTATAGACGGCCGTCCTTTTTTTTACATTTATTTTTCATACCAGACGATCCTTTACTGTAATGAGACTCAAACCAGGTTAACCCTTAACTTTTTTCATTCTTTTATTCCACAAAGACATAACAAAGTACGTCTGTGTCAGACGGCATGTCCTCATTTTTGCACATTTTCATACCAAGTTCTTCGAAAAATCTTGCACCTTTCATCTACGAAACGGATTTTAACAATTTATGCCATTTATGAGCTCGAAAAAATGTTGAATCTCTGCTTTCGCTGTTTTTTTTGCAACACAATATGACGTTCCATGTTCGAGAATAGCAATTTTATATTACACACTGGTATCACAAGTTTTTCAATCGGAAAAATTGTCGGGTCACCGTGTCTCTGGGTCTCTCTTCCTATTTCTCTTTCAATCCCGTTCTTTCGCGCTTCCGTGCACGTAATTCCGAAGACTTCGCTTTCTTTCGCTTGATGCTCGTGCACGAGAGTTGCTCCTCACAGTAAGATCGCAAACGAGAAGGGGCTGACATGAGCACACTTACACGTGGTAGGGTATGAGAGCTCCGCAAGTTTTTCCACAGTTGTCCTGCGTGCTTGAGCGACGAGACGAAGAGTGTTTACCAACGAGCGAGAGTCACGATGTGATGATCGAGGATACTTGATCCTCGTCCACTAACCCCGGTATATATTCTCGGGTTTACATGTTTTGCTGTGTTTTTTTTTTCAACTTGCATGTCATCTCTTGAAAATCATTTTTCTTAAGATGGTAAATAATTACAAATAAAAAGCAACTAAATTAAGTTTACCGTATATGAATATTTTAATCATAGTGTCATTCACATTTCACGTGTATCACAGTTGACAGAATTTGTGAATATGTTGAATAATGGATGATCATAATGAATTACTTTGACAAACATTAGTTTACGTTTTCCATAAAACCTGCCACTATTTTTCGTAACCTTTTTCAAATATACGTGTACACTAATGATAGTTTACTAGGAATTGAGGATCACGGCAATGGGTTAACTTTTTCCTGCTAACCGTTGATCAACTAATTGCACTTTTACCATGGCTTACCTGTCCTGGCGCATTAACATCTTGGCCTATCGGTTCTTCTTAGCGTTCACGACGTATTTATGTTCTTCTTATTCAACGAGACGTTCGTCGATTAAGTCGCAAGTATATTCACATATTAATACACATATGCATGTACATACTTATTATACATACATGTATATAAACATATATCTCGAAAGGTGCGTTGAGAGCTTTTCTCTCTCGCGTGTTCGCATCGAGGTCTTCCTCGAGTCAACGTCAACGTCACTGGATGCTCGTGTGACGCGTGACATGGGCGCCCGAGTGCAAAGAAACTCGCCCGCCAATCACCCAAGATTATTGCCCAGAATATGCATTTCTAGAGACGTATATAGCACACGCACACAGATCTTGTATAACTTTATTAAATTTGTGTGTCTTTTTTTTCCAACTTTATAACCCGAGGTTGTCGAGTGTCTGTTTCGATATGCCCAAAATTGCAATTCCGAATCTAACCGGTTTGCGGCAATTCAATGAAACATATCGATAACGAGCTCCAATTAAATGTAAAAATGAATTTCGGTCCATCTTGATGGCATCAATTTTACAAAATTAACACCATATATGGATTAATAGAAAATGGCGTTGACATTCAAATGTGATTGGGGTCTTGAAGGCATCATTGTCCAACCGTTTGTACATGTTGGTCTCGACCATAAATATGATCGATCGTTTAACGGTGTTGATGCTATTTTAGTACATTACGACGATCATCAATGACACAGTCGTAAGTAATATACAGTGACGTGGAACACTAGTTCGATTTAAACTCAAAGACACACTCTCGCAGGGGAAATCCTCGAGGTGAATTCTCGATGAGACGATACGAAGTCGGTACAGCAACGATATGAAATGGAGCCTGAGGCCACAGACGTTCATAGATACATATCGATGTGCATATAGACATATATTTTATGTTTGCGTGGTCTCTCACCTGAAACTATTTCATGTTTTTTTTTTCCTCTTTTTTTTGCCAGGTGCAAATTATCTTTATCGCACTTAGCCTGTAGCAACTTTAAAGTGTTGCATATCGAAAATAAAAAAAAAATTACAAAAAACGTGTTGCATATCGTCGACGCTATTTTCCAATGGTCAGCAATCGCGATACTCATCATCAACTTGCAATCGGAGTAATTGCCGTTCGAGACAGCGTATGTGTACATCTCGCAAGGCGTTCAATCCGATCAGACGTCTTCGAAACTCGTGAATGTCATCATAAATCAAGACGCAAAGCTTGTCCATAGCATTCTCTCTCTTTTTTTCTATGTTAGTCTCCTATTTTAGCACACGTATTAACAAATAGATATGAGTAAAGCTGTTATGTGCGTTCCAGGAAGAAGATACTTCGTGATAGGCCTGAACACTTTTCTCTTCATCCATCAATAAAAAAAATTAAAAAACATGAAAAAAGTCATCAATATTTAATTAAACACTCATGTAATAATCGTGTACGAATGCTACATGCCGCGTATCATCCGAGTGGGTTATACATAACATAATATAATAATCAATCATCCCCTGCTCGATGCTAGTTTTTAGCAATCTCCATATTTCCCTATTTATAAATTAACGATGTTTCTATGAAGGAATAAAAAAAAATTCGTTCACTTACTCGATAAACTACGGCGTAAAATAGTAAGTATCTATGAAATCACGTAGATATACGAAGTATAAATTCCAACATGGAAGATTTAAAAAGAGTAAAATAAAGAACGATATATGCGTGATCTCGTTTCGTAATTATTTCGAAATCCACGAGTTAAGCCTGACTAAAATCTTCTCGTGTTTCGAAGTTGCCGGCTTCGTGAGTGTATATCGAGAGGAAAAAAAGAGAATCGTGAAGAGTGAGAGAGAGAGGAAAGAGGGAGGGGAAGGGGTACAAAGAATCAGTTGGTGTTGGTGAGCCGTGGCAATTCATTTCGTTAAGATTTGCACTACATCGTACTAGTACAATAAATCTCCATGTAGCGTCCATGTACAGTTTATAACGCACACGGGGGATGACTACACAGTGACCGAAGTATAGTTACATGTGGAGCATGCGCATGTGACCTAAAGTGAAAAAGTTTTGGTCGTGGTGGTCGTAGTGGGTGCAGCGGAGCGAGAAATTCCGTCCTGGGGCCGACTGAAGCGGCGGAGGGTTCCGGTGCTCTGGTAAGTCAAGACATACAGTAATACTTACGATTAAGTATATGAAAACATTTATATGTATATGTATATCCATGTATCCGATCAGGTAAGAACAGGTGAGTCCAAAGTCGTCAACGTGTAGTTGTAGATAGGAACGTTGGTCTCACTGATTCCATATACATATATTTATATATCCAACATCCATGTGCAAGAGATATTGCTTAGATCACGGAGATTCGTCCACTATCACTACCACCACCGAAGCACTCGCCGCTGGTACTGGTAAGTCTGGTTTTACCCGCACTAAACAACCAATAGAATAGCAAGACCTACATTGCGCCCTTCTTCTTACCGCGGAGCAGCTAGAGAAAGAGCGAAAGAGATTTAAACAAGCAGCCAGCGCACTCCAAACGGCCATGCGATGAACATCCGCCACTTCTACTACGTTCGTACGAGTTCCGGTACCGTTACGCCGCCATTAATTCACCCGGGAGATGGAACTCTCGTTGAACTCGATATATATGCAAGTGTTGCAACCATTCGAGCTAAAGAACTTTTCCGTACATACGAAACACGTAGACGCATACGACGGCCTGCTCTATATATTTGCACTTTGATGTAGGTGTATTGTCGTCTATTCGCCAATATACAGACATTTGTTCGTGTCAACTGCCAGTATAAACGGAATTACGACGCAAAAGGTGGGTCTGTAGGTATCCGACATCAAATCCCAATGGGCAACGTTTCAAACGCTTACATCAACGAACCCCGCATCATTGTAACATTCATTATACCGTCTTGACATCACTTTTGTTTTTTTTTTTTTTTTTTTGTTAATCTGTCGTTTCGAAATAATCGTCGACTTGTTTTTCTTTCAATCTGTCAGTAAGCAGCTTCAACTTGTTTCAGAAAACTTCATTTAAGTGCTTCAATTTACCGAGGCTGCTTTTTCTTTCGACTTCACAATCGTTCCCCAAGTTTCTATTCCGCTTCGGTGCCATAGAAACTCTTCACCGAACTGCATTCCCTGACGAACATTTCCCGAGCAACTTCTTTGCCGCGTTCCCCACGACTGGTAACGTTCTTTTTCTCTATGCAACCAACAATCTTTCTCCTGGACGTTCCATTTTTATTTTTCATTGGACCCTGGTTTCTGTGATCTTCTGGATGACGTCGTTGAACATGTTTAATTGAAGAGGATCATTTGTTTTCGATCCTGAAGCGATGTAACGTCTTATGGCATGAAATGCTACTGATTTCCATTACATTTAGATGTATTTAGAAGCCGGAAGTTCCATCTGTAGCTCTTTGAAGAGAAACCAAAATGGCAGATCGAAAATATTAAAACGAAAGTATGTACAATGCGTCATTCAGCATCCAAATAACCAAACTTTCTTCCGCAACGGCTGATCTAATAGTACTTGGAAAAAAAACGAATCATGAAATCTTGGTTGAATTTTCATTCGATCAGATCGTTCGGTAGCGTAACTTCCGTCATAGTCACATCTTCGTTGGCGGTGACTCAATAAGTGTGGCCGTAAAGAGACTGCCTCGTTGACAATTTCCACGCTTTGAAATCGACTCGGCGTTATACGAGAGCGAGAGCGAATCCGTGATTCTTCGAATTACAGTACGGCATATATGTATCTCAATGCAATGAGAAACAACAAAAAACATACGTTCACACATACACGCACACATACCAAATGACGTTTTTACAAGTGTACGTAAATAACCTGCTCAACTTGTGACGCACTTATTTGTATGTGTTTACATTTGTGAGCGTGTGTATGAGTGTGTTTCCTGATGTGAACTGGTTCGAACGCCAGTCGACCAAGTCCGAAGTGGTTTTGAAGTGGTTAGCTCGCAGCGGGCCGTATTCGCCCCGGAGCGACGTGCGTCTCTCTTATATACCTGCTACGATTCGTTTCGCGATGTCTACGAGGAATATGGGTTAAAGCAATTGTAAAAATATCCTTCGGCCAGTTGAGAGGGACAACGAAGCCAAGATTATTCTCTTGCTTACTCCTATCTTTACATATACCGAGAGAACTAGGAATCAAAAGACAAGAAAGAGAGAAAGAAATATGGACTGAGAGCAAGGATACTGTAGAAGAAGAACCTGCTCTGAGCAGGAAGCCGATGTACCAACGAGATGGAGCGTGGACCGCTAAAGCCTCCCCTTTCAATAACAGGTTTCAATCATCCAACACTTTGTTTTCTCCCTGCAGTAATATTAATCGAGTAAACTAACACCTCGATTCTATCGATCGATTAACCGACGACAAAATACCGTATAAAAATATCTTCAAAAACGAATTTTCATTATTGATTTATTGACTCTAATGTCCTAGACAGCAAAAAAGAAAAGGAATTAATCAGATAGAAATCATTAAGACATTAGTATCTTAAAAGATACTAATGTCTTAATGATTTCTATCTGCGTATCAAAATTGAGAGATTTTCAAGAAACTTTGCAAGCAATAAAATATTCCCGAAAAAAATGGTTTCAACATTTAACAACAGTCAGGAGGATGACTTTAAAGTTATTTATTAATCAATCAGCATCGTCTTTTATGGAATCATCTGAAATATCTCGCCATATAAATTTCGTATCGAAGTAACAGAGAGAATCGAATGAAAATTTGAAAATTACTTTATAAAGCAGTGAATAAGATTCTTTCCAAATTTCAAACTTATCAGGATATGGAATGATTAAACAAAAAAAAGTCAACAAAGTATCAAAAATGTTTATTTCGTGGTAAGAAAACAAAACGTTTGGAAAAAGACAACTTTTGGGATCGTAACAACTCATACGATCCTCGGGTATCTAGCTGGCAATAACTTTTGGAAATGTCGATCCTGTCATCAGGACATCTCCCGGATGACTTTTGTCTGCAAGACGTTTTTCACGATTTTTATGACGATTTTTGTCCAATGACAAAAGTCATCAGAGAGATGTTTTAAAAATCTTTTTCTACTGACAAAAAAGACATCTCTGTAATGATTTTTGTCGTCAGACAAACGTGAGGAAAACATGAGGAAAATCCATCGACAGAATTCCTCTTTGTCAAAAAGTAAGGGCGTGAAGTTATCTTGACGCTACTGCGACTCACAGCAGCGTTCTTTGGCTACTACAAAACAAAAAAAATGCAGAAAATAGTAAACAAATGTACTCGTATATATTTATCAGTGCTGCAGGGAGATTGCTCGTATGATAATTTCATCTGCTCTCGTGCGAGGACCTGATCGAGTACGAGTTCTCGGGTGCGCTCGGCAAGGACCATAAATCGGAGGACACGCGTTGCGAAATGAAACGTAATGAATGTGGCCGACGGGCCGCGCGCGCTCTTGGTGGATAAGACATATATACCTAATGGCTTTCTATACAACAAGACTAGCTTAAACCTTTGCTCGTACTTTGTATATATTACACAGGCAATACAGTCATATTATATACAGTGTACTCACGCCATTTAGATAGACGAGGATAGGGATTGGCTGGTAGCCTAATTGATAGCGCAAATGCTGCGAGCCTCGAGGGATCCAAATGGTAAGATGGGTAAAGTCGAGAAAGCCCCGCAGTAAAATCCATGGATTCTCTGTTGATGTTCAGTTTATACACATATAAATATATAAATAAGCGTGTACCACAAATTTACCGTTAATCTGATACAGATAATCAATCACACTTAACACCATCAGGTGCATTTAATTCATTGATAAAGTTCATGAAAAAGTTATACCATTGTCCATAAGAAGAGATCATCATCGAATTTCTTTATAAAAAATGAATCATGACCGATTTCAAAAGCCTATTTCTTTCGATCGAAAAAAAAACCATTTAAATTAATTAATTTTTTCATTCTCATTATTTCCATTATCATTTATCTGCTTCAGCATTTGATCGCAATCAAAAGCAAAGTATTGCGTCACAATGCCTTCGACCTCCGGCTCCCTTGTCGCGTAATTCATTGCGGTACATGAGAGACACGCCTCGCTCGCTCAATCCTCGCTTCTTTCTTCTCTTATTCTTTCCCTTTGTACAGTTTTTGTTTGATTTAAAAAATAAATATAATAATAATGTTTCGTTTTTTTTTCTTCTTTCTTTTACGAACCATACGAGAAACAAGCAACGGCCCTGAAGGACGACGAGAGGCAAGGCCGCTCAAGTGCAACGCTCAAGGCGAAATAAAACGAATAAAAAATACATATCTTACGGTATATAACAGTATATTATACATATATATATATTTATGTATATATATGTTCGAATATATGCACTTATATATATATATATATATTTATACTGGAAAATATTATAAGTTATTCATGACCATTGCTATTCGCAAGTTTTCGATTTGAATGCTCTCTACCGTTGGCTTCCCTGTCTGTCAAGCTCCACGTGTCCATCTGTATTTCGCTCGAGGACATAATTTCACGCCTTAGGGGTACAGCCACGTCTGATCATCAAGCCACCTTGCAATTATCCCGTCACTCTTAAAACGCAGCTACATTTACCATCGCACATGTGCAGCAGTATATATGTCGAGGCTCAAAAAGTTTCGACTTTATCGATCACCTAAAAAGTCCTTTCTTTCTTCGATGTAAAAAAAAGACTGAGATGGACGGGAGATCCTGAAAATGCAATAATTTCGATGTTCCGGATTTTTTAGTGGGATTTTTTTGGTGTGTGGCGTTGAAAGCTCTCTTCGGGTTTGAAGAGTTTCTGTTTTATACGATAATTCTTTCTCAGATTTTATTGACCCATTTTCCATCATTCCAAGAACGAGTTTGCTGGGTGTGAACGATTTTTTTATCTTCTTTTTTATTTTGTTCTTTTAGCCAAGACAGCATCACGCAAATGACAAATGTTCGAGTGGAAACTCGACGCAATTTGGACCAACGTGCAATCTGATTCCGCAACCCCACCATTTTTCTCTCGTTTTTCTGGTCTCTCTGTATATATTCTTTTTTTTTCTTTTTTTTTTATTATCTTCATCTTCTTCTTGTTTTTTCGGTGCTGAGTATCGATTGATCAAACTAATGGACGTCGTCGTGACCAGCTACCGTTCGTCGGCGTTCCCTCATTCGTTTCGATCCACTTGATTCGCTACTGGTCTTTGCAGGGCCTGTCGTGCGCCTCCTCTCTTGAAAAACCCCAACCTCTCACGTCACCATCCGCGGACTCATGCGGAAGTTAATTAAACCCCCTGTACAAAAACTTGCCAACGGTCCCCTGTCACGCTTCTTATTTCTTTTCTTTCATCTCTCTCTCTCTCTCTCTCTTTCTCTCTCTCTGTCCTCTGCCTTGTCGCTACTTTTTTTTATATATATACTCTTCGACAATTCATACTCTGATCTCGCCGATATCACCATCGTCTCATTTTCGCTTCGCAATTCGTAACGTGATATTACTTGACGTCAAAAACTTCTTCTTTTGCCAAAATAGGGAGGAAGTAACGAAAAAACAAATTTAAACTGAAGACAAAGTTTATTCCTGACGAAAAATTCACCAAATCTACAACCTTCAAAAATAAACCACTCGTCGAAGCCTCAATCTCGCAATTGACAATTTTCCATATTTTTACCTTCCGATTTACATCGAACGTGTTCTAGTGACCCAATTCCTAACCAGAATGACAGGAACAGCTCTTTTTCTTACATGTAAAGTTATTTACAATAACAAAACATAATAAAACCATAGAAAATCTATCTTTTGCGGATTTATATATGGAGTATCTTCTATAAAGAAAATCGTATTAGGCTACTTGGTTAACTTCGAAAGCAACACTATGGCCGACCAATTTAATCCCTTTATCGGCAAGATTCACTGCTGAGTGGCGTTATGTACCTGCAATAAGTACACACCCCGTTAACCCACAAGAAGCAAATCATCTCTTTTCGCTCTTGAACTCTCTCGTAGATAGTTTTCGTTGGCATGACCATGTGTGTTGGTTGAATATGGCGTGGCGGTACCATAAATGTAACACGAGACAGCGTAAAAATGGCTCGATCGTTCGTTTAAAATGTCACGGATATGTACTACGTGCTCATGCACGATATAATCATATATACATATATATATAAATGTATATCAAACTCAGTTAACATTATAGTGCAATGATCCCCCATGTAAACACCAAGAATTCAGCTCATTCAGAAAATAACCATTTTCTCAATGTTTTCAAACGAAACTGCAATATCGTATATCAAATAAAACTTAAGTAACCTCGGTTTTCACCAAGTTATTGGCAGCTGTCAGAAAAAATACTGCGTTCGAAAGACTGAGCGAATATTTATTTTGGGTCAGAGAAAGTTTCCACACGTTGTAATTTTAGTGAAGTAATTCGTTGTCCTTTTCTATAGTATTTTCGAGTAAAAAATAACAAGTTTTGATAAATCGTGTGACTTTCTGTGCAGTGGTGGAAAAAATCCTGGCATTTTGATTGTCAAGTTTTTTAGATCGAGAATAAAATTGTTATTGCGTTAAGTTCATGGGATAATTATATTCGTTGAAAATATTTGATAGATTTCCAATGTTTTTATTATTGAATAAAAGATTTTTTTAATTGAGTTGGGAGATAAATCGTGATGAAAAAATCTATATTTGGACTGCTCGATGAGAAATACTTGAAAAATGCAAATGCGTTAGATTTTCAGGTTGAAATATGACTATAAAATGAACCTATGAAATTTTGATTAATGCGGTAGAATTTTTGGGTGAATAAAATTTGAATTTATTTCAATATGTCGAATGTAGTTTTTGTGGGAATTTGGCCTTGTTAGAGTTTCCAAAAAATCCACATGTTTCAGTTTCGTAATACGAAACGACTACGTGCCAATAAGACATTTTTATATAAAAGCCTGTCACATTAAAAAGATTTGAGTCATTTCCTCGCGAGATTTATTTGGTTAATTTATTCAAGAAAAAAGTGAAGCAACTCTGAGGAGGAAATGGACGTCCACCTTGAGGCCAATCGTTCAAAAATGATTTAACGGGTTCTTGGAGCTTTTCGGATGTTTTTTTTTTTTTAAATCCTCGCAGACGACAGTTCGAGACTGAATTTTTCTTTCAAATATATATTCAAAATGAGATTTATTCTATTTTCAAGCGTGTCTGTAGAAAATCGTAAAGGTGTATCGAGACTGAGGGAGAAACAGAGATGCCATTCGGTTTGTACACCTCCGCGTTCTTCCCGGTTTTCTAGAGCGTGGGCGCGCGAAATTTCATCCGTGTCGCGGGTCCCGCTGATGTGATGTTACCTACGAGAAAATATGAATATAACAAGAACGAAACATTTACGAGCATGCATAGGAGAATATCACGTTGAAATAATAATCGAACATAAAGTGTTGGAGATTAGAACGAGCATTAGAGCCTGCATTCCCTCACGAAAAATATCACGAATTTGTCTTTTAATTGCACTTTTTAATGCCTATAATTAAACTTTTTATTGCACAATCAATATATCGCTTTTTTTAAATCCATTTACTGTCCTTTAGTTTCATTAATTTCATATTTTAATCACGCTCGTCAAAATCAAATATTCGAACCGAAACTTTTATTTAATTTTATTTATATATCGTCACTTTTTTGAAGACTAATTGATTGGTTTAAAAATTGGCTAATTGAATTCGTTCAACGCATTTCTAACGCGTGAACCTCCTTAAATCATTAAATACGATTGTTCGTGGACTTGGATTGTAAATTGTCATACATATTTACGTGTTGAGTCTAAAATATACATACGTATCTTATTTAAAAATGTATGTATCCACAAGCAAGTTTTCATTGATTTACTGGAGCAAAATAATCGAAACCTGTTTCAAAATGGCGATTCGATGCGACATATAACGAGTTTTGTAATAAGCATTAATACCTTATGATAAAGTCTCTACAATATGGTAAGTAACTTTAGAGTTATTGAATATTAATCGACTATAATATTGGTAGAGGTATGTCCAATACTCGTTAAGAAAAAAACTTGAGTATCAATATTGTCTAAGGAAAAAAAAAAAAAATCAACGAAAATCCTAATCATCTTTTCCACATTAAGAAATTGTGAATCGTATCAACGTTTGAACGAACACCAGACAATATTAAAATATTACTACGAAATATATAGAATTAAACAGTTCAAAAAATATGAATAAACATTAATATGTCACAACATTTAATTTCAATGAATAAAAATGAATTTCTAAAGTAAAAATATGAAAACACAAACATAAATTTCATGTTGGACTTTGTTTCAATAGGTTTGCCAGAAAAATTCGAGCACAGCATGAACAAATGGAGTTTCCTGTACTTGATAATTTAGCCGTTTCAAACGACTAGAGAATAGTAGAGAAAATTCGTTGAAGCTAAAATAAATAAATAAAATAGTTTGTGTCAGAAATTGCGAAAGAATTTAGCCTCAAATTATCTCATGAGTTGTTTTATGGCAATAAATAATGTTAGGTGAAAATTTTGCCTGTTAACATTATTACGAAACTATATCTTAATTACTTTTAATACAAGGAGAAACACACTGACAGATGGCAATTGGCTGTAAAAGTGTCGTCTAATTAAAGTTTTCTTATCCGTATATGTTGTGATTTGTTATCCAATATATTATGTGATATATAATGATTATATATTTGAGATTTAAGCTAATGCAAGGCTGAATATAATTTCGATAACGGAATACCTTTTATGAAGTATGAAGCGCTAACTTTCATGCTTATATATATGACGTATGTGCTTTTATATATATTTAAACTTAAAGTCTGAAATTATTAGCATGTATTCACAAGTATTCCACTCATATTTGTTCATGCGTGAACTTTTCCGTAAGTTCATGAAATGATTAATGCGGTGTAATCCCATTTCGTGTAGCTATACATTATTATATGTGTATATAAATAAAACATGTACGAGATTACACCGGAACGCCTTCGCTTAAACAGAAACTATTTAAATAACACACATCCACACATACGAGTCCAAAACTTTCTAATGCATCCATCATACGGTTTATTTGGCTGTTTCAACTTTGGAAACAAAAATTCTGAGTCTGGCATCAACACAATGAGTCTTGGAGATTTATTTTCGATGAAACAACATTATCGACTTGATGAAAGATTCAATTTTTTTCAACTTAATCAAACAGCTACTAAATTTTCCATTTCTGACACGAAGCTTCTCCAAATTGATGACTTTCCAAGCTTTTTCGTTTGTCTCCAAAATCCCTAAACTCTAAAGTACTACCTTCTCTTTGGTTAATGATAAAAATGATAGAATTTTTAGGGCGATCGAATAAATCTTTTGTCATGAAAATTTCAAGATCAGGTTAAAGCATGGAATCAAAATTATTAACGGTCACGACAATGTGCAGTTTATAGACTTATAGATCGTGGACTAGAAAGTTTAAAGTGTAGATACTTTTGTGACCGATGGCTATCTTAACCGTTCTCTACTGGACAAACCTTTAATAATAACAATTTAGTCAAAATGAATATGGCGATGATTGGTTGAAGGTTAGAATCGAGAAACGTGTGGAGGAGAAACGAGAGATTTTCTAAATGACGATAAATGCTTCGAACAAGTTTCTGGATTGATGCAGGCCTCGCATCTCGATCGCCAAACCGTTTTATATAAATTTATCAGCCATACATCACTCTGGTGAGATAATTTGACAAAATTGTACCTCGTTATTTTCACGAGGCGTTGATTATCAAGCGCTCTAAAATAAAGAATAATTTACCTGCATCGGTGTTAAAAATATAATAATAAAAATTAAAAAAAAAAAAAAACAAATTCAATTAAAAGTACGTAACTCATCCTTACGATCTCAAAAAGTTGGTTAGGCCCAACCTCGATCAGGTTTTCGTTCACTCACACGACTTTCGTCATCGTTATCTCCTCTTTTACCCCATGAATTATTAATAAGCTGTTCATACCTTTTATACCAGTTTATGAAAAATTTATCGATAAATTTATAATATTTATGGAATGCACTCGTGCATTATAACGGCGATATTAATATTCCAAAAATCAATCAACATTTTCTGATCATAAATAATTACGAAATTTTTTTAATACTTCGGTTGCTTCAAACAAGTTTTTCAATTTCAAATAACATTTTTCTAAACGAAAACCATAAACGAGTTATAGATTTCAAATCGTCCTGGCGAACGAAAGAACTCCAAAATTGAAACCAAATGTTTAATTAGTTTTTAAATATTTAATTAACTCGCCATTTCGATTAAACTTTATAACATTTTCTTACATTCGTTATTCAACAATGTTGCTGTAATGGTGTTTTCCTTAATTGTAGGAAATTATATGAAATTGATTTAATGAAGAAAAAAATCAATTGCACTTTTTTCCTAGTTTGCAACTTGTTTCGAACGGCGCTTCTTCCGTTGCTATTTTTTTTTTTTTTTTTCATTATTTTTAGTCACTTGTCGGAACGTATATCGATGTCGTGTATCTACTTTATAATTTTGTACTAACATATATATATATTTTCATATACATGTGTGCAGAGTCGTTTGAGAGATAAGTAGCCATGATCGACGATCGAACGGTTAGTATATCGTCGGAACGTATAATAGAAATGTATACATTAGCTTACCCATGGCTTACGAGGTAACACCCGTGTACCATAATAAAGAAACAAGAGTGAGAATCGCGATGTATAGAAAACGCGTCTTAGGAGTCTCGAACTCATCGATTAATCCATGAGTCATTCTGTGCTAAATTGGCAAATCGCACAATCGATTCGATTCAATTGCCAATTCTTTTTTCCTCCTTCCAGCCATAGAATGATTTTTATATCGTTGCACAACTCGACAAATCTAAAAATATCGTCGTCATTGTCTATCGGGAATAAAAAAATTACATAAACGAGAAAGTTGTAAATTTTAAAAGAAATCAAATTGAGCAAATAATTGAATTATTCCTTCTGCTAAAACGACGTCAAAATAATTCGTTACTTCTATAAAATCGTTTTTTTTAAAGTCTGTAAAGATTGTGTACATAGAAAAAAAAAAGTGGATACAAATCGTTTATACGTTTTTTATAAATTCCATAGAATTCTCTATTGAACAAAAAAAAATGTATAAAACGTTTCGACATGAAATCAAAGGAAATGCATACAGATTTTTTTTATAGAAAATTCTATAGAGTTTCATAGGACTCTGGAAAACAGGTTTATGGAACGTTAGGTATAGAATTACAGAAGAAATGTGAAGAATCTGTTTAACAGAAATGCTTTTAGAATCTATTCGTTGCTTCTATGAGAAATTTAGTAAACTTATTATCTAGAGTATTGGTTTAAATATAAAAGAAATTTTATAAAACCCATAGAATCGATGAATAGAATTGAAGTTCGCATCGATCGTTGGAATGCCTAAAAAAAAACGTTTTTTTTTTTTTTGAAACTAATTTCTTTGTTTTCCAAATCATCACAATGTTTTTTTTTCTTTTTGCAAAGTTTTTAGTTTTTCGGTCTCAGAGAGAGAATCTTTACTGAAGAAAAAAAACGAGTGTTGCTCGTTCAAGAACAAAATGTCTCATTTAACTGATAGACTTTAATTGAAATATATATTTGCGTTTAAAGATTGTATAAATATATGTATAATTACGAGGATAAATGCCTAAAGAAAAGGTCAAAGATGAACATCATTCATCGGCGGGTGGTTCACCCATTAGAGGTTGCACCAGACAAGGATCTATGTACGTAAATACACAAACATATATACAAAGCTATCACTTTCCAATTTCCGTGACCTACCGCAAAAAATGATGTACAGTTCAATCTCCGGCAACATTCTCGATTCGGTTCGCAGAGTTCAGTAACGCCCGTTCCTCCTCCCCAACAGCCTTGAACATTTTCTCGCTATATCATTTCGCGCCTTTACTCAATCACATATTTTTTATTTTATTTCTCATACGATTTTTCATGGGTCGTATATTGTATGGTATGACGAAAAATGTGACAGAAATTAATCGCCGATGATTGGCAATGCATTAATTATGCAATAAATTTTAAGTAAAAATATTACAAAAAAAAATCGACAATTAAATTTGAAAAAATTAATGCAGAGAACCGGAAGTTTTTCATTGTTGTTCAAAGTTTTGTTTTACCAGAGTCTCCGTCAATAAAAATTAACGAAAAATTTAATTTATGGAATAAAAATGACGTTTGTAGAAAACATAAATTACTAGGAGCTCATTCTCGTGCTTTATGGTGCTCTAGTGTAACGAATTAGCGAGTGTGACCGTGCACGATCTTTGAATCTCGATCGCGTCCTCTTGAGATTTTCTTTTTGGATTAACTACGAATGGTTGCGATTGTTCGTGCCAATTCGTGCTCGATATATCGAGTAAGGTGTGTGTGTTTATTTATTTTGTTCTTTTTTCCTCTCGTTCGAGAGAAGCTGCACCATCACAATAGGCTTTGCTTGTCGTCCATTTAATGCACACATTTAAAAAATACATATCCATATATATATATAAATACAAAATAAATATGCTCTCCATACATATATATATAAATATATATGTACGTGTGGTTTTAACGCGAGACAGTTTACCATTTAAGAGTTTAAATGTCTCCACGGTATATGGCACAGGAGAACAAAATCGCACGATTCACGAGACACGCAGAGAATCTCTATTGAAAAAGCTCTTGGAATCGCCTTCTCTGCCTTTCTTTCTTTCTTATAGTTATCTTATTACAACTGTAGTTATATAGAAAAATAAAAAGAATAAGCATTTATAGTGTGTCATCGTCATAGAGAGTGCGATCTCACCACAGGCGTGGTTGACCAACCGCAAAAAAGGTATTATCGTGCAACAAATAAGATTGAAAAAAAAAATGCACATATTAATGTGAATCAAGGAGTATATAAACACAATTATCTCAATGTATCCATTCGAACATCTCTATTCAAAACGTTATAACGTTTAAAGTGTGCACGCACAACTTGAATGCATCAAAATTCCTGTATTTGCGTAAAATATTTTAATGAAAGCTTAGTCGTGTAATAAAACAATATTACAATATAAAAACAGTGTTGAAAGAACAGTCCAATCTAAAATATCATGAAAAGTCATTATCTCTGATCGTTAATTGGATATTCATATATATATATATATTTAATAGGATTTCTATCAAATCATTTCTCTCGTATATCCCGAATGTATAAATATTGCGTTAAAAATGCTAAAAAATAATAAAAAATTTCTTTATACAATAAAACCACCTTTTTCACCTAATTTGGAAGATAAACGAAGCCATTCTTATCAGGTTCCTTGGAGAAGTCTGAATAGTCGAAAGAGCTAATGCAAAATAGCAATGTTTCTTCTCTGTTGGTTGGAACGGGAATAAAGATATCGTTGGAGGATAGTCCTCGTTATCTGGAACATTGGAAGAGGATTATTTTCTCGTGTGTTGTGTGTATAGAAAGATGCTGTAGTTTTGCTCCAATGGTTTGCCGAAGAAAGTTCAAAAAATAATAAAAATATGAAGAATAAAACAAACAAAACAATAACAACAACAATAAAAAAAGCGATGCTCTGAAGCGTTAGAATATCTTTACGATGATAGGCAAAAAATTGTAGCGGTGAACGTTCGCATTCTCGTTTGCGGGTGCGCCCTCTATGACAGTGGAATAGAAAGCGATGATTCTGTACACCACTACGGACTATCGTAACGTTGCTCCTTTGCCCCTTCAACCAATTAGCCGGAGGTCCTTGTCTACAATATATTTATATATTTATATACATAGATAGATATATATGTGTAAATAAATAAATTATATTTAACCGTATCGGTAAGTCTCATCATATCCCTGATCTTTCTCTGTCAATGTCATCAAACAGCAAGTCGAGTCAATCATTATGTACCTAAGTAGCGATATGGTATATAGCTACACTGTTACAACGTTGTCTTTCTCGATGATATTCCATTAATGCTGTCATTAGAGCTCAGCATCAAGCATCTCCTACCGATCGAGAAAAGGGACCAAGAGAAAATGAAGGTAAAATAAAAAGAAAGAGAGAGAGAGAGAGAGAGAAATTCGTGATGATGCCAATATCGTGGTCTCTTGTACCTTCGACCGTCATATCTTTATAAATCAGTGCTTCCCTACTCTTTCTCTATCTTTTTATTTAGTTTCTCTCACTCCTTTCATATTAGTTGGCATCTTTCTCACAATCTTATTCTTCAAGACGTGACCCGTTAACTCTATCTGTATCCCGAAGCTTTGGTCAAAAAACAAATAGAGTAGCAAGTGAAAGAAAAGAAGAACGAAGATAAAGAGTTGGATGCTGTCTCTCGATAACCCATTGTAGATTAGTTACATCTGGATGAGTTCGTGCCACGCAGATTATAGATACGAATCTTCATGGTTAGTGGTTGAGGCGAGAGAGAAAAAGAAAAAGGGAGAAAAACCATTTTTATTTATGATGCATCTAACCGAAACAGAACTTTTAAACGTATTAGCCACATCTCGAAACGTGCAGGTGCTTTCAAACCTCCATTGACAGTTATATATATTTCAACTTCTTTCCTAACCAGATAAATTAATATAGATACGTTACATTTATGTATAAATAATGTTTGACAACGAGGTAACTTCGAGCTCGTGATATTTTCAATGTATCTTTCATTACAATCATCTAATTGGTTAAAATCAAATAAAATATCCACTGATTAACTATCAAACTGATAAATAAAGATTGTGAGAACAAGCAACACATTCAGTTGATTTTTCAGACCATGCACCATCGTCTTTTTGAAATAAATCAGGCGTTACATTTATTTATCTTTCATCAAAAGATTCCTTTTGCTCTCTTTTTCTCTCTTTGTATCTTCAAAGATGAAGAAAAACTTTTTCACTTTGTTACACAATGAAAATCTCTTTCTTCTGAATCTGATAATCAAAGTTTCTTTGATTCCTGATCATCAAAATAGTGGATGCTGTCAAAATTTATTTTGTTCAGTCACATCAATTTTGTACTCTTTTGTTTGTCGATAGACAATTATAATCGTTTATTCGTGATGTTACGGAGCAACCAATTTCCGGCAATTGTTGCCCACAGGCAATGGATTCTCCACCTCCACTTCTGTCATTTCCCCTGTAGCCAATCATTACGATCTTCCAGATCTAATTCAAGCCTGGGGAAGCTTTATTATTCGAGCATTTATAATATCCCTGAGCTCCCAGGCTATACAAAATATTCCATTACTATTGCTCAACGTTGATATTCTGAATTACTTATTGGTTACGCTTCAAAGAGAAAACAGAGCAATCGCTGAGAGCAACGATAATCTCCATTTAATATTTCAATTCTTATAAATTGAATTCTTTACCTTGTAACTTTATTTTTTTCTCTATTTAATGCTGGTACAACGTTCAATTTGTTCTTAAAATTAATCGAATCAGTTTCTAATTGGTGTTTTTTTGCAATTCTTTGATTTCATTGTATTTCATAGTCTAATTAAATCATTTTAGTGAATTTCTCGTTAGCTTTAACTGAACTTTAAATTTATTCGAATTAAATAATGTTTTCGTTCAATAAAGTGATTGTTTCTAATCGTGACATTTGATTCAAACAATTGGAATACTTCGAGAAAAATGTTTACCTTCAATTTGTCGTGTACAGACCTTTTTCTACAAAGATAAAGAATGATTAAATCATATTCTCATGAAAGACATTCGTGAATATTTACTCGTATCATTTTCTTGATGTTGTTCGTTTGCTTATTCTTCATTTTTTTTTTTCATCTCATTTCCCTCGTTCTCGAGACCTAAATAAGTATAAATAAATATATACATACATATCCCGTATATGACGTCCAAGAGGGCCGCTCCTCTTCTTCGCTCGTGGAGCATAAAACGAGTGAGACTCTCTCGATACGTTCAGAAAGCACACCAGGATACACTGGTAACTCTTTTCGCGGACGTATACATAAAGCTCTCTGCGCTGCTCGTCCTCGGCTCTGTAATTGATTGTACGAGCTGTATAATGGTCCAAGCAATACGATGAGATTCTCCCGTGGAGGCGATGTTGGAACTCTCTGTCGCGTAACTCCATTTATTTATTGCTATCTAAGTGCAGCATCCAAGCATCTCAATGTACCGTTAATTCAAAAAAGAAAGAAAAAAAAACATTAAAAACAACCACCCACATTGAAAAGCAATTTGAAAAAATAGTAGAAATGGTAACAGGAAAAAGGCAATTTACAAGAGAATTAAGTCTTTTTTTCTGTTTTTTGTTCCTTTTTTTTTTTTGCTCTACATTACGTATGGAAGCAAAGAGCAACAAAGTACAGATCGTTGTGTCAACTAATTTAAGTTTCTTTTGCAGGAAATAAAATGACAAAATTCCTGCTAATACATTTTTCGTCTGATTTACAGGTATTTCAAGTTTTTTTTAATTTTTTTTTTTTTTTTCATGTCTGCCCACATATTAAGCCCCTGGTAAAATTTCATTGAGTTTAAATTTAGCACACGAATATACTTAAATAACTCGAGCATGTAACGATAAATGCGGTAACAAATCCTTCGTGTGTAAATGCAATTCTATAACTGAATACAGGTTTAGGAATCAAAGCATGTTCGAAAACTCGATGAATTAGTGAAGCATAAAAATAATGAGAAACGCATGATTAACTTTTCGTGCTATATCGTTTATGTGTATATTTACAGATTTATAATATAAATGCAATTAAACGCCTACTTATATTCGTGAATACTGTGTGTTCACTCTTCAAAAAGCGAATGAAACATTGCGTTCAAATTTCAGGATGCAACAAATCTTCGTATTATCGTAAATTCAATATTTTTATATCTAAATCGAAGATTCCTCATAATATTCCAAAGGCCAAAATTAAACAAAAATCTTTTCCCAGAAATGGAGTTTTTTGCAAGTAAATTAATTTTGAGCCCATTCATGGCATTGTTGGAAAACTAAGTGCACGGAAAAAAAAAATTTGTTTAACGAACAAAATTCATTTTGTTGAATTGACCATTTTTCCCTCCAACAAAATGAATTTTGTTTGTTCAACGAAATTTTTCTCTCAGTGTACAAAATCTCAAAAAGACTCACTTGGAAATTAAAGTTCGCATTGTTTTCCACACGTTCTTACTAGGAGCAGTAAAAAAAATTATATTTTTCTTCTTTCGTGACCATGACTTACTCTGTAAAAACATGTAAAAGTAAATTTGTTCTACTAAAAAAAAAATTCTCGCACGTCTAACGTCTAACGCCTAACGTCAACATTCCTTTGCTAATAAAGTTGAATATCAAATATCAAAACGTTACGTTTTAATCTACATTTTATATCAAAGCCCAAGTTGATAAGGCTTTTGATATCATTGATTGAAGAGTCGAGACAGCCGACAGATTTGCGAATGGAAAAAAGAGGGAGGGCGATGAAGGGGAGGGGGAGTAAAAAAAATAGAAAAATTATTGGAATTGTGAATGACCCATATATGTACACGCCTTGTGAACGTTTGCTTCATTGGCCGATCGAAGGACACACCACCAACCGAGTAATGTACACCGTACCGGCCGCCGAAAGGATAAAGCTTGTCAAGACTGTATTATTAACAATTCTACGGCCGGTAAGTACATTGATAAAATGTTTTATGCTAATGCATCAGGTAACGTATAATGTAAGCTTTAGTGTAGTTCGATAGAAATATATATTTACATTATGCTTCAAAAGTTTCGAATTAGTTTAGAATTTTATTCAAAACCACAATAAAACCTTATTCCATCAAATAACGATTATAACAATTAAAGGGAAAAAAGTTAATGAGTAATTAATGAATAAATCTTCGAAGAAAAACTCAATACACAAGTCAATTTCATGAAGTAAGTTAATTAATTTAATCGAAAATTTCATTTAATCGAAGTGTTATAATTTAAGAAAAAACATTTAAATATAATTAAAAAATCATTTTAGTTCCTCAATTTAATAATATTTCAATTAAAATATTGAATATTTGATAAATGATTTTAAGAGTTTCCAACAATATTTGGTACGAACCTCCATTTAAATTGCAAACACGCTATAAGGGAACATTTTTTTAGATGATTTTTAAAAACAATAAATCAAAATGATTTACTTAGTAACGGTGTTTCCAAACTTTTGAGTGGTAGTGTAAGGAAAAGTGCATGAACAGAGGCGGACAGTCACACGATCACCCAAGAAAATCGGCCATTTTAAATCGCTATGAATCTGTACTCTCGACTATATCACATGGAAAGATCAATGGCAGAAATATATTCGCCTTCCATGATACGCTGCGATTCAGATATATATCATAAATACATAAATATATTTTATTCATATACAGAGCAATAAGTGTGTATAATATGAATTTATTTAAAAGTATTACCGTCCGTTTTGTTCACCTATAGTTGATGGAGTGTAAATACGATTTTAAATTGCTTCACCATATACGGTGTTCAATGGGTTTTTGCATATATGAGAAAATCAACGATCAGTAAACGTGGCCATTTATCGAACAAAGTTTAAATATTTATCCATACAAATATTATTATTGCACAACACATTGATTTTTATCACTATATTTTAAATAACACGTTAGATTCGATTAAATTCTTAGCATTATTAATTTCAGTTTTAAACTTCAACACTTTTTATGACTTTATTATTGCCAAACTACCGGTTTAAATTGCCTTTGAAGGAATTACATGAATTCACAATTTCATTGCGATCAAGAAAGCAGTAGAATTTTTAAACTGTCTTTTTCTCAATGATTAAGGAATAACTTAGTGCCTTTTTCATGATTCATCGATTAATGATTTTATTGATAAAACGTAATTGACGTATTGGCCAGTTGTTTATAGCGTTATTAATTAATACTCGATTTGTGTAATTGTTGGACACCCTATCGGATCATCGAAATTCTTATTAATCGTTGAATTGATCGAGTTTGATATCGATTCTCATATATGGTTTTTATGATTATTCAGGAAAACTATTGATCGGTTCCTTTAAAAGTATTCTCTCTTTTGATGGATTTCTTCTCAAGTACGTGTCCCGGATTCGTTTGAAATTTAGTTTCTGGCTATACTTGAATTTTTTATATTTATCGATGAATAAGGATCGATGGTGTTCAACGGTGTGACGACGATAACCCCGCGGGTTTCGGGTGATAACCTTTAATCATGTGTAAGTATCCACGCCATAGAGAAACTAGCGATGCGGAAACATCAAGCAATGTACATATCCCTATTTATATATATACAAATATATAAATATATATATATATATTTAAACACTAACGAATGTATATGTTGAAAAGCAAGTGGCAAATTATTGTAACGAGAGTGCACGCCCTCGCATTTCCACCCAACCCATAACGATCCATCACCATTTTTTTTCCTCATTTCATACAAAGTCTAACCATTATCCAGTCGAACAACAATTTTCAAATAACGAGAAAACATTATCGTTAACGATAAATAATCAAATTGACTTAACTCGCAAAAATAAATGTATCTTTGTTTGAAAGAATTGCATTATGAATAAAAATAAATTCAAAAAACATATCGTAGTTTTTTATTTTGTAATCCAAATCCAACGTGACTGGTTTTTCGATTTTTAAAAAATCTGCCGATAAAAAAAAATCATCGAAATATTGTCAAAATGATCAATTTTTATTTTGGAGAGTAATAATAAATAATATTTTATACAATCGTGTTTATAAACTTGTTTTTTTTTCTTGACACTGAAATATCGATACTTCAACCTTTCGACAATGCAGTTCACATTTCGTTAACGACATGAGTTTATCTATGAAGTTCATTAATTCTGGCAGCCTTTCGTCCCCGATATACATTTGTTCTATGACGCGGTAATACACACAGCTTTGCTACAATCATTTGTCACGAGTCACGATGTAAGAGACACCCCCTGGAGAACATGAGTCAGGTTTGAACTCCGAACGAGTATAGCACTGATCAGATTATCGAGAGGCTTGAGAAAAACGATTTCTTAACACCTGGGAATTTATTGAAACGATTCGAAGTACAATCGGAATTTAAAGACTTGAAAAAATGACATTTACGTTCTAAGTTACATGAAAAAATGAACGAAAAAAATTAATAAAAACAAGTATACGCAGAGAGGATGATTCGAGGGAATGACAGAAAAATTCTTCGTGCCAAAACTCTTCGGAATTTTGCATAAACGCTCCGTCTGCATTAAAGAATGCGGAAAAACTCACGAGTTTACGAAGACTCATTTTAAACAAGTTGTACATCGACTATCGCCTCCGAGCAAACTCACATAATCGACCATAAACTCGTTCAAACATTTTATACGAATCTGTGGATAAAATAAACGCTTTACAGGTAGTCATTCGTTTTACTCGAACACATTTACATATCGCTGTCTACGCATAGAAGAAATTTTGAAAAAATTTCAAAATTTTACGTTACACACGTCAAGAAATCCTTCCTCTCTCTCTTTCTTTTTCTTTCTCTCTCTGTCTCATCTCAGCATCGTTCTTATTTCCGATATTACGATACCAAATCCAGGCTAACGGGTCAAACGCTAACGTTGAGATTTATCCATAAAATATATCGCGACGTTGGTTTTGCAGGCTTCGTCTCTATTTATCCACATACCCAAGAATATATTTACGCGCACTTTGCTCCACCATTTTTCAATGCTTCGTTATACCATGCACTTTATTGCTATTCGACTTGAAAGCAAATTATAATGTTTTTCCAAACGTATTTTTCCTACTATTCCCATAGAAAATCGAAACTCCTCCATGCACGTGTACGGCCTTCGTAAAAATCTTTTGCCTCGAGCTAAATGTACAGCGTACCTTATGGATTTCAGAAATTTAGCAACTTCAAGACTACAGCTCCAGGCAAAATCATTGAAATATTATAAAAACATGAATATTATTAAATATTTTATTGATTCAATAAATGAGCTCACTATAATATTAAATTATTTCATTATTTCAATTCATAATAATTCTTTCAAAGTTTCGAGGCAAAGTTGCTCAATTTATTTGTTTTTTAATTCTCGATAGTCAGTCAAATGTTGTCGATTTTAAAAATCCCGAAGAATTTTCTTGGAATATTTAAAGTTGCGAGTAATTATCATCAAGAATGAAAAATGTCGCAATAAATGAAAGAAAAGTTTATTCGCTCTGCGTTAGCTTTTCAAAGGATTTATCCAGAAACTTTGTTTGCCGATCATATCGACAAATGCCCGAAATGACAGTCTCAACGTTCAGTCTTTTCGTGTTCGAATTCATGTTAATTTCCATTGAAATCTGTTTAGAGGTTCTCGAGTAATAAACATTTAGAAGTACAAGACAGTCGAGCATATTTATCCACCACAGGTTTTTTTTTATATACACAGATATATGACTTAGTGAAGGAATCTTCGTGGAAGCGTGACAAAATTATTCGAAGCATCAGTTTTCAGCAGCGACGTGAAGCGAAACTTACGTATACTACGTGTATATATATATACGTGTCTCATAGTTTTATTTACGAGAGTCTAGGCTAGTTACAGATCGACAAGAAAGATTTCTCAACACTTTTCACTGGACGTACGAGAGGCTGACGACTTGGAAGGATCGCGCGAGAGGATTCTCTTGCCCGCGTGACTAATAGCTTCGTTTCTCTCAATACATCATCGCGTATACATCTCACTTATATATTTCTTTGACCCTCGAACGAGTTGTCATAATCAAGTACATATATGCTTATCGTAAATGAATTTTATCTTAACAAAAGTAAATAAATAGTGTAAAAATAAACTTATGAAAAGAGGATCAAATCAATTAGTCCTGCATTAAGATTTTTTTTAAATTATTGACTTCGGAGCTGAGTCGATCGACGCAGTATAATAAATACAGTTTTTAGTTTCTTTTAGTGACGGTTCACAACTGTATTCACTTCGTATAAGAAATCATATTATGAATTTGTTGTTATTTTTATTTTTTTCCACAATTTACTGATTGCTTTATAGAAACGAATAAAAGTTTTTTTTCGTGCATTTATTTTGCCGAGTTGAAAACTGGATGGTGCTGTATTTATTTGTCAAAAAGATGAATTTTTGGTATAATTTATTTATATTTAAAAGTTTGATAATTAAATTGGTTGTAAATAAAAAATATTCCAGAGTCCATATCAATAATTAGGTAATCTCGAAGATAAATTTTGTTTCAAACTCTTTTGAATCGTGCAATAAATAGTGTTCGTGGTTCTAAACGAATAATTAAAAGTTCTAATTAGAAAGAAATGTATTTACAAAGTAATTCGACTTTGTGTATCGTTGCACAAATAAAGTGTGTTCCAGATGCAACAATTAAACAATCATTTCTAATACGATAGAGCCTCAAAAGCTCATGCTCATTTAATTTAAATGGTTGGGCGAGAAGGGTGAAAAAAAAAAACACAACTGTTTTGTGTACTAGGATGTTTGACGAGGAATTTTCGTTCCGGCTCTGCGTACGAGATGGTATGCAAATGGCATATCACGTTTTGTACACAGAGACTTAAAACAATAATAATAACGACGAAATAAGGTTTTACGTTTAAAACCGTGTCGAATAGTGCCAAGACTGTTGAACGATCCATTTTCCATCTAATTGGGTCACCCGTCACTTTACCTTTTGTATGTACACGCTTAATAATTGCGAAGCAAAACGTCTCATGGTATACGCGATGGTGTTTTAAACGTACACAAATACATATAGAAACACACGCACGTGGTACCCGCGAACTTGGACTGATGACGAGAAAAAGTGACGGGAAGCAACAACGAGAAATTCCACGTGAAATAATGAACGACACCTTTCCTACCGAGGAGAATCTTTCGTATATCTTAAGGCTTCAAGAAGACTTCTTTTCTCTCCTTTAGGCAAGACACGTGCGCGAGAACGCGTGCAACTCTTTTTATTTATTTTTTAAATCCCTTCTGACAGTTCATCATTGTGTTATACTTCGAGGGTGTCGACGTATCGCACTGTCAGTCTTGAAACTTGAAAACCATTTCGTGCAACGTTTAAATTCAGTTTTGTACACAAATCTTATTAATTTTTCGATTTGATTCAAATATATTGACGATGTGGTGATTAAAACTAAAGATTTTCATCGAAGTATTACTTTTAATGGGAATTTAAATAATTCGTCTTCAGATATTAATAAATGAATATACAAAAAATTGAAAGTTAGGGACAAAAAAAAATTGGAGTTTACGTGAACGGTAGTTTTTTCTTTGATTAATTTATATTCAAATTGTACTTGAATTTCTTAAATTCTTAGAAGATAATCGTACAAGGCTTTCTCGATGAGAAAATAATTGGAATATATTTCTCATAGTGTAATTAATAAAATGAAAAAATGAAGCATTCTTTTTATAATGGTGAGTAAAAATGATTTAACTTAGTCTGAAAAGCGCGCTGAGTAAATTGCTATACAGTCACTGAGTATCCACGTAGTAGCGTGTGCTGTTATTGTAGCACGCTTCGTCCTAATGGGATCCTTTTATTATACTTAACGTTGCATGCACGAATAGGTGCGCGGGAGAGCGCGTTACAGACGTGAATAATTACTTACGGATCGCGAAAGCGCACCCGCAACGATCCTTACGAAATGTTGAGTCGTGAAACCTCCAAAAAACAAAATAAAACACATGCCAAGGTGTGGTTAATTCTTTTTTTTTTTTATCATTATTATTAGTTAATTGTTCTCAAATGCAACGATATAAAAAATTCACGAAACTTGTTGCATTTATTTACTTTAATTAAAAGAAAAAAAGACGACTGTGTGGGCCGTGTTTTTGCACAGTTTCCCTCGGCCCTCGTGCAAATGTGATCGAGTAGTGCATTAGAAAAGAGTTTAATTTGGAGTCCTTGCATTGTAGAATCGTTAAAAAACGTGTTTTTTTTTTTTTTTTCTCAAGACGTTAATTAGGTCAATGAGATGTATTTTCAATTTCTTTCAGAACTCTCGTAAGAATAATTCGAAGAAAAAATAAAAGTTTAATCAATGTCAATATAACGATTTACTGTGTAACAATTACCAACTCTTGGGCTTGCTTTATAGAACATTCGTGAGTTATCTCTTATCTTTAGGTGCGTTACGACCGAATGCCTGCAGAAAAAGTGAAAATGCATTCGATCATCAAAACAATAAAAACACCAAACAATTATATTTGTTTGTGTTTTTCTTTTGTCTGTTTATTATTTTTTATTTACTTTTTCATACATTTGTCATATTTACTTCATAATCAATTGTTATAATGTTCGTCTGATCGAATTATTTGAAAATGAAAAAAAAAACGTCAAGTTGCCCGCTTAGGAATGTTGTTATCTGCTGAATGTTTTCCATCTTTGAAGCCGAGATACCAAATGATTGACAGTCGGGCGATAATGTTTTCAACATCTTCCGTCGGACAAATTCATTTTGTTACAATAAACATATGTCCCATTATCGTACCGTTGCAATTTAAGTGCGTAAGGTGGTCTGTCATTGGTTTTGAGATAAAAACGTCCTATTGCATTGTTCGTGTTGGAACGTCCACCCATTAAAAAAATGTCACCAGTGCATGCAGTTTCAAAAGGAATTTCTCCAGATTTACACCTCAAGGATTGAAAGCCTACTGCAGAATTTAGTGATTCTGCGAAAAACCACAAAGATTGTTCGCGAGAACAAGATCCATGGTCGCCTACAAAATCAGCGACACGACAGCCTGGTTGTTTCTTTCCACCATTGGGATAAAAGTCTGCATGGCCAACAGTTTCCAACACGCCTAGTTGGCCCCCATTCGTATGAATTACTTGCACGTACTTGGCACGACTTTCTGATAATCGCGATGCACAGTGCGGGTCTTCGAAACCCCTAAGAGCTGGGTCCAATCCTAGTTAAGAATAAAATTCAAGAAGAAAAGACTAATGAGATTAGATAAAAGCGTTAAATGTTAGAGTTTTTAGAAAAATTAAAAATCGCTGATACTTTACACTCTTTTTTTCATAACTGAGGACGATTATAAATTTTCTAGTCCTAGTGTAAATAGTGTTTTTTTTTCGTAAGAAAATTACCGAAAATTTGTTTGACTTCGCCATTAGTTTCCCTTCCAGCAACTGCCATTATATGAGCACCCAACGAATAACCAACGAGCGTAACTGAATTGAGTTGTAGTCCAACCTGGGTCTTCAAAAAATTTATCATTTGAGCTACTTTGATTCCAATTGTCTCCGCTAATATAACCGTTTCGTTATTATATGATGCATTGACCGGTTTCCATTCAACTTCTATCACGTTTAGTGAATGTGCTCCTCTTAGATATGCTGTTAATGAAATACGAAAACGGTAAATGTGGAACTTTTTTTTTTTTCATTTCATAATAACTCGTAATTTTGTTACACGTTTTTATAATTTCCATAATCGAGGTCGAAAATGATAAATAACTCAAAATTTATAAAATGTCACGATTTTCATTGTATTACGTTTGAACAATAATGGAAATTTTAGTCCATTTTAAATTTTGTTGATTGAATATTTTTTGTGGAAATTTATGAAAATGTTTTTCATTTGTCAAACTGTCATTTATGTGGATTCAGGTATTCTAAAAATTATCTTTTAATTGATCATGTCGTTTTTTGTTTGTGATTCGAACAAAATGTTTTTTTAACTATACAATAAAAAATATCGTCACAACTTACCAGAACGAAGAAAACTAGTGACAGACAAAATTCTAGCATGATTTGTCCATCCATGAGTCACAAAAACGGTTGATTTCGAGCTGTCGAAGCTACTGTTTCTCAGAGATTCCGTTGAATTGATTTGAAGCGTTTGAGGATTGTAAGAATTTTGTTTTGTGTAAAGATTGAAAACAAGATAGACGTCGACACGGCTTTTGGGAGAAGATATTTGACGATATTTTCTTGACAGATCAAAACTTCTGGCAAAAAATACTGTAAAAACGCAATTTGCATTTCAATTCATAAAGAATATGTTGAATCAAAGTTATTTTCCAAAAAAAAAAAAGAATCGAAACCTTTACGTACCGAAATACATGCTGAAAATGTAACAACCAATTGATACACGAAGGTTCATTTTCACTGCGACGTTACGTCGATTTCTTCGCGTTCATATACGAATGTAACAGAGAAACTTATGATCGTCTTTGGTCAACAAATTTCCTGCGATTCTTGCAACCACGAGCAAAACCGTATAAAAAACAAAATGTCACTAAAAACGGTGGTAAAATGAAGGGAAGTATTAGACCTCGAACCTCGTGAGACTATCAACTGGTTTGAACGATTGATTGCTTTTATACGATCAGAAACAATGGGGATAACGTTTTCCACATTTTTTCACGTACCAACATTTTTTAAGTTAATTCACTTACAGATTGTGTGCAAAAACAGCTGATAACGAAACGGCTAATACTTTTAATTCGTACGTGACAATTTTCTAATGCGAAAAATATTATTCGGCGATCACCTTCTCGAATGAAAACTATAGCCATATAACAAATTCCCGATAAGTTTTACCGTATGCGAGAACATTTCTTAGCATTCCATCAAAAATTAGATAAGAATGTTTACCAAAGAAATTATCTGTACGTACATTTTTATGACGCAAACATTGTTTTTGGTTTCGTAAAAGAGTAGATGCTAAGAATTTTTTTTTTTTTTCATAAAAACCTTCTCAATATATATTTTTCTTATTTATGTAACGATGCTCGTAAACGAAAGCAACAGTCTCTGTAACGTTTCTGGTTTCATTGCAATTTTGTTTATCCCTGGATGTTCCAATTTTTTTTTTTTTTTTTTTTCATGAGATTCAAAACCAGTGTAAGTACAAAACTGATCTTACGCGCACAGAATTTGCGATCTCTAATCTAGCCCGGAATGTGCCGAAGAAGGTCATTCAATTAAAAATATTTGCATGGAACGTGTGATAGAGACAAATTTTTTTTCGATCATAACATAAAACAAAGATTATTTTATTCAAAAGAAGAAAAAATATAGAAATCCATAAAGTTTCAACAGTTCGCTGGTGTTTTGAGTTATAAAAAATTTTCTTTACGGACTATTTCAGTGTTATTTGGTGTGATTTAAAGATTTTTTATTTCACTTTATTTAAATTTTGTACATTCGTTGATGAACGACCGTCAAAAACTGTCGCGCCCCTAGACTCGGTTCCGGAGACCTCGACCCGATGGTCAAAGGCCCCGTGAAGACTGGAACTTTTTTTTTTTTTTTTGTAAAATCGTGCCCTGCACTTTTATTACAATTAATACGCGTACGAAGTCCGCAAAAGCTTGAACTTCGCGAGTCCGGTAGGTGTGTAACGTTCTCGGAGTTAACGTGAGATTCATGGTGTGCAAGAGGGGCGACTTTTCACATCGTGTTCGCCACAATTCTCGAAATATTCGAATGTTTTATTTTTGTTCCGTCGCAATTGAAGGGCATGAGGCTGAAATCCATTGGTTTCCAGATAAAAACGTCCAGATGCATTAATCTGATTGGAACGTCCACCCATCAAAACAATTTTACCGCAGCATTGACCTTTGTAGGGGTTTTCTCCGGATCTGCATCTTATAGCTTTAAAGCCTATTGGTGAATACAGTGATTCCGCGAAGATCCAAAAAGCATGATTATGAGAACAAGCTCCTTTTGTTCTGGAGTCAAGATCAGCACAGGCTGGTTGGTTGGATCCACCATTGGGATAAAAGTCTGCATGGCCGAGTGGTTGCAACAAACCAAGTTGGTTTCCATTCGTGTGAATCACTTGCACGTTTCTTGCACTGCTTTTTGACAGTCGTATTTTCATGTTTGGATTTTTGAAGTGTCGACGAGCTGGATCCAAACCTAAATTAGAATAAATTAAAAAAAAGATGAATGTCAATAGATGAAAAGGTTAATTGATTTTATTGGATTTTTCACATCGATTAAAAAAAATATATACATTAGAGAATTTTGAAACATCAAAATAAAGGGAAATTCTAATTGGAATAATAAGGCATAACGTTTTCACATAAACTGTAGAGAAATACTGCTCACTAATCGCTTATCTCTATCAAACATAATGAGATGGAGTATTTTCAACAAAAGATCGAAAATCATTATCAATGGTTTTATTTACAAAAAAAATTACCAAATATTTGGTTGACTTGGCCAACTGTAATTTTTTTTCCAGCAACTCCCATTATATGAGCTCCCTGCGCATCACCAACGAGGGTAGTTGAATTGAGTCGTAATTCAGCATTGTTCCTTAAAAAATCGATCATTCGAGCTACTTCGATTCCAACATTTTCCACCAATTTAATCCATCGGTGATAACTCGATAAACTAAGCGGGTCCCAATCCACCACTATCACGTTTACAAGCTCTTTACCTTCTAAGTATGCTGACAATCAAATGCGACAACAACGAATAATTTGTCAATTTTCATCATCAACATAAAGGTCAACATGAACTTTAATCACCATTGAAAATCACAACATTATTCGTTATCGCCAGGAGGTAGCAAAAGTGTCATATATCCAAACGATTTCACGAATTAGTTCAAAATTTTATTCAATAATTAAACAATAAATCCTTTAATTAAAAAAAACACGCAGTCATCCCTGAAGGATTGTTTGGCGAATCATTGAAAATTAAAAAGAAGAAAACGATCCAACTCAGGAAACCGCAAATACAATTAATTATCACTCATCTCCTGAGCTCCGTAATTTAAGGAAACGATTTTTCGATTTTTACGCCCACCCCCACGAACCGTTTTATTCAGAGATAACATACAACTCGTAGCGAGCCTCGAGCCAGCAGACGACAGAGCTGTCAAACGTGTATTCGTCCCAAGACTCTGTCGACTTTCTTGATCAAATAGCTGCAAATAAAGAGCGAAGAAAAGCGAAACTATCTCGAAGTCTAAAACATGTAAACTTACCGTGCATTATAGTAGAAGTTATTATTGAACCGCTGGCACCATTTGTCCATCCGTATGTTATAAAAATAGTTGATTCCGAGCTCTTAAAATGACTGTTTAGAACAGATTCCGTTGAATCGATTTCAAGCAATTGTGGATGAAAAGGATTTTTTTTTGTGTACAAATTAAACAAAACATGGACCTCAGCAAGTTTTTTGACACGTTCGTCTGGGAATGTATGTGCTTTGGAGCTAGTGTTGCGACGATGTACGTCAACTCTGTTTTGTGACAGATATAAACATCTAGCAAAAAATGCTGTGAAAATATCGGTTTCATTGAATAAATTCAAAAAAATATTGAAACAATGTGATTAAAAAAAACGATCTCTCAAATTTTTACGTACCGAGGTAAATACTGAAGATGTAACAACTAATTGACACACGCAGATTCATTTTTACAAACGTTACGCCGATTTCTTGATGACGTTTGTGTTCGGAATTATCAAAGAAAGAAACCTGTTCACGCGTAAATGAAGGCAGACAAAATGAATCCTATATAGAGATATATTCGTGTGTTCCCATCTGTTGAATTATCATTTGATGATTATCTACACACTTTTTGGTCTCTTTATAAAATTCGGTGGTATGTTACGAGCAAAAATGTTTGAAAGAGTAAGAACGATCCATTAAACCGCTCAAATACATTCTATCACGAGATAACGATTTTTATTTTCAAGTCACGTATTCACTTAGAATCGAAATGCAAAACAGTTTTTTCCTTCATTCTGTATTATCAACAACAGACTGCGATGGGAGAACCGTATCGTTTAGCGTGAAATACTTAATTTATATGTTTATTTCGTACACTTTTCATGTTTTATTCAATTTCTGTTGCAAATACAGTGCATAAGGTGAAGTGTTGCTGGTTTCGAGATAATAACGGCCAACTGTGTTGATCTTATTAGAACGTCCACCCATCAATTCAACTCTTCCCCTACATTCACCTCTAAGAGGGTTTTCTCTCTGTTCACATCTCACCGCTTTAAAACCTATTGGGGAATTCAGTGATTCCGCAAAGAACCAAAAAGATTGAGCATGAGAACAACCTCCATTTGTATACACATCCGTAGCTGAACAACCTGGTTGATTCGATCCACCATTGGGATAAAAGTCTGCGTGGCCGATAGCTTTGAACAAACCTAAATTGTTCCCATCCGTGTGAATTACTTGCACATTCCTCGCACTTAGTTTTGATAGTCGATAGTTCTCGTCCTGCTCTAGAAAACTTGGACGAGTTGGATCCAATCCTCAATTAAAATGAAAAAAGGTAAATGTGAATAAAATTCAAGTAAGAGTTTTAAGTGGATATTTGTGGATTTGTTTTTTTTTAAATTGATTTCTTAATTACTGCCGAATATTCCATTTGAAAAAATCTACAATTGACTTATAACAAAATTTGAAGTAAAAATTAATTTAAATATTCAAACAATATGAGTAAAAACATGGAAATATAAAATATAAGTTTATGTCTTGAAATATACAATTGATGACCGATAAAATCAGAAAAAATTGATTAGTTTTAAATTAGATGTGAAATATTTATTGTTGAAATAATAAATATTAAATAAATAAACTGAACCGATTATGTTTGAGACTTTCTTGCAAAAATTTACCAAAAATTTGGTTGACCGTGCCGTTAGTTTTCCTCCCAGCAACTCCCATAACATGGGCACCCAGTGAATGACCAACGAGCGTTGTTGAATCAAGTCGTAATTTAGCAGAAGTACGTAAAAAATCGATCATTCGAGCAATTCGGATCCCAACTTTATTCACCTTTTCCCCCGACCAGTTATAAAGTGATTGACTGAACGAGCTCCAATCCACTGCTATCACGTTTACTTCCTCCGTACCGTTCAAGTATGCTGTCAATAAAAAGCGACAACGGTAAATGCATCATTTTTTTTTCAATCTCAAATTTCGCTGATGCACTTGCGTACTTTGTGGAACTTGTGAAACGATGATCGAATTGTCAAAAAAATAAAAATGAAGGGCCGAAGAAAATGTTTTTTTTAGAATGGCTTTAAACGTCAAAACTCACCGTCGCGAATACTAGTGACAGAAGCAACGTTCGCAGTATTAATCCATCCATGAGTTATAAAAACCGTTGTTATGTTTCCTTTGAAGTAACTCCTACGCAAAGGTTTTCGTGCTTCGATTTTCAGCACTTGAGGATAAATCGGATTGTTTTTTGTGTATAGATAAAATTTAACGCAGATATCAGCCAGTTTGTCGATCATTCCGTCCGTAAGTGTATGTGATTCGAGTAGTTTACCATGATTTTGTGGTACGATAACTCGTCTTTTTGGGATTTCAACACTCTTACGAACCCATTCCCATTTAAGAAGATTGTTTTCATTACGTTTGCGTGGGGGTTTTACACTTAAGTCCTTAAATTGAAGTGATTCCAAAATACCACGAGTATTAGTGTTAATGGTGACTCTAAGTCTTGGGTGTTCCCGACGGCGATGAACCACTTTTGGTTTCGCAAAATTATTTTTTCCATCTACGTTTATTTCACGTTCTCGTTGATGATAACTCATGGCAAAAAATACTGCGAAAACATAGTTTCTATTAAATTCATTTAAAAACTATTTAAACAATGTAATATTAAAACAAACAACAACAACAAAAGTTGATAAACTTTACCCACCGAAATAAATGATGAAGACGTAACAACCAATTGATAGCCGAAGATTCATCTTTACTGACATTTTATTGATTTTTCCACGCTTATATACGACCTAGATATACTCGCGTCTGTACCTCCGTCAAAAAATATTGCGGTAGATTCAAATATGATAAAAATCATTATAATTATTCAACTTAACCCATCGAATTTAGTAACTTCTTTACGAATACATGAAATTATTTTTTTTTGATGGATTGTGGAAAACTTCCTTTCCATCATTACGTCAAGTGAACATAAATACATAGCGTTTGCTTATTTCGATTATTTGCTACGGATAATATATGGATGTGTAAGATAATGCTATGAAGCGAGAATAATATCATACCATTCTTTACCCAATGTTATCAGCTTGATATAATGACAGCTAATAAGTCAACGAACCAATATATTGAGCTGATCTACGACCCAAATCATACAATACCATTCTGTTGTCATTTTAATAAAAATTCTTGTTTTTCTTTTTTATTTCTTTACTAAAGTACTCCACCAATAGTTTAGTAAAAATAGACCAACAGCTTACAAAAAAATAGAAACTTACCTGACCCTCAATTTTTTTACGAATTTTTACGAATTCATACGATAATTACTGTCAATTTTTTTCTATTTAAAATCGAAACCCCAGCCACCGTTTGTTCTCTTCGTTTTTTAATTATCTTCAAATTGGTCATTTGTTATTTTTATTTATCTGCATTTTTTAATCACCGGTGAATTTTTGAAGAAAGTTCCGTTACTAGTTTGAAGGACACAAGAGCCTCGATCCTGACGGGAATTTCTTGTCATAAAAAATGTTAATAAATAGATTTGACTCCTGAGTGAACAAATCTTGCATTATTTCATTTCAAAAGCTTTGTTTCCAAGAAAACAGTTGATTTGGAGTGCAGAAATTCAAAGTTTGAATAATGACAACACGTTACAACACTCTGACGTGTGCCCGAAATTTATTGACAGCACTTTTGTCACGATTAGGCTGAGTTTAGGAAATTTTTCGATAATAAATTATAAGAATATGCCATATGTTCGGTTTTGGAAGAATAACAACTTCGTTGAAGGAAAAAAATTCTCTTTTTCCTTCTGCAAAGTTTACGCCTCGAACGCATGTGCGACAATGTGTCAACAACATTGACGAATTTCCATAAATTCATTCGTCAAAAACAAAACAATAAGTTGATAAAATTTCTAGTTATCAAAATGCAGTTTTTTCCATTATCGTCAATTACAACGATTTATATTTAAATTGAAAAATTTTACTGTCTTTTTATAGGTGTCTTTTTCAGAGGGTACAAATAATATATATTCTTAAGGTAGAGATGGAGAAGAAGTAGGAGGAGGAAAAAATTCTCCATTATGACGTGTAAAAAGTAAGAATAAAAAAAGGTTGCCCTAGAAAAACGTGATAACGGTAAAATCTTCGTTATTATTAAGAAAAGAATGATTAAATTCTTGGGTGAAAACGAAATTGCTAAGAACACGAGGGAGTCTCGTTCAATGTGGAATTACAAAACGTGTCTATAGTGAAGAAACCGCGACGAATAAAATAAAAATGTTAACGGGTCCGAGTTGCCCAAGGGTCAAGAGAATTCCTTATCCCAAAGAAACTGATGCGCGCGTTCCGCATTGCTCGTATCGGGCTCTCGACTTCTTACCTCCGCCCCCTTGTAATATACATACATTCACACGCATATATAAAAAAAAACACGTATATATACTCATATATAAACAGAAAAAAATATATACATATATAAGGGATAAGGAAGGATGAAATAAAGAAAAGATCAAATAAGAGGGTGGATAAGAAGAAGAAGAAGAAGGAAGAGGCAGAGGGGAAGGATTCACTGGACAACAATTAATAACAATTAAGAATTAATAACGGATCTCTGGGATGCTGTGTGCGAGCTTTTGTTGCTTTTGGCTCTCGTTCATTTAATACCAGGCAATGAGTCACGTACACTTTATACTTATGGGATGTACGTAAATGCGTGTGGATACTTTATGGCTTACCAGAAGATTCGAAACACGCTACGAGACTCAACAAATTTTTATTATTATTATTGTTATTATCATTATTATTATTTTTATTATTATTATTTCTTTTTTTTTACGATGGCTGTATACATCATGCGATTCGACGACAACGACGAAGATGGCGAGGAGACATTAAAAATACGTCTAGAAGATAGCTGATGAGTTAAATAGCTATATTAACAAGCGTGAACTCGGGATGCACAATGACAAAAGTCTACTTATTCTTTTTTTCTTAAACACACGAAACGGGGATTACTATTTTTTTTTTTTATTTTTTTTTTTTTTAAACTAAAACATGAATTATAAAAAACTTTGTGATCTCACATTTTTCGTTTCCTTATGACGTTTTTTTAAAAGAAGTTTCCATTCGTTATGTTACGATGCATATATTTTATAGAAAGAATGAGAAGAATACGGAGTTTAATGATTCAAATGAGCGAGAGCGTTAAACATAATAATCGCTCGAATAAAATACTAAAAATTACTTTTAATTTTTTCGAAATTTTTAGTTATTTTATTTTTTAAATGAGATAAAAAAAATTTATACGTAATCGAAAAATTGGTATGTGTTATTATCGAAATAATAAAAATCACTCGATTTAAAAAGAAACAAAAAAAGTTGTGTGATTTTACACGATATTTAATATATTTTGTTCTCTTTTGAAAGTCGAGAAAAACTAATGTGCTATGCTCAAGTAAATACACATACGGATTTTGATAAAATAACTTGACATTTTAAGCATTCCTGTCATTTTCTTTTCTCCCTGATTGGACCCAGTGCGATATGCTTGTTTTGTTGAAATAGCGAAGTCTCAAATGTGTACCAGAGTGAAAAAAACTTTACACGAATTGCTTCGTTTTCTCAGCCACTCATTCGTTTCTTTGTTCTTGGTTTTTTTTCCCTTCTTTTTACTTTTTTTTCTAACTTAGTTTCTGAAAAATAATTGTTTTTGACGTCGCTCGTCACCTGACCTGGACTATCCATTCGAGGAATCTGGGCTGGTTACTTTTTAACGAGATTGCGGATGCAGCTCTCACCATCTCGTCAAGTCACTTGCTGAATACATACTTACAAACATATATAAAAATAAATACTTATTTATAATAAGCTACAAAAACCCAAATATTAGTGACAATATGAACCACTGAAAAGAGATTTTCATGAATTTTTATTGAATTAAATGAAATCTAATCAAATAAATTTTTGCTCTTCATTAATTAGTCCAAAATCATTTACAGTCCAGATCAAATAAATGTTTTTATTCTTTTTTTCAATTTACTGTAAATTGCGAGCTTAACAAACGGTTCGGATTGCCACTTACTCTTTCACATCCAAATATACAATAATATATAAGCCATAAAAATACGATATACGACTACGACGAGTAAGTATTTTATGCTGTGCACTGACGTCGTACTTAAAAGCCTTTTCTCCTCTCTCTCTCTCTCTCTCTTTCTCTTTCTGATTCTCTCGTTAGAGATTATAATGAAGCGTTAGTCGTGTGTGGCATAAGAAGAGTTAGGGGGGCCCCTAGGGAAGATTCGCAGGATCATCATAGCGTGGCTCTGGCTCGTATAATGACTTTCCAGGATTGTGGCGAGTGTATGATTTTTTGTAAATATTAAAAGATTTTTCAAGAGAGAGCTCTGTATTTCGCGTTGTAAATATACGACGTTGCAAACCTTCAGCAAATCTGCGAAAGTTTCGAGATATATCGATGAATATAAATATAAGAATTTGCAAATTATAAAAAAAAAAAAAAAAAACAATATAAGATACATATCCAATAATTCGCGGTAAACTTGTGGCTTTAAATTCACATATTATGTACACATATACGTAACTTTTAAAGCTGTTTATATATTTACTTCCATATTATGTATCTAACGATCGACAAGGACGAATCTTATGAATTCATGATAATAAGTTTATCCGAGATTGCTCGTGAGTTATAATTGTGCACATCGATTTCTGTAACTGTACACGTAATACAGTCTCGTCTCTCTTCTTTTCTCTCTCTCTCTCTTTTTCTCCCTCTCTCTTTCTCATTCACGCTCAGAATATATAACTGTTTAACAAATTATTTGCAATTCTTTAAAAGATGCCAAAGCATCTTAGTGGCATTGGTAATAAAAGTCCAGCATGGATTGTATCTCGAAACCGTTTATATCGTCGATATGTAATCTATTACACGGATATACATACGCACATTAAAATAAGAAGAAAATGAAAAAAAAAAAAAACAACAACAATTATATACGTCAGGTGTGTTTATACGTATATATAAATATGTTAGAACAGGTAGAATTGATATTACGCGATCTCGTGGAAGATTTTGTCGGCTCGTTTCCCGAGTCACCTTTAAAATGTGAATTTTAAGTCGATTGAATTAAACGTACACACGCGAGATTATAATCTCATTGTACGCACGATTAAATTGATTTATTATTGGTGTTTGGGTTTAATATATACGGTTGTCGCGTCGTCGTTAGCATGAAATAATTCTTAAACGTTATAAAGTTGGTTAATTTTTTTGTTTTTTTTTTTTCTTTTACAAAAAAGTTTATCATTATTTTTTATTCCCCAGACTTTACACAGTTCAAGCAAACTTTTTTGTATCGATGTATCGTGTCTCGTGCGGGCGATAAAAAATCGCAGAAATTCATGATATTATCGAACAGATACGATCGCAATATGCACAATCGACACTTCGCTTCATCGTGTGGGTGCGAGAAATAATCGTACGATATAAATATAAATGTGTTGTAATGAAAAATATTAACGTCTACGATTCAACAGCTTTTTTGCTTTTCTCTATCATCGCACGTGCCCTTATTTTTCTTTAGTTAACATCAAAACGTCGTATTTTAATTGAGCATTTCATCGTTTTCAACCCCTTTTTACACTCAGCATTCTTTATTCAATTGTGGGTGGTCGAGAATTCATGTCGTTGTATTATTACGAGAATATTACTGTCTCTCGCGAAACAACACACATTCGAAGGGGTCACAGACCATTATGCACGGACAAGAAGTTACATTCGCTGTATATTCTTCGATATATACTTCTCTCTCTCTCTCTCTCTCTCTCTCTCTATATATATATATATATTTATGTTTGCTTTTAAGGCGTCGCGGCGCATTGCGAAGATATGACACTATACGTACAAGAACGTATCAGCACTATCGCGATAGCCGTCACTTGGATTATTATAATTAATGGATAACGCGAGTAAGCAAGTAAGCAAGAAAGATAGAGAGAGAGAGAGAGAGAGAGAGACTTAGATCCAAAGAAAGGGACAGAAAAATGTGCGAGAAACAAGACGGTGAAAAATAATCGTGATATATACAAGACGCGAACTCATTTACAATATGAGTACGTTCACCTATTAAACTCGCCAGTTTCATATGTACGCAGAATTATATGAGATTGCATGAAAAAAGGAAGGAGAGAAAAAAAAAAAGAAAAAATGAGCATTTAAAAATGAGATGAAATAAAAAACGATCTTGCAATATCTGACACACGATCGTCCTTCGATTTTGTTGCACTCGTATATACCAGTCAATATTATAAAACGATAATATTCATACTTTTGTTCGATCGAGATCAAACCATGTGTTTTTTCTTCTTTTTTCTAACTCTGCACTTATTCACGAGTAACATGAATTTTAGTACGGATTATAGTGATCGTTTTCTTTATCGACGATAAATTGATTTTAATCATTTATGTTCAATGTTTATTTACCTTTTCTTTATTCTCTACTGAGCTATTTCCTTTTTATTATTTAATGAAACTTCCAAGAGACAACATTTCAGTGGAAACGACTGAAAAATGATTATTTTTTTTTCAAATAGGAGAATCGAAGCTCAAACCACGTACAAAATTTCAAAAGATTTCATCATCTCGGATTCGAGATATTGATAATTAAAAATTGCATTGTCCTACCCACGTTTTTATGAGAAATAGTACAAAAATTCACATTTCGAACTAATTTTTTTCTTTTTTTTTTCTTCATTACTGAGCACCATATGACAAAGTTTGACGAGAAAAAAAATGAAGAATTTTTATCCTGCCGTTTCGGAGATACAGCGATTCAAAGTAGAAACTCTGTTTGTTGGATTATTTTTGGTTTTTTTCTTTTTCAAACTCTAAACTTCATGTTGAAAAACATTTTTCCGGAAAGTTTAGATGTTTTTACACTCCCATAAAATACAACAGCGGCTAACATTATTTGATTATTTCGCAAGTTAAATCCGAGATTTAAAAAATTGAGAGGAAAGTTAAATTTTGAAGGGGACTGTGACAAGACACCTTTGATTTACTGCCTTTTGATAAAACGTAGATTTCGATTCGTATTGCGAACATTATTAGTTCATTTGTGTAAATAATATAACAGATGATTCAACCAAGATTTATTCAGTGTTCAAGTGTATATACTTAACGTTACCGGAAATGACGCGATTGTTCGACCGCATTGAGGGGAGCCCTGGAGGGTCTAACGCATCCACCCGGAAATCCTCTTTTCTCGTTCTTTTCGTGTTTGTCAGCTCGAGGAAACGATGCCTGACTTTTTTTTGGCATTATTTCTCGTTCGCAAAGCACGACCGACGAGTTTATCATCAGTTAATAATAATAATAGTAATAAACAACGATATTGAATTTACCTGACGATATAATTAAGAAATGGCAAACGTTAGAATTCTACTGAAAATTGTACATTCAAAGTTGGTAAAAATTCTTTATTTTTATACCAAATTGTTTCGTCCGTAGATACAAAAAAATTTTGCAACTGGTTCTAACTATGAAAAGTTTTTTTTTTTCAGTTTTCAAAAGATTCGAGAAAGTTTTATTCAACAATAATAGATCGAACGAAAAAATAAATAAATAAAAATCGTTTTATTAAGAACATCAAAAATCATCCAAATTAAGTGTTCAAAAATTTTTGAAACTACTTACACTTTAGTTTGTTTGTTTTGTTTATTTATTTTTTTTCAACTTCGAATTCTTAAGAGCATGCCTCAGCGATCGAACGATATGATTTAATAATAATAACAATAATAATAATCAACGTCGTAATTATAATAATGGAATAGTGAAAAAGCATCTCTATAATTTTAATTATTTTACCCATTACGTTTTTTTTTTCTTGTCCTTATTTAGTGGATTATAAAATTCCTGCATCTGAGCATCTGGCGAGGATGGAGCCACCGAGAGCTCCATTTGCGATCTCGATTGACCCTGATCTTTATCCTTCTCCCCTGGCAAGAAGCTATTCATTCGCGTGACAAGCTGCGTGAGCCCAAAATGTTTGTTCTGTGCATTACACCGTATTCATATGCATTTTAAAAAATTCTGGCATGTCCTGTCGTCCCACGACATTTTCTGGCACAGCGTCCGCCACAGGACCGTTGTATCGTGATTCTCTCTCCTTTTTTTTTCTTTTTTTATGAAAACACATACATTTTTGTTCATCGAAACTAATGTGCATAACGGTGGTTTTCCAAAATATCACATTCGACTCTCGGAATCACTTCGAAGAAAAAACCATTTTACTTAAAAATTCAATTAAAATTATTAAATTTACTTTAAAATGCTTAAAATTTGATAAAAATTCACTTGTAAAAATTGTCAACAGAAAAACCTTTTTCGTTACATATCATCGATGCAAATTTCAATATCATTAAATGTCGATTTTTCGGAGGTTCATTATAAAAATAAAAAAAAACTGTTACGATAGAGTTTAAATTAATAAATAAAAATGGTAAGAAAATTTGCTTTGAAATAACTGTTCAAAAATCGATACTGAACTTTTCTCACCGTAGCTTTTCTATTGTTCTGAAAATTCTTATTGCTTTTATTTCCAATCTTCATGCCTGCTGATCTTTTTTTCTGATTGAATTTAAAAAAAAATAAAAAAAGGTTTATGTACATGAAAAATAGAGTTTTTACAGTAACTTTCAAAGTCTCTCTCGGATACTCGAGGGAAGGTTGAAGTTGTGGTTTCGCCACCACGAATAATTGCCAGTATTTCGAAATGGGGAAGTCTAAAAGAGTGTCTCTGGTGACTGATCTTGTGGTTGACCATTGACACTTTGGGAGAGACAAACGTCACGTAAATACACTGTAGTTAAGGATCGACCCAACAATTACGAAGATTCGAGCGTGTTACGACGATTCCAACTGAAAAACTTGAAATTTTCATGTTTTCTATTGTACAAAAACTTTATGCACTTATTTCGAATACTCGAACGATATTTTCACCGTTTCCTTTTCTAACAGACTATCAAATTTAAAGGTCGAAGGTTTTTAATTGTTACAACGATCCCAAAACTTTTTTTCTTCTACCCAGGAAAGTCAAATCATTTAAATCATTAATAAAAAACTTAATGAACTGGCTTCATTTATTCATAGCCGTAAAAAATAAATATGAGTTACATTATCTGTCATTTTGAATTTTCAGGCCTGGAATTATTATTGTTTTTTACAAATTGTTTGTTATCTAGTTCTGTTATCGCTAGAGATCGACCACCAGACTATTTTCTACTATTTTTCAACATTGAGTACTTCGCAGATCTATATTTATTGTCACAGTTTGTATGTTTTTTTTTTTTAATAGTTAAGAATTATATAAAATAATGTTTAAACGATGAGTAAGAGATTCTTTGTGTGTTTCTGAACGAAATAAAAATGCCAAGTGCATAAGACACACAGGTGATTTTTTTTCTCGAAAAACATTCAAGAAAAAAAATAGATTAACTCGATTATTTAATATTCCAATAATTGTCATGATAAAAATTGTTCGTTATTTGAATTAATACAAATTTTCATTCACAATGTGCATCAATATTTTTTCAACAAGTTTTTTATGCAAAAGAAATGCTTCAAAGTCAATGGACGTCGAAATATAAAGGAAAAATACAACAACAAAAAATCTCAACTATTGTGAAAATTGTAAAGACAAAATTTGAGTAAGAGAGCACGTCGTGAAAATCTGTGTAAAAAAATCAAGGAACTAAGAGACGACAGCACTGATCGTCTTTCATTCAAACTCCTTAAGTTAGTTCTCGTACTACAAAATATTCAAAAATCAATCTTCCAGCTTTACGTACATAAAAACTCTTCGCTGGGTTTTTACACCCTAAATGTCTAACTGGAAAATTTCAATCAATCTTAATCTTGTAAATCAAAAAACAAAACCAAAAAAAAAACTTTCAATTTTTTTTAAATATGCACTAAACGTGCAAAAATATAACTTAATAATTTTTCGAATAAAATCGTAACAGTCATATTAACGTTACATTAAAAACAAGCCATTTTTGGCACAAGTTTTTTTTCCAAATGCTATTAAAGTTAACATGATGAGAATACAACGAAATTGTATTATTTTGTATTTGCCAAAAGTTCTTTGTATTTCAAATATAAAAAATGAAGAAAATTTGAAAAAAATTCATTGTCGTCGAACGATGGAAATTTCAACAATTCAAAATATTTGAAATTGAGAAAATTATAATTTCATGAATTCTCCAGCTACGAGAATTTTTTTTTTTTTCAAGTGTACAAAAAATCATGGAATTTTGAAGAAAAGTAAAACCGTATGAGAAGTAGTTTCGATGAAAAGAAAAAACTTTTTGAATTTGTTGGAATTTCGTTGGATTACGACGTCGTTGGTTCGCTAGGCGTTGTCGGTGTTCTGTAAATGCCCGTAAAAAGAATTTCCCGTTTAATTTGATCGTAAATCATGTAAAGGAACGGATGATTGGCGTTGAAAACTTCAGGTTCAGCGGGTCTGCTAGAACGAAAACTGAAAAGAGCTGTTGCAGCAGCTGCTGTTGTTCCTTCCTCGTTAACATCAACTTTGGCGCGATGTACAGCATCTCCAAGGTGCAAATTTCCTTGACCGTCAGCCAGGAAACCACGGAGATCTGCTTTGTCAGCTGTTACGAGTTCACCGGCTCCAAGAGCATGAAGAAGTGGTGCCAATTGAAGTTCCTTTTCGATACTAAATCGTGGCAACGATACTTCGACTTCCCTCGGTGGCATACCGTCATCCAAAATCTCATGAAATTCCTTTGTTCCTTTCGTCGTTTGTGTTATTCTTTCGATCAATTGATGAATACCGTCACGATCGATTGCAGATTTTTGCTGTTTGCCGGAATCGTCGAGTGACCTTGCCATCGCGAATGGTGGCAAGAAAATGTACATTGCGATCGCATCACCCTTGTAAGGTAATTGCAATACGTGGGCCCCAAGATCTTCCGAAATAACTAAAGAACAAAAAAAAAGCAAATGTATTTCATTGAATTATTTGCTCCATCGTCCTTACAACTATTTTAGTCATAAAATCGACTCAACAGAAATAAAAACATCTTGCCAGCACATAAATTTCGTCGTTTTTCAATAACAAATGAAATTATATGTGGAAAATTGAGTTTCATGAAAGTTAAGTTGAGATGAAACTCATTTGAACATTGAACAGACGAGAAAATCAACAAAAACAAACTGATGAGGCAAAATTAAATACACCAGTTGTTTCAATTGAATTTCTAGTATTAATAAAACATGAAAATTGATATTTATTATTGAAATTTGTTTTATTTTTTTCTAGAAAAATGATTTTTCATGTTATTTTTCCTCAATGAGAAATTTTTTTTCATATGGTAATCGATTTGATCGATGGAGACACAAGTAAAAATTATTTCTGTCCAAATTATTGCACGATAATAAATATTTAAGTCAATATATCTTACTGTGATTGAAAGTTCCTTTTTGACGCATGAAAGTTACGAGAGTGCTCGTAGTTCCATAGAAAATGTCACGTGTAGAATTGGCTTTGTCGAAACGACTTGTCCAAAGTCCTTTAAAATAAACAGCATTGGCAAGAACAACATCAGTATCAGCGGTCACGCCATCTGCTGGAATAAGATCTTTGATGTGACCCTTTGTCGTGTTGCTGACCCAATCGTTTATACGAATACGTGCGGCTGTTGGATCGGCACGAAAATCTGTTTTCTCAAGTTCGTTACCGAACAAATCCAACATGCACTCGCGTATTTTTTTCTCTTTACTGATCCACAAACGATTTGCACTATTGTACTCGTAACTAGTTGATGTGTTTCCCTGTAGAAAAGCCAATAATTATAAACTTGTTACATCAAATAGTGCAATATTAAAAATTACATTTTTGTTCATAAAAATAATATTTTTGCATTCAGTTTCATTTGAATTTCAGGTGGAACATTTTTTTTTTTTTTAATCTTCAAATATTAGAGAACTATGTCAATTTTTGACTGAACTCGTCAATTTAAAATTGACAGCAATTTGTTAATGAAATATTTTGGTTTACTGAATAAACATCGAATTTGTCGAAATTTTTTTGAGCAACAAAATAAGCGGTGGTACATTAAAATCGCTTGAAAAATACGGATTGTTCATCTAAAAATGTCAATGAAAATGTGACAATGTAAAATTTGACAATTATCAGTTGGTGATTCTGTTATTTTACGTTGTTAATGTTGTTCTAGTTCCATAAGATAAGTTTTAATACGAATTTATCGTCAATTAATTTTATTATTGTATTTACGTTTGTACAAAAGTATTGTAAAAATTTAATTTTCTGTTTATTTTTATGTTTTTATGTCTAATTTGGATTTGGTGTTTTTTAAAAATATTTTTTATAAAAACAATCTTTCTCACCTGCTCTGTTTCTTTCGGCTGTAAAACTTTGTCTAAACTGTAAGATCGCTGAACATCAACCTTCGAAAGCTCATTTGGTATGTGAAGAGCTTTTTTTAATGACGATTCCGTGGTGCCTCGTGAACCGAAATAAGCAAGTGTAATTGCTTCATGAATACTGTGAGGGCTAAAGAACAAATTGTCATCTGGCTCGATCAGAGATGCTTTTCTCAAAGCATCGAGGGCGAAACTCAAACGAGCACGATTCATCATGTTTTTTGTTTCTGGATTCATCATCATCGGACTATCATTTCCGGTCAAACATTGAGCCGAAGATGTGGCGACGTAGCTGCATATCAGCAGCACGATCGTCAGGGAAAACATTTTCTGGAATAAGAAAAATTATAAATTCATAATAATATCGAAATAATTGATTAATGTTCGAAAGAATTTTTTTTCATTTATTAAATTCTAAACCTCGATACCGTTCAATTTTGTGTATAATTATTATTTTCGTAGTTACACGTTTTACTAAATAAATAAACCAATGATTAAAAAAAATTTCATGAAATCCAAAGTATTGAAGATTTTTTATTGTTTATAATAATTATAATCGTATTCACTAACGTCCAATTAAAATCCAATAACTTTTAGACAACATTTTGTCATTTTTATTTAATTAAGTATTGTGTTACTTGGTCCAATTTTATTTTATTGTAACATGGAAATTAACTACTTCGTTATAATGACTCTTTGCATAAGTTACACGAGTTTTCACGAATTTCAACGTGTATGATTTTTCGTGCAGAGAAATTTAGCGCAACTTTGTTCAGAAGCAAGTCTAAACGAACATTTCGCAATTGTAAAACGTTCCGACACGTGTAATAATTTTCCGCATGGTCCCTCTCACGAAAGATTTCTAAGTATTAGGCTGTGTGCGAAAGAAAAATATGTACATGAGCTTCATAATCTCTTTCCGGTTTCCACATCCGATGAAGAAACGTTAAAAAATTACGAGCAACAGTGAAACAGAACAAAAGTATTCCTTTTTTTTTCCATTTTTTATTATTTATTATGAATGAATTTTTTTTCTGGATCATTTTAACTATAGCAATACAGATTATTAATTATCTTTTTATCGATGATATTAAAACAGCAATAATTCGTTGAAATTTTGTTTATAAATCGATCGTAAAAAAATGGCAAATTATTTCTCGTTGCCTGAATTTTTTTCTAGCTCATGAATATATTTTAAAACATCCGCGTTCTTTCGTTTGAATTCTATATTTCTTTGGAACAAATAAATTTTTAATTTATACTAAGCCTCTCGTGAATAGCGGGAGCTCTTCCGAAAAGAAAAAGTCTTTCTTGCCTTTGGAGAAAGCGTCTCGATTTTACATGTTCGTTCGACTCGTTGTACGACGCATTTTTTATTTCCTCTTTTTATTCTTACTCGCCTCAAAGCAAATGGCGTTTCTCGATCCGCTTGTGTGTACGACTTTCGACAATTCGTCGTACGAACTGTTATTTTCTTTTGCAAGAATGTTCCACACGATCGATTTGTAATTTGAGGCTATTTCGCAAAATTCCATTGCATCATAATGACAAGTGGATAAGTCATGATACGAAAAAAAACGTATATCTTTGTGATAAATATGATATCAAAATAAGAAACAGTCAAAGAGAAATGACAAAAACTGAAAGATATGATTAAAAATATTTTTCATTTTAAATTTTTCCTCATTTATTTAATTTCCCATGACAATCAAAGTGTACAAACTTTTAGGAATCGAAAGAGGATTATTGTTGTGAGAAAATGACTTCTGGAAGTGATTTTTTATGAATTTATACTTAAGGAGGAATTGATATAGATGTCGAACAATAATAACAGCATTGAAATCGTACACAGGAGAGTCGAGTCACGTGAGACATGAAGAATTCGAGGTCAGAGTCGAGGGAATCGATCACGTCGTCCCAACAAGTTTCAATTTAGAATAAATTTATTATAAGTTGTGAAATTTCGGACAAAGTCTTTCCTCGAAAGATGTTTTTGTGAATTATAAAATCGTTTTAATTAGGAAATTCTTTGAATTGGTTCATCGAGGTTCAAACGAGAGGAAAAAAATCTCAATCTCATCGTCGTTGTTGAGAAGAGGATGGAAAAAGTGAAAGTAACCAGAATGCACATTGACGTCACTGGGTCCGGCTTTCTTAATTGAAATTAAAGTGGTTGACGCATCGAATTAAACGTTTTTTTTATCGCGTTAAGTTTCCACGAGAAGAAAACGATATTTTGTTACATGAAAAGAGCAATAAAAACGAACCCTTTTTCTCATGTCAACGATTCATAACCTAAAAAGTTAACTCCCAGTAAACAAATGAAGAAATTTGTCTTTTTATCTGTAATTCTCGTCCGCTACGTTTCCGAAAAAATAACACTATCGCACGTGACCTGAATACTCTTGAAATAAAAAATTCGACCTTCAAAATGAGCATTGAAAAAAAAATGTACGAAAAAGTCTAGTGAGGGATCGTGATAATGGATACGATTACAAAAACGAGTTCGTCTGAAGATTAATAAGTTTTTTTTCGATGTTTTGTAAAGTACGAATTATATTTAGATATATCTGGTTTGTTACTTGATTAACAAGTATGTTAATTACCGACGTTTTCATTTTCTGCCACCAAGCAAGCCGATTAAAAATTGATGTTTCTTATCGAATTATAATACAACGATTACTGAAGAGCATAAAAACAAAAATCAAATGAAATGATTCAGTCACATGGCTCTTGAATATAAAAGTTATTTCAAGAAATTTATTGATTTATCGTAACTAAATATTCAATTTTCTTAGACACTCGATTTTTAATTGATTGTAAACACTCACCAGAATTGTCCGAATCCGGACGATGAGTTTGATTTTTCTTGGATTTTTGTGTTGTTAAATTTTGGACAAACAAGTATTTTCTATCAAATGGACAATTATTGTTCGACAACGTAGTGAAATTTGTTGCGACACACAAAATAGAAACGTTCTGTGACAGTGGCTTAACAAAACTGAATAAGGAACTCACGAAACTCGCGAGACTCTTGACTCGCGAAGGAGACTCGCGTAGTAATATCAAATCCCCACTACGTACAGTTTAAGGAGCCCACTGGCCATCCTGGAAATAACAATAATACGCGTCGCCGAGTACCGGCACGCACTTTCCTACGGGCGTGACATCATTCGGTGTGACGCATTTTATTATTATTATTTTTTTTTTCTTACGAGTAAAGAGAAAAAAAGATTCGAACGATAGTGTTGTTTATTTGATGAAATCATTTTTAAATAAATCATAATATTACATAAATTGATATATAAATTTTATAAATTTAAAACTCCTTGAGTTTTTCTTCTAAAATTTCGTACACGTATTCATTCTAACCTTAAAAACACGTAGAAATTCTTTTGAGCAAAACGAGAAACTAATAAACAACTTCCTAAAAATGTAAAAAAACAACAAGAATTTCCTAAAAATGAATTTCGAGCATCGTTGCAAGTTTTGCAAGTGATTACTGTTTGGTCTTGAAGTGGATGAAAAATAATGAAACAATAATAAAAATAAATTCGTGGAAAATCTCGATAATCTCACTCGTTTTAATTCTGCCTGTCGCGAGTTTAATTATTCATTCGTCGATTAGAACGATAAGTGGCTGAAGATTCACTCAAGGTTAAGGTTCATCCGGGTATAATAATTTCGCGATATTTGTAGAAAAAAAATAAAAAAATGGATCGTAAAAAAGATGCTGTAACAATCGAGATTCTCGTAAATTGTTGCTTTACGACTAGGCTCGCACAGGTCGACGGGTAATGAGTGTTGCGTTAATGACCAACGGCGCTCTCGGCTTCAATAATAACGTCCGGAAAATCTAGCGATGGAAACAAGGCCGAAACAACAATGGTAAATTTTTTATAGCATTGAGACACGCTCGTTATCAGAGTGTTAAATTTGCGTGTAAAGGTTGTTGTTAGCTAACGTCAATAATAATCTCATTTTTTTTTCTCAAATTTATTGTCAGTTAGTCGTTGCCTGAGTTTTATTTAAATTTATTTTCTTTCAGAATCATTCACATATTTTTCTTTAACTATTTCCTGCTGTTTAAATTCTGCTTGTAAATTTGTTTTTTTTTTATCACTTTTCAGACAAACAGTTTGTAGTCCAAGGATATTTGTCAATTCAGTGATTTTTAAATTCAACAAACTTGATATCCGATTGAAAATTCATTGTACACTTAAATCATTTGAACGTCATAAAATTTTGATCACGGAGTCGTTCCACTCATCTTCCTGATCGACGAAATGTTCGAAAAAAGTGTAAATTCGATAAAATTCATTGAATTTATTAGAATATTCAATCTTAGATTCTTACTGTACTTTTCTCACAGCAAATTCGAAAAAAAAACTTTTTTTTTAACAATCTTACAATTCTCGATTAAGTAAATGGTACGAAGCGAAAAATATCGGAAAGCAAATAGTTTTATTGTGATTGAAGTTTAGAAAAAATTGAGAAAATTTTTCGACTGAAGGGAAAATAAATATTCATGAAAAATTACATTTCTCACATGAAAAATGAATTTTATTTTATTTTTATAAAAATTTACATTCTGCTCAATAAGTATTGCAAACATTCAAGGTCATTCCTCTTTTTTTTTGTAACGTCAAATTTTAAGGTTTTATTATTTTCGTGTGTGAATTAGCTACGATCGCGTGAGTCAATGCACATTTTCTAAACTGTTTGAGCAACCTTGCGCGTTGATTCCACGCCGGTGAAGATCGGAAAGCGAAATGAGAAAATCCTTGGCCTACCACAGTGATCGTGTACTGCTGATATGGTCTTAACTGGATTACTCAGATCCCCAGATATGAATGATAAAAATACCTTTAATATAATTATAAGTAAACAAAGATTTAATTTTTCCCACGAACAAATGTAAATTCCATAAATCCATAACTCCAAAGACGTATTATTATTTGAATTTAAAATTCCCCACGTGAGTTCGTTACTCTCGCTTTTGTTTCTATAAATATATCGACAGTGACGAAGCGTCGTTGCGATTCATTGTCATTCATGAATCGTTCGCAATCTTTTTTTTTCGACACTTTCTTCGCAATCTTTTTAAATCTAAATCCCAAATTTGAGGTAATAAATAATGATAATAAATCATTTTTATCGATATCATCGATAAAAATAAATAATAAACTGTCGTCAACGTTTCGTGCAAAAATGATTTTTTATTTCAATATTTTCTGACCTATATTTTCCATTCACGTTTCAGTTTTTCTCAAATAGATATAAGTAAATAATTCAAAAAAAAAAAAAAAAACGAAATAGTGAAAAATAAAATATCGTTTATGAAGTAGAAAAAAAATCCCATAAAATAAGTTCGTTTTTTCTCCAGAGTCAGTAACAACAACATTTTCTGATTTTCTTTGATAATTTGTAACGTTATTTTGCTGAGACTGTGCACTAATATTAAACTTGCATTACTTTCTTCATTTTCTTATTGCTTTATATTGTTTATTTTCTCGTCCCCTTGGTTGAAGATCCGGCCCGAGTCAGGTCAAGATCATTGACAAGTCAAAAGTAGGTCTCGAGACCCAAGTGAGAGCTCCTCCGAGAATATAAACGTGCGTTTGTGCTATAAACCTGCGACTCAAGTTTTATGCTACGAGTTTCGTGCTGAGAGTGTCAACGACATATATTAATTATTTTCAGACTTATTTCATCGATAATAAATAGGATCTTAGGTTTTTTTATTTTATTTTTCTTTTTTTGCAACGTTGTTCGTAAAAATTTTAATGAAAATTGTGTAATCAGGAACTAGTGGTACATCAATACACCCACGTGGTCGTTAAAAGTATTATAGACTTTCTTGAGTGTGCTACGAGCGCAATCGGACCTGGGAAATCCCCAAGAAATTGTTTCCAAGTGGTTTCCTAATTCGATATAGTGTGACGATTATTTAAGTTGGATAATTCACGATAAACTTCATTGATATCCAACTAAAAATACATTCGAATTTTTAATCATTTCATAATTCAACATTATTTCACAAATGAATTATTGGCTTTTATATTTTACTCAAAATAATTTGATCAATGGTTTCACATTGTGTTGTTATTTATTTATTTATTTATTTATTTATAAATAAATAAATAAATAAATTCTTAAATAAATAAATAAATTTAAAAAAACCTTTTTTACATTACAGAAATTACAGAAAAGGTTTTTTTTCTAATTTTATATTTCATTGAAAAATTAAAAATAATAATTTCGTAAACGAGTTTAAAAAATCATAAAATGTGGAAACTTGTCAATTACTCGTTAATTTCGAATAAATGTCATGAAGATCATTATTGGTTCGTAACCATTTAATTTAGTTGTTCACCAGACATGCTTATATGGCAAAGAAAATAGTTTATGAAAAATGATTTATTCAATTGGACCATAAATAACGATTTTTTTTTCAAGCGAATTTTGGTCTAAGAAAAAAACTGAGCTCTTCGTATTTAAGAGATTTGTAATCATCGACGGTGGGGTCAAAAAGACCATAATAAAATTGCTCCACAATAGATAAGGATACTCCAATGAGCAACAGTACGTTCTCAAGATTTCAAAGTCACTATGAAACGACAATGAAATAAATAATTCATGAAGATGATATTTTTAAACTTAATTTGAATGAATGTGACTAGGATTTGCCTGACGAATAATGAGATGAAAAAAAGTGTATTTTAGATTGAAATTGATCGATGACTTACCTTGGACTCTGTCCTGAAGATTCACAGATGAAAGTGAAATACCAAACTTTGTGGAGTCTGCGATTTTCGTATTTCGATTCTTCACCAATTATTTATTATGTAAAACTTTTATTATGTCATTAGTCTATATAAAAAATAGAGTGAAAAAAAAATGTGTTGGAAAAGTTCATTCACGAGACGATAAATGTTGTTTTTTATTCGGATTAAGTAGATAAAAACGTTCACTTTTTTCGACGAGCCACGATCTTCGTATATGCGTTTCTACAAACAACTGCACGAGTGTTGGCTCTTGCTGGTGGCTTTATAAGCCACAAAGTCTCGTAATGCACGCTCAGAGAGTGGTTCTGTTGCCCTTCTCATACGACAAGTTGTACACGGGAAATTCCACAACAAATTGTGTATACAATTTCGATAAATTTTAATTTTACATTTTTTAAATCAAATAAACGACGAGTGATTTCTTTGAACGAATTTAATTGGACAAAAAAAATGTTTAAACTTGTTGCCAATATTTGTAGTTTTTAAAATTGGCCTCGAATCCAAATATTTCAACACTGAATAAATTTTTAAATTTTTCATTCAATAAATAATCCAATGAATAAAAAATTTAATTAAAAAAAATTTGCCACCTCGAAGTTATTCTCCTTTTTTATTCATTTTTCTTCGAATATTTTTTATTCGAATTCTTATAAACAAAAAATAAAATTAATATCGAGCGATATTTTTTTTTAAAGGATATTTTTCAATTAATTTTACTTAGTTTTTTGCTCTACAATGAAAAGGCATTTTTTTAAATTATAAATTCTTATTGGGACGATTGCACATTAAATGCCTCGTGTTGTTCTTACTCGGAGTCAATATATCAGGGAACGAAGATACTCGTGACTGCCAATCCGTGAACACAATCATGTAAACGCGTCTGAATGTGTAAATGTATGCAGTCTCATTGACGAGGGAAAATCCCAGCTCTGAATTGCTCATTAAACCCCTCAACGAGATACGGACCTACGCACCAGCCACAACGAATTTACTTGTTTCCTTTTTCTTTTACTTTTCGTACAAATTTTTTGACGTCTTAAGCACAAAACCGAGGTCTTTTCGAGTTGACAGGAAACAAAAACGTCAAAAATGTATTTATTTTCCAACTGAAATAAATTTTCGTACCTTCCCATTATTCAAATCGGCGTCATGGAAAAAAAATCATTAATACTTTTTCGACAAATGTACAAATGGTCGACTCCGATTTTTTTTTCTCATTTTTTATAGATTTCCTTTTTCACAATTACGAACAAAAGATTTTCATACTAATTGGAGTAAGTAAATTAAATTATCGACTTGGATTTTCAAGAAAACAAAGATCGCAATTTAAACCAAATATAAATTTTCCTTAGAGGAGAATAAAAAATCTGTAACATTTAACAAAGAAACTCTGTTTTCAAAGGACAAATGTTCGTTTGTGACGAAGTAGATATCGAGGAGTCGGAATTGTTTTACAAACAGTATCGAGCACAAATTCCTTGGGTTATTCCACTAGAGAAAGATTTCATTGGCATAGTTTAGTTTTTTCATTAAAGTTCTTCGAACCGTGAAAAACGAAAATGAGGAAAAAAAAGAATAAATGAGAAGAATAAGAAGAAAATGAGAAAAAAAATAAAAAACGAAAAACGAGAAGAGTAAGAAGCACATACAATGTTTCTTACAATCTCTTAACTTTATTTCAATTTTGTATTCCTCTATGTACCAAAATCGACCAACAACATGAGGGGATTTTCCAAACATTACGAAACAGAGATAATCGATCTTTCCGGATGTTTTAAATAAAAATTCAACTTATGTTATTGGCCTCGAAGATCGATAGCCCGACTGCGATGGGATTGATCATTTTTTCAAAGAATTCTTTATCCATCTAAATCTCAAACGTAATTACCCTGATATTTATCCTTATGAATGAAAATAAATGAAGCTTCGATACGTGAACAAAAAAAACGATCAAAGTTTCATTTTTTTGATCATCAGAGCAAAGTTCGACTATTTGTTTATAAATTGGTGCAATTAACAAATAATGACTGTTCGTTTTTTTTTAACAATTGTGAATTTTCCAGGGAACTTGTATAACCACAAGACCGGGTATTTGTTATTTAAAGAGATCGGACAACGTAAGTCTCACTATCGCTCAAAAGCTCAACTCGTTAATTAATTATGATCAAAATCATTTCTACTAAATGGCCAACAACAAAAAGTAACCATTAAAGCAACCCCATCAAAAAATATTGTTCAACAATATTTTGTGCGATATTCATATAAATAAAATAGTTTTCTTAAAGATTTTAGGAACATTCTAATGTGTATAATATCTCGTCACGACGAGGATCAAAACTTAAAATAGAAACGGAGGATGATCTCCTGTGTTCGATCATTTTTAACGCGCAAAATGTACTTTTTCATTTTTAAGTTTTAATTGTCTCCATATTGTTTCGCGCAATCTTGATTGCATTTTAAGGATTCAGATTTTTTCCTATTTTTAATCGTAAAAAATGTTTGATAGAAATTTCGGGGTATTTGGCAATTTAACAAGAATATTAACAATCCTCGCTTTTCGCTAATTGTTGCGTTCATCGAAACCGTTGGCTTGAAACATAACAAAAAAATTCCTTTACCCCATTAATTCCCGTCACCGAAGATACGCATTTAGCAAAAATATCAATGATTTCTCGTTTCTACGATATTGCAGAACATCCAAAAATCATTGCGTTAAGTTTTAGTAGATTTCCTGAAATCTAATAAAACTACGAGCGAAATTTGTGTTTTTCTTTTTCCTCAAATCGCCTTGATTTCATGATCATAAAATCGTTCGAGACTTTAGATTTCTAATCTATTGTTATTTTTTTTTTTTTTTTTTTGAGAGAAAAATCCTCAACTCGGACTGTCAAATGGTTCGCCCTCGGTAATTTCTGTCGGATTTTTTTTTACCAGCCATGCAGTCAATTTTTTCCCGCTTCGGAGTAGTCTCGCGATCGTGTATATTCCCATGGCCATAAATACTGCTCCCAATATTCCAAAGTATCCTGCGTAGACTTGAAACTGAAAAATGAAACATGCAAATACTTTAGATTCGTGGTAGACACTCGAATGAAGTTCTGGCGTAAAATTCTTGTAAAATCTATTAAAAAAATGGTACAAAAAAAATCCTTAAAACGAAATTCTCACTAATAAAACATTGGGGTCCTTCAAACTCCGCGTGACGATTATTATTGCTTGAAATTCACTTCCTATTGTTTTTTTAATGATATTCTACCTGAGTTCGAATTTCCAGTTGGAAAAAGCTGTCACCAACGACGACATAAGTCAACAAACTTTGCAAGGCCAGTGCCAAGAGAGTGTTCACTCCAAAAACGAGACCGTAACTGTCATCGGACAAATTTTTCGCCACCTCGAAACTGAAACATAAATAATATTGAATTGAATAAAAATATGTTTTCAATGCCAAAAAAAACTGGAAAAATGCTTATTTTTCTGGTCTACATCGTCCAATTTTATTCTATCACGAGTGATTTTCAATTCTCATATATTTTATCGAACATTTTGCATCAATAAAGAAGAAACTTAAAATTGTGTATAACACACAATCCGGAGAAATCCTAAAATTCGCACCAGTGGACAGCCAAAAGGTTAATGTCCCTCCAGGTGGCCCCACAAATTTATAGGCTTGTAAATGATTGATTATTATTTACAAACCTGGCAACCGTTATCATCGTGTGATAAATGACACCGAACACAATATAAGTTGCATATAAAACCCAAATATTGTAATTTGTCGAGCTCACGAACAATAAGAGCGCTTCGAGCAAAGAAAATATTGATAATAATATTTCTCCAATTATTGGCCAATTTAGTTGGAGTTTTCCCACTATGAATACTGCAAGTGCACCTGTTGAAATAAAATCAATAAATAAATTAAGTCAAATTATCTGGAAATAAAAAATATAAATAAATCAAGTCGAATGATCTGGCTCGATAAGTTCATCAATAAAAAAGAGAAAACTCGTTCCCCAAACTTACAGTATAAGGAACTTAGCAATCCCTGTAGAAATTTAGACTTAAAAAATAGACAAAACTTTTTGCGGGGTCTGTTAAAACATCGGCAAATAAAATGAGCAAAAAACTGTTGTGAATTGCAAGAATTAGAAATAATAAAAGAATTGAACAAAAAATGATGATTTATTTTTAACGGTTTAAATGTTTAGGTCAAAAAACGATTAATATTAACGTAAATTGTGTTTGTGAAAATGATATTTTAGAGAAAATTTGTTAATAATTAAAAATACACGATACAAACGAATAATTTTGAAATTGAAGTAATTATTACGAACGTGAGGTTTACCAATAATCGTATAAACTGCCTCGACAGCACCGTTATAAATTTTTGTATCAGCGTCAACAGCGGTTTGCCACAAAGGTTGGATATAGCTGATAATTTGAAGATATCCACAAGTTGCAAAAGCCCACCAGAAAGACCACTTGACAACGTGGCTATTCGTGTAAGCAGATACAAAATCTTTCCACAGATAAATGTACGCACGTTTGATGTTTTTAGCAAGTTTTGATTTTTCACGAGTCACAGGCGACGGTAATATTTCCTGTGAATTTTTTCGATCGCTATCAATTTCCAGATTCAAACTTTCCGATTCGTCAGGTCGGTGAAAATATATTGATTTTGCAACCGGAGGAAGAAACAATGCCCAGCAGGTCGCCAAAACTGTTCCTGTAATAATAATAATCGTATGTGATTTTTGTTTCATTCCTAACTGTAACAATGATTTTTTTTTCTTTTTTCATTCTATCACATCAAGAATTTATATATAATTCCCATAATTTGATTACGATGATTAGTGTTGTGGAATAAATAATAAACTCATAAAAATAGACCGAGCAATTATTATTGATTGAAAATAATCGCATTAATATTATTATTAATAATTCATAATTGACCAGTTTTTTTATCAGTCTTCTGCACAAACCCAAAAAGAAAATCAGCCCAAAAAATGTTTGCTAAAGAAAATGATAGATCAGTTTAAAGAGAAAATTAACTGGAAAGTTATATTTGGATGTTTGAAAATGCATTGCCATGATGCACTTTTCAATAAGGACAACAATAATTTTGATTTTTGGCAGAGCGACTAGCATACCTAAATAATTTATATGCACCTGCAACAGTCAAATAATTCAACTGATGATAATTCAAGATGCTGAAGCTTGTAGTGAGTTGAGCGACGATACCAGACAAAAATCTTCCACAAAGAAAAGCTCCTCTGGTATAGCTTGATACCGCTTGATAGTGATCCTTATTTACTTTGGCATAAATGTAAGTGTAATAAGCAACTTCGGTTGACATGAACAGTCCATAAGTGAATTCTAAAAACTGCATCCATGGAATACTATTCCCGAGAATAATGACGACGTAAGTTATTGTTCCGGACAAGCCGCAAAGAATTATGACTGGTTTGTAACGGACAAAGTCTGTTAATAAAAAAACAAGAACAAGTGTCGCCAAATAACTGTACGTTCCAACAGGATAAACTTCTTTCATCACCTGGAAAATAAATTTCAATTGATAGAATATAAAATCTTGTTTCAAAAATTGTACATTTCTAGAAAGTAACTGAATTTAAGATGATTTAAGAAAATTGTAGATTTTGGATATGTCTTATGATAAAGATGTTTATTTTAAAAATTCTAGAGAATCTGACAATGTTCTCTACCTAATTGAAGAATTTGTCTAGAATTTCGTCAGGAAGAATTCCATTCAGAAAGTTTAAGAAACTTTAATATTGATTAATCAAAAAAAGTCTAGCCAAGTGAAAAATACATAGCAAAATTCCAGTTTATTTTAAAATGTTTCATAATTTCAACGAGTTATTGTAGATTTTATTTCGAAGATGAAATGATTATGCAGATTACAAAGATTAAAAAGTCTTTCTTTATTCTAGATCGAAAAGTTGACAACGATTTTGGCATTAAGATCCTTTGTAGATAAAGATAGATAAAAAAAATTAAATTGAATAATTGACAACATTGTTACTAACTTGGTCGATGGTAAAGTTTTTTCCACCTCTAGTTAAATAGTCCGTAATAAAAGGTTCGTTCGGTCTGAATTCTTTGAGAAACCCAAACATGCACAAAATCATCGTAATTGGTAACCACCCCATATTTTTGTACCAATCAGTATTCATGTTTGTGATAATTTGCACTGAAAATATGGATTTACTTGAAAACTGATGATTGAGATTTCGATTTTCTAATTCTTTCCTTTCTGTCAATGTTTTAGTTTTACATTATCAACTTGAAATATATTTCATCTTGTTTCAAATACATCAGCTGTTTGTGAAGCACGTGTAATAACTGAGGAATGGGCACCAGTCGGTTCTTTTGCCTCTCGCACAGAACTACCCCTCACATCACTTATCACGAGATTAAATCGAGCTTTTCTTGACGTCATACCGGTATGACACATTTAATCTTTTTGCGAATTCATATTATACATCTTCTAAACGATCTTCATAAAATCAAATGCTCTGTCACATGTTCGTTCGTTAATTATTATCAGCAGTACACAAGTAACAAGTAGAGAATGGGGAGAATTTGCAGCTACGAGATTTTCCAACTGCAATACCATTATCATTATACATATATATATATATCATTTACATAATTATATATATACAAGCCGCTCAACAAGTGCGACATCTGATGTCTTCAGAATCAACGAAAATACCGTAACGAGTAACGATTGTAACATAACCTAAATCAAACCAAAACAATTCCGACAACACGCCGGATTGAACTTACCGTTTAAAAAAATCATTTCAAAATATCGCCGGCGAATAAATAAACTCCTCAACAGTAACGAAAAAAAATCACGTCAAGATGACTCCGCCGATGGAGCGAATTCAAATATTGGAAACAATTGAGAAGGATATCATTGTATGTTTACAGAGTGCAGGTATGTCAGCTCGCAGACGTTAAAATACAAATACATTTTTTTAGCAAAACCTGAATCCTTTCCATCAATTAAACCAAACGAACTCGTAACTTAGAAATTATACAGTCTGTATTCTCGAATTTCGAACTCAAACCGAAAACCTCATTGCAGATATACTTTTTCTTGATAAAGCCAAGAACCATCGAATCTTCAAAGTATTAACCTAAAAAAAGTGTAGCAAATCTACATCAGTTTTCTCGGTAATTTTTTTCTACCAGCTTATACAGTGTCTATGCGGAAAAATATTAATCTCACAAATGAACAGGAATAAAAAAATATGTATGAGATTCTCTCCCAAATGTTTTTTTCATTTTCACAAAATTTACCAAACACCTGATAATGAATATTTTTGATTTGTTAATTTATTTATTCTCATTGATTCCAAGGTCAAGCTCTGATGGAATTGAGTAAAGAAAAATCAAGTTTGAAACAGGCAGAGGGTCAAACGCATCAATTTTTAAAAACCCTCAGTCACGTTGAGTCGAAGCTAAGCGAACAAATCAATTATTTGACACAAGTTTCAACGGGTGAGTTAAAATCTCAAAATCTTTATCATTGTCGCTTTTTGTATATCCATTAAGCAAACTCATTTTTGAAAAATGAATCGCAGGTCAACCTCACGAAGGGTCTGGATACGCTAGTCAAAAAGTATTACAAATGGCATGGCACAGATTGGAACACGCACGTAGCAGAGTCAATGAATTGGAGCGGTTGAAAAATAAACACCTCTATGGACACTCGAGCATGAGATCGAGCCAAGCTCCGCCACCACCGCCCCCTCCGCCGCCTCCATCAACTTCAAATACTCCTATGCAAATGTCTCAAAGTAATATAAGTTCCTAATTTTATTTATATATTTATAATTAATCTTTAATAAATCATTTTTTATCAGCAAAACACACTTTTTTGGGATTTATTAGTAAATTAGTTCGTTGTTGTAGTTTCAATTTATCGCAATTTGTTAATTTTTTTTTAAGATCTGAAAAAAAGAATATGTTTATTTTTGTATTTCGAATGAGAGGATAACGAAATAAAAATAACACCGAAAAATGTATTTTTGTTTAAACATTTGTCATATTTGCCAAAACACAACATGGTGGACACAAAGGTTCCGAATTATACACATGATAGTATTAATCATAATTTCAAAATGAATTGTTCTTTTTTTCAACATTATTTATGGTACCTTCGAACAGTGTAAAATGTTACAGTTTGTTCAGCTCTTTGTTCGAAGGCTGAGATCGTTAAAGAAAAATCGAAAAAAAATCCTGTGCCATCTTTGATCCTCGTAAGTTGAGGTTACAGAAGGATTTGATGACAAAAAATTAACTTCTCGTATATTTTTATTGCACATTTATGAAAACTTACAGGAATAATTGATTTGAACGTTGGGACTTGGAGAAAAACTCGGTCCAATGTCACGTTTAAAAACTGTACAGGATGCCATATTGGACTATCGCATTTTCCAAGACTGAAATGGTTGAAAAAAGTTCTATTCCATTTTCGCATCTTTTTTAACTTACGCTAAAATAATTAAGTCGCGGAATATAAAGCCCGACGTATGTTAAATGACTTCACTTTTACGAAGGATTAACGTCGAAAAGAACTACAAATAGTCGGACGAATTGAAAAAATTTGATGCTTTTGTCGAATATACAAAATTGTGGCCTAAAATATTAAATTGGCAATTTGCAGGTGTGAAATATTTGTTTTAAACAAGTTCTTACAAGGGGGTTAGTCTGTGACAAAATACCATTTCGAACCATCGAGTTTTTCAAGACGAAAAATAGCCCAACGAATTCTACATTATCATCGTACACCTCGAATATTAGGCTAAAAAAATATATTCGCGAAAAATGAAACAATGCTATTTAAAAAAAAATGGCAAAATAATGGCACCCGTGGAAGGAGCGAGAATCATTCAGTGAAATAATATCTCGCTTTTTTCCTAAGGCACGACAGTATCGTTATTTGTGATGCTACGTTTAACGACAGCTGCAAGGAGCAAACGCGAACGTTTTTCTTCCTCGAGTTGAATGGTCAATTGTGACATTTTCGACTGCAAATCCGTGATGTGGTTTTTCAAGGTCTCAACAGTCTCCGAGAGGCTCCTGCGTGCACACACAATGTTCAGAAATGATAAATCAATGATTTCCAATTAATAACAACAGCGATTCACGATCCAATAAAAAACGAAAAAAAAAATTCTCTAATTACAAAAAAATATGCAATTAATTATATTTTTTCGTAATTATCAAAATATTGTGTTATTTACAAAAAAAATCAATCAAAATACAATTGCTTTTTACATGAATTTCTGTTTTTTGACTTCAGAATTAGTTTCGTGGACGGGAATTTCTTTTTACATGTTGTGAATGTGTTTTTGTTGTGGGATTTTTTGAATTGCTTTATTTTCGGATACGTACCTGTTTTCGCACGAAATATAAGTCGTCTCGTTATCCAACAGCGCTGAAATTCATACGCCCTCGTTACATTTATTATTTTCAAAAATCCGCTCACTTTTCAGACCCAATTGCTTTATTTTTCTTGTTCTCTTTAACGTTTCCTCCGACATTCGACCGTGATATTATAATTTCCCGAAATTAATCCATATTTAAGACTCAATTCTGAATTCACGTTCAACGGCATCCCGATAACACGAGCCTTCGTATAAAATACGCTCCGATTAATGTAAAACGTTCTTTTTTTTCTACAGTCTCAAACTGACTTACGTGGGGACAAAAAAATCCAGAAAATTCAACATTGAATATTGTTTTCCAACTGTCAAAACTGACTGTATCAAATTTTTTGTTCAAAACTATGATTTCGAAAAAAATCCATCAATTTAGTTAAATATCAAATCGCCTTTGTACAACAAAATTTTCAATTATTGTGTTGAATGTAAAAATTATAAAATTGTAAAGTTATGAAATGTAAAATGTGAACTAACTGTAATTTTGTAAGTCGCATAATTTAGGTTTTTGTACACTCAATGTGAATGCCCCAATTTCCATTTTCTGACTTAATCGAAAAGATCTGTAGATGAAAAAAAAAACTTTGGACATTTTAAAAGCTATTTTAAGACTGGTCACGTGGTTTCGAGACTCCGTCTGCATGAATTCAGACACCCTATATTTGTGATCAGCTAATTCTGAAGTCATACCGAGGGAAGAGCTGGAGTTGCAAACATCTCTCATGCAATACTGTACAAAGAAAAATGAATTCCAAAGCAATGCGAAACCAAGTAGAAAATTATTCATATGCTTTTCAACAGTGGAGCTTTTTTTTATTACTCATGCATCGTGCTACGTTTTATCATTATGTCAATGATTAGGGGGATAATTTTAAAAAAGAGGACAATTAGCTATTAATTGGGAAACTCAGTTCATTATATTGGGAAAAATATGTTTTAAATTACAGACAACAATACAATAAATATAAAATATCTTTGTAATTCTATTTGGGAAAAAATTAATGAACTTTCAATCACAACGAAATGCATCATGCTCTATTAAATTATTTTTATGGAAATAAATTTAAAAAATTATCTAAATTATCTACAAGGACTTCAGTGATTTTTAACCCCTCGAGCCAGCGGTTTCTTTTTTTATTTTTTTTATTTCATAAACTGATATTTCAATAATAATTATCCGGTTTTTTTGGTTCTCCGATTATTTGTTAATTGCCACATAAATAAACAGTCGATTTTGTACATTTTTATCAAAAAAATCATATTCTACAAAATTATTGAAAACATCGGGATGGCAGTTTTTTTACAAACTCAATACATTCCAATAAATTTTGTAAATTTTATCAAATTTTTATTCTTCAATGGTTTTTCTTTGTGTTAAAAATTAAAAGACAATTCATTTTTAATTTTCAGATTCGTAAAATGTATGGCTCAAGTGGTTAATACGCAAATAATTATTAAAAAATTAAGTGCAACAACGAACGATCGAATGTTTTTCTTTTTGAATACTTAACATTGATTTTTAAAAGGCAAATCACCAAAAAAAAACGCAGCTTTTAAACAAAACAGCGGATTTCTTACCAGAATGCACAGTAAACCTGGCATTGACCGTCAGACAATAACCCTCGATGACCTTCAAAATAATCGCGTCATCCTCGAATTGACGTTCGTCTACAGTCACAAACAATTTGATACTATTTTTTGTTTTAAGCTTTGGGGTGTTGTAAGAAGATTCGAAAAGAAAAAAAAACAGAATTAAGGAAATTCAATATCTCGTGGAAATACCGTGATACGAAAACTGAAAATTATCGTCTAGGAGTTTTTAGAGTGTCAAATTCATATGTGAAATACAATTTTTGGAATTCGAACGAGCGACTCGATCTCTCCGAGTGAGAATACAAAAGTTCATTAACATTTAACCAAAGTTTGTTTCTAAACATCGTTTATATAAATGAATACAAAATTGAGGCCAAATTCCTGAAAAAAAAACTCCCAGAGTTAATTTGTCAATAAATTGGGTAGTTTTAAGGCCTTGAAATTGATCAAATCTGGAGAGAGATCCAAAGAACAATGAACCTCAAAATATTGTCTGAAAAATGTCAAAATATTAAAATTTCCTATGATTTTAGAAATATTGAAAGAATTTAGCGGTGCAATGAATAAAATGAACAAAAAGAAAAGGAATTGGAAATATAAAAATAATTCGATGAGAAAATTGAAAAACTGAAATATTTTTTTTTTTTAATTGAAAAAATATAATAAAAAATACTCACTAAGCGTACGTGGAGTCCGAACGGATTCTGCGCTATCACTTTTCCCATTAATCTTGAGCGAATACAGAGGCGGTGCCGGTCGTAAAGAAGCTAAGCTCCACGGTGTTTTAATCCCTGGTGACGAAGAGTGTTCCACTCCCGTTTGATGGTTCTTTCCGTTCGACTGATTGCTCATCTGTAATTAATTAATTTTTTTTCCTTCAAACTCTTAAAAAACCAGTCATGAAAAATGTTTGGAAACACGACCAGGCAATGAATTTGTTAACATAACGTTTAAAAACCATTGCCCAGATTCTAAAATTAAATCAAATAAAAATTCGAAGATTTTTTATCTCGACAAATTACAAAATAAAAATGCACACCATCAATTTATCTCTGATATTATCTAAAACCTATGAAAAATTGATCTAAAATATGAAGAGAAAAAAAACACAATTTAAGATGAAAAATCATTACGCCCGGTTCAGGGACGTTATTGTTGTCAGTCCTGCCGATCACGAAATCCGTAAAATCGGTACACACTTGTCGTTGGTTACGTATAATCGGGGGGAGAGGAAGTTAGTACGAAAAATATCACAGCAAAGCATACTTCTCACAACATGGCTGTGGATCGTAGTAAAGCGTAATTGAAATTAAAAGAGAGAGAGAGAGAAAAAAAAAGAAGAAAAAAAACGAGTGAGAGATAATTAGTAGCGAAACTGTTACTCGTAATAAACTCGTTGAGTGAAAAGTCAATATACAGTGTGGCCCGTGTCAAAAAGAGACTCCAGGAAAATGAGATTTGAAGAAACGTATGTTGCGAACGAGAGTCGAATGATTTTGTCGGAAGAAAAGGCCTGCAGAAGGTCAGTTTGTCCTCAAGCCACAATTTCAAGGTCACGGAGAGGTAATTTCGTGATTTTGTATCGAAAACTTCATATTCAATCAATGCTTAACGTAATTCAATTGTTTTGTAGTGATCCGAGAAGTCCCGTGGAAATAAATGAATGTTTCGATTACGAAATTCGAAATAACTCGACCTTGAAGTTGAAATTCAAGGTCAAATGGACCGGCTGGCTTTTTTTTTTGCTGCCAACACCAAATAGTTATTCAAAAAAATTGCGTTTCCAGAGTATGGCATTTTTTTTTTTTTTTGGATTCGCACCACTTTGTATATGCGAAAAAAAACGTAAAAAAAAAGGAAAACAGCCATGCCATGGAAGCTTGCCTTGTTCCGTGATGGTGGATATTCCGGGTATATTTTTCTTGAGCCACCAGTGTGCGTACAATCCGGAAGTGTATATTGGTTCGGGTTGCGGTTCGAGGCGACAAAATTGGGTGGTTTTTTTGGTGGCGAATTGTGGGTGGTGTCTATGGGGTCGGTTGAACAAGTTCTGATGAGCTACGGGTATCGGCTGAGTGGAACGTTTGCGATTTGCGTTGTCGAACACCAATTTCGGGGGATCAAGTTCGAGCTTATTCTTCCGACGAGGTTTTTCCACTGTTTGTCCAAAATCGTCGAGATTCTGGTCTCGAACGACAAAATTACCGGCGCTGACTTCAACGAGCTCGACCTCGTTCCGACGACGAGATTTTTCCACCGGTAGCGGGACGCCGCGACACTGTTCCATGGCTTGAAAATCATTATCTTGAGCTTTTTCATCATTGGAGTCGAGATCGACGAGGTCGAGCCTGACTTCGTTTCTTTGAGGAGATTTTCCAATCTCGGACCAACAGTTGTCCAGATTTTTATTATACTTTTCGCCATTTTCCGGACGAATCACCGAATTTTGGGTGACACTCTCATCGCGAAGTATAAAACTATTGCTCGCTTCGGATAAATGACTTGACCTTGGGGTCGAGCCAAAGGGTGAGCTACAGATGCACTGATGTTCGAAATTACGCTCGTCGCTTTCGCTGTCGCTTTGACAAGCGCCTGCCGTTATTTTCTCGGTTAGCCGGAGACGAGGGGAATATTTGTAACAGGAATTAAGTTCGGACGAATTGAGACGATAACTGTCGGCCATTCCCGAGTCCAAGGAATGTTGACTCGTCGCTATGTCGGGCTGGAGGTGTTCGGCGACGGTGCTGCACGTGCTCGAGCTTAATCTCGACCGTAATGATCGAGGTTCCGACTTGATCTCGATCAATCCAGAACGCCGGGATCTTTGTGAATCAATGGCAGGGAGATCGACTTCGTAATCGCTTATCGGCTCGAGAGACTTCCAGTTTTTCATCGCGTCGCTCCAGTGCTCGAATTGATCAGATTCACTGCTAAGATCATCATCGTCTCTCAAACTCATTCGGGGCATGAGGACATCGGTACCAGGAAATTTGTGAAGATTTCTCTGAGCTATTTCCGCTCCTTTGAGGTCTGGCAAACTTCTGCAAGTCTCGTGACTACCCTGATTAGCATTTTCGTGGAACTTTGAACCCTCCAAGGTCGCTGATGTAGTGGCGTGTGGCGAACCACCGAAATCATCCAAATCGTATCGAACGTCCAACAACAACGTCGATTTCATTAACGAACGATTTACTTTTACCTCCTTTCTCACATCTTCCTCGCTCGATTCCGAAAAATTACTATTTATCGGATAAATCGTGTACGTCACCGTACACTTTCGCATCTTAACACCGCTCAAATCCGGCTTATATACATATTGAAGATATAACAGTTTTTTCATCAATTCTGGGCTTAACAATTTCTTTCGTACTAGTCTCGCGTAAAAACGAGACAGACGGTTAAACGGATGCTTCGTGAAACTCACGTGCGAGGCACTCGGCGACCTCACTGGACTGGCGACACTTTGATCCTGGCTCAGTTGATCCATCCACTGTTGACGTTCCTGATTGCTCGGACAAATTACCACTATGCTCTCGATCATCGGACCTAGAAAAAACATTATTTACACATTTATTTACACAATATCAATCTGAATCTACATTTCGATCCAAATCTCCACGGAACATCATTTTCGTCGACTGTTTTAAAAAGTTACCTGATATTTCAAAAGCATTTTTCACATCCTCCGTATCTGTCACAGCTACCACATCGATTCCAGTCAATGGTAATTTTCCCTGAAAAAAAAAAAATATCATAACAATGATAAAATTCGAATAAAACTATTATTTGGTTTTATAATTAAAAAAAAAAAACACTATGTATTTAATAATACTAATGAAATGTACTTCGTAAACGAAGGAACTCATTCTTGGGCTCGTACTCAATACGAGCAAGTTCATTGGAAAGAGAACAAAATATCGGTCTCTTCTTTCGGCTCCGACGGCCAGCGTGACGGGGCCAACGTGAAGAATTTCCCCGAGCGTGCTCAGTTCCTCACCCTCCCAACCTTTGATCCCTCCCGTTAACACGTGCAGAGCCAGCTCTCGTTGCTTTCTTATTGACGCGCAGCGTTCCTGCAAAAATAACACCAATCAAAATCCAATATTTGCAAAAACGAAATTCAACAAATATACAAATCAATACTGAGTAATAATAGAATTGAGTAAAAAAAATTAAGAGAACCGAAATTTCCCTGTAAACGCAAACGCTCCGTTGGGTATCGCCGCGATCCGGATGATTTTTTTCCGTATGCCTCTCCAATTCTTGTAACATTGCGGAATATTTGTCCAGTCTACGGAATGGTTTGCTTAGGCCAGTTGTCATCACTAAAATACCGGGTGTCACTGCCCCGCTCCGTTCCATGAAATCGTTTAATTCATCCCTGAAACCGATATTTCATTTTTCCTTTTATTGTTCTCAACAATATTATTTTTATCCTTTTTTTTTATTATTATGCTTTGTTTTATGTACGTTGATGCTATTTTTATTATATTTATGCGTTGAAAATTATTGAAGCATTCGATGGAGTATCTTTTTCTGGAGAAAAAATCGCCCCCGACAATATTTTATAGCCGGATACGAATTTCGCCAAATTGGGTCAATTAAAAAATGATCAATGTTGTGTGCAAGTTGTGAACAGGTTTGACGAGTTTTTGACGAAAAAATAATGCATCACTTAACTCAAGATGGGGAAAAATTTTTGACTTCGATTTATTTAGGAGTTTTCAAGTTTTTTTAGAAACTTTTTTGTTTATATAAGAAGTTTTTTAAAATGACTTTTTTAATGGAATTTGACAACAAAATGTCGATTGTTAGAGCATCAAAAAAAAAGCTTACCTGTATTGGTCCAAGATACAAACAGCTTGAGGATGTCCATTGCAATAAGCGGTGTGAACAGTCTTCAGTCTTGGTGCCAGCATCAAAAAAAGGTTCCCTACTCTAGCGTCCGGTCCCTGAGCAACCGTTGCCTCGAGATTGCTCAAAAGACGCTGATGCGTCTCGAGTACGTCGTATATATTACCGATTAATTGTTTATACTCTTTTTTATTTAGTCTGGAATGGAAAAAAAAAATAGGATTCAATTTAATATGAGTATTGGTGGATTTTTCGCTGTCTAAAAAAGTTCATTAGATAATTGGGACTTCATAAGCGTTTTGTTCATCTTTTTCACAAAAATTAGATGAAATATTTTAATAATTTGAATTTTGTTTCAATTTTTTTCAATTGGTTGAATTTTCCAAAAACATGGAAAAAAAAAATGAAATACATTTCATTGACAATATTTGAAAATATTTGAGAGGACAATATTGCACAATGAAAGTTAAAAATCAGTGGAAACGTTAGAAATTATGAACTCACATATTTGTCGATTCGAGTGGTTGTAGAAAATTGTTGACAAGGCCTTGTAATTCAGCGACGTTTGCTTTTTCCGAGTCCATTAAATCTTTCAGTACAATTTCACGATTCAACCTCAAATCCTTGACCGGTGACTCTTGGCTTTTTTCAGGTGATGACTTAACCGACGAATGAGCAGTTTCTAGAAAAATAATTTTTCTCACTATAATTTCTTGTCTCTTGATACTTTCACTATCAAATTAAAAAATTTTAGCATATTTTGTCTATTTACCGCTGTTCTGACATTCTTTGACATAGTTTGACGGAAACCAGGCTGTCTTGTCATTTAGTGTGCCCTCCCACCACCCACCCTCGACCATTTGCGTGATAGTGATAACATCGCCTTTCCTGAAACACAACTTTTTCACCCGAGGCTCGTTAACTCTATGGTGTCGAGTAATATTTGTAAATAAATTAATCAATTTATAAATTAATAAAACAAAGCATTAAATTAATATTTTTTTCAAATACCAATGATTTAAGGTAGAAGTTAAAAATTAGCATTGGGGTTTCTGTTTGAGTTTTCTTATCCTACAAACAAATAGTTTGAATGAAAAGTATCCTATGACACAATGTGGAGACTGTCAAAACTGACAGAGCATGTTTGCAACCTTTTCCAATTGAAAAAAGTAAGTCAGTAAAAATAAAAATGTTTACTGAGAATGAGATTGGGATAAATTTTGTAAATAAATGTCAAGATATTACGAAAAACCTTTTGAAACTTACTGAACAATACAAGGGTCTTTTAAAAAATAAATTCGAACTAAATGAACGCTTTTTTTGAATAATGCATACCAGATATATTTTTTGTTTTGATGCTCATTTCAATTTCATAAGAAGTCCTTCGATTGAAATTTTTTAATGTTAAGAATAAAAAGTTCAGTTTAAACGTCAAATTATTATTTGCGGAATGAGAAAAAACTGATAGACGATTTGTTCGTGATATTGTTCTATAAGTAACTAATCGATGAATTTTGAGGTTAAAGAGATAATTTTGAAATATTATTCAACACTTACCTCGTCGTTGTTCTTTCCCTTGAAGGAAAACAAGGCTGTCACGATTTTCGGAGTATCCGATTTTGACATTTTGCCACGGTCCTGACCGACTCTCGGAAAATAGGTTAAAGATAAAAAAGGAATAGAAAAAAAACAGCACTCACGCACACACACATACACATACACGCGTACGAAGAAAAAAAAGGGAAACAAATGCAATAAGTTTTCTATCTGTCACTGGGAGGTCCGCTGTTTTCAAGGTTCGATCTTGGCAGGTTTATTTATAAATGCATCGTCTCATTCGCACAGAGACGATGCACGCGTTACTTTCATTCATTCGTCAATCTCTACTCGTTTCACGTCCCTGAATCTCGAGACCAAAGATGGACACGATAAAAACGATCATTTCGAAGAAATTTTACATTTTTTTTTTACACGTATTTCCGCCTGTTTTATTTATATTCTTTATCGTTCGCCCCGCCGGAAAAAGAATCTGCGCGGAAAAAAACAACGCGCGAACAAATTTGTAGGTTATCCGAGGCCGTCTGCTAATCGCTATACTATATTTATATTTATACATTTTACGCTATTGCGAAGCGGAGATTCCCACTGTTGGATTGCAAGTAGTACAAACTCTCACCGCTAGAAGCCACATGACTCACATCACGACTATTATGAGATTATTTTGGAATGAAAACATGAAGGGGGTTCAAACAAATGTTTTAAATATACAAGGTGTCTCGAAAACCAACGACAAACATGGGAAACCGATAGGCCAGCGTACATTAAAAGAAAAAAAATAAGAAAAAGTGTATTATTGATTATTAGAACATCGTGTATAATTAGACAGGTATATAAGGATTCGAAAAAAAATGAAACACCAATTTTTTTTAAATTTATATTCCATTCTGCAAATGATTATTATTAACTTCATTGTCGTCCATCAAAGCGATTCTTGCGATTTCCTAAAATGTTTAATACGAATAGCGTACTCAATTATAAAATAATTGTGTATAGCGTACGAGGATATTGAGGTGGTAGTCTCGGTAAAGCGTGAAAAATTCCAAAAGGATTCATCACTCACCAGATGGTCCAATTTATATCAAAATTTTTAAAAATTAACCCTGCAACGAGACTAATACCTTAAAAATAATAATTGATAAAAATATCCATGTTATCTTTACCGCCTCGATAGCCGTCTCATAATCAAGTTCACACTGTATTATTAAAGGATCCTCTGAGTTCAGAACGCGACTTTTTTGAGCGCCACCTCGCGGTTGTCCGTCCTGACTTTCCGGATCAACTTCTGGTCGAAGTGTTGTTTTCATTTTTAATCGTATCTCTCGATTTTTAGCCTCGATTACTTTTTCCCTTCGAGTTTCTCTGTCTAAAAACTGTTCAAATTAAGATTATGATCGGACTCAATTTGGATTGAACATTCAGAGCGTTAACATGATGGATCGGTCACTTAACTTCACATCGAAATTTCAAAAGTAACGTTTTTCGACACCGTTCATCCAATCGGGATAAAAATGCATCAGCTCATGCAAGACGATGGCAAAAATGAGCCGATTCATTTTCATTGCGATCGGACGAACGGTATGGAAAAAATTTCCTTTCGAAATTTGCAGCTATCTCTCTCGCGCTCACGGCGGCAAAATAGCGACTAATCCATCAGGTGACAGATCGATTTACCGCGGTCAAAAGAAGTTTGTCGTTCTTTTGATTGATCGTCAAAGCTTCGGAAAATTCCAAGAGGTAAGTAGTTCCGTTTTTTCCCGCTACCGCTGCGAGGCGTCCCTGTTCGTGAGGTCTAATGCAGGTTAAAGCCTCATCACAAACCTAGTGAAGTAATTTTCAACTTAAGAGTCAAAAAAACGTAGCAAATTTTATTCACAAATGATTTGAATGCAAAAAATGTATATCGTCGGAATATCGCATTATTAATATTGTACCGTAAAAATGCTTGAATGCCATTTATTTCTACCTTGATACTCAAAACGGGAGAATCTTGTTGTACAAGTAAATCCCAAACATCGAGAGTACCGTCAATTTTCGTCAGGAAAAATACAGAATATCGCGTTGTGCTCCAAGCACCGCCAGTAAGAAGGTCGCGGTGACCGCTGTAAAATCATTTTACATTGACTTTTATAAAAAAAATATTTAAAAAAATATAAAAAAAGCTTTTATAAAAAAAAATATAAAAATACCCACAAAAAATCAAGAAACCCGTATTCCCAGCTGTCACCTACCGTACAATTTCGACAATGAGAACTAGCGCTGATTTATTTTTTTTTAACTTTTGAAAACATTGTAAAAGAGATTCCAGGGATTAAATGTTGCGCACGCGTATAAAGAGAGTGAGGAAAAAACCTAACGCAGGCGTAAGGCTAATAGGGGGAGCGGGTCATAGGCTCAACAACTGGAGCATAAAAATCAAGTAAAGAGTAAATGAAAAAGTGCAATGATAAGTAAAAAAAAAAAAAGGGTCGAATTGGAAATAAACCAACGAGGGTATGAAACGTACAATAATATTATTGATAAATGTGTATAAAAATAAAGCATCAACAACGTAATAATAACTTTGAAAGAACAAATATGATGATACAAAGATATCGAACATGTAGAAAAAATAAAAATCGTGGAAAGGAAGTTCTGCAGAGTCATAAACGATTGTGAAATAATGAAAAATAGTACTTTTTAAAATCTTACGGAGTCCAAGCGATAGAAGATTCTCTGCAATCTTCGGACCATATTCTAGCGGTCCAATCACCGACGGTCAAAAAGTTTTTTACGAATATTGGATTTCTTTCGACACTAATAACTGGCCCGTATTGGACTTTAAATCTGGTAGCGATTTTTTCACCGGGAGTTTTTCCCTTTCGGTTACCGGAAATAACAACGCCTATATGAGAATTTTAAAGTTTGCTCATTCGTTGATTTTTCGATATGCTTGCTTACAGATAATGCTGCTGGAAATAAAAAGAATACCATTTTCAAGACCACACATGAAACGCGTGCCGATCGATGGTTCGAACTGTAGAGCGGAAATTCCAATCGCCCGGTTTATGTCTTGTTCTTCGGGTTTCGTCAAATCAATTACCAAATTGTCCATCGGAGTTTGTATCTTTCTGGTATCCCACCACTTGACCTTCAAATCATTAAAGATCAGTCAAGGCAACTCTTGATTCAGCATTTTTTTCAGGTTTTACTTAAAATTTGAAATGAACTCGAATAGTTACGGGAGAATCAGACTCTTTTTTAGCATGAGGAAACGATGATTCCTGCGATATTTTTCTTCTGTACTGAATTTATTTTCTGTGACGGAAAAAAATACCTGGCCATCTTTGGATGCACTGAAAAACTCAGTTCCGGTTTTGGAATTGGTCCAAAGCACTTTGTCACACGGATCCCGATGACTATCTTCAATTAAACTCATTTCTACGGGCTCCGAACCTCTCCTGATGTCCCAAAAGGCTACTTGGCCAGACATTAAGCCACTCACCAGTGTGTTACTGTCTTTTGGGCTGTACTCCATCGTAAAAATTGGACATTGTGGCTTTAGCGTTAAAAAAGGATTGTTTGGGTTTTCTGAAAAAATCTTCACGCTTATAATCATTTATTTCTTTGGTAAGAAAAAGAAAAAATGCTGAACCACCTTTCCCAAGGGAAAAGACAGTTGAGTTTGGGCGGCATAGCACAAAAGAACCAAAAGATTTAGGTGCTGACGAGAGACCCGAGTGGTCCCTCGTCGCGATCTACTATCACTACTACTAATTTAGTACAATTCAGTGAGATGGTGGGTGAAAAAATCTTCTGATTGACCCCCGGGGTGCTGGACGTTCAATTATGCATCCGAAATAAAACTCGAACGGTGTTAATTTCATTGCATCCTAAAAATGCTTGAAATAAATCCTAATCTGCATATTTTCAGAGTGCCAAAAACTTACCTACATCCCAAATATATGAGCAGGGACTATAATTTTTAATTTTTTTGAAATCTGCGTTGCAATAACTGACAGCCAACCTTGTACCTTGGTCAGGTGACCAAGAGAGATGGGTAATTGGTCTCTTGAGAGGTACCAGATCACGATAAACGTTAACGGTACGAGAGAAAGTTCGTTGCACCAATGGCACTGGCTCAGTGTCTTGAAAATACTGTTCATATATGTTACAAGCGTTGTTCTGAAGTATACAATGCTCCATTGGCTGCATAGCAAAAAAAATAGATAAATGATACGGAATCGACGTCGTAAATTTGTAATCACGTATTTTCTTCTAAATTGTTACTAAAATAGTTACAGGCAATAATTGCAACATTGTGTGAATATACAATTCATCCTTCTCTATCTTTCTTCTGTATCTCACAGTCTGTTCCAAATCGTGCATATTTATGTCTTTCGGCCAACCACCCTCCACATGGTGCAAGCCTGACTCTTTAAAAGTTGCTGTTGTTGTGTTTATCTGAAAAAAGGATACAGTTTAATTTTCTGTCATTCGAGTCCTCAAAAAAAAAAAAAAAAAAAAAAAAAAAACCATTGTACTCTCCCTGTTAAAATTTGTTCAGGTCATCTAAGTTCTAATTTATCAGGTCAATTTGTTGACAATTTCACTAATTAACCGCTTGGCTCTTAATAAATTTGAAAAAAAATCTTCTTTTAGGCGAAGTCTGAGGAAAATGTATGTCTACTTTGCAGTTATCTCTCTCGCACTCATGCAACTGATGAATCCCCTTAAGAGAAATAAGCTTAGTTTTTTTTGTATTTCAATATCTTTATTTATTTATTTAAACAAAAAACGAGCGGAGCTCAATTACAAACACGATGATTTCTTATCGACCGATAATACAAAAATGAGTTTTTTTAATTGTTTGGATTTGTTTGGGCTGCAAGCTCAACTCTTGTTTTTTTTTTATTGTTTTACCTCGTGTGCAGAATAAATCTTGCTGCACTGTGTTCCTTCGGATACAGGATCGATTCTCACGTAATCGTGCATCAAAGAAGAATTCGATTTGATGTCCACTTCAAGCGCATCATGTTCTTCAAAATTGCACCATTTTCCAAATTGCGTTCGAGGCTTTACGTACACTTGTTCGGTCTCCATTTTTATTATTTTTTTTATTAACAACGATACAAAATCGTCGCTGATTTAATTTTTTACAATTTTGTTTTTATTCGTTTGTGTTACAAAAAATACTCGATCAGTTGCGACACCAACAAGTGGAAGCTTTCAACGGGGCCGGCATAGGAAGCTGTTTGATCGATCATTAATTCCAATTTTTACGAAATGCTATGGCAACCGCAACAATTCTGAAATCTTCCGTTTCTGTCGGCTTCCTTTTTCATACGTCCGTTCGTACAAGCGTTGGAATTCGGGGATTGAGAACTTGGGCGATTGTGAAAATCATTTTGTAAGCCTCGCAGTATTCCGAACTCGAATTATCCACATTTTTCAAAACACTTGGCAATATTTTATTTATTAACAAATCAAGTAAATTTCGGTGATAGAAAAATAATTGCAAACGCTGATTGAGTTTGAAAAATGATGATAATTGACCTTTGTTGGCGTATCGTATGCAGGGGATCCCCGTGGGGTCTGAAAAAAAAGAATAATACAAGAAACCAAGAGGTCCTGCTTTAATTGAATTTTTAAAGACATGTTGAAATCGGGGTATAATTACAATGAAGAAAACTAAAAAATTAGGAAAAAACGAAATTCATTATAAAAATTAAAAAAATTAATAAAAACGACAAAATATACTTCATTTTTAAGAGGAAAATCGAGTGAAATTAATACGAAATTTGTTCGAAAATAATAATAAGGCAATTAAAAATAACTTACGAGGAAAGCAATCGGGACTCAATCGATTCCAAACTCCGTTCGAGGACCAGCTTCTCGAGTGTCTACGATCCTTTACCAGAAAACCTGCTTTTCTCGATTTACGAAACTTCGCTGGATCGAATTTTCTCAGCTGACTACTTTTTCCAGCAAAATCGAGCTCGGCGTATCGACTCATTATTTTGTTTGAATATTGATCAGAAAAATCTTCCTCATGGTGCAACGCTCGTAGAAGAGATTGAAAACCAATGAGCAGATGCTCAAGTTCCATGCTGTCTTTTTCTTTTACACGATTATCGTTCTTGGTGTAAAAAAAAAACATCAAAAAGGGTTGATTAGATGAATTAGAATATTTTTTATTTTTAAAGACGAAAAAAAATCATGATTGGAATAAAAAACTTGTAAAATCTTCGGTTTTTTTTCTCAGTTTTACTGAATGGTGATTTAATTTGCTTTAATCAAGAAATTAGACTAATTTCGATGTGCCAAAAGAACACAAATATTTTTCAAATTAATGTGCGAAGCAATGAGTAAAAAAATGAATTATTTAAAAAAATATTTTTATCTGGAACCGCGTTTTCAAAGAATAGAATAAATTTGAAACTGTTAGATTTTTTTTTAGTCATTTGACTCAACTCGATCGCTCCAACCTTCTTTTAATAAACACAAGATTTTCAAAACTTTATTCAGTCATGTTTAAAGCGACATTTTTAGGAAATAAATGTTCTGAAGATCGGAAAAAGTAGTTTGTCGAGAAAACCCACTTACCATGACATGGAACTCGGCGAGAAATTTGTCGGCAGCACGTTGGCACCTCTTGTCAGCGCTCTGATTCGTTGAAATTTCTTTGCTAATGTACGAGTGATAAATCTTGAAGTTTCGCACGAGATTGCCTTGAATTCCGAACCTGTCGAGACCTTCCATCAAATCGATCATAGATCGGACCTTTTGAGTGACTGTTTTCGAGGCATTTTCACCGTGACGAGGGCAATCAGTAGAGTCGAGGCACGACAGTGTTGAATTTTCCGTTGCCTCGACCGATACTTTTCTCATTAAATCGTTCAATCTAGCAATCGACGTTGTGCAACTGCTCAAAGTTTCGGAGGTTCCGCTCAGAGGCGATAAATCACTAGTTTGCTTCAATCATCAATTGGAACAACACGTAAATATTTTCAAATATCGCATTTTTATTGATCATTTCTTACGAAATGAAAGGGTGGCGATGAATTCTGATGGATTATTCTTACCTTGAAAAAATTAGTAGTAAATTTCGGATTGCTATTAGATTTTTGCTCGCGTTTGATATTTTTTATGTTGGCCTTATTGACAGCTAAGAAATTCTTTGTTGTTTTAAGTTTTTCGGCATTACTCGATGGAACAGCGTTGTTAGAATAACGAACAAGTGTTTTCTGTGCAACGGTTTTCGATTTGAAATCGGAGCTTTTTCTCGTCATTACCTCACTTTTTTTCACAACCGATAATTCTTCTTTGGATGTACAAGTTTTAGTGATTTTTGAATTCATGGATTTCATTGATATATTTTCGTCTCCAATAGTCTTCGATTTTTTTCGTACATTTCTATTGTGTACCATGTAAATAGTTTCGACATCGGGCTCTCTTGCTTTTTGTCGCTGTTTTGCAATGTTATTCGCTGTTTTTTCCCGCAATTCCTGAGCTTGGGCCAACGCCTTACCGATACCTTCCACTATTTCTTGCGTATGATTTTCCAAGCTTAATTTCTACAGTAACAAAATGGATGCTCATAACGCAATGTCACATCAAAATGGCGAAATAAATTCATAAAAACTCAACGAAATGACCATCGCGTACTTATTACTTTACACGAGGCAAAAAAGGGCCCAAAAATTTCTATCATCGTAAAAATATTGTTCTACAAATGTTGTAAAATAAAAGTTGAAAATAGCACAGTCAAGAATTTACAATAGAAACTTTGCAACACGTTCCAAGTTCAAATTAAAAAACTAAACAACTGACAGCCCAAAAAATGCTTCATATATAACATTTTGATTTAAAAAAGTTGATATTCCTTTTTTGAATAAATTTTGTATACTCACGGAATTGCAAGTGCAGCATTGATCGTCAATTTCCTTCGTAATTACGATTTCAATTGGACAAGTCCGCAACACGTTTCTAGCGTCGTTACACTCATCTTGCAAAATTTTTTTAACTTCTTCGGTCGAATGTAAAGTTTCATTCACCAATTCACTCAGGATTGCAAAATCGACATTCATTTTGCTCATAATTAATGGATAAAAACATCGAAAAACAATCTAACGTTGAAAATCTTAATTTTCCAACATGGTGGGGTTGAACACACATCGAGTCAAATCAGCAAACACACAAAAAACATTCGCAAATAATTTACCAATTTCTCAACAAATAAACGTTAGAGATAAATATAATTGTTTTGTATGTTTACAGAATAATTGTAATTCCTTTCACGTCTGCATTAAATGTTGAAACAATATCTAACCTTGAAATCTTCATCTCCAAATAACAACAAACATAACCTCATTTAACTCAATCTCAACCGAACTGAAATACCGGACACCGTAAAAATGCATTAATCTTACAACCACACTATTGCAAAATGGTATTTTTGTATGGTAAGTAATTGGGTTATAAACTCGATGTTTGCCACAAAGATTCCAAAAAAATTGCATTCCATTTCTTTGTAAAGACGACAATAGAAATATAACCAATGGCGTACAGATTTTCGTCTACCGTGACACACGGTCACACGATGACACTGACATTAGCGTCCCTGTATTGTAAAGTGAGTCGTACAGAAATTTTATGAGTATTGAAAAATCAAATACAAATAGTCAAGTACGTAATTCTACAGAGGTGTGGCATCAAGTAAGGGTAAAAAATGTATATATGGGATCGGGCAAGAAGGAAATAAAAATACGAATTTACAATAATATCGTTAAATTTATTTTTTGATATACATATACATACACGTCGTTATACATGTAAAGAAATATATAAAGACATGAAAATAAAATGTCGCCGATGATTTCACACGTTTGTTCACCCATATAATTCATTGCACTGTCTTGAAGTGATTCAGTCAGTCGGAATGGGGATGAGAAATTCGATCCCTAGCCAAAGTTTACGTTACAACCATTCATTTTCTTTTTTTTTCATCAAGTTTTTATTTTCATATGTGTGTGTGTGTGTGTGTGTGTGTGTGTGTCGTTGTTCCCTAAGATAAATGCCACTAACTGGAATAAAAAATGAACAAAAATAACATGAAGAGCAAAAAATCGAAATGTGCAATTCTGATTTTTTAAGCTATAACTAAGCAAGAGAATAGTGAAAATGCAAAAAACACCGAAGAAGAAAAAATAAAAGAATCTCAACCATCTTATAAAAATAAAAATTATCATTTTTCTCTCTTTCTTTCTCATTCTCTCTTTTTCCATATTTTCTTTTGGGAAAAAACGATTTCTTATGATTTTTTAAATTAATTACCACTTCGAATTGAAATGGAAAAAATCCGAAGGGTCTCGAAAAATCCGGGGATTTGAAATCGTTATTTGTTTCGAAAACATTGTATTTTTATTTTCATCAAAAAAATTTAAAAATAAAAAGGACAATAACATGTAAATCCCTGGATTCCTTGAGTTTTTTTTTTTTTACCGCGGAGGCGCTCGGCTAAACAATTAGGCGGAAAATAAATACTTTTCCTGGAAGTTCGAACGCTTTGTTAAATTTTTGTTTTCTTCTTTGACATCGACGTAGTAGAAAAATTGCGCGGACCAGCTCGAGATGGACGAGTTTGATATTCGTGTCATTTGCGAAATTTGATGAAGTTTTGCGCTTTTGTGATTTTTTCAACGATTATTATTTCGTTGCTTCATTTAAAGCTCGTCCTTCCTTGGCACGTCATCATCCTCGTCCTCTTCCTGGACCTGAAAATTTATTTATATTTTGATTCATTTGCAAATTTATTCTGCCCTCATTGCACCGAAATTTCATGTCATTCTGTCTGACAATTGAAATGTTACAACAAAATGTTGATGATACGATATTTTAAAATGAAATTCGTGTAATGATGTTATGAGTTCGATGAATTCGATGAAATGATGAATGAATAAATATTGATGAAAATATTGACCTCAAACCCCTACAAACAATTTTCCAATTGTCCGTAAACCCTACAACGGTGTGAAAAATGACTGCAGTCTTCTCTTAAGCATGAAATGGTTGTCGTATGGTATAATGATGTTAACTTATACACCATTCTCTTCGTTTATTCATAACGAAAAAAAAGTTGGAGACATTTATGATTGATGACAATAGTTCAACGTAATTTTGGCGTAGAAATCTTCTACAGTACAGAACAATTTTCTGTAGTGTAAAAAATTGACTTTTACTACAAATTACGCTAAATGAGTGATTTTCCTACGTAATGATAACATGAGGAATGTTTATGAATTGCACACTTCGATGTTTTCACTCGACTTTACTAATTGGTAATTAGACTTACTTCAGCGGCACCTTGTCCGTAAACTCCGCCACTTTCGAGGAATTGTGTGAGACCCTCGAGCGTTCTCTCGCCAAGGTAATCGACCGCCTTTAAAAAAAAAAGTACAATTCTTTGTTATTACGATTAAAACTACAAAGAATCCGAAGAACATTCGAAAAAACGAATACAAACGACCCGTTTTTTTTTTAAAGTCATTTTACGACTCAGTGGCAAAGCCAAAGAAAAATAAAGTAAATAAATAAACAAAATGCGAGCAACAATTGAATAAAATATAAATAACTCACTTCGTTGTCGCCCTTCTTGTACAGTTTGATGGTCGGGAAGCTCTCGACCTTGACCTCCTCGAGTTCGTTTGCTGTTGCGTCCATTTTGGCAATGACAATAGTTTCGTGGTCCTTGAATTTCTCACCGAGCTGTAAAAACACAAAAATGTTGGTTAATCGATGTCGGCGAGCTGATACTTATTTTCATTGCATTTCAAACTCCCTTTAAACAATTTCTACTTGATTTGAAAACGTGAAAAAACTGTAACTTGGTTTTTGTATTAAAAAATGAAAAAATAATAATGGAAAACTTACAGCATCATAGATGGGTACGAGTTGTTTGCAATGTCCGCACCAAGGAGCGTAGAATTCGACGAGTACGTCTTTGTCCTTGTTGAAGGCGACTTCAGCAAAGTTTGTGCCAACCAAAACCTTCACCGGGGTCTTGTCCCAATCTTCGGGTAAGTCTTGGGTCAACAAATGACGTTTAAGCGTACCCTCTTTGACGGAAGAGACGAAATTCTTGATGTTCTCGCTCGAGAGTTCTGGATTTTCGGGTTTGTATTTCGCCATGTCCTCCTCCAGTTTTATAACACGCATTGATGGCACTTCCTCCTTCTTCATTCCGAAGAATTCCAATATTCTTTCATGATCGTCCTCGTCTGCGTTTATCGTCACGAACAAAATCTGTCGAAACAATAAACGATTTAGCATCAAATCGTTTTTTTTTCCCACTCAACTAAACCGCCAATTATTATGTCGAGTTGTTTCAGAATTCACATCGAAGAGATTAACTTTCAAAGTGGTTACAGTCGAAGTTTAGAGTTAAAAATGTTGATAGAGATAAAAAAATAAAAATAAAAACTAAATTTACCTCTCCACGGAAGTCCTTTGCTGGTTCTTTAATGGCATCGCTGTACTTTTCGAAATGACCGGCCTTCTTGCTCAAGAATACCAACAAGTGACTCTTTATTTCTCCTCCGAATATTTTTTGGGCAGTTTCGTGATTGAAATCAACGAGCAACGGGAGTGACTGTACGCTGATGAACTTCTTCAATTGCACGGACTCGATTTCACCGTCGTAGACAGCCTTGCCTTCGTCGAACTGGTGAAAAAACGACAATTTATTATTATTTATTTGTATTTATGTATTATTTATTTTTATTGATTGATTATTAAATTAATGACGAAATTCGTTAAAATGTTTTTGTTGAAGAATAACGATCAAGAATTATTATTAACTAGTCAAATGAAAAACTTTGCAAATATGGAGGAAATATAAAATAAATAGAAAATCGATGTATTTTTTTTTCAAGCGTAATTTTACCTTCTTGAAGAGGAGAACTTGTCCGTCCTTAGCCTTGTATTCATCAAACACTTCTTGGCTACTGGAGATACCGAAAACATGGTCGTCGATCGCACTCGCAACTTCCAAATAAACTTTAGCAGCAGCAGACTCAGGATCCTGCAAAAATTATTGTTCATTAAATATTTATAAAAAGATAAGTTGCACGGAAAAATACGCTGGTATAGTTATTTTTTAGTAGGAAGTTTTGCAATTTACTAAAAAGTATATTTTCTTTAGCAAAACTTGAATTTCTCATTTTATTCGATGCTCTTTGCACTTGTTATTAGAAATATTCTTAATTTTGTTGAAAAAGTATGGTTCAAGTTGTTTTCAAAAAAAGGCTCAAAACTTTTGGAAATAGTGATGCTGCTCCGAATGCTAAATTTTTACCTTGAAGAAACCGACGATGGCGACATCCTTGGACTCAACAAGTTCAGCAGTTTCTTCGACACTCTTAAGAGTTTTGGCAGCGGGTCCGGTCTTCTTCTCAACCCAATCGACAATGTCGTTGGCTTGACGTCCGCCGGTGTACTCGATGTAATTGGGCTTGCGGTAGAATTTAAGAGTCGGATATCCTCGCACTCCGTGTTTCTCAGCAAGTTCAACTTCTTTAGTTGCGTCAACTTTAGCCAATTTCACAGGAGAACCCTTGTCCGCAAGTGCTTTCGCAGCCTTTGCATACTCCGGAGAAAGCTGCTTGCAGTGACCGCACCATGGCGCATCTTGAATACAATATGTTTTATTAATTTTTATTCATTCAGTAACGATTACTGTTTTTTCTTTAAACATTATTTATTCTTTACAAAGTCAATATTTTTATTGATTTGTGCGCGTTAAACATTGAGCTGTGTATGCAATTAAAACATTTTATTCCATCATCATTTTACTACCCATCAATTTGATTGAAAATGTAAAATAAAATTTTCTCTAAATTCAAGTTTTTTGGAGTTTATGCATTTAATTTTTTCCTTCAATATTTCTTCTTCCTTCCCTTCCTTCCTCGATTCTTCGTTATCGAAAAACGAAGAAAATTGGGTATAATTGAACCTTATCATCGCGTACCAAGTCATTTTTAACCCCATTAGGTAAAATTAATTGTATTGGTTCAAGGTTGAGCTTGTACCCGTACAAAGTATTTGAGCATTTTTAATTTTCCCACAAAAACTGGTTCATTGTAATAAAATTAATTTGCAGAAAATAAAGTAGTAGCGAGTTTGGACGTTTTTACGGGTCTCTAGGACCCCTAAAGTACGACCAGGGTTCAATGAACTGAATCAATGAGGACCGAGTAAACTTCACAATTTTAAGTGGACTGTGTATAAAAAAAAAATATAAAAAATTTAAAAATTGCTATAACCGGCGAACAATACGGAATGAGAAAAGTAAAACCGGAACAAATCCAAAATTATAAAATTAAAGCATCCGAAAAAATGAATTGAAAATATTGAAAGGACTTGTCTGAATTCCCCCACCATATGCGAGCGATTACAGACTATAATTATCCCCGGCATGAACGCTTCGATGATGACACAAAAAGGGAAAATTGCGATAATAAAAAAAATTGGAAAGATGATTATCGATTGCTGCAAATGAGTGAAAAAAAAGGTAAAGGGAAAGGACGCTTTTTAAAATGCTAGTTTCGATGACGTGTCAGAGACATTAGGAACGGGAATTTTTAGTGGGTTTGTCAACCCGGAAACGTGGATGCCAACTATGAAGAAAAAAACGTTGCAGTTTGGGAAGCATGAGAATGACGAACGTTTTATCCATATTTACGACGATTATTTACCAAAATGTAAACAAATACATAGAAAAAAAAAATAGGAGAGTAAAGAATATACTTACAAAATTCGAACAGTATATATTCATAATCCTCGACCGCCTTTTCAAAGTTGTCCTTCGTTATTACGAGAACGCCTTCGTCGAGCTCAATTTCCTCGCTGGCGTGCAATCCGGCGATGTAAAACAACGCCACAACAATTAAACCGGCAAACTTCATTTTGACGTGATTATTATGATTGAGTGAAGAGTAAGTTATGATAGTATTGTAAAAATCTCAGTGCAGATTGATATCGTGTTGAGACGTGCCGAAGCAAGGAACAGGTCGATAGAAAAATTTGGAAACGAAAAAAAAAACTTGGCGATGCTTCTCGATGCGTACAGCCCGAGAGTCGCGGCACGAATGAGATGAGATTTTCCTGTTCGGTTCTCCTATATCGTGCGATAAATTAATACCGCCTATGTATTGCTGCCGCTGCTGCTGCCGTGGCAGAGAAACGCGCGCGTTCACGAGATTATTTCTTTCACTGTATGTTTTCGTCTATGTGGCGTGGGTGCGTGTGTAAGAGAGAGACGGATAGAGCACACGCGGACAGGAAGCCGAAAAACGACGACCGAGAGCCAAAATGACAGAGGAACGAGCTGAGACGATACAACGAGGCAAAAAGAAACAAAAAGTACAAAAGATATATTCGACGAATAGCGCCGCTCCGGACGAGGGCGCAAGAGTGGCAGGGGCAAGGGAGAAACTCGTGGCAAAGCGTGGTTGCTTCTGATTGGTCGAGTGGCGACCTCATGCGGACCTCCCGCGATAGTTCTACGGAGAATGCTCTTCCTCACTCTTTGATTTCTAAACATCTCTTCTCCCTTTCTCTCTCCCTCTCTCTTTCTCAATCTCGTCCTTTTTCCCCTTGAAAACATAACCATAAATGGGAAAATCATTACCGCTATTCGGAACTATTGCCGCTATTTTTATAAAAAAAAACTTTCGATATCTCTCTCATTCGGAAATATTATTTAATTTTACAAAGTATTATTGATCGTTCTCTCACGAATATCGGGCATCAAAATTGAAATTACGCTGTACTGTTTATTTATTTATTATTCTCGTGTATCGTTTTTATGTTGAAAAAAAAAAAAAAAAACAATGAAGGAAATCTTGATGTCTATTTGACTTGATTGAGTGAACGATTATTGATACATTAATTATTTGCTCACATCTCATTTTGGTCTCTGTTGACATGATTTTACAAATATTTTTTTAATTAAACAACAACGTGGCTCCGTCGATAAGTTTGTTTTATCAGCTGTCGATTCACAAATGTCCCAGTTTTTCAACTTCCAGCAGCGCATAAATTTGTGGATTATGTATACATTCATTCTATATCGTCCATTTTCATGCATGGCAAGAACAACGCGTGACATTATTACGAAAGTTCAATCATGCGTTTTTGTTATTAATCTTCACCTCCGTATAAATAAATTGTCGATACACGTTCCGCGATGACTGTTTTTCATTTTTTATAAATATGTCACGGAACACCGTACTTTTAATGATATATTTTTTTAATCAAATTGCTACGTGTTTCATTAGCATTCGATAAAAAAATCGATGCCATTATTGTTTGCTGACTTTTCATATCTAACGGATGTGCCTTATTTCATGTTCCTTTCACGGACATGAAAAAGAGTCATACGATTTTTGTTTTTATTAAAATTTCGCTCTTCAAACTATTATCGGAGGACAACATCCGTTTAGAAAAACTTACAAGAGATGTATTTGGAAACCACTTGACCGATTTGCTGAAAAATTTTCATGGTCGTTCTACGTAGTTTTTGTGAATAAAAAAAAATTTCCTTGTTAAATTTCTTTTGTCAATTAATATAATTATTGTTTGGAAGTTGAATGAAATAAAATATTTCCGAAGAAAATTCGAAATTCTCGACCTAGACCCTTGAAAGTTTGAAGACGTGCCAAAACCTCGGGATAATATTTCATAATCAGTAGAGGGACAGTAAAAATCTATTTATACTTGTTTTAGTAAGTTTGTCATTAGTCCATTGTAGAACGCTCGAATGTCGAGTGGATTTTGAATATTTTAATCGTTATCGCATTTCACACAGTTTTTCCACCTGTTGATGGATTGATAACACGTGTATGTTCAATAAACCAGTGCTTCATTGTGAGAGAAATAACAGCAACAAAATCTCAACGTTAAGTTCCGCCGTTGGGAAAAAAAATAAATAAAAGGTTTCGTATTTTGAACGAAAATATTGACTCAAAAAAAGGCATCATGAACATTTTTATAACCAATTTTGTTCTTTAGATCGAAATGTACAAAGTAACTTCGGAAATTCACACCGAAAGTGAAAATATCGTCAGCGATTCTGGCGAAAATCGTAAGTAATTGAAACTTTTTTTGACAGCTCGAAAATTATCTCAAATTTTTGAACTTAGAAATGTCATGACAAATCATGGACGTTTGACGATTAACTGTATTTCGATTCCACGATTCTAAAGAAAAAAATCCATATTCTTGATAAATACGACGAAAAAGCTATCATAAAAATTTAGTGCCCAGACCCAAACATAAAAAATACGGAAGAGAAAAAAAAACCTTTAAAGAAAATACTATTATTGACGAATTTGAAATTAGTAAAAAGTTATACAAAATGAAATATTATTCCATTCGCAATTCGATGTTTCTTTAAAACAACTCTACGCTTATTTTGCATTTTATCACAATATGTAATCACTCGGAATGAGGTGAGGTCAGTAAAAATTGTCGTACAATCGTAAAAACATGATTATTATTTTTATATATGTTTTCAATTAAAAATGTTATTCTGCTTTTTTTGTACCAATCTTTGAATTCTTGAATTTTTTACATTACGACGAGACCGCATGTATTAAAAAAAATTTTGCAACAAATTGTTTCAAAATTAAACCAAAGTTATTGAGTTTTTACGAAAATTGTATTTAATTCAATTTCATTACGAGAAATTTCAAATGAAATATGATTATTTTATTTTTTTAATAAATCAATATATAACATTGAAAAATGATACAGAACACATTCAATTTTATAGTTTTCATAAACTGCTTAATTCTCACTTCAAGAAAAATTATACCTCGGTCTATCACTTCATAGGACGAGACTGATAAGACGGTGTATGCAAATAAAAAATGACATATTGGTGTCTATGTCTCTATATATATAAATTTTTTTTATTATTTCGATAGTACGAAAAAAAACGTCTCTATGAGCTTTGACGAAAAATAGTCCAAGCAATATCATCTTTTTTTTGAATAATCACATTGACATAATGTTCTAAAAATGATCAACAAAAAAAAAAAAATTAAACTCCTCCGAACCCTAGAAACGCAATTGCAAAGTTTTATATTTGGTTTCAGATGTGACGAGAAAATTTTCATTCGTCTATCCGTCATTTTTAATGGAAAAAAAAAATCAATCGTTGCAATACGACGACGATGGCGATTTAATTGTAAATCGGCCAAAAAAAGGAAGCATCGCAATAGGTAAAGAAAATTTTGCAAATCGCAATATTTGCATGTTATAAAAACTGTCATGAATAAAGGTGAAAAAAAAAATGAATAGAAAAAATAGTTTGAAAAAAAAAAAAAGTATTGTAAAACATTGAGAATAAATAAATGTTTGTTTACCAATGAAAGTTTTGGAATGTTATCTGAATGAAAATAAAATAAACACACGAAACATATGTCTAATCCTAAAAAAAAATTAAAAATCAACATTTTAATTATTTCATCTTTCAGAATACAGCACGAGTACGGAATTGCAGCTTGTGGGCTTACAAATTTGGCGTGGCGCTCTCTTATTGGCTGATTACATATTATCTCATGCATGTCTGTTTGAGAATAAAAAAATTTTGGAGCTGGGCTCTGGTGTCGGTCTTACGAGCATCGTAGCAAGTTTAGTAGCCAACGAAATTATTTGTACAGGTGCGAATGACATTTCTTTTTCCCATTTCCTAACTTTCCTCTTTTTCCCTCTTTTTTGAGGGAAAAAAAAATTCGTTACAAATTCCAGTTAATGTTTGTTACAGAATTATAATCACATTTTTATTTGTATTTCTCATCAATACACATTTTTTTTTTTTTTCATGGTCATTGACAAAATATTACGCCATTCCATTTGGAGAAAATAATAATTTTTTTTATCGTTGTTGTGCTTGACTTGGAATTAATGAAATTTAATGAAAAATGTGTTTTTCGTTTCTCCTTAGACGTCAACGTAGGAGGAATTTTAAAATTGATTGAATCGAATTTTGAAAAAAATAAAAATATCGTAAAATCTAAATTTAGTATAACGGAATTGAACTTTTTGGACACGAATTGGTCGAGGGAGTTACGAGAAAAATTGAAAGGCGTCACAATCATATTAGCAGCAGACGGTGAGTTACTGTGATTAGACGATGTTGAGATAAGGATGTGATTTCGATACGATTTCGACCAAATAAAGTATTTATCTAGAAAGTGTATCGTTCGATAGTTTTTGTTTCTAAGTAAACGAAATCAAGGTCAAAAAGTGTAAAAGTTGTCTCAACGGAACGAAAAATCGAAAAGGATTTACATGGGGACGAAAATTGTTTACAATTGAAAAACTCTGAATTTTAGCATAAAAAATTGAAGATTTAATTATGTAATAAGAAGAACCTTATTACGAAATAATTGAAAATTTTTTAAAAAACCTTAAATTTTTTCGTTCTAACTGTCGAAAAACGATATACGTGTAAATTTTTGTTGTTTTTTTACAGTTATTTACGATGACGTTGTGACTGAAGGATTCGTCAAAACATTGTCAAAGTTATTGGAGGAAAATCCTTCGAGGACAGCGTACGTGGCCTTGGAAAAACGTTACGTATTCACGATTGCAAATTTAGATTCGGTTGCGCCGATGTACGAGGAGTTTTTGCGTTGCATCGATCGTCTTAATTTGAATTGGATGATCGAGAACATCGAGCTCAAATTTCCACAATATTTCCAATACGACCGAGTCGAACAAATGATCCTCATGAAAATTTCCTCGCCGAGCAACTCTTCAGCGTGACGAATTTCTACATTTTTCTTAATATCTGAAACATCACAAAAAAAAAAGAACAAAACACAAAAAAGTTACAAAAATAAATTACGAAAAAATGTTTTTTGTGTCCACAGATTTTATTGAATATTCCATTTTGCTATTTACATCCTAACAATAGACGAATAATATTGAATGGCGATCAATGGTCGATGGTCGTCGTAAGAAATGTCGCTCTTGTCAAAGGTTCGAAAAAACAAAAAAAAAAAACATTTTTCGAGAAACAAAAATAAACAAAAACTTAAACAAGCATTTGTCTAATTGATAAATGCACGATTTTTAATTTCTTTGATCGACCTTGGGCAGTATTCGTAGGTATACCTATTATTTATACACATGTTGTTGTCGAATAAAAAATTTTACGTTTTTTTCCCGAATCAATAATTCGTGAGAACGACGGTCAACAATGAGGCCGAGAATTTTTCTTAATTAGTGCATTTTTCACTCAATCATCGCAAACTAAGCATTCGATGGCTTAGTTTGCAATAATAATAATAATAAAATAATAATAATAATAATAATAATAATAATAATAATAATAATAATAATAATAATAAATCGTTCGATCCTTCTCGCGGTTCGAAGATTGCCGACCTCTCTCTCATCAACAAACCCTCCAGTTTAATGAAGGCACTTTCACTCTCTTTCTCTGTCAATTAATTTTGGGGAATTTTTTTTTTTTTTCATTTCGTCATTGGAATTCGTTAAATAAATCTTGAATAAGATTATTTTAGATTTTCGAATGGATACATTTGTACGCATTAAAAAATGGGTTCTTTTTTTTCGAAATTTGCACAAGCAATTCGATAAATAATTTATTTATTAAGTCCTGTGCAAATTTAAATGACGGATTGTTTGTAGAATTCAGCTTGGAAAGTTGTATACCGAATTTGTTTTTTTGCAAAAAACGAGGTACTTGTCGGTAAAACGGGTCTGAAACACTCTGAATTTCTGTTTTTCGAGATTTTTGATACTTTAAGAAATTTCGGTAGAGTGAAAAAAAAATTAGACGACCTATTTGACTAGAGTTAATAAATTGGTCGGCGAATTATAAAAAAAAAAAAAAAAATAGAAAGATAAACGAGTTTTCTATTTTAATAATGGATTTTGCGTTTACGAAAAAAAAGCGGACGTGAGGCGAGCGAAGTAACTGAGAGAATTCGAAGCGATGACAACGAGCCATACGAGAAAATATAAAAATTCAAGTAAAAAAAAAAAAAAAAACAAATTGTCAATTTTCGAAATGTTTTCTCACGCAATATTACAAATTCACAGAACACTCGTTCGTTCCAACATTGATAAATCGCCTGGTAAAATTGTTCGGCGAATAAAAAATGTCGGCTTTTAAAAATCGTACGATAATGTTTAGAAAAAGAAATGACGATTGTTATTCTTATAATGTAACCGATCGCGATAACTCTGCGAGAAATACTGTACAAAAAAGAAAGAAAAAATGATATGGGGAAAGAAATTTTGCCGGGTCGACTTTTTATCAGCAAAAAAGCAAAGTTCTTAATGGAGGGCACCGTTTGAATTTTTTTGATTGGAATTTAAAGGGTTGGGAAGAGAATCGAGTACGAGTTTTCGTCTGTGAATTTCATTTACGTTTTCAGTCGCCATTGATTTTCTACGGAGGGGCGGGGGCGGTGGTGGGACTGTAGAACTGTCGTTACCGATTGAATTGGTACTTTTGCGTCGCACGGGCTCGAGACGCGGCGATGATTCTTTCTGTGCATTCGGGTTGCCTGAATTTTTCGGGCCCAAATTGTTACCAGCACTTTTGGGTGGCAAATTATTAGAAGCGTTTTTAGGCGTCAAATTATTGACGGTACTTTTTTGGGCAATATTGTTGACTGGGGATGGATGGGGAGAAATTTTATTCGAGTTACCGATCATACTCGCGTGTTTGCTCACCGAATTGTGAAGGGGCACGTTATTTTTGGCGGTCTGAGAATTCGGTGGAGAGCCAATCGGCAGGCAAGTCTTTCTTCGGGCGTTTCCGTTTGAAATCTCGTTGTTAAAATTCGTTTTGGCGATCGCTGATACGTTTTGTTTGGTGCTCGCTAATGACGCGTGAATTCCCGTTGTGATCCATTTTTCTACCTGTGCCTCGTGCGACTTTTGTAATATTTTACGCACGTCGCTGTCCTCACCCGCCTCTTTCATTATTTCTTGCAACTTTTGAATCGTCTGGTACAAAACTACCGGACTGACCAGACCGAAATCGAAGAGACTGCTCATGTGCAACACGAAGTTTCGGTACAAATTTTTCATCAACAATTCTTTGCCTCTCGTCTCCAAAAACATTTGACAGGCCAATGGAATTTGACAATCACCCACGTAGCCGAATTTCATCACGTGCAAATTCCACATCTTCATCAACTCTTTTTCACCCTCGTTCACGTCCGTAAAATCGTCAATCATCATCATCGTTCGCGTCTGCAACCACTTCGGGTCGTTCTCACCCTCCGAATCGATGTCCAATTCTTTTGGATAGATCGGTAAACAAGTCACGGTGTGATGATACAACCTGCGGTTACAATTTTTTTCCAATTATCATTCCGAAGGTTTTGTTTGTTAGCAAACTGTTAAATAATTCGTAAACGAACACTATACAAGAGAATTTGAAACTGTTAAGGTTATTTGTTCTGCCTCAAAAAAGCAACGCGAATAATTTAATTTGTCAATCAATCAATTTGTTCGGGTTTCTCGTTACGGATTCAAACCAGTCCAAATAAATATCCAAGCCATGTTTTTTTTTTCTATAACTTAATCACACCGATTTCGCAAGCTCTCGATTTCAATAATGGAAAAAATGGTTCTCATTAAATAATTCCAAGTCGATTTATCGAATAATATTTTTCACAGAAGAAAACTTTATCATCGGATGCAAAATAAATTTTATGTCAAAGCGAATATTAGGGTCATTTTTACTCCGTTATATTTTGTGATAAATACTGCGAGAGAATTTCATGAACAAGGTTGTAGGATTTATACTTCAAAATTTTTTTAAATTCAGATCCGTATTTTTACCTGTTGTGACCAGTAATGTAAGGTCGTTGGCTCTCGAATTCGTTCTCATCAAGTTCCAAAAATTCGGACAAGCTTGGCCTGGTTCTTTTTGGTCTACAAACAAGAATGTTGGTGACGCTTGTCCGTCTGGTTGGTCCGGACCGCGAGAAAGCAACACCGGATGGTTGCGATATCAATTCATGTGGACTTCCCGCGTACGAGCCATCGTAACATTCGTTTATCGCTACGTCGATTCTCGCGCCTTGTGGAATCGGCTAAATGAACGATTGATTTATTAATTATCAGCATTATTTTTCGTTAATAGATTTTTTTTTTGTTTTTCAAACTTTTAATTACGTTAGGACTCCAATTTTAAAGTGATAAACAGAAAATTCATCGTTTGATTTTTTTTAAATAGTGAAAAATTAATAAAAATATAAATACCAGGGTCTTACCACGTATGTAAAAGTGAATCGAGAATGACATAATTTAAGATGCTTGAGAAGAGAATAAAGCTTGCCGCAATCCAAAGAGCACCAAGGACAATGCAAATCCTCGCATGCCTCGGTCTGTTGGCGGCTATTATTATTGTACAAAAATTGATATACGATTTGCTGTGTTCCACCCGATGTGTCGGTTTTTTCGACCGGCACCGACATTTTCGAGGGTGTCAACGGACTAGAATTTGGCAGTGACGTGTTGTTGTTATTGTTGTTATTGTGGTGATTCGTCGAACATCGATCAAGCTCAGCTAAGGAAAAAAGAAGGAAAAATAAATGTTATTTTTATGATAAACAGTAATTCATTGAGCTCTTGCAATCAAGATTATGTATTAATCGTTTTTTAAATGAAAAAAGATTGAAAAAATAGTATTTATAAAATAGTAAAGAATGACGCACTGTTACCCGGTCGATTTTCTTTATTGTCACCATTTGGCGATGGTCTTAGGAGGGTTGGTCGATCGACGAGACCAAGACTCGGTTCGGTCGTCCAACTGAGTCGAAATTTGAGAGTGGGACCTCGACTCAAAACCTCAAAAGGCTCGCACTCCTTTATGTCGGCGATTGTCTCCCAAGAGTTGTGCTTTTTCGGACTTGATCTTACGTTTGTTTGCACTTCTTGCAAACCCAATTCGTAATCACCGTCAGTCAACAAACATCGATTATGTTTATCGTATACGATCAATTCCGAGCCGTACAGTTTCACTTCCTCCCCGTTCGGTTTCATTGAACCCGTTGACGATTTGCGTCTTTTCTGTGCGGGTTCTGAAACAAAGAAATTACCAAATTTTGTTTCAAAGAAATTTTGTCGAAAGAATTTTTTTTTTAAATGCTGTTTTGCTCTGGAAAAAAATAATAACGAAAAAACTAAAAGATTTTTTACCGTCTAAATCACAGTTATGTATAAGGCAGGCGTTGTTAGAGGTGCAATAAACCCTCAGCAAAAGCATATACGTTTTGGCGATGTGTCCGTTGTTCAGGCTGAATGATTCATTGGGTATTGAAATTGTTGGAGCTTTCGGAGGTGGCTGATTTTCCGAAGGATTTATCGGAACTTCGCTCGTACCAACGGACACCTAATTAAAAAATAATACAATTTTAGTACGACTGCAACCATTTTTTCTTTCGTAAAATCCTCTACTATCAAAAAATCACTATTTTGATATTCCCAATTATTTGTTGACGAATCGGACTCAAATGGAATTTATAATCACTCACAAAAGTGCGTGACGACACTTGATTGTTCAAAATTTTATTTTCAGAAATGAAATAAAAATTCATTCAGCAATAGGAGGAGGTAAAAAAAAAGTATATTTGTATTTGTAAAATTGATTTTTTTCATAAAGTTGTCAAATTGAGGGGAAAAAATCGTTCCGATTTCTCGTGCAAAATAATTCATGATTTTTAACCAATTCTTCGTAATTGAACCAGTGAAATATTTCACAACGCACCTGCATAATGGGCGAACTCACGTCTTTCCGCTTTTTGTGACAAATTTTTAACAACAAAGTTTCGACCTTTACGGGATCTTGAGAACTTTCGACTGAAAAAAATAAACAAAGATGGAATCGATAATAATAAATATTGATGAAAAGTTTCTATGGTGTTTTGCTGGAAATTAAAAATTTTTCTACACCTGTTGGCACAGTGTTATCATTGAATAAATAAACTCGTTTGAAAAATGAATTTTCTTCAAAGTAAAAACAGTTTGATGGTAAAACTTTGCAGTGTTTGAGTGACTATTAATAGTTTATCTGAAAGTTGAATAAACTCATTGAAAAAGTGAATGCCATTACCTTTCTTATCGTAAAAACCTAAAAAAGTTAAAGTCATGTAGCCACGGACACCGTTATTTTGTTCCTCGTTGTTTTTCGATAATAATCTCTCCAAGATCGTATCGATTCTAAATCCACGACGAGATTTGTGAGTTCGGGACATTCTTTGACGCATGTACGATAAATTTCTGTACAGGAATATTGGCTGAAATGTACAAAGAGAATAAAAAAATTTAATCCAATTAAACAATTTCTTTATATGAAAATGAATGGAAGAATATAATGGTGAAGAGATGACTTTACATGGAACATAAATAATCAACAATGCAACAATTTCATTGAAATTGATGAATGACTAAAAATAAATGAAATATTTCATCTTTTTACTAACGAATAAGGCTTCTGTACATTTATTTATTCGGTTTAATTGGTTTTGAGTAACTCACCGATATTTGATTCCTGGTACGTAGAAATCGGTAAATTTGTGTGGGTTCTGAAACGACAAAAAAAATACAATCATATAATAATGATAATTAAGTTCTGATGTCAAGATAAACAATAATTATTTTCACTAAACGTTTAACCAATCAAGTCTATTTTTATGTTAATTTTTCCTAAGTATTAAATCATTTCGAAACCTGCTGGAATATTTGTGGCACGAGTTTTATTGGTTTATTTACTTTTTGGGTAAAATTTTTTTTATACGATTGTAGAAATTCTTTGACGAAATTTTCAAACAATCCTCGAACAAATTAAGTGCTTGTGTCGGTGTATATTTGTGTGTATGTAGCTCGACCGAGAGCTTCGTAAAAAAGGCACTAGATGGCGAAATATTCTTCGTTTCTCGCGAGTAATGTGTTGCTCTGAAGTCCATTTAAAGTCGGACTGCACACAAAAATTTCGATCCTTCTGTGATTCAGAACGGGAGATGATGACTTGGTTTATCTCGTTTCATACGAGACGCCTGCGCTGGCAAACTTGTTACGATTTTGCAGGCCAAACATCTCTGATCCCGTTTTTTTTTAATTATTAAGAATATTATTCATATTGAAACGAAAAATTCGATGGAATCACATGTGAAAATAAATAAAAAAAACATCGCCGGAAAGTGCGGCAAGCACGAGCAATAGAGGGGAAAGTATTTCTGTTAAAATACAACAAAAACGATTGAAATTGAGTTGCTTAACGAGTCATTTTTCTTGTCTTTATAAATAGTTCGAAACACAATCATTTCCAGTTCATAATCACAAAATAATATTAAAGTGTCAAAATTGAAAACCATTTGAATCGACAAGTAGTGGAAAATGGAAATTGTAAAATTTTCTTTACTAAGTAACCAGAAAATAGTTCGAATTGAATGAATAATGAATTTGAAAAATGATTTCCTGTCAAATTTAATCGTACGGTTCAGGATTCAATTTCTAGAAAAAATCTTGAAAAAAATAAAAACCCATTTATTTTTAATGAAATTTTCAATATCTGCCTGAAAGTGCTGACGAAGCTTCAAATAAATGCTAACGTGGAATACGATAAAACATTCTCAAGATAAAAAAACGGAAAAATTAAAAAGAACGGAACAAAAAGTGACAGATTCTGTTATTTTTTAAAGTGACAATGAGAATTAAACTCGGAAAGTGGAAAGCGGTGAAAAATGTAGAGAAATACGAATTGAGGAGAATGGGGTTGAAGACGAAAAATCATAATAAAACGAAAGCAATATAAATGTTAGGGACAAGGAAACAGACAAATGGGCAAAAGAAAACCCGCAAAAGTAAGAAGTATGAAACAAAACGTTAGAGAAGAAAAAACAAAATGATAGACGGGGGGGGGGGAGAGATGCGAAAGACTTGGAATAAACAAGGGAAAAGACGGCAAAGCAAAAAATCGGATTATCGGTCGAGAAAATGAATTTGGAGGGGCGGTGGTTAAGAAGAAAATGGAGGTTTTAGAAGCCCGATGGTTTTCAGGGGTAAAAAATGGAAAAAGGGTTCAATTAAATTGGAGAAATAGTGACAGGTGTCCGCGCGAAATCGAGGTGGGAGGTAAGTGACCCGACGCGCGCCACCTCGCCTGTATTTCTCTCTTTTCAGCACTCTCCTAATGGGGGTTATGTTGAATTAGGATGGGAGAACGAAAGAAAAAGAAAAAAAACGCGTGATAACATCGAACTTACGATCGGGAATATGGGAAACAAGAGATGAGCGATATTTAAAAAACGAGCAGAGCGATTTCGGTTTGGAAAAGAGCAAAAACAAAAAAGATAGAAAAGAGACTCACTTTCGAAAGCTTGCAGGAAGAGCTCATGATCCGCTTGTATCTGATCCATTCGCGGAGCTTTTTGGCCGTCCACCTCTTTTTCCCGTTTCTTTGGCGGCATTTTCGTCTCCCCTGTGTTTTCCCGTTCTTTTTTTCAACCTTTCCTCTCGAATTTTTCGTTTTTAAACAAAAACACTCGGTCGAGGAAAACACACACCCACACAAGCACACACGCACACATACATACACCCACGAAGTATAATGGATCCCGCAACTTTCTAACACGTGAAAAATACTTGAGATTGAGAACGAAAACACACACACACACGACCGCTCTCTCGCGCGGAAAACTGAGCTCCGATCCGGCGCTCTCGCGTTACTGACGAATCACGCGCTTGCTCCTTGGCGGCGCTTTTTCGCACTAAACATTCTCCATCCCCCTGTCCGGCGCAAACTGGCTTCCTCCAAAAGCGCGCCAAATTCGATCTTACGGAGAGAATTTAAACCGATTTGTTCGATTTCTTTACACTTACTCTTTGTTCATCCGTGCATAGAAAATTTAGCGATCTTTTATAGGAATTCATTTATTGGCATAGGTTTGAGAGCATCCTTAAAAAGTTTGGTTCAGACTTACATGTATATCAATTTTCAATAATTCTTTTAAATTTACGAATTAGAGATTTGGAAAATAATTTTTTTTATGGGGGGTTGTACTAAGTGCCGTACGTATAAAGTGCAGAGTAATTAATTTGGGCAAAAATGTGGGCAGATTTGTAACGGGAAAATAAGGCCTCGCATTAAAAATGTTAAAGAGCTTTCGAAGAAAACATCTTCTAATGTCAAGATATTCAGAAGATATTTAGAATAATTTATAACTGAAAACTGGAAAATTTAAACAAAATTTCAGATTCAATATAACATTGATAGCGGTCCGACCAACCGCTTGTGGAAAACAATTGGACGGTTTTAGCCACCTAGCGACAAGATTTGAAAGTTGTCGAAAGCCGTAGCAGAAAGTAATCTCAGCGCCATCTTTGGTCTAATGCAGAGGTTTTTATTGGCCGTCCAGCCGCCGTTATCGTAGCAGGACGACTGGAGCAACAGTCGTTCTTCTGCTTTCACGAGGATACGAAGTTCCTCGTTTTTTTTTCTCAATCGTCTTTTCATCATGGAGTATTTGGGTACGTGTGAAAAAAAAAATAATCACAAATTTATCAAATTTTACGTTTTTCCATTGACGCATTTCCCGGTTATCTGGACTTATTTCTCAAATAATTAGTGTCTTGTTCTAAAATTCCCATCATTAAAAAAAACGAAACAATGTCCGTTTCCAAAAGTATGCAAGTCAGCTCATAACATCGATGACTTTTTTTTTTCCAACCAAAAATTTTCTTTATTTTTTTTTTGTTATGACTGTTTCGAATTTCTTAGAAAAAATCCAAACATGCACAAAATGTCAGATATTATCTTGTAATATGCTTAGAATTTTGTGTTTGGTGATAATCCATTTTTTTGAGGTTAGGTTTGCACTTTATTTTGTAACTTTTTTTCACGTCACCTGGCTATTCCAGAAATACCAAAAAAATCGTGAATATTTAAGAAATTTTAAAAAATTGTGCAAATTCGTGAAATTATTATAAATATGCAATTTCCAAAGTGTATAATATTCAAAAACATAAATAATCATGAACGTATTGTCCTTGAAAAATGTATACATCTGTAATACAAAATTATATGTAAAAAAATTTCCAATGAGTGAATATCACACTTCTGAAATTGTGAATGTATAAAACACTGTAACAGTGTACACAATTTTATTTCCTGTAACTGCTCTTTGGTAAACCTAGCATTTTCTAGCAAAAAATATAAAATTTATCCAAAAATTTTAACCTCTCTAGCTCAAATTTTGGAAAACAAACGTATTAATGACAAATTTTTATTTAGGCATAGTAGAGGGTGAGAGCAACGAAACAAATTGTCACAATTCTTCGAGTCACAGTAACGAAGTGATAGAAGAAAAAAAAAGTGAAGAGAAGGAAGAAAAATTGACAGAAAAAAGTAGCGATGAAAAAAATGTGGATGGTGAAACGTTACAAGAAAAACCAAGAGAGAGTATAGACTTCAAAGTAATTTACAACAAGCGAAAAATCGACGTAAGCTTTGACCTTGATGGAACGATCGCCGATCTCAAGACGTATTTACAAAGTATCATTACCGTTCCAAAAGCCATGCAAAAAGTAATGATCAAAGTTTTAGCCAAAGACGAACAGACTCTGAGAAGTTTAGGAGTTACGAATGGTAATTTGTGAATATTATCATTTTAAAATATTGACTAGAGTTGTTAAAAAAATATCGAAACATATTTCAAACGATAAATAAATGAGACAGAAGTTAAGATTTCAACAAAAATTCGATTCATCTTTCGTACGAATGGTAGAAATTTTTTCTTTAACATAAAAAAGTTTATTCCCAGGTACCAAAGTGATGATCGTCGGATCCAAATTGGACGATGTATTGGCAGTCTCGATTCCAACAAAGCACGAACTTCAGGATGAAGCCGCAGCTGCTTCGAGCAAAGAACCTCTTTCGCAACAAAAAGTACATCGTAAAGTTTTGGACAAGGGAATTCCTGAAGATGCTATGCCTGGAATTTTAGAATCCAACGTGCGGTTTAAATATTTCATTTTTTCAGTCGCATAGAAATAAGATTATATCGTAAAAATATTCTCTTGTGTTTTCTTATTCACAGGAACCATTGCCAAATTTTCCTCTGTCAGGAATGCTCAACAAATTGGGTGGCAAAGTTAGACTTACCTTCAAACTCGAACAGGATCAATTATGGATTGGGACGAAGGAACGAACGGACAAAATCCCTATGAACTCGATAAGGGTTGTTCACACCGAGCCTATTCACGACCATCCTGAATATCACATGGTGGTAAGACAAATCGTCGTTTGGAATCAATTACACTAACCAATTTGTTCCCAAAGCCATATAAATCGTGCTTTTTACATTCTCTATTTTCTATCTATGCTTTAAACATGAACAATGAATATCTGTAAAATGAAAAAAGTTTGTACATTTATAACTGTTTTTAACTCTAAAAACAGTAGAGCAGTTTTAATTATCATCTCAGGAAAAAGCTGGCGACCCTTTTTTTGGCTATTTTTTTTCGTTATAATGAATTTTTTATTTGAAAAACGACATTATTTTAATTTTCTTCGTTTTGATGAATTTTTGCACAATTAGCCAATTAATGTTTATTTTTCTCAGGCACTTCAATTAGGGCCAACCGATGCCTCAAGATATTGGATATATTGGGTACCCGCACAATACACAAAGGCCATAAAAGAAGCTATACTCGGAACATGGGCTTATTTCTGATAAAAATATTAAAAAATTGAGAAAGAAAATTAACAGCTTGAAGAAATGCGAGAGAAAAATGGAATCCGAGCGGTGCGAGCAACGCTTGGATTTCACGTCAACATCGAAGGGAACCACACTGTGCTAGTCACGCTTTTTTTCATTAAATTAAGTCATAACTTATTTTTTCGGTAAGTTAAGTGAAATATTATTAACACGAATTATTTCTGGAACGTGAAAAAACGTGACTCAATCACCGAAAATGTTTGACTTTTGGTACAATGATGTTTTTTTTTTTTTTTTTTTCAATACACATGTGGTAAATCGTTAAAACAAAGTTTTCTAAATTCAGATAAATGTGAATACTAATTGGTGTCTAGAGAAAACATCACTTTTTTGCTACATAAAAAAACATTTGTCGTTTTTTCGGAAATTTACATTTTTCATGAATGACATTTACATTTTTTATGAATTTACATTTTTCATAAATTTCAGAATATCGAATTTCTTCTTTATGCAGTTTAGTATGAATTCAATTTTTTTGATACTCTAAATAAATGGTTTCGTTTTGAATATTGTGGTAAAATGTTCAGTTTACAATTTTGATAAATCGTCTAACAAACGGTTGAAAAATGTCAAATTGAATGCGGCAAAGGTCAAATAAAACACATTTTGTGTTGAATGCACTGGAAAAATGAGAGAGAAATTGTCGACGTTTAAAAAAATGGTAATTTATAAAAGCAAAAAAAAAATCATTTAATTGACGAAGAACATTTTAAAGATAAGCTCCGATGTTGTTTTGCGCACGGAATCGACGATTTTCATTAATGTTTTCATTAATAAATTCATTAATAAATTAATAAATTATTTTCATTAATAAATCCAGTCAGATTGACATATAAATCACTTTCTTCTTTGCCCTCCTGAGCAAACGATTTTTTTGTGCTTTCTTACCAGCACTATGACGAGACGTTGGTATAACACCATTCGACTTCCAGGTAAACCATAGGAATTAGAAATGCTTCAGCTTGAACCAACCACGTGTCATAAATTATGTTTCGCTAAAGTTTTAAACCGTTCGAAGTAATTTCATTCGTATTTACGATGATTTTGTATTTAGAATTGCATTTCTATTGACAAACGAACTCGATTGATTTAAAGCGACGAAAATACTTTCATCGAAACACCAGGCGACGTTTTTTGTCTCTCGTTCAATTCTTATTCTTTGCAAAAACTTTGATCCCTTGATTAACATTATAACTTTTATTAAATATCATTGAAATACAAAAAAAAGTACGAAATCGCGTGTTGGTGGAACAGCAAATCTCAAACCGAAATAAAAAAATCAATTGTTTTACAATTGCACTAATTTTACAAAAAAAAATAACGAAAGAGTCAACGATTTAATTCGAGAACTTTGTGGACTCGAATATTAAATAAACTCGGCTTCTGTGGAGTAGAAACGAAAAACTATTTTTTATTAAATAGTTTATTGAGCCAAGAAAATGATTTTATGATATTCACTTTGGCATCTAATTTGACACGAAAACAACGAATTTCTCGTAGATTTTCACGCCAGCCCTATGGGTGATCGGAGAAAAAAAAACGAAACGAATTTCAACAAATTTTCTTCCATATATCTATGTGAGAAAAGCGAAATTTCAAAGAGCTTTAATTTGAATTCTTTCTTTTTTATCAGGCAAGCACAATATTACAAAACTTAAATTAGTTACGCTCATAAGATGTAAATTAGGTTTTTATACCGTGTTAAGTGCGTGGGCGTGCGTGTGTGTGGGTATGCGTGCGTGTGACGAAGAAATAATAATAATATAAACGCCGATTAACGATCACCGAACATGCTCGGAATTTATTTCCGAAATACCATTTTTTCGATGCCTAACAACTTGTACGTTACGGTTATGTGATTATAAATATAAAATCAAATAAAGTGATTGTAAACATTAGTAATTGTTATATTTTCTTTTTTTTGGCACGTTCGTGATCATTTATTCACATCCTAAGTTCCAATCCTCATGATTATCCGATCATCTGTTCACGGTTTTTTTTTCCTACCTCTTTCCCGATCTTTTCGTTTTATGTCGAATTGCAGGATTTGACTGCACGATTTTTCTTATAAACGTTTGACTGACTGAAATTTTCGTGTTGTAGTTTTGTCAAGTTTACAATTTTGACATATTTGAGTCATAATTGTTTGTATTCGTAAGTTTTTACACTCGTGAATTTTCGTAATGTCAATTAAGTTGTCAAAGTATATCGTTGTTTTTATTCGTGTCTTGAATTTTTCATAATTTGAAAGAAATTATAAATTGCGATTCGTGTTTGTCTGCGCTACGAAAATATTGGAAGCAAGTTTTCGTAGTTCTTTTCTTTGGGGCGGAATTCCGAAGCGTGTAAACAGATCTATTTGTCGTTTCTAAGAAAAACGCCCACGCATCTGTCTGTCACGTGGAATGACAGGAAACTGCTCGTTGCACGCTGAGAAATTCGAAGAGGGAGGGAGAAGTGGGAATATGTAAGAATACGGTGTATTGCGACTCATTCGGAAAGAAAAAAACAAAATAATGATCCCGTTTACGGTTGAGGTTAGAGCTCGATATTCCAACAATTCGAAAAAAGTCGTTTCGCAGTGTGTTCGTGATCGGTTTGAAAGAAAAATTTCCGAATAACAACAATGGTAATAAAAATAATGAAATTTATCATTATTATTCGTCGCATACGTGGCTCCAGATTTCTTACGAATTAGTGGCTAAAAGTATAAACACGTCGTCTTATCGACCTTAATTTACTGACTTTCTACGAGTGGATATTCATTTTTTTTACAATTGTGCTTCGAATTGTGCCTGAATTATTTTCTTAAATTTAACGAGCGTCAGCAGATTTTTCCATGCATACAAAAACATTGAATATGCAGGGTGACCGTTAGTCGTATGGAAGAAGTGATCGCGTGAATACCGATCGAGCGATCGATGACTGTGCGTTTTGACGTCTCTATGATTATTATTATTATTATTATTTATTCTTGGGGCGTTTTTTGAGTGGGAAACCAGTCGTAAACAAAAGAACGGAATCAAATTTTTGTTGATTATTGGAAGCCTTATGCTTTAATGATTATTCAATTTTCAAGAAAATAAGTTTATATCGATTTTTCGAAATACACATTTACTGTGCATTCTTCAAGTATTTTGAATTTCACCTCCTTTCGCAACTTTCTGTAGAAAAATGTTGTGGTTTATGAAATAATTTTTCTATATGATAACAATCAATCATCAAATTAATTATATACCAAAATGAAAGATTAAAACGCATTTGGTGAATTTGCAATTGTGAAAACATTCCTCGAAATTAAATATTTTACATCGTGTATTATTGAAAGACGAAATATTTAATTGTGAAAAAAATTCCAAAAAATTTCCTGTTGTTTCGAAGGAAATGTGAAGAGAAAATAATTCGAAGGAATTTGAGGAACGAAAATAGTGAAAAAAATGTCGGCATGCGGTTTCAAATATTCCAACAGATCGAATATTTATTTCGGCAAAGATATTTTCCAAAATATTGGAAGAAAAAATGAAAAACTCTTGAAACATGAAAGGGCGTGAAAAAAGTGCATTTCGTGGATCGTGAGTGAAAAAAATTGCCATAATGAGAAAAAAGGAAGAAAATCTGGAAATATTACGGGAAGCATTTCTCGAGTTGAATTCAAATTTTTTAGCAACTGGAATTTGTCTCGAAACTTTGAAATCTATTGTGAGAGAGGGAAAAATGGCAGACAGGGAAAAAAAAGTTGCAGGAGATTGGTCGAAAAAAATAATAATTGGCATTTTGTTGTCAATATTATTGGGAACGATGGTGGAGATGAATGTTTTGGAAAAAATGAAAAAATACGTTTTGGAAAGACGATGTTTATTGGGAAATAATTACGTCGTGTGGGAATTAACGAGGCCTGTCTCGAGTTGCAATTTTTGTCGTAACATCGATGCCCCATTGGTCTTGCCGAATGTGACAAGAAGTCAATTTCAAGGTCACGCTTATTCGTCGCGTCCCATAGTCGTCAAAAACGCAGCAGCACATTGGCCAGCTTCAAAAATATTTAATATTACGTTTTTCCGACGTATTTACGAAAATTTCGAAGATGCCTACAGTTCGATCGACGAAGAATGCCAATTTTTACAATTCAAATCAAACTTTCAACATCTCCGCGATGTTTTGGAAATGAGCGATAAACGCGCAGCCAAACATCCAGGTGAAGAATCCTGGTACGTCGGATGGAAAAATTGCCATCCTGAAGTTCTCAAAGTTTTAAATCAATTCTACGATCCTCCACATTTTTTACCGAACGACGCCGAAATTCCAGCCACCAATTACATTTTTCTCGGCTACGATGAAGGCGCTGTTATGCACGTACGATATTTATTTTTAATTTTTCTTATACACTCGGTTTTGATTATTCAACCAAAAGAAAAGTTTCCAAAAGTTGTTGTAATTACGTTTAATCACGACTCGAATCGAAGAAAGTGCTTCAAATATTTTTCCAACCAACTTCATGATTAAAAAATATTGTAACATCATCTCAGGGTTTTTTTACAAACGTCACATTACAAAATCAGTTTTTGTATTTTTACATACGTCTTGTTGTTTAAGGGAAAGCTCATGAAAAAATTGAATCGTTTTTGACTTCGCTTTACGAGTATATCTCAGGGTTGATTTATTTTTCTGATTCCAACGAATGTCAATGTTCGCTGTTGACATTTTCCATATTGAACGTTTCGTTTAAAAAAAGTCTTTATTTCTGCCATTAAGAAGAACCAATTCTTTAAAAAATATCTTCAATTATTGTTCGAACGTAGTTGGATTACATTCCTCGTCTCATGTGGCAAGGTCAAATAATCGGGCGAAAAACATGGACCGTGGCGCCAACACCGGAGTGTGAAAACGTCTGCAAAACGTTTAATTTCTCCGTCGATATAGGAGATATCATACTTTTGGACACAAGAATTTGGTACCATGGGACCCACGTCGAAGATGGACTGTTTAGCTTAACAATTACCTCGGAATATGGCTGAAATTCTAATTTGTGTGAATTCAATCATTCCATTTTTTTAGCTCAATTTTCATCAAAACTGGAAATGTTTGTTGTTTGTTTACTATCGTGATTTGTTTTTTTTTTTTTTTCAACAAATCGAACTACTTCTCACTTTAGCTCAATATCAGCTCTTCATGAATCGATTTTAACAGGACAAATAAATTTTTATTCAATAAAATGATTAAAGCCCTTGCCATAATAAAAAAAAAACCATGATATTTATTATATAAAATAATATTAAATTGCTCAAGATTCTATTCAATCAATTAAAACTATCGTCAATTAGATTAATTTTATTTAATTACTACGTTTTTGTAATAAATTAGATATATTTTCTGATTAACACAACTCGAAAGAGCTTAAGAACTTGGTCGTATAATTTGAATAGTGCAAATTAGTTTAAGATTTTTATCGTTAACTTGCATCATTGGTAATTAGCATGAAAATTTAATAAGCATTCAAGTCATTGCTAATTGGCTTAAGATTTTATTAAAATCACTGAAATATTATTGCTCATTAACTTGAAAGATTTTTTCACGAATTGGAACAGTGCCAAAGACCTTAAGATTTTGATAATCTCACAAAATATTTTTAATCAAAGACTCAATCATACTGAAGTTTTTTAAAAGTTATATGATGCCAAATTTTTTAGATTCAATGAAAATACTCTAATCTGCTTGTAATTAGCAGTTGAGGTAGTGCCAATTAGTGTAATCTGTTCACGCTATTTTTTTTGTTGATTTCTCTCGTGCTCATGTGCCAAAAAAAAAAATATTTCCAAGTAATTGTAAAATTCAATTGATATAAAGATTTATAATGATTTCAGGCCATATTGTTGTCTGGAATTTTGTTCACATACATAATTTTTAATATTGAATCAATTTGAGTTACACACGTTGAATAATTCTTCAAGAATATATATACAAAGAAAAAAAAATAACAATTCTTATGTCAAAAAATATTTTAATACATTTGCCATCATTTTCGGAAGCACAGAAAAATTAGGTCATTTTGTTAAAACGTACAACGTAAGATGAGACTTTTATTTTTTGTCTTTTTAAGTCGTGCGTGATTTGAAAAAAAATATATATATATAATCAACGTGTTTGCAATACTTTAGAAATTTATACGGTCCTAAACATCAACTGCGAAAACGCTATTCCAGACACAGCCTCGAGACAATTAAGACTGAACGTAATCGTGGTGCTGCAGTAATTATAAATAAACAAAAGAATATTTATGTATAAGTTTGATTGGTTGTCCAATTTTTTGTTCAAGCTCTGACTATTCTGCTCAATCAAGAATTTTATTAAGATTTGAATGTAATTTTGAAAGAAATGTTCACGCTTAGAATAAAAATCCATAAATTTTCCATTCATTGTAATTGTTTATTCTAAATGAATAAATTAATATGTAAATGTATACGTTAAAATAATCATGCATAAAATTGTTTATACTTGAACTTTTTGTTTCGAATTTATTTAGAAGAGATTGTAAAATACATTGAAATCGTATGTTGGATAGATTTGGTATATTTTATATTATTTTTTATTCTGTAGCAAAATAATATTGTTTGTACGAAGTTGAAAAAACTACAAACCCATGTATACACGAATATTTTGTTTAAGCAGATTTACAAACGTACAAAGGAATGAATAAATAAATAAATAAATAAGTGAATTAATTTATTCATTTATCTATAAAAATGGTTGGAATAAAATTGGAAAGAAGAATGAAAATGTGTCGAAGGTTTAATATAAAAACGCGATCGTCACATTATTGTTTTGCCATGCACTGTGTTTTTTTTTTTCGTTCTTCGCTTTTATTTCTGCGTACTTATAATTTTATTTGTAAAGATCTTAGCGATACGCAGTGATCAGCAGGACAATTGTTTGCAATACAAATTCAGATGTATATTGTAATAATGTACAGGAAATAAAACGACGAATATTTGCCTAGCAATATGAAAAAGTGTAAAGTTTCTTCTTTCTTTTTCTCTTTCGATTTTTAATTATTTCATCGTGCACGAAAAATATTAAATTAGATACATATTTCTATCTTTTTTAAATAATTATTTTGAATGCACATTTTGTAGGGTAAATTCAACAATTAACGATCGGAATGCACGTGGCTAAATATCGTATGCAAAATACTACAAACAACATATAATTAATTAAAATGCCGTTGCGTTAGCACTTAAGAATACTTTTTATATTTTTAACGTTAATTTTCCCTTTGATCTACACAAGTTCTCGTCTGTTTTCAGCCTCACTGATCCTTTTTCGCCGTTGCTTGCTGGAAACTCGGTGGACTTTCCTAAAAACGTAGTTAAAAAAAAAAACACCATAAAAAAAATTATACATGTCTCAACAAAAAATTTTTAATCAATCGCAACGATTCAATTAGCTCGATCGCTTCATTTGGATTCAAGCAATTAATAATTTCTTGAAAATTACTAAATAATTAGTTTCGAAGTTTAAAACAATTAAATCCTCATTTTTTGATCAGTTTTTAATATTTTTCAAATTCATTTATTCTCAATTATTTATTTAAAATGAATAAATATCAATTCTTATATCCGACGAGACGAACTTTCTAGAACATAATGATCTCGTATCAGTTTCAGGCAACAAAACTTTAGACGCAATTGCCACAAATAAATCGATTTTTGAGACAGATCACTTTTTTTCAACGTTTTAATGATTTCCATTATTTATTCAAACTCTTGAACACTTCTACGGACAGTCACGCTTTTTTGAGCAAAATTGTTCGTTTTTACGTTCGTTTTTTTTAATGCTACCGACGATTGGAAAAAAAAACTCACATAATATGCAGGTGGTGGTACGTAGGCGCATTGTGGTCTATTAGGATCGTAGTACGCACTTTGTGCAGCTTCCGCAGCCTTGGCATCTATTCGCAAAAGAGTAAAAATCAATAATTATGTAGTTATTTTTTGAATTTTTTTTTTTCACCCTAAAAAAACACGAGTCAAATCCCAGACGACCTTACGCACAGGGGTAAATTCTCGATGAGCTGTAATTGTTGCAGTCGGACATGTTGAGTAATAAAAAAAAAATGACTAAGTAAAAAATTGTAAATATTTATCGTTTTTGTTGTTTCTAGAATGAATTTTGACACGTGAAAAAATTGAATGAGCGATTCAGGTACGATTCACTTTCACTACTCATTTCTTGCAGGTACACACGACTTAGAATAATTTCATTATAAATCTTTTTTCGTCAAAAAGTTTTGCCATTTTTTTATTTTCGATCCATAGTACTTGACAGTTTTAACGCTTTGTCGTTATACGCGTCAACATTTTTCTGATTATTTTTAATCGTGTGACAATGTTTACAACGATCGAAAATTTACAAAAATATTTTTGTTTTGTTTTAATCGCGAAAAATCATTACTTTTGAATTTTATGAGCGTTGAAAATAAATTTTTGGCCGTTTTGCCCGGACTTTCGTGTTCGACTATTCGGCAGGACTGGAGGATTAAATAATGAGTGGGCTCAGTGAAAGCAAATCTTACCACATTTCAGCCTAAAGATTCTATTACGCAACGTCTATTGCGTAATGCAAAAAAATGAGAGGCGAAAAAAAAACAACTTTGTACTTGATTTAATGGACAGAAAAGTACGCTTCGTGGGTCCGAACTTTATCATTGGCTACATTTAATTAAGCAATGTTATTGTTTTCTGGTTATCAGGCTATTTTTGTTGTGTTCATCAGTTTTGGAAGAAAATCAGAGTTTTCGTTGGAGAAAAAATCAAAAGAAGAAAACAAATAAGTTTTTCAATTGTACTGTTTTTTTTTTGGCAAAAATAAAAAAAAAATTATTCCAAGAAACAACGTAATTTTGTTTATACTGTACAAATAAGTGAAAATTAAACGTTCCTTCAATTGTACTCGATTTTTCAGACTCAGAGTAGAAAGAGTATAAACGATCGATATATATGCCCAATATTTTCGAACAAAAATTGTAGAGGTTAATATTTATCGAAAACTGAGATCGTTATTTCTTTTACATGAAAAATAGACATTGCATTATTTAGTCGTATTGAGATCATTCAAACACAAGATAATTGCAATGCTAATGACTACTGTCAACAGTAGAATGAAACGAAAAAAAGAAAATAAGCATAGTACTCGATTTTTTTTAAATTTTATCATGTTCAAACGGCAATATGAATTTTTATTGAAAAAAAAAAAAAAAACGCGTAAACCTTAGAAAAGGGCAGAGATTGAAGATATTGATGAAATGTGAAAGTTTTTCGTTCGCTATTTTTCATGAAAAAAAGTCTCAAAGTGTTAGAAACAGAATGGACTTCAATGTCATTTTTTTTCTATACAGTAGTTCGCAACCCGTTGTACACACGTGGGCCTGTTCCCACAGGCGGTGTCCAATCACAGTCCGGGGCGTGCATAGTTCCAGCCAAAAGTGTTGAGTCCGATAGTCGGGAAAAATTCATTTTTTACGCAAATCATTAATATTTATATTTTCAAATACCAGAATGCTCAAAATATGAATTCAAGTGAAATGAATGAACAAAAGAATGATAAGCTTTAAAAGACGACAGTGAGATATAAGAAATAGTAACTCTTCAAAATTCGAGGATAAAAACAATGTTTGTAAAATTCGGTTGACATTCTGATATTTTGAAACTACTGACCCCTGTTTTGCAATTTTATTTGGCAGGTTATTTCGTTCAAATGAAAAACAGCAACGGATTATTCAATAGTAATATTTAATAATGCATTGTCGAGTATATCATCGAGTGGTATAAAGCGTTCGTTTTGTATAACAGAAGGAATGTATCCTTTCGTAACAATCTATATATTTATCGCTTTTTGTTTTTACTATGTATATTTCATTGTCAGAAAAAAAGTGCAGTGTAGAGTTGACGAGGAACTCATTTTTCCCATTAAATTGATTTGGACAAAAAACGAGTATATTGTTCGAGAATCAACATTCGATCGAAGCAGAAGTTGAAAAATTTGCGTTCGCGACGTTTTGATTAATAGAAGCGATAGGAAAAATTGAGTAATTCTGTTGGAAAATAGAATTGACTCTGATTGTTTAAAATTCTACATTAAAATAGTCTACATTAAATCCGAACGTAAACAAAATACGTAAACAAAGCGAGAAACAAAACTTTAAAGAATAAACTATTTTTTTTTGTTCGGGTAGAAGCATTTAGATTTGTCAAAACTAGTTCGTACAATTTCCAACTTATTTCCATTTTTCAAGGTTTTGTCGTAACAATTAAGTTTCTTGTTGGTTCACCGGTTTAATTTAAGTTAGATTGAAGTTCGTTTAAGTTTGTTTGAGTTTTCTTGTCGATTGCAACCTCGAAGCAAAAAGGTAATCGCACAAATTTAATCGAGATAATCGAAATAAGGATCGAACGTGAACAATTGATACTCGAATTGTCGAAATGGAACAATTGTTGCGCGTAAAGGTTTAGTACGGAGGCGGATACGGATTGTACGTTGCTTGCTGAGGATAAGGTCCGGTGTGGGTGTACGGCCCGGCTTGCGGATAAGTCGAGTACACCGGTGGATTGGGTGGATAATTGTTGTAATTCGGTTGGCCATAACCGGGATACGCACCTGCTTGGGACATTGTTTGGCCATTGTAGTTCGGATTGGCCCATCCGGGAGCTCCGTTTTGTTGAGGCGGAGCTCCACCCCAGCCTGGTTGTTGAACACCAGCACCACCCCATGCTCCCGCCTGCTGTTGAGGATTGCCTCCGGTCGCGTATCCTTGATATGGAGCATTTATTCCCGGATATGGCGGTGGCATGTCCGTCATGTAAACGCTGTTTGCTATTTTATCAAAAATTGTATTATTATACTGAATTATTGTTAAAAGTCATTTTTGGCCGATAGTAATACGAATTATGTTTTCTGTCTATCACTTTTTACTGATGTTAGTGTTTGTTATGAATATTTACGACAAATAATAATAATAATGACTGTTTTGGACATTAAAAAAGGGGGAAAAGGATTTTCGAACCTGGAGGAGCCTCTGGGAAAACATTAGTCGGTGGCATCCATCCGTAATAGCCTGTAGGCGCAGCTTGATAAGCGGGTGGTGGTGCTGCGTACCAATCCGTCGTCGGTGGTTGATACGGCGGTGGAGCATCGAATCCAGGACCGTTTCGTTGGGCTACGCATCGTTGTTTAATATCACACATTAATTTCGTTAGTAATATTTGATTAATCAATTTTGCCTCTTATTACCACACGAATTAAAATTAATCATTCAATTGATATTGCAATATTTCAATCAAAGTATATTATAAATATATATTTAAATAAATATTAATTTACCCATTGAAGCAGCTCGCAGCATGGCTTGGCCAAATTCAATAGCGCCACCGCTCTTAAAATGCAGCTTGAATTTACATTCGCCCATCCAATTACCATTCGGTTGCGCCCTACATTTACCCTTAATGTAATTAGCACCAAACATCGGTTGATCAAGCTCAACTTCGCTGAGAGTTATGAATGGGAAACTGAACGATTGCATTTTTTCCTTTTGATCCTTCGCATTAAATATCATTCTATGGGTCGTCAAATAAAGGCGACCACGTTTAGTTCCGATGAATTCTGGCTGTTCCTGCCCATGAAATTCCATTGTAACATTGTCGCAAAACAACAGAATCCTGAAAATTAAGATTTACAATTAACAATTGATGTTAAAGATTAATTACAAAATTTTATATACAAAATAATTGTTGATTTTTATCGAAACAAACAATTTCTTTCCAGATCCCATTATTGATGAACTTTGGTCATTTTTGAGATTCGAAAAATAATTCTGTATCTGACCACCAGCTGCATTGCAAAATATTATAGGAATTCAAATGGTTCTGAATTTGCAGTAAATTTAAACAATATTTCTAAACAAATATTAGCAACAAAGATTAAAGCATCCAATCGTCGATTATGCACGAGCATTTGTCACCAGCTATTTTTGTCGCATTATGTCAGACTTCTAATTTCAATCTTTAATCTATGGGTCGTAAGAAAATATTGGCCTGTTATCTTGCCCATTCAATTGCAGCTGTAAAAAAATTAGGAATTTGGAAGATGCTTTAACATCATGAAAACTATTTGTTTGAACCTCGAAGTTTCTATGTGGTTGATATAAATTTTTTAATCAACTTTAGGAGTCCCTTATCCTGCTGTGAAATTTGAAAGATTGGAGACCGAATAAAATTCAGCCTCAAGTGAATTCATCATGATTTCATAATTTTTTTACGATTCTTGAAAAAAAAAGAAAAAAAAAACGGTCTACAAGAATTTTTGAAATTGTTTGACCATGTTCGTAGTCATAATAAAATGCATTTCCAACATTTTTAGCGTTGACTGTACACGAACAAAGTTTTGACTTTTGACAAGGCGTTGCATCAATTGATGCAATATTATGCACGACTGAAGATATAAAATATAAAGAAAAAGCAGAGTCAAGGAGAATTTAAGGGTTATGATTGAAGGCGATAAGATGACGGATCGGGGGCGTAACGCAAAGGTAAAGGAAATGCGGGAATACAGTGAGCGAAAAAAGTCGCGACAACATTAACGCGTAATTGTGCAACAACGGGCAAGGTCGAAGAAGTTGAAGAGAGAAATTTTTTGCTTGGACGTTACAGGGTCGTGAAAACGCGAGAAACTACGACATCGAGAAGTTTCGATGCAATGTTTACTTCGATGCGTTTTCGCGATTTACGCAGACATGGAGAAAGAAAAAAAACATTTCCTCACCGTTCACCGGCGTGTATGAGAACGCCACCATTTGCGTGCGCCGTATTTAGCGACATTTTTTCAACCTTCGGTGGAACTTATTCCTAGAATTTTGTTTAACACAACTGACACTATTCAGGAGAACTTTGTGAAAAACGATGGCACTCTGTTCTTTTCCGTAATCGTCACTGGAGATCAGCTGATTCACAAGTGATAAGAGAATGTACACGGCAAACTTACGCGTGCGCACGAGAATTGTCATCGCCGAATTAGAAAATAAGAAATTGTCGATGAAGATGGCGCCACCTACCGACCGGTTCATGCTCTCCGGTAATATATTCATTCCAAAAACCTTGAGACATACTTTTTCCCTAATTGTTTTCACAGGTTTTTGAGTATTTAACGAATTTTAATGTTTTACGATCCCTATCCCAATCCCGATTACATATTATAATATTATAATGCGAAAGTAACTCTGTCTATTTGTCTGTTACCTCTTCAAGCTTAAGCCGCTGAATCGATCTAGATGAAATTTGGTATGGAGATAGTTTGAATCTCGGGGAAAGACATAGGATAGTTTTCATCACGAAACTTATTCATTAAGGGTGTGTGCTATATGACAAAATTATTATGGCCGTTTGGCTCATAAGCAGTGACTTCGCGCTCGACATGAATTGCTGTTTTGCGCACTTTCTACACAAAAAAACTAATAAAAAACAGTCCAAATGCTCGAAGACTAAAAACGCTGTTTCAACGAAATCGGTTTAACGAAAGTTGTGCAGTTCATATCGAGTCTTCCTGTGGATAAGAGGATTGGTTTTTTTCGACGAATTAAGTTTTTTTTTTATGAACAAAACAAGTAATTCGTACAATTTCCATGTCAATTTATTCATGTGCAGCAGAAGTAATTTTTTCTATTTTTTATTATTTTTTATTCATATCTCACAATAAAAAATCTACAGCTGTATAAATATGAAATATAATATGTGGGAATCAAGGGCGACGCATTTGAATGAAACAGTGAACGAATGCGAGAAAGACATTTAAAAAAAAAAAGAAAAAACACTGGAGCTACGCTGTTTCGTGGAAAATTCGGCGTTTGCTTCGAAACGACGAACGAGTAGGAATATCTTGTAGCTTGAAAAAAACATGAAAAAACGAAGGGAATAAATGTAAAACCCCGAAAACAAAATACTAATTGAGGGATTGAGCTATCGAAAAAGATTGAAAAATCTCATTTCATGGTGAATTGGAAAAAATAGTATTTTCAAAGTTCTTCGTGAGAAGAGTCATCGTCTCTTTCTTTGTTTTTCGTTTTTTCGTTACTATTTTTCGATTTTTTCGTTTTTGCTGTGTTCTCCTCGTGTTTGTCTGTTGTATTTTTTATTTTGAGTTGCTCTTTTTCCATTGCTACGTTTTCGGAGTTTCTTGACATCTCATCTTCGTTCTCTGCGTGTTTTTCAGTTTCACCCTCAATCGCGAGATCGTCGTTTTCCGTCGTTGTGTCTTCTGTGCTTTTTGGAAGTTGATCGCTTTCGGGCGTCGATTCTGATGTTGATTTCGATTTATTTTCCGGGACATTGCCTTCCGATGTTTTGGATGTGTTCGTTGGTGGTTTTTCAGTTTTGGGCTTCCAAATTTTGGCTTTGTTTACCAAATACTTAACTTCACGATCCAGGATTGCCATTTTGTTCGCAATGTCTCGAACTCGGTATTTTACTGGGTCGGAAAGAGCTGTCACTTTGACAGAACTTATTATCTCGTTGTGGTAGTTCTGGAAAAGAGAATAAAATAGAATTGCGTTATTAAGTTTTCCTTGGCATGGGGATCTGCTGCAAGAAAACTCTGTCGATTTTTCCGAACATGCCCAGCTGTCTCTTGGTATAATATTCGATAAATACACATTTGTAAAAAGTTTCAGGGGCAAGTAATCACTCATTGGCGTACTTAGAGTTGTTGATTCGTAATTAACTCTTAGCTCGTTGAGTAGATCATTGTTCATCTGATGCACCGTTCTATAATAGTTTCTCGACTTCGAAATTTAACAATTTCTGAAATAATGTTCCAGACAAGATTTCTCAGACTTGAAACGCTGCTCCGAAATTGACTTTGCAATTGATCTTAAAGGTGCACTTTTTCAGAAATTGTCGAATTCCAAAGATATTTGCGTGGATTGTTTAAAATGGAACACCGTAAATTACCATTCGTCGGTAGCGTGGCCGAGCGGTCTAAGGCGCTGGTTTAAGGCACCAGTCTCTTCGGAGGCGTGGGTTCGAATCCCACCGCTGCCAGTTTTTTTTTCCCTCGTTTGATTTTTTCACCCTATCTAATCTCTATTACGTAACGACTAACGAGAAAAAAAGATTTGGATGTTGCGTGAAACCAAAGCTACAGTTCGAAAATTGGAATTTCGTACATCGCGGTAGCGTGGCCGAGCGGTCTAAGGCGCTGGTTTAAGGCACCAGTCTCTTCGGAGGCGTGGGTTCGAATCCCACCGCTGCCAATTTCTTTTTGATTATTCATTTCTTATTTTATGAAAAAAAACCCCATGTAATTGATAACGAAAAAAAATGACGCAATAACGATCACTTCTAAGTTTTTAATATTCAAAATGTCGCCATTAACAATTATTTTGAATCAAGTGACGCGATAGCTGCTCGAGGAAAAGTATTAAGGGGAAAAAGTTAATGTGGCCTTTTCAAGCCTGAATTCAGAAACACAGTTATATCAAAATTCGAAAATACTTGTAAAATGTCAATCACTCAATAATTAATGTCTTGTTAACGACTCGTGACCGGAAAAAAATAGCAAAAAGGTGATGATTCCAGAATTTTGCGTTATACTTATTATCCCATTAACATAAAGCATTCGTGGGTTTTTTTTTTTAGGAATATTTTTGTTGATAATTACCTGAGTCTCATTGATAACTCGTTCCAAAGTTTCCATTTCGACAACCGTGAATATTTCCTCGGCCTCGGTAAGATTTTTCATATTTCTTAAGAAAATCATGCTTCCGTTTATGAGCGAAGACATTCCCTTGAGCGCGTCCGGTCGTTCCCGATGCTCGAAAACTCTCTCGTAAAGATTGTCAGTCAATTTTTTGATCGTTTGTAATTCTCTCTCGTAAACTTCAGCCTCAGCGTTAAATCCGTCCTCGTAAAGCCAATCTTGAATTTTGTCACACGCCTTCGCTATGTTCTCTAACTCTTCCGATGTTGACGCCGCTTTGTACTCGTCCGAGTCGATTTTCTGCTTCGCGTCAATCACAAATGCCTCCAAACTGTTCAGCGCCGTTTCACGACGTGTTTTCTCCATATCGTATTCGTTCAATGCGTTGATTCTTTAAAAACAAAAACAAAAATACAATCACGACGAGTATCAATAACTTTTGGCAATCGTTTCAAAACTCATACCATTATTTATCATTTTTTTTTTACGTCTACTTGAAATTTGTGTTTTAATATTTTATTTAAATCAATACTTCATTTCTCTTGACTTCTCATTTCAATATACATAAATCTCTACTGCAAAAATGTGTTTCGTCTCTACTGTACTAAAGATTCGAACAGATTTTTTACAATTTTTCTATAATATAATTGTTCGATGAAAAAATATTTACTTTTCGCGCGATTGTTGAAGTCTGTCTCCTTGTAAAACCTGAGGCCCGAGTTTCGTTTCGATCGCTTTGATGTTGTCGGTGATGGTCGTAATTGTTGGTTTCTTCTCAACTTTTTCTGTTCGATTCGCCACTTTTTCGTCACTCGTTTTCGTTTGATTTTGTGCAGTGGATTTATCGGCCTGATTCGTGCTTGGATTTTCGGGGATTTCCTCGTGGACCGGTTTCACGTCGTCCTTTTGGTTTCCTTCAACTTTCTCAGCACCTTCGGTTTCGTCCGAGCCTGTCGAATAAAACGTTCATTATTTAAACCGGAATCCATTTTTTTTTTTTTTTTGCAAAATTTCTAAATAATGAATAATTATGATTTCCTTGTACAACGAAAATACTAAATTCTACGATTGGTACTTCTTGTAAAAAGTCGATTTGAAAAAAAAAAAAAAAAATGTCTCTAATAACAATTTGCAAAATAAAAATTATCTACGATACGTAATTCAAGTTTTTGGTAAATAACGATTTCATTTTTTTCCAATGCAAGATTTTGTTGAAGAAAACTGATCGACAGTTCAAAAAATGTCTGATCAATTATCGTATTCCAAATGAAAAAATGTATTTTGGATGAAAATAAATAATAAAAAAAACTAAGAAAAATCTTAAAGATACAAACTCTAGAATAATTTTGCGATATCTCTACGTTTCAGATCAGTCATTTTTCAAATATAATTATAAATAAACTTAAGTATTAGAAAAAAGGACAACGTAGCATGCTATTCAGACTGTTTATACCAACCTGAAAAGAGCTTGCTTATCGTTGAACCAAGTTTAGAAAAGGTACCTTCTTCTTCATCGAGGCCGACCTGAACGGATTTCTCGGATATAATCTCTACAGTCTGTAAATGCAGTAGTCCACTGTCGTCCATTTTGAAATGCGCCCGAATTCCTTTGCTTTCCGCTTTCTGTTGTGCGTGATTCTCATACGCTTCAGCAACTCCGCTCAGTTGTACGCGCGACAATGTCAATTGGCCCAGAGCTCTAAAATATCATTTGATCATTTTACTCGAATTTTCAATGACATTTTTCACGTCAAAATATTATTCCAAAATTCTGCATATTTTTATAATTAGTGCAATAGTCTCCAGTTTTCCTTGAAACGCTTGTTTTTGATAAAAAATATTAAATCGATTACTTACAATTGTTCGTGTTTTGGAAGATGATCCAGCTCAGCATAATTGACAGTAAATTCAAAATCTTCCTTGTGTTTGTTGAACGTAATAATTTTTTTCTGGGGATACGTGTTCATTTTGCCGAACAGGGTTTTACGGACCTGAAGATACAATTAGAAATGAGTCAATGAAATTAGTTGAACGAAATCTAAATTTTATTATACTAAAAAGTAAACATATCTGTTTGCATTTGAAATGTAATTAAATGTTTTTCTGAAACACTTCGAAAAACTCGATGATTGAAGAGAATTTTGAATCAACTCACTTGTTTTATTTTACCATCAACGTTCCTGTCAAAGACAATTTGAATAGGAAATAAAACGGCGTCCTTAGTAATGAATTTTTTAACTTTAAAGCCTTCGCTGAGTTCAGCCGCTTTATAAACAGCTCCTAAAACTGCAGCCTCATCGGTATTTATATTTTTAGCTAATTCAGTCTTAACGATCTCAGTTAACTTGTCTTGAATTTTTGGCATTCGAGTTCCGGCACCGACGAGCACAACTTGGGAAATGAGATCGAGCGTCAAACCTAAAAGTTCAATGAAACATTATTCTTTAGATACTTTTTCAGAATGTTGGAGAATCGCTTTTGAAAGTTTATTTTCATGAATCTTGAGAACTAATAAGCAATTCCTGGAACGTTTTTGGATAACTATTGTTCGACTGGTGACAAAGCACAAAAAATTTCTTCTTTTTGAATTGAATGATTTTGAATGAAATTGAATGATTAATAAAAATTATTTCCATCAACCATTGAAAAAGTAATGAATAGTGCATTGGTTTTTCATGAAAAATTTGGCAAGCCTGACGGGAACTCACCGGAAGTATCGAGAGCCATTTGAATGGGTCCACCAACGCGTTCGAAAACATCGGCGCACAATTCTTCAAGTTTTTCACGTGTGACTTGGAGCCTGAAATCTTTTTCATCCATGAGTCCTTCGACCTGAGCGAAATGATCAGAATTGGCACTCAAAACATTTTTAACGCGTCCCGCTTCTTTGAAGAGCTTTGCCATAGCTCGAGCATTTTGAAAAACGGATTTGTCGGTTTTTCCCATTTTGTCGAATTCTCGGGCGAGATAATCGCGCAAGCGGATTTGAATTTCAAGGCCACCGAGAGTACGATCATAACCAACACCGAGGACGCTCAATTGAGGAATCACCTCTGCATAACCTTTGTCCTTTGATTTGACGTTTTGATAAGCGACGATGGTGGCTCGCGTGCTGCTCGCTCCCATGTCGTAAAACATAACGTATTGGCTCGTCTCGTTGATTTCTTTCCTACGGAAAATACCGTAATTCAGGGCGATCGCGATATCGTCATTGAACAATTGCAAAACCTTCAAATCAGCCAATTCGGCTGCTTGCAAAACGGATCTTCTTTCCGCCTGATTGAAAAATGCTGGAACAGTTATTACAGCGTCTTTGATCTTTTGACGCGCCGAATTTTCCGCGAATTCACGACTTTTGTGCAACATTTGAGCGAGCAGTTCTTCCGGCGTGTAAATCGTATTCTCGTCAACTCGAAAAGCTGTCGTGTTTCTTTCCTCGTCCTCAATCAACTCGTGATGAGGAAATCTCTCCTTATAAAGCTTGACGATAGGATGATCGATCGGCTTTCCCAGAAGATCAATGAAGTGCGAGAAACTAGATTTCGGAAATCGCATACCATCGATCTGAGCATCCTCACCGAACGTCCTCTCATTACCACGGAACGAGAGCACCATCGGTGTCTTCCTTTTCGATTCTTTATTCAAAGCTATTTCCATTGGGACGCCCGGCTAAATAAACAAAATAAAGCTTGTATTTTTCTTATTTCTTATTTCATTTTTACCAAAAAAATTATGTGACTATCATACAGATGGAAAAGAATTGTCATAACATTGAAGATTAAGGAAAACTGTTGTTTCCCATTTAATCAATAATTGATTTGATCAAATAATTAGAAAAAAAATTTGTGTGTGGCTCAAAATAAAAGTGTACCACAAAATTTGTTATCAAACTTTTGCTATCGACGGAAAAACAACAATTGGGGCAAAGTTTTTTTCCAGCAAATCGAAAGCATAAAATAAAAACGTTTATAAAAACGAATTTTTGTTCATACCGAAACAATGGCAACTTTAAGCCATTCACTGCCAATGTCGACGCTCATGACTGCGACTCCATCAATGGTCTTCGGAAAGGAAGCAACAAAGAAGATAACAGCGAAAGCAAAAATTCCTTGTCCCTTCATTTTGCTAATTTTTTGGTCTTCAACAGACGATAACGTAAAGAATAATATTTATTAAATAATTTTATTCGATTTATAATAAACTTTTTGTTGTGGCGATTTTTTTTTACGGGTTCCGTTCGTCACTGAAATTAGAAAGAAAAAAAGAAATTATTTCCGATACCGGTCGTCTGTTATCCGCGTCAAACGAACATCAACGTCGACGTTTTCTTTGTTTTATTCCTTTTGTACTCACGTATTTTATATGTAAAGTTTCGTTCTTATTCGAAGAGAAATTTGTAGATAAATTTTTCTTACATTGTTAATAGTTTAAAGACTTATATTTATTGACAAAAGAATGACACGATTTGTTAGTTTATACACTTTGAATAAGCACGAGAAACGACTAACGACAAACCGGCTGTCCCATCAGAGTTACCTGACTCGATCATTTCGGGAACTTTCGTCAGCTGCACATTAGGAACCATGTGTTGGTGTGGCGATCACCCATTGGCTCGCTCTACCGGAAACAATGCTACACGTCAAACACAACCGCGTTCTTCTGTCAAAGTGACACGTGTCGACACGGTCAACACTTAGCTTGCGGTCATTTTACCGATTTTTCTAGATCGACTATACACGTAGCAATTAAAATAATCGCGATCAAATCTTCCAGCGCGCTAATTTCGTTAAAAAATGATGTCTCTTCTCGTAACAACATGTCTCAACTTATATTTCACAAGAATTTTCAGTGCCTGATGTCAAAACTGAAGTTTATCAAGCAGAAAATTTGAGTTTTTATTTTAAATTAAACTTGTCAAAATATAAAACACGTGTCAAATTATTTAAACATAACATCATAATTTTTTCTTTTTATGTCCAACATTCCGTCAACCAATGAACATGCAATAGGCTGAATCGAGAGTTGCTGACGTGCACCAATCAGAAATAATCCCAAATCAATTCGCTGTACAGTTTGTTATTTTTGAATAGTTCGCGTCATGTTGTTGTCACGTGTATGATCCGCAACTACTGAGTGTCATTTAACCAGTTTTTGAGGTTTGCTATTCCGTCAACCAATCAGAAACCAAAAACTTGTTATCATAATGAGTTTTTCAATTGTTTATGATTTTTTTAGCCATCTTTAAATGGAACAAATCATTTCGTCGATTTCAGTACTTGGACCAATCAGAGTTTGGAAATATAACTTACAAAGTATCCAAACAGTATACAATCGTGAAGACGTAATGAGAATGACTCGTCTATACGTTTCTCATGATACAACAAAAAAATAACTCTTGACAGGGTTAAATAAATACGAGCTTTATCAGTTATCACGAGCCGTTAACTTTCCTAATCTTGAACGCTCGGAATATGTCGAAGCATAAAACTAGTTACATTTTAAACTGGCATAAATTTAATTGGAAAATATGAATGAATTGAATAAACATGCCTTGTCCTATTGGTGCGAGTGCAGGATGCTGATAAACAAAAAAATAAACTTTACTGAAAAGTCAATGAGCAATGACCTTTGAGTTGTCACGTAAAATCGTTGGAAATCCAGTAGACATTGATCCACAGCATAAAATCTTAGCAGAGAAAGTTCAATAAGAACAAATAATAAAACTTTCGACAGAACAGTCTTCCGTCATCAAGAGTGATAATAGCAATTGTATTGGTTACTTTTAGGAGACACATTCGTTAAGATTGTTATTAAAATAAGTGGAATACGAAAAAAATGACGGACGAAATACGTTTTGATGGTCGGGTCGTCATTGTAACAGGAGCTGGAGCAGGTCACACATCGAAAAAATTGTTCTTATCATTAAAATATTCCGAAACTTATCACTATCAATATTCTATCATTACTTGTAGGTTTGGGAAAATCTTATGCATTAGTATTCGCTTCTCGAGGAGCCAGCGTCGTTGTCAATGACTTAGGAGGAGGTCGGGCTGGAGATGGCAGCAATGTCAAAGTCGCAGATGCCGTGGTCGAAGAAATACGTCAAAAGGGTGAGCTATTTCATATATTGTGTAATTGAAGGGACATTATTTATGAAAGGGTCACTAAAAGAGTCGCATATAAATCAATTTTTCTGTATTTGCATATTTTTTAAAAACCATAAAATTTTCAAGTTTGCAAGTTCACTGTAGTAATTTTTGTATTCTTTTGCGTTTTATAATATTTTGATTAATATATTTTTGTTTTTAATGCATTTTTTATCAGGAGGAAAAGCAGTCGCCAATTATGATTCGGTAATCAATGGAAAAGGTATCATACAGACGGCGATTGATGCTTTCGGCCGGATCGATATTCTTGTAAACAATGCAGGAATTTTGAGGGATCGAAGTTTTGGAAAAATGACGGAAGCTGATTGGGGTATAAACTGATGATTTTATCTTTTCTCTAATTCTGATTGTAGATTTCCTTATCGTTTCTCCTCCCCGATTAGTCCAAAAACTCACAACGAAGTTTTTTGCAAATATTGAATGAATCATGATTTCAAGGTGATAATTTTTTAATTTTACGCTCGCATCTCACTCCTACAGACATAATTCAAGATGTGCACGTGAAGGGCGCTGTGAACACGACTCAAGCTGCGTGGCAACATTTTCGTAAACAACGATACGGCCGTGTGATTTTTACTTCGAGCAACAGTGGCTTGTGTGGAAATTTTGGACAAGCCAATTATTCAGCAGCGAAGGCTGCTCTTGTTGGGCTGGCCAATACACTGGCAATTGAAGGACGAAGCCACAATATTCACGTCAATGTTATTGTACCGACCGCAGCTTCTCGTCTAACAGAAGATATTATGCCTCCAGGTTAATTTCAAAATAATTATCTTGTATTGAATCTAGAACTATAAATCAATAGAGAAAGATACCAAGTAGTGAATCTGTATGCCTCAGGTTGCTCGTCGAGTTGTTTTCAAGGTCAACTTAAGTTTGGATTTACTCAGATTTTTTTCTGCTTTACCAAACTCTAGCCCATTGCTTATTATATTGAATCGAGTTTTCGTTGTGATTTTTGAAGGTTCAGTGTTTTGTACTCGAATCGTTGTCGTTTTTCGACCCAAAATTCGGTTTTTTCAATGTTTAATAATGGGTTTTTTTGAAGGCATCGATGAGGTTGAGTTGAGTTTGCTGTTGTTGGAATTTTAAAATTTGTATCATTCGATAGTAACGAATTTTTTTGTCCTAGTACCGTAAATTTATTCATGTTCTGCATCCACGATAATTATTCAGACTTTTTTGTAATTCGAACAGTTATTAGTCAAACTACAATCGATTTGAATGAAAAATGTTGGAATATTGAGATGAAGGTTGTTGCTTTTAGATTTTTTCCAAGAATTGAAACCCGAACTGATCGCACCTGTTGTTGTATGGCTGTGCCACGAAGAATGTGAGGAAAATGGGTCCGTTATCGAGTCAGCTCTGGGCTGGGCTACAAAATGTGAGTTTTTTTGCTAAATTATCTGAATATACGGAATTATAAAAAATAGAAAATGAATGAAAATTTTCTCCATTTATTTGACAGGTCATCTAGTACGGTCAAAAGGTTTTAATTTTAGACAAAATCTATCGACCCCCGTAACTCCTGAAGTCGTGAAAAATAATTGGGCCAAAGTAACCGATATGAGTTCAACGGTTCATTATGCATCGATTCAGGTATCCATTAATCACAAAAATTCCATATTTGAGGATACAAGAGTGCGTCGCGGCTCGTGCTGACTTTTCATTTTAATATTTGGCCTCAAGCCGATCCCACGTCTCTTAATATTTTATTTTCTAAGCTATTTAAGCTTTTGACAACAGACAATTGTCAATTCAATTCGCCCAGTTCAAAAAATCATTAAGAATGGCATAAAATATGAAATATAATGTGGAAAACTTAAACATTTAAAAAAATCACAACTCGTAAACCCCTTCCATCACAAAATTGACATTTTAAGTGTTGTTTAGAGATATAAAGTATATTTCCTGAAAATTTCAATAAGTTTTAAGTTGATAGAAAAAAGTTACAGTTATCTGGGAACAGCGATCTTTCATAAATTAGTAGGTTTTGCGAGGCCGTGAATAAAATGAAACGAGATAATGTATGAAAATTAGCGTTACGAGAGTATGTTAAAAAAATCTCTCGCGTCATATGTTCGAATTTCATTTTTCAGGAAGCCACTGGTGAATTGTTAAATATTTTGGAACAGATGAAAAGTGGTGGCTCAAAAAAAGTACCGGTAAGTTCCACTACGTCTTTTGAGATCGTACCAAATGAAATAACTTTTGCTCTGAAAGAAAAAAATACGATGATATACAAGTTACCGCCCTTTTTATCTATCGCAGCAACACCTTTTCAAGCACACCTACAGTCATCGGGATGCAATTCTTTACGCTATTGGAGGTAATATTTTTTTTTCCTTTCATGGTCTATAAGTATTGCAAAATTACATTTTTCATCATTTTTAGCCAATTCTTTGTCACACAACAATCTTGCAAAAATCTATTTAAAAATAATAAATAAATAAATCAATGCAGCGAAATAATTGTAATTCAATCAGTTCACCGTAATTTATCCATCGATCTTTTGTAGTTGGAGCGACAAAATCCGAAGCGACTGATTTCCAATACCTCTACGAGAATCACGAAAACTTTTCGATTTTGCCTTCTTACTTTGTAATATACGGGCCATTGGGTTGTATTAGGACATCAATTATGGAAAACGTCATGTCGGGAGGTTCCGTGGATATGATGAGTGTAAGCTATAATTTTTTTTCCAAAGCCTTCAATGTACAATTTATCTGAAAACTAATAAGCTTACGAAGAAATTTAGATTCGTATAGGACAAAAAAAAATATATAGTACGCGAAATCCTAAATCAGAAGGTCGTCAACTATTTTCATCTCTCACGCTCAATTTATTCAATATGAATGATTTTTCAAGGGCTCTGGTATAACGCTTGAAGTCAAGGAATAGAATAGCTGAAAGCGTTTTTCTCTAAATTTCCGCTATCTAATCTCAAATAATTAAAAAAAAAAAAATGTTATCGTTCCCTTTCTTCTCTCTCCTCGTCGTAATTAATTCTATATTAATCACACCAGAAACTCATATTTGAAATTTAAAAAAAATTATTTCAGGTTCTGCATGGAGAGCAATATTTGAAAGTACACGACGTACTCCCGACAGATGCAACGGTGGAAACGCACATGAAGATTGACGACGTCCTGGACAAAACGAAAAATGCAGTTATTCTGATCAGTCGTAAGACATTTAAATTCCGTTTTACATTGTTATTTTTTCTTCATTAAGATTGTAGCGAATTATACAAAAAAATTTCAATGATTAGAGTTATCCTGAATTTATTATTTGAATTACTCGCTCTTTGAATATTTACGAGGAAGATTTGAATGTTTAAAAATCGTTGAACTTGAAATTTTTGAAATTTTTTTTTTTCAGACGAAACGTTTGACAAGAAAACAGGAAAGAAACTCGTTTCCGGTCAAATGACCTTAGTGGCCCGGGGAGCTGGAGGTTTCAAGGGTCCGCGTGAATCGAACCATGAAATACCAATTGTGAAAAAACCAAACAGAAAACCCGATGCAACTTATTCAGAGAAAACCAACCGGGATCAGGTTATTATTTATTCCTTGGAAATTTTTTGACTGAAAAAAATTAAAACAATTGTCAAGCTGTCGTTTATTAATATTCAAGAATTTCTCGACGCAATACTGGATTTTATGTTTTTTTTTTCAAGGACAAAAAATAACAAGTTGTGTGTTAAAAATGAAAAATGCAAATCCGTTCCCTTAGTTGATGTTAAACTTTTTTGCAGGCTGTTATTTACCGATTAAGCGGAGATTCAAATCCCTTGCACATCGATCCAAATATGGCGGCGTTGAGTGGATTCAAAGAACCGATTCTTCATGGACTTTGTTCTCTCGGATTTGCTACGCGTCATGTTTTAAAAATATTCGCGAATGGAAATCCAGCTTTATTTGAAGCCATCAAGGTATGCAGACCGAAACAAAAAATCACCCAAGCACTAAAAAAGACACTTGGGCAAATTGATGTAAATGCAAAGTAACTAACAAACCGCCAGATGTAAATAATTAGGAAAATCTAAAATGAATTCAAAATCTTCGACACAATATCTTTTTTTCTGACACATTTTCAAATCGTTTTCAAGAATGGTTTCCAAAAATCTACAAATACTTTCGAGAGTCCTAACAACAACAATATTCATGACTGAACCATTTTTTTTTTTTTTACGAAAAACGAAGTCTCGACAAAAGCCGTAAATGCACAAAATGCAACAATTATCATTTTAATACTATTTTTCAGGTTCGTTTTGTCCAGCCAGTTATTCCTGGCGAAACACTTCAGACAAACATGTGGCAAAATGGAACACGAATTCATTTTGAAATGACTGCGATTGAACGAAACGTTACAGTCATCACAGGTCAATACTTTAAAATTTTGTACCATAAATATTATTTCATAATATTTCATTTTTTAAGCTCAATATCAATTCTCTTGATTCGCCACGAAATTTAATAAGCCGACAAAAAACATTTTCTGTCGAAATCGTCGATTTCGGAAAAAAAGACCCTGATTGTTTCTTTTCTTTATTTTGCAGGAGCTTACATCGATTTAAAAAAAGTAGAGACTCAGTCATTGCGGCCGAATAAATGTCTGATGAAGGAAAATCTCGAAAGCGATGCCATTTTTGCTGCAATATCAAATTTCCCGTCGAAAAGAAATGCATCGTTGCAAAACCGGACTGCCGGTATCCTTCTCTATGACATCACATCGGGAGGGGAATTAAGACGAAGATGGAGTAAATATTTAATGAAAATGACTTTTTTCCCCAACGATTAATATTTCATTTTTCATATTTACCCTCGAATATTTTACTTCTCGTAGCTGTGGATCTTAATCAAGGAAGAATTTACGAAGGTCTGCTTCCTGGCGTTACTCCTGAAAGCATGATTCGCGTTGACGATAAAATCATCATTCAAGTGGTACGTATTTATAGAGAAAAATAAGAGACAAAGAATAGCAATCGGCTTTCGAGCTGTTTTTGTCGCATCAACGCAACCGAAAGAGCACCTTAAGGTTTTTAATAGTCTGTGTACTGCCAGATAAACATCCCGATCATGATATGTCGCTTTTTTTCATATTTTTAACATTCATAACCCGCAAAAGTGATTATTTTTGTAAAACAATCATAAAATACTCATTTAACATCCACCAGCATTTTATTGCTAGTTTCCGTGTCTTCGTTTTTTAATTATCGAACAAAATTGATGTTATACTAAAAAAGCCCTAAAAGCGTGTTCGAAATGCCAATTACAACTTACGACCGATAACGTCACATTACAGGATGGTCAATATGTACAAAATGATATAAAAAAGAACAAAGAATCAGTTCATTAATATCAATACACGATTTTTTATGAGACCGGCGTAAAAATTAGTTACTAAATTTCTATGTAAATAAATTTTACACCAAACGTTTTTTCTTTTTCAGGTTTTGGGTAAATTGAATCCCCAGCAATTATATCTACAGAGTAACGTTGACGTTGCGGGGAATGTAGACCTTTTGGAAACGTTGAAACTTCTGAATGACAGCTGTAAGCCAAAGCTGTAAAAGAAAAGCCGAAAAGTCTGGTTGGCTTTAAAGATCGCAGGAGGCAAAACCCATTGTTTTTTTCCTCCATGCAATTGACATTTTCAACAATTTTTTTAACACTGAAGTTAAGCCAGGTGGTGGTACAATACACGGTGTATGGTACAATGCGCAAATACATGTGCGTAAAAAAAAAAAAACAAAAGATTATTCATTTCCGTAAAATGACTGTAAATATTCGACATTGATAATTATCTTGAAATGACTCGCAGATTATCGCAATTTATTACCATGTTTATGTTTGTTAAAGTTTTCGAAATATATTCCAACATATTTTAAATTTGAGTGTTTTTTTCGTTATTGTTGAATTTCTTGGACTTGAACAGTATTTTTCAATTTTTTTTTCCTTCCCTAAAGGTACTGTGCAGCTGTTGCACCTCTGTTTTCAAACATCGATTACTCAAGTGAATTACTGTATAAGCGACAATTTAAATTAAGTGTTGAAGGATTACTCAAGGAGAGCGGACCAAAAAACACGACGAAATTTTAGCATTTTTTCCATAAAAGCAATATATAATAGTAACTTTTTATTTCGTGACATGTGGATCGTGAATAATAAAAACACAATTCGCGCCGTTGCATGTCATGTAAAATTAGAAGAAAACAAAATAAAGTTGAAATAAATAACCCATAAAAGTAGTTATTGGTGATTCGGACCACCGATGGCAGCGCTCGCGTCACTCCAAAAAATGACACTTCCGGAGTGGATGTTATGATTTTTTTTTTATTCGTGCGTGATAGTCGCTCATTCAACAATCATTCCACTAATACTTGTTATAAAATGTGTTGTTCCACCATTGTTGAATTTTGAGGACATCCCGGGCACGATTTCCAAACCACGTGTGAAGTTTCGAAATAATTTCTCGTCCCGTGTATTCAAAATATTGGCAATCAATGGTTGCACGTGTTCTCATGGGGCGAGCGGTAGAAAAATTGACACTTGAAGGAATAATTCCGAAATTTCTCTATAGATTTTGGTTTTTTTAATCTCCATTTCAATTCCAATTAAAGTAGAACACACGACGAAGTTTGTCTAAAAAAATCAAGGATTTTGACCGATAAGTTTCGGAGTTACAGCGATAGAACTGTATATAAGCTCTGTGCAAATTAAATATAGGAAATATTTACATGTTTTGAGTTCATATAAGTTATGATAATCAATAACATTATTAGATTGACTTTTAAACGTAACTGTGGCGGCCTGGCCGATGAGTGCCGCCGAGAATGTTGCCGATGATTACTCCATCACGGCAGTTTCCTCGAATTGCTCGAATTCACAAGTAGTGACATTTTGCAACGTTTTGATCAACTAGAAATCTATTTCCAACATTGGGCACCTCGTTTGCGCGTCTACATGCACCTTTTATGCTTTTTCGTGCTGTGTTACGTTAATATTCTATAGTTTGAGGTTCGAAGGTCTGTGTATGATGAAAACTTTTGACGTTTCATCTCGTGATTTTCCTACGCACCTACGTGTTTACTCTTGAAACCCGGCTCAATAATGGTGTGATAGAAAAAAAAAATTGAACAGTTCGCCTTTACGAAATTATTCAAAATTATACTGTCCGAACAACCCTTCCAAGATGTCGGACCCGGAGGGAGATAATTTTTGCAAAAAAATGCGTAAAGCAACGAGAGAAATACATGCAGTTAGCGATGCTTTGGTCAACGCCAAATTAGCTTTTGGTATGGATTTTACGTGAATCGAGACGTGGAAGTAGCTCGATAAATATAAACATTCGAACATAACCTCAATTTGAATGGAAATAATGTTTAAAAGCTGGATAAAAAATTATGTCCATTATGTTAACAGAATGATGGTGGATTTTTTCATGTTTTCGGCTTGAATCCCAATTTTTATGTGCAAAATGCAGGTTTTCACGACGACAAAGTTTGGGCCGATGGATTGTTGGTGTTTTACGAAATATTTCGATATCTAGAGGGCGCGATGGACAGACTAAAAAGTACGAAAATTGGACTTCTCAATTTGGCCGGGCTCAGCAGAACCGATGCATTTGAACAGGACTTGAATCATTACTTGGGAAAGGGTTGGATGAAAAACTACGTACCCAGGTATTTTATTAAATCAATCAAAAGTATTGATGTATTTATTAGTATCAAACTTTTTTACGTTATCAATATACATCGAAGAAAAGCTAACAAAAGCGTACAAATTCCCGAATCATGGAAAAATGTGTCGAATTATGATGATTCAAAAGAAAAATTCGAAGTTTTGATAACAAAATATTTTTACTTCATCAAAAAAAAAAAAAAAACAAAATCTCAGATGATGTGATACATAGAATACAAAATATGAAAAATCGTAATGTTTTGACAAAGCACATTGTCAAAAATGGAACGAGAACAATCGTAGTTTTGGAAAATATTTTCATACTAACGAGCGTGTTATTCTATTACGAGAAAATAAACGCTGATGAAAATTTTGAGAATTTGTAAAATTATTGAAAATCAATGTTGAAAAAAAATCTTTAATTGTTGCATTCGAAAAATTTGAAAAAGGAAACAAAAAATATGATTTATTGGTTTCTTTGTAGGGAGAGCGTGGCAAAGTATTTGATGCGCTTACGCGAAGTCGAGGACACTGATCCGACGTTGTTGATGGCTTACATATACCATTTGTACATGGGCTTATTGAGCGGTGGAATAATATTACGAAAGAAGAGACAACTAATGCGAAAAATGAGTCCGTTTAAGGAGGCGGATGCTATAAAGGGCAACCAAATAACGGATTTTGGTGACAGAAGTATCTACGAATTGAAGTCCGAGTTGCGAACGAGGATGAATGGGATTGCCGAAAATCTGGACGAAGACACGCGGAACAAATTAATCGAAGAGAGCAGAATCGTTTATGCCCTTAACAACGAAATAATAAGAAGCGTCCGTGGCGCGGGTCTTGTGATACTCAAAAAAGTAATTTACTTCGTTCTCTTACTTCTATTCATTATGTACATTTTTATCGTCATTTTTAAGAAATAGATTCATTTTTTCAAAATTTCCTTCGTCTAAAAATTGTATATAACTAAAAAAAAAATAATCATAATATATATATATATAAAAAATGATGATTTTTCGTTGATAACTCGTAATTCATAATTAATTTATTCGACTGATGATAGCGATTGAATTTGAATTTAATTATACTTTTCATTAATCAGCCTCCCGATGGTGATTGATTAATTATTTATTACGGGCTATTGACTCATCATTCATTATAATAATTAGGAAAAAATTATAATAATCATTATTAATTAACAATAAATCTAGAAACAATCTCCGAATCACAATAGACTTTTTTCATTCATTTCCCAACCTCCTAGCAATCCAAAATGATTGATTATCATTTATTCGAAATAATACGTGAAGTTATGCAAAATTTGCTATTCGGATTTCTTTCTTTTATGTTAATTGTTACAATTTTCAATATAAATAATGACTACGACTTTATTTTAATGTTGTATTCAAGTTTTCGCAATTGACTGAAAAAAAAATGTTCTTGCCTTCCGCAAATTAAAGTATGTATCACAACCGTTTCGAATCCGCCAAAGAAAACTACAAAAAATGAGTGGCTTCATTCTGCAACGCGTTCTCTTAGGAAGATTTGATTCCTATACTTAATTAATGTCTTCATTGTTTCGTTATTTTAATTGTATTATTATTTATCGAGATCTTTCTATCTAATAAATGACGATTGTTTTTGTGTAATTGGATTTCTGACTCCTTTTTTTAATTTGAATTCAATTTTTTCTGAGAATTACGTTGGAAGATTGGAAGAAGTCTCCTTAATGGTATCGAATTTTGTTGTTTTTTCTATCGAATCGTTGTATAAGTTCGTGGTTTTTTACTGCAATGAATTTTTACCGGAACCTAATTTGAGAGCGTGTTGTTTCTTTTTGTTTTGTTTGTTTTTTGATTAGAAACAATTCAACACAGCTTGTCGATCGAATTTGAAGTGAGTCCAAACTTTCGAAGTAAATTCTGTCGACAATTTCTTAGTTTTTGGTTCAGTTTTTCTGATAAAAGGAGATTTCTTTCCATGCTGTATGGGGTTGAAGGGCGGTGGAACGTCCTTGATAACAGGGGTCGATTGCTCCGTTGTGTCGCCAAATAATAAAGATTTTATATTTCCGCTGGTTATTTCGGTCGTTGATTGATCGTTCGATGCAATCGAATCACCTGGAATCATCATATTCATTTATTTATGATTCTGATCAATCAATATTGTTAAATTTCTATTTCTCGAGCTTTTTTTTCAGTTATTCATTAAAGCTTTAATGCCCTGATCGGAAATTAGTAAATCGTGAAACTATCGATGAAATTCGAAAATCTTTTCATCATTCGAGACTGACATTGTGATCATTTTCGTAAAAACACTTTTTCAGCATGTACAAATAATTTTAATTAGCAAATACAACTTTTTGATTTTTACCTTGCGATTGGTTCGTTGGAGTTCGTTTGTAATTATAGTCGGAGCATTTAATTGATTTTATTGCCGTATCGTGTAAAACTGAACAAGGCCTTTGAAGCTGCGGGCTGGAGACCAATTGTTCCGCGAGAACTGCCACTGTCTGTTCTTCTTCGTTTTCCCCAAATAAATTACGCTTGAAGGCTCCTTTCGCCCCATTTTTATTGTTGTTCTCCTGTGATGGCTTTTGGGAGGATTTCGTATCGAACGCGCTTCGTCGAATGCGAGCTGGAGAGGTGTTTAATCGTCTCGCGTTCTTTAAATCCGTTATTTCGTTCTGAATCAATGTTTTCATCAATGTTAGTATTGTTTTTATTCATTTGTCGTTTTCAGTTGTCTTGAATCATGGTCAATATTATTTGCTTATATCAAATATAGTGAACATTTTTTATTCATTGATGTTGTTGCAATGATTTTTACCTGCACAGACTGGGAAAACATTTGTTGCTGACGTTTGGTTTTTGAGGATGATTCAACGTCTCCTAAGGATTTGTGACGATGTCTCCGTGCTGCCATAACATTTTTATCGCGTTGTTGTTTCTCCGCAACCCAACGTTTCATTCTTCTGCAATAAAAAGTTAAAATATCAATAAGAATAATTAAAAAAAAGGACTAGAAAAAAAGACTAGTAAGAACGAATAGAAAAAAAAACGTATAGACAAAATACTGACTTGACGAAAGGGATGACCATGAAAAAAGTATTGCGACCGATACCCATTTTGAGTTTGGGTGTCGCGTCTTTTTTAGTATTTGGCAAATCGGCCAGAGAGAACCATTCAACATTTTTTATTTCTTTACGAGTTCTGGGTTCGAATTTGGTGTTCATTCCAACGCCAGAAATGATGTACAGTCGAACCACTTGGTCGTGAATGGTGGATTCGATATATTCTTTTTCGTCAATTAGGTCGGATATGTCAAAACCAGTTTCTTCGAGGACCTCGCGCACTGCACAACGCGACGGATCTTCGTCCTCGTTGACTTTACCTTTAGGAAAACCCCAACTATTTTTTGCCCAATAACTTTGCACTAGCAAAACTTTGGAAAGGTCGTCATTGAGAACTATCGCGCCAAAAGTCGGTACACTCTGTTTGTACCCTCGCCATTGCTCAATCACCGTATCAATGTGCGGTACGTGCGGCTGCAAAAATGGTATGTGCTGAAATATTCGCGTTGCAAATTCCTTCATTGTGCACGACTTCAATTTACGAGAATCCTCGGCGCAGTAAAAATCCAGGTAAAACCAATGTGCCAACTCTATTTGAAAACATATCCGCACTAAATCCTTTCTCTCTTCTTCTGGCACGTTTATGATAAAGCGGCTATAACAGAAACATCAAAAATGTACTGGATTCAAACGGAAAGAAAAAATCAAGATTCGTGACTTAAATTCGTAAGTTCAATTATTTTTACGTGTTGAGTTGCCATTGAGTTGATTTTTTTTTAAATCGGTTCAATTTGAGGTTAAGCTAGAAACTAACCTGCTAAGATCGTCCAAAATATCCACGGGGATAGAAGATTCCACCATTTTTTACGGTTTTATAAAACTGGATCTTTGAGACTGTTTTAGACTGACAACGTCCTGCGTAATAAACTTATTTGTGATATAACAAAATCCAGATTTCGACGATGATAAAAACAATAAATCCTGGCACTGTGGAGTTGGTGGAGAACAACTTGACACAAGGGAACGAATTGGAGTTGACCAATGAGAGTCCACTGTGTCTTGCGCTTTTAAAAGTTTCATATACAATCTTAAATCGCCAGTAGAGGCGCTGAAATTAGTAGAGAAAAAGAAAATCACTGGGAATAGTTGTCAGGAAGGGGAAAGTGACAAGACTCGAAGAATTGTGAACTTTAATTTTTTTCCACCTAACCTATCCTCGTTGTTCAAGAAATTGACTTCAAGTTAGATTCCAAAACACGTGGAGATAAGTGTCCAAACATAAAAGTTTTTTTTAAGTCGATACTTTGATCGCGATCTTACGGTTGATTACAAAGAAATAAACAATGGTTGGAAAAAAACTGAGACCGTCAAAGCGAAAGATCGAGAACGATAATTCGCTTTCGGAAATTGAGTCAGATTTAGAGAATAATTCGGGTTCGGAAAATGGTTCGGGTTCAGCAGATGATTCGGACTCAAAAAATTCGAGTGAAATTAATAAAACGAATAAAGTGCCGACCAAAGTTTTAACCAAGAAAAAACGTGGTATTATTTATCTGTCAACAATACCAAAATACATGAACGTAACGAAACTTCGAGAAATGATGTCAATTCATGGGAAACTCGGAAGGGTTTATTTACAACTAGCTGATACAGGTAAATAATCATAGTATTTTTAATAATATCGAACGTTTTTGTTTCAATACTGATTGCAAATATTAAATGTATATATTTTTTCGTGAAAATCGTATAATATTCACGAAAAAACCATCAATGTAGTGCTTTTTATCGAAACATGTGAAATCAGAGATGAATTATTAAATTTTTTTCTTTCTCTTAAATATGTAGAAACAGATGCGGGGAAGAAGAAAAAAAAGCGAAAAGTTGCAGCACGACATTTTACTGAAGGATGGGTCGAATTTGAGAGTAAAAAAGTCGCTAAACATGTTGCTGCGATTCTGAACAATACACAGATTTCAACACAGAAAAAAAGCAAATTCTATGACATCATGTGGAACATCAAATATTTACCCAGGTACAGTTATGAAGTTTTAAATACCGTGAGAACTCAATTTTGAAGCTACACATTTTTGAATAATCGAATTATCAAGATTTTAAGTTATTTTTCAATTGATCAGATTCAAGTGGATCCATTTGAGCGAACGTTTGGCCTACGAAAGAGCTGTTCACAAGCAGAGGTTGAACGCAGAGATAGCACAAGCGAAGCGTGAGGTGAACTTCTTCTCTTACAACGTTGATCGTAGCAAAAAGCTTCGTAAAAAGGAAGAAGCAGGAGAAACGTCGAATTTCGTCGCACCCGAAATCAAACAACGAGATACCGATATGGAAATTAGGAGCAGAAAGAAGAACGATCAAAATGACGATAGAACGACTTTCCTTAAATCATTGTTCAGTGCATCTGCATAAATTTCTAAGATTTTTTCTTAATGTAAATAAAGTGAGTGTATTGATAATTGTATTAAATTAATTTGTCATATATTACGAAAATGGGCTGCTTGTTCAATCATTTTGACCTTGACTTGACAATCCACGCCAAACCGACCAGTCCCTAATTTCGACAATTCTTTATGTGATCGAAATTTTTTTACTTCCAAGTAAATTCTGGTAAGATATTTCAGGAATTTAAAAAAATTTTCACCTCAATGTCTCTCTCTTCGTTGAGCAAAATTGAAAGAATTTGTGAAAAAAAAAACATCGTCCCTTTTTTGTTTACTCGTGTTTAGATAAATATTATCGGTATATGACAATTCATTTCATTTTTTTGTTTTCGCACATCTTCTTTTCCTGTTTATACAGTCTCGCGACTAATTCAATGAGACTAGCTTGGCCACTTGGGAGTGAACCGCCTTTGGTCGATGGTCGATGTATATCATTTTAAATGAGAAATTTTTATTTGTGTACGGTACGTGGAGAAGGGACGAACTTTTTTGAGTCGGTTCAGAATCACCGAGATGGTAGAAAAAGACTTAGGAAAAAATCACATGGTGTCGGGGGGAATCGAACCCGGACACACTGATCGTTGGCCGCGCATGCTACTAACTGTGCCATTGCCCCTGCTTGGTTGTGCGCATTGAAACATGAACTGCGCAGGCGCTCCATGTTCCTTTACGTTACCCCCTCCACGCACGAGCGAGCCAATGAACTGTGGGGATCGTTCGAGCGAGTTGCTTATAAGGCACGTTTCATCGGCTCTTAGAATCACTTCACCGTCAGTCGTCATCGTGATAACTTCAAGGGAGACTCTCGTTTTGTTGACATGGCTCGTACCAAGCAAACCGCTCGTAAATCCACCGGTGGCAAGGCTCCCCGAAAGCAGCTAGCAACCAAAGCTGCTCGTAAGAGTGCACCGGCGACTGGTGGAGTGAAGAAACCTCACCGTTACAGGCCTGGAACTGTTGCACTTCGTGAAATTCGTCGTTACCAGAAAAGTACTGAGCTCCTCATTCGGAAGTTGCCTTTCCAGCGACTTGTTCGTGAAATTGCTCAGGATTTCAAAACCGATCTTCGTTTCCAAAGTTCTGCGGTAATGGCTCTTCAAGAAGCGAGTGAAGCTTACTTGGTTGGTCTATTTGAAGACACCAACTTGTGCGCTATTCATGCCAAGAGAGTGACCATCATGCCGAAGGATATTCAACTTGCTCGCCGCATTCGAGGCGAACGTGCTTAATCCAACATCCTCTTCGATGTAACGGCCCTTTTCAGGGCCAACAAACAATAACTAGGCACTTATGTTCCAAATCTTAATATTTAATGAGTTTACATCATGTTAGGGGCTAAATTTAAAAATTCATTTTTTTTTAAGTGGTTTACCACTGGCCGATCTAATTGCGCCATCATGACATTGTATGACGATTTCGGTTCGAAAAAGTCCCAAGTAATAACGTCGATCATATACCATCGCATATATATGTTTTTAAAGCCCCAAATTTGTTTGGATTACCAACGGTCGGTAATTGTTTTCTTTTTTTAATCTTCGTACAGTAGAAAAAGGACAGTGGAAGATTGTTCTGCTAGCTGATAAAGATGTGTAATATTCTGTTTATCCCTTCCCCATCGATGTTCATGACAGAAATGGGCAGTGTGTTATTGAGCAGGTCGACGAATTCGTGGCGGACATGAAATTCCTCGCCTCGACACCCTTTTATTTTTTTTCGTCTGTCTCTGTTGTAGAATCGTCATTAGTCAGCAAGTGATTAGAGATAATTCACAACTCAGTGTCATAAAATAGCCCATGTGTCTGTGTGTGTTGTAAAATGATAGAAAACTATATTTGCCATTTCTTGGCAAGGTTATCGCGTCATTGAGGTGTAAATTTTCGTCATGTGACGAATAGTGATATTATGGCGTATTTATCAAAATATTTAATCTTAATCAAGATACTATGATGGGATCGAGATTGAGGTGCGTGACAAGTTGTTTAATTCATCAATAAACTTCCTGTAACCTCCAAACTATACGAACAGATTGACTTTCACCGTTGATAGGTTAAGCGTAGGAGAATAGGCCTCCCACTTATTTCTCTGATAACTCATCAATTCAGTAAAACAATGTAAAAATGTTCATTTCTTTTTAAAATCCATTTTTCGTTGTCTCAAATATTTTGTTACGTCGTTACACAACATTCCCATTTTCCAAAATTTACTCGATATTCTCACAAGTTTATTTTTATTTTTCTAGAATATATTTTCTCACAAACATTATAACACATTTGCATAAGTTCACCATCTCTGCTTAGAATGATTTTTTTCCCATAACGTCGATTTTTTTGCTTAAACTATGTTCTCGTAACTGCTAATCTTTTCAAGAGTTCATTTTTGTTATAAGTTATCAATTTTGTTTTTTGACTTTAATCAACGTTCCATTTCCATGGGATGATTTTTTTTTTTTCATAAATCGACTACTTTTGCTCATAACATTATTCCTTTGTATATTTTTTCATAATGTAGATCCTTAGAAAGTAATGAAATTTCGATAGTTTTTGGGACCTAAAAATTGAAAAAGACGAAAAAATAGAGCCAATTTTAGAAATGAAAATAGAAAAGAGTGAAAATATGTTTTTTCTGCCTCTAACTTCTATCATATTAAATAATATTCTATAAAAATCATTGCAGAGAAAATGTCAAACAATTATTCGAGTGTTTCTGCGAAGTGGCGGCTCCGTCCGTTGAGAAACAACCATGGATACTGCAAAAGTATCCAGAAACTTTTGCCGATCAGGAAATCCTTAAGTCCGTACCAAAATTTGCTTATCCTTGCGAATTTGAAAAGTAAGTTTTTGTCATTCCTTCAATATTTAGCTGCGCAATAGCGTCAGGTGTTTTCTGTGATGTCTGCAAAATCAGAATTTTTTATCTTCTGGTGTAGCGCACTCGTCCAACATTTTTCATTCGTTCTTACGAGCATCGATTCCAAATGGACCTTCGGATTCTGCAGGCACGATCCAAAGACGCAAACTGCTCTAGTTATTTTAAGCCCTTTGCCTTGGCACGAAATTTTCTACAAGTATTTATTTTTCTATCCTATTTATATAACTTATCAATTAATGGAAAATTGCATTTCTATTTTTTCATGTACATTCGAGAGAGAGATAAACGCCTTAGAAACAGAAAAGCTTGGAACTAGTGCACGAAATTTCATCCTAATCGGTCGTTCATCTCTCGAGACAGATCGGTTTCCAGTTTCAAAAGCATCATCTTTGATAAATGCATTTTGTTGTTTAAACATCTGTCAAATATAGATAAATATTTGTTCGAGTAACTGCAAAATGTTATTGATTTCTGGGAATTTTTTAGAAACAATATTGAAAGGTCGACGTCAAAGAATATAAATAATTTTGAAAACTCGATTGTTTTTATTTCTCTCGGTGTATGTAAACCCTTAATTTTCATGATTTTCTTGAAAATAAATAAACGAAAACACATATACTCCCTCCGAATCAAACTCTAAACTACCTATAGATGTTGGATTTTTTTTCTCAGGCTTTTAAATCACATTGCTACATTGACGTCGAGTAACAATGCCGGCGATCTATGGAAATTTCTCGGCGATGTCTACAGTTGCGGAGTCCCTATACCCGGAGCTTCCATAACCATCCCATCACCAGATCCAAATATTGTAAGCAACAATCAATATTATTTCAAACATTCAAATTTTCTATAAAGTCGATTTTATCTCGACACATTATAGTCCCAACACATTCAATTTCTTTCGATTCGGTTTTTTTTTCTACACCACAAAAATGTTCATCAAAACACGCGCTTTTCGTTATATTTGTATTTCTGGAAAATCTTAATTGAGTTTAATGCATTTACGAAATATTGAAAAATACAGAAACTCGTAAAAATCATTTGTAAAAGATATTTTCAAATAATTAAACAAAACCTTTGTTACAGACCTTCGTGTGTCAGAGTCCTCGACAATTCCAATTACCTAGTATACCAGAAAATGTAAGTATACCACCTTAAAGATGACGTCAAACATTAAGAGTTCTTTTTTCCAATTTTTTTTTGTATTTAAGACTTTCCCTATTTATCAGCAGTGCCCACGGCATCGCCCAGGGCTAGAAATATTTGTGTTAATGTAATTGTGATATTACTAACAATTCTGAACGAATTAATCAAAGTTAAGTAATCAAAAATATCGAAATATTTTCATTCTTTATCAAAATACCAAAACAGCTGTAACTTTTTTCTCATTCAAAATTGGAAATCAAGCCACTGCTCATTCTCGTTGTTTTCGAATTATCGTTGAGTTGATCATTTGTATTTTATTATTTTTTTTTATGTATCGACACTTTTTATCACTCGGGAATTTTTGAAATTCGACTTGAGATGAAACAAACAATGATTACCAATGATAAAAAAATGATTTTCCATGATGTTTATTTTCAGAGAAATTTAACCGAATATTACAGCGCTGTGGATTCGCAAAACATGATGATAGTATTCGCATCGATGTTATATGAACGTCGTATTATTTTTACGTCCAAACGCTTGTCGAGACTGAGCGCATGTGTACAAGCCTGCAACGCACTTATTTATCCCATGATTTGGCAACATATATACATACCGGTTCTGCCATTACCGCTCATGGACTATTTATTGGCGCCAATGCCTTTTCTCATCGGTGTACCTGCTCCTATTCTTCTGGTATGTTAAAAACAAATTGAAAAAAACCAGTAGATAATCATTAAAGCAGTATATTCATTAGAAATGAAAACTCTAACACACTCTATCTTGATATAGACATATAATATTTTTTTGTTGATACCATAGTTTTTAATAAATTTGTAAATATTAACATTTTTTCAGCGTGTACGAAAAAGCGATTTGGGTGAAGTCGTCGTACTTGACGCGGACAACAATACTATAGAGACACCTTTTCAAGATTTGGAATCACTTCCAACCGACGTGGTACTTCAGATCTTTGTTTAAAAAATTTATTGTCATTTTTTCTTCGCCCTTCAATTCAGTTTCGTTTGTAACAAAAGATTTTTTGAACAGGTTACAAACTTGAAAAGAGCGTTACGCAACAGACCGGCTCTTCTTGGTGATGGTGTCTCGAGGGCATTTTTACGGGCCCTTGTACAATTGACTGCTGGTTACAGAGAAGCACTCACCCTGCAACAAGGCGAGCGCATAACTTTCGATGAAAACGCCTTCGTCGAAAACCGACCAACCTCGATGCAACCTTTTTTACGAAAAATGTTGGAACTTCAAATATTTCAACAGGTACCATCGATTTATGTTTTTTCCTTTTTCGCTTTTGCTACCATCGATTGTTTCACGGGATTTTTCGAAATGATCTTTTTTAGACGATTTTTTTATTTCATTTTTTTTGTTCCATCAGTTTATATTTCCTGATTTTTTCGTTGTATTAGTTTTTACCTTTTAAAATCTTCTTTCATTAATATTACACTTCTGTTCTGTAGAATCATCGCTAATAATTTTTTTTTTTATTTTAACAGTGATTTTCATTTTATTAATCTTCACTAATGGTTTTTTTTTTCTCTTTTCCAAATATACAGTTTATCGAAGAACGTTTGCACATGCTCAATTCTGGCCTCGGTTTTTCTGACGAATTCGAAATGGAGGCGTGCAATTATTCCGACAAATCAGGCAGCAAATTTATGCAACAATATCGCGAATGGACGTACGCGATGCGTAAAGAGGGCTCTGCTTTTATTCGCAGTGTAAAGGACAAGGTTTGTTATCATTGTGTTATTATTTAATTATTCATGGTAATTAAATCCTTCAAAGTAATAAGTCATAATTTTAATTGTTATTTTTAGGCAAATCCGGCCGTCAAATATGCTGTCAAATCGGTAAGCAAGTTTGCCAATCTTATGCTAAAGACTGTCTACTTCCAACAATTTATTTAATTATTATTTAAATGACCGTAAAACAAAGTATAACTTTTAACGACTTTTTTATTATTTGATCGATTGCTAAAGAAAATAGTGCAATGGAGGCTTGAGTAAAATGTTAATGGTTCAGAACCACTTTTGGTTCTCATATTATCGTCAATATTTAAATGATTTTTTTTCTACAAATTTGACATTTTTATGGTCTATTTTTCTGTCCCTATCGAAGGATAATATTTTCAACTGATTTCGCTAAACACTTTAGGTCTCTATGTGCCTCGTATCTCTTGATCCTTGTATTAAAAGTTTTTAACTTTCTATTCAAATTACTCGACCTGATATTAAATCGTTTGGAAATTACTAATTATGCTTTTGATTTTTTAGGTTAAAGACAGAGGAAAGGACATGAAGACTGCTTATAAAGGATTGAAATTCAAAGGTAATATGTAAACACTAATTTTTTTTTTTTATTATAACAATATAATGTAACTTTTTTTTTTGTATCCATTTATTTGGATGTGTCGCCGTTGCTGGCGGTTCAATTTGTTGAAATTAATTAATTGATTTATTCATTTATTTATATAATTACCAATTAATTTTATTGGTTATAATACCAATTTTTTTTTTATCGATTGGTAGAAATGTTAATACGATTGAAAATGTGACGAGGAGATTATTGACAATTTTAAAAATTTATTTCAGGACGCTCGAGAGGGAGTGAAAATAGCATGAGATTTCAGCAGCCACGTTCAGCACCAAGTTCACCAACTCTTGACCGAAGACCCGCTATGTTTGGTTCACCTTCGAAATCCCCGAGTGGTTTTACCGCAACTACGAGTTACCGCAAAGAGCTTCGGATTCGAAATATCAACGTTTCCGATACCAGGTACTGGCGAAAATGCAGGAAAATATGAAAATTAAAAAAAAGATTCTAATAAAATTCGAAATTTTCATAAACTCGATTATTGGACACGGAAATAAAAATCTCGAAAATTCATTAATTTTAGTAGAAAACAATACTCGCCGTTGAGTCCTAACTCACCGGAGGAAACGGACTCACCTCCGGAACGACTCAACATCGATCTTATGCACGAGTTACAGGATGTTATTTATCCGAATAATCCACCTGTCGATCGAACTGTAAGTATTCGTAAAATTACATTCCAGAGTTGTTAAAAAAAACATTGGTTATCAATCAAATTAAAAAATCTCATTGAAAAAAAAAAACACATTTTATATTGTGCAAAATTCACACTATTTTTGGAACTTCCTAATCTTGTTATTTTTGCACAATAATTTTTGTTTTGAGAAGTAGGAAAAGGTTTTTTTCTTTCTATTCAAAGACATCCAATCCTCTGCTTGAATAATAATAATAAAAAAAAATATATATATATATATATTTTTTTTTTCTTAAACTGTGACATATGTTCGTTAGCATTTTTTAACAGCTGCTTTTCAATGTTGTGATTCAAGTAGTGTATGACAAATGAGCTCATGTGTGTCAATAGCATTTGTCCATTGAAGATCGTTTATACAAATCGGTGCGATAAGATTTTGAAATTCGTTATCTTCCAAGTATGTTTTACTACGACGTTAAAAACGCGTGAATAAGTATTTCTGGTTTGATTGATTGACGTTTTTTGTACATTTACGTATTTTTAGTGTTCAATCGGACGTTACTCCGACAGCAGTCTCTATAAATTTTCGTGATGTTTATTTATGAAATTACAAAACTTGTGATGTTCTCGAAATGTTTAATCGATCGTTATGTCGTTGCAGCTTCTTTCACATTCACACGAATCACGGAATTACAAAAATATCACTAAACCAAATGACCTTGAAAATTAGATATCTCAAATTGATTAATTAAGTATTTCAAAGTTTTAAAACCATAGAGAACGAATTGATCATTTTTTTCATCACAAAATGAACTAAATTGTCATCTTGGTCGATAAAATATAGTCTCGAATTAAAAAAAAAACTATCGAGGTCACAATCTAGTGATATTTTGAACCATATTGTGTTGCTTATTATTTCATGCTCATCATTACAATGAAAAAACATTGAAAAGTAAGGCAAATTGGCATGGAACAAATGATAAAATGCACAGCTCATCGAAATGTTGAGAACGGCATGAATTTATGATTTTTGAGGAGAACGTCGGGTAGCGCCATCTTCGCAATTCATTCAGAGTTTTTTTTTTACGTAAAAAAAGGTCAAATCACATGTATGTGCAAAAGAGCATCAAATCGATTCTCAAATCACTGATTTCCTGTCAATTTCATGGCATTTTGATATCAACTTGACTACTGTGTGTTGCTCGGGTAATTAGCACTGATCAATTACCATGCAATAGGACTTATTGGGATTTTTCCATAAGAAAGGTTCCAATTGACCCCACTCCACTACTTAATTAGGGCTACTGCATTAAATTAATTTCATTTTTTTATTTTTTCGTATGAATAATTTCATCGTTGCATGCCACGACCATAAGATGTAAATTCCCATTGTTCGTAAATTCAGTGACAAGATAGCGCAGCTTGAATCTGTTTCTTCCAAGAACGAAATAAATTGCCCAATGTAACTAATTGTGTTATTGTATGGTTTTTAAGTTTGCGTTTTTCGCTTTGAGGGTAATTGTGTACGAAAATTCTCATCTTGGATGACCATAAACGTTTGCATACTCAGAATATTTCACAGTGTTGATAATGTCAAATTTTTTATCAAAATATCATCTAAAGACGAAGTCGTTTGAAAAATTTCAAGGTCAATGTGGTCAGCCAAGGTTCGTGAACTTGGTTAACACAATTACCATCCTTTGAGAAGTTTTGGACCGAAGTAAGCTTTTGTTGTTGTTGTTGTTTTTTTTTGTTTTGTTTTTGTGGTTAATCTTTCAGTTGAAACCAGTTCGCAGTTTAGACAGCTTGAGACCTGCATGGAGTGGGCGCTTGCGGCACGGCCCCCTGCCTTGTACCGTAACTTCAAACGATTGCGAAGTTTTCCAAAAACCCTCATTACCCCTTTCCCAACAAAATGTCCCTCCCAACTGTTATCAGGGTGTGCCTGAGTTACCAAACGTCCCAAAGCTAGTTCGCAACGATTTTCCAAACTCCGAAATCCCCCAGACAACCTTATCTCTTGGTCACAATGCGAAAAACGAGTCAATGGTTATTTCGTCCTATTTATCGACAGTCGGTCAATCAATAACTACAAAAACAAGTAAAGAGATGTTTAACAAAATTCCCGGGACTTTGCACCCAACGAATCCATTTATTGGCAGTATTCTCGATTCCATTTGTACTCAAGATGCAATAGAACGAGAAAATAATAGTCTTGAGCACAAATCTATTCTGTCCGAATACTCGAGCCACTTAAATAATCCATTTGATCCTTGTAGCACTACTGTGGATCTTACAAACTCGAAAAATACAAACGGTAGTACGAAATACTTCACTGGCCAATCGCAGGACCCCTTCGATACCAGTAAAATCCAAATTCCTTCCGATTCAACTACACCCAACCATTGTTCTCAAACAATCCCAAAACAGTCTAGTGATTTTCTTCATTTTGCACAAATAAATACCGATCTTCACGCTACACAGGAGAAGGTAAACATACGTCATTCTTCATTTTATTTTTGTTCAGTTTTTTTCCCGTCACTGGCGTTAGGCGTTGACTGTTCGATTAAAAAAAAATCCTCATTATTGACACTTGAGTAGAAATTTCGTCGCGTAACGCCAGAGGCGAAACGAACATCATGAAATTCAAAAATATTCATTCCACCACTCATTGGGGCTTAACTCGCACTATCAAGGTTATGAAATCTGTGATGCTAAAGTTCGAGTTGTACGATTATTTCAGGAAATAATTTTTTGTTGTTTTCTCGAACATTCTCCACGAAAAATATGCGAGAACTTCCGGTTTGTTTCCGTGCATGCGAGCAGAAGAGAGTTGAAAAAATAACAAAACTAGAATAGTTTCATTTCTTTTCAAACCTGAAAATATTCTTAGAAAACATAATTCTATAAAACAAAACGGTTAACAAAATGTTAATCAAACGGCGAAACGCGTGTGAAAAACTGGAAATCCAAAGCGTTGGCACAACGGATATCATAACCTTTCTACGAAATTTTGGTCGTGTCGTCAAAAAAATTGATTCCCCGATAATTCGTCATTGGGAGCTGTCGTTATTGTGGTTGTTGTTGTTGTTTGTCAACAACGAATATATTTTCAGAAATCAGCTCCACCCGTGCAACAAGATTTAATAAGACTAGATTCGATCAACGGTGAGGACGAGTTCAATCCTCTTTTGTGGTCGAGTTCATCGTCTTATGGAGACTCAAAACAAATGACGCAATCGTTGCACATACCGCAAATGGCCGAAGGACTGAGCAATCCTCTGTATCCGTACTTTTTGCCGAAACACAATAGCAGTGATCATCAGCTTTTTGGTCACGGGACCAACGAGAGTTTGAGGGATTTCGATTTGCTGCAAGAATACGGCCTTGATTTTAATAAATTCAGCCTTGCGAACGGAGCTTCAACTTCGTCCTCATCGACCTCCAAACAAGACACTTCCTGTGATCGAAACAACCAAAAAATAGAGTCCATCCGAGACGATCCCTTCGGCAATTCTTTCGCCCCGACAACCATCAAATCTCAACAGAATTGGACTAAATTCGAGTAAACAAAAAAAAAACAATTCTTCGATTATTTACAGGACTGCTCACATATCATTATTTATTTTAGGCTCGTGTCACGTGACCCGAGACATTTTTTGGTCCGAAAATCTACGATTTTTGCTCGAAATGCTCAACCAATTTTTACTGGTTTTTGTTTTTGTTTTTTCTTTCCTTTTTACGATTTTCGGACATTCCGCAATCGGCTACTTTTTAAATGTTAATGGGCCTTTAAAAAAATCAATATTTTGAGTAGGAAGACATTGTAAATTATAAATATTTTGATTACGTTCAATTATTAATATAAATTGTTACTTTATTTTTTAATTTAAGTGAGAAAGAAATCTACAAAATTGGAGAAAAAGATTGAAAGAATTCTTATGTTTCTAAATAGTTTTGTCTGTTTAACAATTTTTATAAATCTTGGACCTTTTTAGAGAGATTATATATTTTTCAAGTCAACACCATGTTATGAAAATCTCACTTTTTTCCGATCATTCAAAACATTTTCCACCTGGGTACATCGATCTGTCTTAATATAACGATTTTTTCGCACGAGTCACGTGACGTTTCAAATGAATGTGTTGAACGAAGGGACCTAGTAATGATGAACAATTATTACGACTGTCAAGTGTTTTAGATTTGGAAATAGTGTCGTGAAACTGTGAATCTTTGGCAAGAGAGGTCATGTGACATTTATTTAAACGAACAATAGTTATAGTATTATTTGGATGCTCAGGCGACAGCGAAAAAAAAAGAGCGCATTTGGTGACTCGGCCAATGGAAAACTGCTGCGATTTTTTGTAAATATAGCCTCATGAAAAAAAATTTTAAAAAATAAAATTAGAATATTCAAAACAGTAGATAACGCGTGCAAAGAAAGTCGCCATTGGCCCCTCGATTAATTTGTACATTTTATAGATTTACATATGTATATATATATTGATGGGATATACATACGTAAAAAAATATTTAGCATTAGCCTAATACGAAAAAACAGAATATTTATCCGCATTTTACATCAGTTATCCATAATTTCAGTTTTATTATTATTTACGATACACAATGAAGAAGATGAAAAAACAAAACAAACGAGAATTTGAGTAAGGATTGAAGAAAAAGATTGAAAAGTAAAAAAAAGTGATAATGAATATACTCAATTAGATGGGCAATTCCGAATTATACTTCCATTTGAGAAAAATGTTAATTCTTTTGTTGAGAAAAAAAACGAGTCAATTGTTGTACGTTGTATCGCATATTTGAAGACAATATCTTTTTATAGAAACTGTTCGAATAGCACAAAACGATTTGTAATTAAATTTCACACCCTTCTTTCCCAAATATCGTTCCTTAATTTCCCTCAACCGTATTTCCTGCAACTTTTAATCTCCACGGACTTCTGATTCAACGGATAACGCAAAGGTAAGCAATCGATACATATATATGTATCTATATATGTTTTTTTTTGCGTGATTTTAATCTTTGATTGGTACTACAATAATGTGCCACGGAATGTGACTCCTCTTTTCGCTTTTCAACTTCGCTATCTTCGATTAAATAATAAATACTATTTCAACACTTTTGTAAAACAAAAAACTGAATAAAGAAACTTTATAACGTTTCTGCTAGTAGCTAACATACAATATGAGAGTGGTGGTAAGTTGACTCGCGTTTAGTGACAGGTGAGTCCTATATGTTTATTCTATCTGGACTGGAGGTGCAGAAATAGAGACAGAGTTGTTTAAACATTACGAAAATGTGGTGGCCCTGAAAAGGGCCGTTCGAAATTGGTTGTCCGGAAACGACGAGATAATTTATTTCATTGAGACAGCAGTTCTTTTAGATTTCGGAGACGATTTGGACTTTCTCAGTGCACCTATTCTGACTTTCCTGCATAAAGATTTTGACGTAGACTTGGCTCTAGAAGTTTTGACGTTACGCGACTTACCCGCTGATCGTTTGTTGATATTTTTTCTCTGAACCGTTGCGTTTCTTGATCTTTTTCCTGCAACTTTCTTGAGTTTGCTGGAAGTTGTCGCTTTTTTCAAAGCTCGATGTTTCTTCACGGTTTTCAATCTGATGCCAACACGTTTAACTGCCGTGGGCTTTCCGACTGGAGACGGAAGCTTGAACGATCCAGCAGCACCTTTTCCTTTAGTCTGTACGAGAGCACCAGACTTGAGAGCGCACTTGATGGATCTCTTGATGAACGGAGCTTGCTTCTTCGTGTCGACCTTGAAAGTTGCAGCCATGTATTTCTTGATCGCTCGCAGAGAGGATCCATCCTTTTCCTGGAGTCTCTTGATCGCTAACTTCACCATGTCCGCGATTTTAGGACGCGACGATTTCGCTTTAACTTTTTTCGATAAAGCGGACTTTGCTTTTTTCGGCGATGCACTCATTTTCAATGTCACTGATTAATTTCGTTTGTAAATACGCTTCGAGCACTGCTGCCACTATGAGCATGCAAAAACACCACAGGAGCTAAGAATGTCGTCCCGAAGCGCGTACCATGGAGAGAGGCCCGAGTGCACTTATGCCTTGACCATTGCCGTTACACAGCGCATCTGGTATCCTACGCCGGCTTATCAGCAATTTTTCGTCAATTCTTCCTTATTCAAACCCATTATTTCAATTGATTATCATTCATTTAGTATTCCAGTTCAATAATTTCGTATTTAAATCCTCAAAAACCTTCGACAACATAGAAAAATGAGCTACTCTTGGGCGATGAGCATGAGCCAAACACGTGCATTCCTATGTTACACACACGTTATCGTTTATTAATATTAATATTATTGCATTAACGATTATAAATATTGTGAAAGAAATAATAACGTTATCGGTACGCAGACCTTTTGTCTTTTCAAAGTAATTTTTTCGTTCAGTATTTTGACTTTATTTCACCACTTCAGTTCGCTCGAAGTTCTAATCGTTAACAAGAACTTTACACTAACTTTTAACAATTGTTTTGGCACAGTTGGTTTGACACGTTTGCTGCAATAACTTTATTCCAGATTCGAGTTCGACTGCTTGTCAAGTTCTTTAATGTAAATAAGTCACCATTGAAAGATTCTAAACAGTTAGATTTTACGGTGCGAAAAACGTTTATTACACTTTCAATGATTTAATTTTATATAGAGATATCGTTTGATGAAGCAGTTTAAATTGCTATTTCTTAACGCCGTGATAAAAAAAAAAAAAAGTTAATAAAAAAAGATAATTAAAAATAGTTTTTCAAAATGCAATTTCACTATTTTGCACTTCAAAGCAAATATTGCATTCTTATGCAGACAAATTTCATACATTTTTTGGGATTATTTCGTACAAAATCATTATTAGATCATGATTTTGACTTTACTTTTTGATTTTCAGATTTTGAGATGATGATTTAGATGACAGAGCTAAGTTTGAGTTCAGAGCTCAGTTTGTCTCATAACTTGGAAAAAAAAAATTTTTGCGTCAGAAAAATTCTAAAACAACATTGGATGGGGAAGTAGAAATGTTTCGACATACAATAAATAATTGCGACATTCATTATGTAAATGGATTTATTTTGAGCACATATTCCCTGATTATCATTTTATCCGTTAGCAAATTGTCACGTAATAATTAGAAGTGTCATTCGTTTCGTTATCAGTCGTGCTCGCACATAATTTTTGAGGAAAACGAAAATAAAAAAGTATCGGCACGTGAAAAAAGGTGGAAACCCAGATTAGCATTATTTCGAATCGTAAAAAGCTTGTCTCTGTGTTTCAAATAATTATAATAACTCGTTCATACTATATTTAAAAGTTCATCGTCCCTAAAGTTAGTAAAAATTGATGAAAAGATCATTTTAACGTTGCCTGTAAAAACCTATATTTTGGGAGAATCACTGCTTCGTCAAGTATTAATATTTTTTCGTTCAACTCCAAACCTCCGAAAATTCCCAACTGATTGTAGTCTACAGGGATAGTAAAGGATCTTACGAACTACCTTAAAATAGTTGTCAATATAAAAATAACGTTTTTTTGTAGAAATTCATTCAATACCGAATCAGTATTTGATGGTTCGGTCTTCAGCGAATACGGATTCGTAATGGCACAGTGTTGCCTTCTTTCCGGTATAATTCTCAACCGCATGATTGTTTTCAGAGAACAAAAAAGCCAAAAATATTGTTACATTAGAATGTAACGTTTGAATGCTTGCTGTTGAGATCTAATGTTAAGATGCGGTAAGAGCATAGCACTAAAAGGCTATTGAAATTGAACGTTAAAATGTTGTGGAAACTTTTGGCGGCGTGGCACAACACATAACCTAAAACGTAAAGTGTTTAGTGTCAAAATCTACCGCTGAAATGCTGATGGAACGGCAGCATGGGTTGGTGTCGGGTGAAGGTCAGAAGTGACACATTCAGTAACATTACTTGCTAACGCAAAACAAAGAAGAAAATAATAATGATGACAATGTCCAGGTTTTTTGCGTTATTTGAATGTAAATGGTGCACGTGTCGATGCGAACGTAGTTCTAGCGCCATTCTAAGAACATTTGGCCACTTGGGTAAATAACGAGGAAAAACATACAAACGCTTGACGTTTTATAAGGAAATAAAAAAGCTGAAATAATGATATCTGTATTTTTTAATGTATTTATAAAAGTATAGAATGTATGGTTATCTTTGAAAAGAGGCCCATTCAATTTTACCTCAACCACCAAACACTAATGTGTATAAAAGGAACAAGCAACACCAGTTCTTATAAAAATACTGACAAGAATTCATTCACTCTACTGTTTCAAGTATACATTATCATTATTTTTTTCTTCGATTCTGTCTTGTGTTTCGCTAATCGGTCAGTACATATAATAGTCAAATTGTTCACGTCTTTTTTGCCTCTTTAATTTATAATAATTAAAACTTTTCTTTTTCTTTAACAATTATAATTCATTCGAAGTTTATGAAATCTTACCATTCTTACCTTATGAAATCTGCTTTCTTTTTTTGCAGATTTTAATTTAAATAGCGTTATCATAATTTGTAGACATGATTGCCAAAATTTGTTTAGTCACACTTTTGAGCTGCGTGCTCACCCGAGTAAGTAACTTTCATTTGTTTATTAAAAACACAAACTAACAGTTATAAACATGAAATATTTTTTTTAAGAATTTATTTACATACTGCTTCGTTTAGGCGAACCCGGTGTCGTCGGAATATGAATCAACTGGTTCTAAATTGGTAAGTAGCTAAAATTATGCCATCTGAAGAAAAATTGACTTGTGGTAATGGAAATCGTAAGAATTTACAATTTAGGACGAAATAGGACGTCCTTGATAGATATTTCGAGAAAAATGAAAGATCAAGATTATTCTTTGAAGAAAGGAGAATATCTTGAAACTCATATTGTTCTTGAAACATCAAGGATGTCCGAAAACAACGTGTGCATTAGGCGTAGACACACGCGTTCACTTACATTTATATAATCAACATTTTATAATTTATTTGTTTACAGGTTTTGGATCATGAAGTCAAGGGCCATGACAATACGGTTGCAGCGGTAACTAGTTATCATTCAATGAATATTTTGATTAATCAGCACGTGATGTGACTCGAAAATCATCGACATTTCATAATCGTCTTTTCTGTTTAATTGACAGGTTCCAGACGGGTCCGACAATTTTGTGGCCGGTTTGATTGAATCGGTAAATATAAAAATGATTAAATTGACGTTTTTTTTTTTTTTTTTTGAGAAATCTCGTTTTCAGTGAGCTCAATAGCAAAATCATTCATGAAAAAGATAATCATACACACGTTTATAAAATTTTTTTATTTATTTTATTCGGTTTACAGGTCATTAAGGGTGTACTGAAAACGGTGGCCGATATGCTTTCAATGGTAAATATTTACAAAAGAAACTCGCATGAAAACTAAACTAGCGGAAGATAATAAGGCGAGGGAAGAGATTATTTTTACATTGGTAGGACGATTGCTTTTGGAAAATTTGTCGAATATCGTTTTTATTCCTTTTTTCGCATAAACTAAGATCCGAAAAACTGTTCAATTGATATATATCTGTCAACTTTAAGCGATTCTCGTTAATTGCACCAAAAAATGGTATTTGATGATTTTGCTGTTACTTTGTACATACTATTATCATTATGGCGCGTGAACCACGTTAATCAAGCAATTAAAACACAGAGAATTTTCTTAACGAATCAAAATATGTATTCAAGTAATACGATGCTTTTTTTTTTATTCACAGGATATAAGACGTACTCATTTCGTACCACCACAGATTGAAAAGGTGAATATTTCATTTAAAAAAATTGTGTTTTGATGAATGTTTTTCTTCCTGGCTTGACGATTTAGTTTATTTATTATTATTATTATTATTTTTAATGCACAGATGGTTAAGGACATGACGGCCGATGTGATGCAAGCGGTAAATATTTTAAACAATGCCTCGCATGGAAAATAAACTAAAAACATAACTTCAACTAACGCGATGCTTTTTTCTTGTTTATAGGCACGCAAAGCCAGAGTTTTTGCGACGCAAGCAGCTAAAAAAGTAATTTTGAAACATAAGTCGTATGGAAAACGAACAAAAAATATAACTTCAAATAACGCGATCTTTTTTTCTTTTTATTCATAGGGACGTCAGGTTGGCCATTTGCTGATTGAAGCAGCTACAGGGGTGAATATTTAATTCAAACAAAATTATATACATCTGTCCACCAATGACTGTTTCGATCATTTTCGCTACCTTTACGTTGTAGTTAAAAATTTATGTGAAGTTTATATAAAAGTTGCAGTTTTAAGTGTTTGATGTGATAAAAGCGAACTTTATTTTTTTTTTTTTTTTTTTTTTTTTACATTGCTTTCGGGATGACAAAAATTTCTAGTAATCATTGCTTTTGCATAAAAATGTGAAACAAAATTTCATAGTGTGGCCGCTGAAGGTTTGAAAAATAACCAACAACAAATTACGTAACAAAATTATAAATCGTGTGGTTAATTGTATATTTGGAGAACAATATAATTTAATAAATTTTACCATATGACGTACTCGACAAAACACAACCATGATGGCATAACTTTTATTTATATTTTTTATTTACAGTTCGAAAACGATCCAATCGATACGGTGGACAATTCAACTGAATCGGTAAATATTAGAAAACAGAACTTGCATGAAAAACAAACTGATGATATGACTGCAAACAATAGTTGATGCGTTATTCCAATGTGAAGGATGTTGAATCCGAAATCAGAAATGATGATAGAATTGTGTAAATTTGGCATTTTTTAATATTAAATATTCAAGAGATCGTGTGAAACTTTCACGACGAACAGGAAAACGAATCGGTTTCGTAAAGTAAAATTTTGACTGTTATTTTGAAATATTCTTTAAATTCCGCTAACCTAACAGAAGAATTTTGGTAAAATTCACTATGCGGCATGGTAATTTCTGCAATTTTCCTAAAAATTACTATGCCGTACAGTAAATGTTGTCTGAATTCTCATATTTAATACAAAGAACAATTCAAACATGACTTTGACGAAACAGATCCCTTTTCTCCGTGTATTGAGAAATTAACATTAACAAATTAAAGGAAATAAAACGATGTTTACGGACACATTTTTTAAATTTGTTGGACAATTAAAAATCAATGACGGTTGATAGAATGTCGTTGTTGAAAAATTGACAATAACAAGTTTCATCGTTTCCGATTTCGAACTCAAGATCCTTAAATAAAATGGATAAGATACTCAGCAACACTCAAATATTGTTTTTCCCTTTTCAGAACACTTTCCTAAGTTGACATGTGTCTAAATGACCTTGGATCGTAAGCTGAAGCAATTTGAAGGTTATGGAGTCAAATCGTGGAGTTCAAAGTTTCGGGCAAATTGAAAAATGGTCAACAATTACTTCGACAAAGAAAATAAAATATAATTTATATAATAAAAAATGTTCGGATTACTGTTATCAATGATTAAAGAAAACCTCATAAAAATTAAATGGAATGTTGACTATGCTTACAGTTTTTTTAATTCGAAAAGTGTAACTGGACACACAGTTGATGGAGAATACCAATTCAATACCGGGATCAATTAAAAGAGAGGAGATAACTCTTACAAGGGTTAAGAATCATTGGCTTTGTGGAATTTTTTTGGAATAATTACTGCAAATTTTGTGAACCTTGGCATTTGATAAGATGTGCTTTGATCCACCAGAAAGTATTTCTTATATTAAAAAAAAAAAAAAAAACCAAATGCCACCCTATAATTCGTCAATAGAGTTAGCGATTTGAGGATATTTGTCTCACATTTTTAGTGAGTAGTTTTTTTCTTAGTCGTGTGTTAAATTCAGTTAAGATTCTTTGAATATTATTCACGTACAAAAATGTACAAATGAGTTAAATGGCTGAACGAGTTATTGGAATAATTAGTTCGTAAGTGTATTAATAATTTCATTGAGATGAGATATCCTTCGTTAAAATGATTTTTGGCCCTAAAAAGGGCCGTTGGTTTAATGACTGGAGTAAAAGTTTTACGCCTTTTTCTCAGTCTTCTTGGGTAAAAGTACTGCTTGGATATTTGGCAGTACTCCACCCTGAGCGATCGTAACTCCAGAAAGTAGTTTGTTCAGCTCTTCATCGTTGCGAATTGCCAATTGAAGATGACGAGGAATAATTCTGGTTTTCTTGTTGTCACGAGCGGCATTTCCAGCCAACTCGAGAACTTCCGCAGCCAAGTATTCCATCACAGCTGCAAGGTAGACTGGAGCGCCTGCGCCAACTCTCTCTGCATAGTTTCCTTTGCGGAGAAGACGATGGATCCTTCCAACAGGGAATTGAAGTCCGGCTCTGTTCGAACGAGTCTTTGACTTTCCCTTGACTTTACCACCTTTGCCGCGTCCAGACATTCTGAATTAGGGATTAAGCGTTGCAAGATGAAGTAAAATGAACCAACGTCGGATGACGAGAGACTGATGACAAATTCTGTCAGCATCCTTATTTATGCATTATCAGTTGCAGCTGGCTAACCAATCGCAGAACAGTTGATCTTGCTCCCGCCTCTTCACTTGCACTGATTGGTGCGCTGGTTGGTAATTTTACCCCCACCCTTTTAGTCGATTGAGTGCGGTGGTAGGGGCATCTGCTCCTTTATAAGCACAACGTTCTGTAGGCGACTATCATTCTCTCTTCACGTTTCCCTAAGTCCAGAGATAATTAATTCTGAACCATGCCGCCTAAAGCAAGTGGTAAAGCTGTCAAGAAGGCCGGCAAGGCTCAAAAGAATATTACCAAGACTGACAAGAAAAAGAAGCGAAAGAGGAAGGAAAGTTACGCAATCTACATTTACAAAGTTCTGAAACAAGTTCATCCCGACACCGGCGTCTCCAGCAAGGCTATGAGCATCATGAACAGTTTTGTGAATGACATCTTCGAACGTATCGCTGCTGAAGCATCTAGACTTGCTCACTACAACAAGCGATCAACCATCACTTCTCGGGAAATCCAAACTGCAGTGCGACTTTTGTTGCCTGGAGAACTTGCCAAGCACGCTGTCAGTGAAGGCACCAAAGCTGTCACTAAATACACGAGTTCTAAGTAATCGGAATTCTACTGCATTCTATCGGCCCTTTTCAGGGCCAACAAATATTTCAAAACGCAGGTTCAATGATGAACTAATTTCTTTTCTTCGCTTCGATATATAGTTTATTCACTGAAATGAACTACACAATAAGAACTTTGTATGATTATCAGCATCAATCCCATTGATATTTTTTGAGTATAACAAAAACATTCGATTCAGAGGAAATAATAATTCAGTCGTATTACTGAATCGTCTCAGCTGCAGCCAAACTTTAATACCAGCAATAATTTTGGCACATACACCTTACTAACTCTACTGCGCGTTTAATATTTCATGGTCAAGAGCATGAAGAGTTGCGAGCGGCGTCTCAACAGTGTACAGTGTTTAGAGGCATATTTATCAGACAAAGACGACTCCGTAATGGGTACTTGTACGACCTGCTCTCTACTTTCTACCTTCTACCTGCCTCGGATTTCATCAATTCTCACCAGTACTGTATCATGATATCGATGGTGACTGTTAATAGAGTTTAATTTTGCGGCCCTTGAAAAACGTTCGATATGCCACTTGTGGGACGTCCGGTGAACCATTGCATCAACACACATTGCGCGTCAACCAAAAGTGTTTGACGCAACTGGTTTTGTTCGATTTTAGGAGAAATAGGTGTTTATTGTCCATTTTCTGGACTGTTCGCTAGTCAAACGATACCATTGTCACAAGTCGTAGTTCGTTATCCATTTTCCTGCGGAAAAGTTCCGGTCCCATCCTCTGACACATTTCTACAATGTGCCTTTCGACTTCTTCCACCTGCAGAGGTATACGAAATTATCCAGCAAACCATTATTCGATAAAGCCTAACATCGTTCACTCTGCGGCTTATCTTTATTCGTTGCTAACGTGTCGATTGCATGGAATTTCTTAGATATTCGACGTTCTTATGCAAGTAACAGGGGCACGACTCGGGTAGAAACTATGATGCCGTAGTGTTGCAGTGGCAGTGGTGACTGTCTGCCATGTTTCTCTGCTACAATCCGTCACAATGTCTGCTGAATGTCCTAGTAATAACTTTGTGTTCGCGGTACATAGTGATGTCCTGTTGCCGTTGGACTTGAACTAAGAAGACGTTATGTTACAGCAGAAAGATGTTCGTCAATCAGTTCTTACCTCCCTATGGTTGAAACGACATCGAGTGTTTGGGGGATATTTCGTTTAAAACTGAATCTTTTCGCTATTGAGACAACGTTCCATGGCGTCTCATTGTACGATGTTGATACCGGTGCGTCGTGGCGGACGTGCTTGATGGTTCATGCTGCTACATGGTTATGCACGTCGTCATGTGCACTGTCACAAACTTCTGCTCTGTCACACATACACACATACATACTTGATGTATGCGTTGATAACAACATATGAGAGATTGACATGCATTGCATTATTTCTGATTGTTCTCCACGCCCATGTGCTTCAGTCTCCAGCTCTTTTCGCCATTGTTCAGTTGGTGACGCGATTGAAGTCGCGCTGATAGTTGGTTCACGTATTCCTAAAAACGTACTGAAAAATTATCTTGAAATGTATATTCATTAAAATAAATGTTGGAATTTTCGATTAACATAAAATTGACAAATGACTACTTGGCTTCTACCTTGGCAGCAGCAACATAGGATCGTTAATCTGTCACATACCGACAAATTAGATTACGGAATCATGAATTTCTTGGAAGTAATTTATACACATATTACATTATTTAATGTCCATTTGAATAAGTGTCGAAACCATGAATACACATAAAATGGAGTTTATAAGCCAAATACCATTTGCTCTGGCAACATTGCAAGGAATCGTAAATCTGTTACACACACAATTTTTTTTATCTCAGAGACGTAGCTATAAAAGTACTCTGCAATAATGGTTCTTTGGAAAGCACTTCTTGACGCATAAAATATTCAAAAAAGATTTTACGATTGTTGTTTTTAACTTTATAGCTTGGTCGTAAACACATCATACGTAGTACTTCCTTTGATTTTGAGCCTAGCATTCTTAGGAAATATTACTAGAGTACTTTGTAGATTAGTTTAGTCTGAAATTGAAATACTATACCTTGGAAGTAAAGTGTCTCGTAGAAATAGTGATAATTGGTTACGACGTTTTTCTCGAATGATTCTCCCTCACCGTTTCGTCCAATGCAATTATTTCTCCAATTTATTTCAACACAGTTTTGTTATAGGAGGAACAGAGTTTTAACTTTTTTTTCAACATTGGAGGAAACGGCCTCTTTACTGAGTCTGCGTGCTCTTCGTAATTCTATAGTAATTGAATTATAGAAAGAAAAAAAACAACTACGCACATATGAAATATTCATTTAATACTAAATACAAAAGGGTGTTATGAATAGAATCTTAAAATTGTATACATAAATTTTATTTCGGTGTAGTTTAGACACGCAGTAGATAATTGTCAGCTACGACTCCACAGTCGTAAACTTATATTCATCATCGCTTTCGTAAAGAGCGACATCAATTTCTAGAGCATTCCTAAGGAAAAATGCCGGAGTTGCTCGTTTGCCAGTTTGAAAGAAACGAATGTCGTCTGGGAAAAATGAGTACTGTTCGGCGATTTCCTCGTTGAAAAGTTCTTTTGATTCCCGTAACAAAATCGAAGTCTTTAGATAAAGTATCAACCACGCAACAACGTGTTCCCAACAGTAATGATGGAAGTGTCCATGTTTGCATTCGTCCACGGCAGGTTTTACAAACACTCCATAAAACTCTTCGCCGTTGTTCATCAGGTAACACTCGCAGCAAGCTCGGCTATAGTTCGAACACTTGTCCATATGAACATTCTTTTCGACAAAACTGCATAGCTCCGATATAGTTGCCCATTTGCTCATAAGTGAAGGGATGGCCTCGCCGAATATGGGTAGCAAATCATCCAATCTGATGAGAACTCGATTTTCTTTTATTCTTGATGAATCAAAGTTGTATTCGATCTTCAATTGTTTACCGTTCAAAAATGTAGCGTCTAACTTGTGAGTGGACAGTGCCCACAACTTCGACTGAACAATGTCAACCTCGTCACCATTAGGCCAAATTGATTGGATGAAACTTCGATAGTCAGTAAAATTCATAAAATTTCCAAGGTAGAGAATAACGTCCAGCGGTAGAAATACCTGTTGTGGCTTGGAGACAAGTGGCAACTTCATTGTTCATGACACTACACTCTGGATGACAGCACTGTTTATTTCTCAAAAGGACCCCAATGACAGAAGACCTATCCGTCAAGAGTTCCAAGGCAGACTAGACGATAAAGTTAATAGACAACGTTGTCACGGTCGTTATCGTGATTACCCACACCAATTACTCCAATATACTCCACAGCAAAGCTCTAGGTGTTATCCGTTTACTCGTTTTAAGTAAATATGCTCGAAGCAAGTTTTCGTGGAAGAGAACCGTTCAGTCCCCGCAACAAAATCAAATGATCAAATGATGTTGGAAATCCACAGCCAATGGAATTCCCAACAACGATGTTGGAAGGGATTTATAGTCGCACTCATCCACCAAAGTCTTAACAAAAGCATCATAACTCTCTTCGCACATCATTCAGCCATTGAACGTTAAGACCTGTTGACAGAAAAAAAACAGCTTAAACTGTCGACACCTGTTGAGTAATCAATTGTAAGATGGGAGTAGCTGTCAAAACACCGCGCACTTTGGAGAGCAGAAACGACGCGATGATCAGTTCTCTCCCGACGGGCGACGGGGCATCTGCGCGTCGATGAAAAGTTCAACTGTTCTTCTTAGCTCGTGATTTTTACAATTAAACACGTTCAAGCTTCAAGTGCGGGAAAGAAACTAAGCAACACTGCTGGAATGGTTAGCTACCAGAGCGCAAAAGACCCTTCACGTCATAGTAAGCCGAATAACACTCTAGACTAATGATTATTATAATTTGTACAGGTGGTCACTCACGTCGCACATATATGGCCACTCGATGTGGCAGACGGTATCAGACTGACGACCGTTACAGATTAAACCTGTTGAACGGACCACCATTGTCACACATGATTATCATAAATTTGTCATTCACGGATTAATAATTTCATACCGTTTCCTAAAGTGGTTATGGATATCAATTTGGTAGTAAAATTTCTGATCACGGTTGCCATTTGAGACGTATAACACCGTGATGCGCATATCTATTTGTTGATTCGTGTGTGGGGTCGGAGTCAGGCGCCCAGATATCCACTCGTTTTTATCAAAACGAAAACATGCAATTATTTGATAACATCGTCCAATCAACGTATTGTGAGTAATGATTACAAATGGTCCGGCTGTCAAAGTTCATCAAGCAACACTCGCCGGGAGGATGTTATCGGTCCGATCATGTTATTCATTCATGTGAAGGTGGATGATGAAGCGAAGATCCCATGTAATGTGGTTACAAAGAGTCGACATTGATGTCACGAATGAAAGACGAGTGATAGACTTTTGTCACTAGATGGCATGTTTACACAATTATATTTTCTAGAGCTCTTCGCAGAGTTGATGATCATATTCACAATCTTACACGTAGTCCGGGCGAAGGTAAACTGCGTCATCCAGGGCACGTAAGAAACTTGTGGTTTCATCCTCCTCCAACGCATTGCCCGTTTCTCGGAGCAGCACAGAAATCGCCAGATAAAAATTCAACCAGTTTTTAACATGTTGCGAGCAGTAATGATGGAAGTGTCCACGTTTGCACTCTACGGGAGGCCGCTCGGACGGTGTACCACGACGTACTGCTCGCTCTGTGCATTGGTCGCCATCGTTCATCTGTTGACACCGACAGGAGGCGTGTTGTCCGTCCGAACACATGTCCAAATTGACGTGAATGTCGATAAAATTGTGTACTCTTGATATGCTTGTGAATGTATCTACTGCCGGAGGAGCGATCCCACCAAACAGGGGCAACAAAGAGTTCATATCAAAAAGAGTCTGATCTTCTTTCATCCTTGAGGGATCGTAGTTGTATTTGATATCTATTTGTTTACCATTTATGAATCTAGTAGTGAACTGGTGAGTAGACAAATGCCACAATTTCGCTCGAACATTATCATCTTCGTCTCCATTGGGCCAAATTGATTTGACAAGCCGTCGATAGTCTTCAAGTTTCAGATATTTGGACATGTGGAGAATAATATCCAGTGGTAGAACAACTCTCTTCGACGTTGAGATCAGCGTCAGTGACGAAGGCCTGCATATTATGTTCTTAGTTGGATTACTCATTGATAACACTTCGTTTCCAAACCAAACAATGATAACACACCGTTTCAGAGCACCGTTGAAATCTGACTAGTGGTTTGAACGGCAATCCGTATTTATACTCGGTTGATTAAGTTTTTGGCTCCTCCGCGAAGTTTTATTTGCCATCGGCATCCGGTGTCATAAATAGTTTTAGAACAACAAAAACACTTCACTTCAGAGCAGCGACGCAAATATGCTAGTAATTTTGACCTAAAATCCGTTCACAAGAGTTGTTGATTGATATGTTTTTCAATCCGAACGTGACGCACGTAAACATATCGCTAGAATATATTTTTAACAAACTTATCTCTCGTGGGTGAATTAAATGAACCATTTGTTTTTAATTTGAATTGGTATAAGAAAATTCACGATGACGCAAACTATGTGCGGCACGGATTACGATCTGTTGCTGTTGACTCCTCACAACCGCCACTATTGCCACTTAATTCAAGAATTTCAATTTGGTTGAAATACAAATCAAAACTCCACTCGTCTGCTCACGTTTCCGTTATTACTGACCGAGCTGCCTCGACAATAACAAAAGTCGTAAAAGTGATGCATGGTGTCAATTGATTACAAATGAGAAATCGATGATTTTGTACTGACCAGAGATTGTACGAGCATCATCAGTTGGTATGTACGTGTTATCAAGGGGTCTTACTAGACTGGTCACATTTCTGTAACTCATAATGTAATGAGTCGTAAAAGTTATCAACGTTTAAATGATAAATGTAATGAAACAAGTGTACTTTTATGGCTTTACATCACGTCAATAGCAAGTACATGGACAATATTGAAGCAGTCACGTTCGAATCGCAGAACGTAAGCAACGGGTCCTGACCTTTGCGCGGTTAAAAAAAAACTGTTCATTGTATTATAAAGACAATCTATTTTCGTGCCATCGCGATGCCACCACAGTTTCTAGACATATTGTCGGCACTGCCCACTCGAACCTTTGTAGCGACGTTTTTAAATGGAAAGAAAATAGTAATCGAATACACTTTTGATCCAACAAGAAGAAGAGAAGAATGCGTTCTAGTTAATTTGCTCTACTTATTACCTGTGCTGCATGGCGTCCTACCTCCAGATGTGAACGAAATGACAAGTGTATCACGACTAATTAATTCAGTTAATATGAACTTTCCTCCAAATGTGTGCTCAGACTATCAATATGCATGCTGCCCGTGTCACCTGGTGAACGACAGCGATGAAGAAGCTTATGAAAACTTCGTGAAGCCTTTGCTGGACGAGTGCGAATTTGGACATTTTCACCATTTCTGTACGCAGCACATTGTTTCGTGGCTGTATCATTATCTCAATCCTATAATACTGTTTCGAGAATCAAAAGAGTTGTTTGAAGAGGAAATAGCCGTCCAATATCGCGAACTGTTACGCTCAGACAGTGTTTATTTCCGTACAAGGGAACGACCGATTTCAGAATTTTTACTACGAAATGCTGAAGACTTCGTCTAGTTGAAGATTAACAGCGTTTTTTATAAACGTCAAAGCTTATCGATCATGTGAAAACTACATTAACCTGCTGCCATGATGTGAAGACTGAAAAAAAAACACTACTAAACATATATATGATTATTGAACACATGTAGCCGAGAACTCATGACTCACGTGTATTCAATAATGTTACATAAGGGGATTATGTATAGAAGTATGACATATACATTATAAGGCAATAAAGCAATTAAATAATTAATATCCAAATTATTTTGCCAAGTTTCCGTTTGAACAGCATGAGAGTCCCCCCGTGTGTTCAAAGAATGGCACAGCCCACCCTTAGGATACAGATAATCTTGGTAGCTTACGTCAGAGACTCTGACGAATCATCTGGAGAAAACCAAATGATGTGTCTATGTGGACATAACACTATTTTTAATCAAAAGCCACAATTCACCTTCATATTATCGTGCACCGTTTTCCCCAACGCCATTGAAATGAAGTTCAGTTTAGTTTCTAAATGTTTAGTTAGATATTGGACAATATTGAACGTTCGATTGACGTTGAGGAAAACGGCGTTACAGACTTTAGTCAAGTTGATGTCAAAATAGTATTAAAATGAACTCCAAATTACTGATTTGGCGTCAATTGTTTGCCATTTTGACATCACTTTGATCGATGTGTGTTGCTCGAGAAATAGGATGAGGGTTAAACAGAAAAACACAATGAAACATGTTCGATGCATTTATTTATTGTAATGTACAAGAGTGAGATACATTTATTCACTTACTTTTAACTTATTTTAACTTTTTTCAACTTTTTTATTTGATACTGGTGTGTTACAAAGATACTGTTGAACATCAGCGTGCACTAATGCCGTGCAATTCGCCACTCTGGGCGCTGGTAATGAAAACGCGATTGGTCTCCAAGATAAACTGTGTTATCTAATAACTCGAGAAACATTTTGGTTGCACTCCGCGAGTGTATAATCGATTCATCGATGAACAAAAGTAACCATTGTTTAACGTGTTGTGAGCAATAGTGATGTACGTGCTGGTACTTGCACTTGACTGATGGAGGCGGCGCAAATTTTGAAGCTCCGTTGACGATGAATGCATCTCCGGGACACGCGCAGGACGCATATCTACCGCCCGTACACGTGTTCAAATGAACGTGCAAATCGATAAAATCTGTGCACGTCGATATGTTTACGAATTTTTTCTTCCATGGAACGCTGCTCCAACCGAATATTGATGACAAAGAGTCCACATTGAAGAGGTAGCGATCTTCTGGTTTTCTCGATCGATCAAAGTTATATTCTATTTCCACTTTTGTACCGTTTATAAATTTAGTCTTGAGCTTGTGAGTAGACATTTTCCACAATTTTTGACGAACCATTTCCTTTTCATCGCTGGTGAGCCAAATTGAGCGTGTAAAACTGCGATAGTCTTCGAAGCTTAGTAATTCAGCCTTCTTGAGAACTTCATCAATCGGTAAGACACGTAGTGGTGACATTGAGCGCGACCGCGGTGCAGTCTGCAGAGTTTTCTCTTCTTGCCGATACATCACGATCACACGGGAACCCCCGACGTTTATGTTTATTTTGTTTTTTGCAACCGAGCAAATTAACGAACACGTCCGTAGGTTGAGCCGTAATTATACTGAATGCAGTCCATCCCGAGTTGCGATCGTTGATAAATCGATTTGAAAAACCTTAACCGCAACTATAAAAGGTCATGCGTGCCTATTATCAATTCCAGGAAAATGGCATTTGTTTACAACTCTACACCCATTTTGAGCCTCGTTAACTAATACACGATTAGATAAATATATGTCTGTTGTAGCAAGAAAACAAGTGGGACTAGCAATATTTCCAGAAGCAAAAATGTCCAGGAGCCGTCATCAGCCTGCATTACTCCTCGTAGAAGAGTGAACCTCCTTGCCACTGTGGGTTCCGTGAAGTGACACAGTGGACAGGTGGTTCGGTTCGAAAGTAAATTGTGTCATCCAGTGATGAAACGAAGTAGTCTGTGGATAAATTTGTTACGCCTTCAATCAAAGGATCCATGACAAAATTTAACCATTTTCTAACGTGTGTTGAGCAATAATGGTGGAAATGGCCGTATTCACACGTGGCATTTGAAGGTTTCGCAATTAATCCAGGACGTATATCGTCGTCGTACAGCGTGGGACACGTGCAGGACGCATATTGACCACTTGAACACCTATTCATATGAACGTATAGTTCAACAAAATTTCGGCACTGCTCTTTTCTTACGAATTTTTCTTTACATGGAATGCTGATCCCCCCGAATACAGGTGACAAAGAATCCAAATTGAAGAGACAGCGATCTTCTCGTTCTCTTGATGGATCGAAGTTGTATTCTATTTCCAATTCTTTCTTGTTTATAAATTCAGTCTTGCACTTGTAAGTAGACATTTTCCACAATTTTCCACGAATAATATCACTCTCATCGTTGTTGGGCCAAAGTGAACGGACAAAATTGCGATAGTCAACGAAGCTTAGAAAATCAGCCATGTGGAGAATCATCTCCATCGGTAAAACAATTTGCTTTGATGTAAAGCACGGCTGCGGTGCAGCCTGCGATGTATCTTCTTGGCAATCCATCACGACTACACGAAAACCCGCGATATTTATCTTTCTTTTGTTCTTTGCAACCAACCGAAATACTCAACACGTCCAAACGTTTAGTCGTAACCAAAGAGAATAACGGATAATGTGACAGCGATATCTAAAAATATGAAATGTCAATCCCAACTGGACGTCAGCAATGACTTACCTGGTAAAGGAAAATGACAACTGTTTCTAACTCTCCACCCATTGTGAGCCCCGTCGCCTGTTACGCGATTACATGAACATAAAGGAACAATAAAAGAACAACAAAAGAACAATCAAAGGAATCAGTCAAATCTACCGCCCTTGTCCAAGCAATGCCACAGGAGTTTTTTGCACGCGTGTGGTCGAAAACCACCGGCAAACTGACGCTTGCACAGTAGAAAGCATCAAAGTTGTTTATGATATAAATCAATGTTCCCTTTGTGACCAATCCTTTTCAGCATAACAAACTTTACTTAGTAATGAATACACATAGTGTGATACCCACAAGTCCATCTGCTGTTGTCAGGTAATAATCATGTCATAACTATTTAAAACGCTGCCAATCATACCTAATGTTTAGATCATTCCTAAAAACGTTATAACGTAACGTGGATAATTATATATGTTTAACTAGAACAGGAATAACCACAGATAAAACTCACAGCCGTTAGGTATTGTTCGTCATTGGACAGCTATTAGGAAAACCCAAACGAATTGGCGGATCTGTTTACAACGGCGCCTATCTGTGTTTGAACTGAAGTCTATCAGAGAGGTTCGTACTAACCAGTCGTTTGCTCGGTATACTAATTCGTGTGAAAAAAAAGTCGTCTAACAAGAATAGCGAACCAAACCTTCGTATTTCGCGGACGTCTAATTTTTGTGACATCAGTTTCGTCTCCGTTTCAAAATTTGCAGAATGAAATTCTTTGGCGTCAACACTACGATGCTCCTAACGATGGTGTTGCTCATCGTTGTCTTCGTGAGCGGCGCGCCAAGCTGGGACAAGGAATATATCATTGGGGATCAATGTCCAGAAGGCTTCATCCAGATTTACGACACATGTGTTGATTCGCGTTGTTTTGTTGGAGATGCACCAGAAAGTTCTGAATTGCTACTAGACTGTGATATCGTGCAATTGGTTAATTTAAGCAACGTACTCGTTGCCTTTCCGATTCGTGTATAACCATTTAAACACGAGCGCGCATCACTATTTGTTCGCTCTCTCGAAATAAATATTGAATATTAAGAGTTACACGATTTTACCAATAAAAATGCATTTCACTAAATAAACCTTTGTTTTATTTTATGACAGCTTGTTACTTTACACCTCTGGTATAAAGAAATTTGTTCTGTTGTATGTGTTCAACAATGATGTTGAATACATCGATAGTATCTGTATGGGTATATAAAAATACCGCTTGTTTCTAAGTTCAAACTTTCAATAATTGTGTGCGGTACAAGGGTTACACAGAAAAACAAAATTAAACATATTTTATATTACAATTTATTATAAAATACAGGAGCAAGTGACATTAATTGCATTGCTTCTAAATGAAATTAAATGCTAGCGTGTTTTAAACATACTTTGATGCATCAGTTTGCAATACTTGTTTCAATGGAGTAAACTTATCTAGCGTCGTTGCACATAAGTCACCACATCGATTTCTACATCATTCTACGGATCTGCGTATCCCGACTTTGCATTGCTGATCCTTTAAAGTAAATTGAGGTGCCTAGATGATGAAAGAAATTTTTACCCCCGTCTTCCGAAAGTAAAATCGAAGGATTCATGAAATAATCCAACCAGTAACTAACGTGTTGTGAGCAGTAGTGATGAAAATGTCCGTATTCACACATACTTTGTAAAGGCTTCACAAATTTTGCAGCTTTCCGGGCGGTGAGGTTCGGGATGTTACACGGGCAGGACGCTTCGCGACGGTCTGAACACAAATCCAAATGAACATGCATTTCAACAAATTTTTTGCACTTTGATATGCTTACGAATTTTTCCCTCGGTGGAACGAAGATTCCACCGAATATATCTGACAAAGAATCCATGTTAATGAGGATTTGATTTTCTTCTTCTCTTGATGGATCGAAGTTGTATTCTATCACTATTACTTCTTCGTTTATGAATCTAGTCAGGGCCCTGTAAGTAGACATTTTCCACAATTTTTCACGAAAAATCGCGCTTGCACCATTGTTGGGCCAAAGTGCCCGTATCAAATTGCGATAGTCTACGAAGTTCAAAAATTTTGACATGTAGAGAATAATATTCATCGTCAAAACAATGTGCTTCGATGTCAAGTACGGTAGCGGTGCAGGCTGCCATGTTATCTCGTTTAGGAGGTCCATCACAATCACTTGAAAACTCGCGACGTTTATGTTTACTTTGTTTCCCGTAACCACGGAAAAGACCGAACACGTCAAAGCTTTAAGTCGAAAAGATGCAGAATAACTGGGGTTTTAATACAATGGCCTAATTAGAAGCAATAACTTGAATTTAAACCACAACCGGACGTAATCTATGTGTTATCGGGTTAAGGAAAATCGCAGAAAATCCTGACTCTATGCCTATTGTGAGCCTCATTAGCTGTTCCATGATAACATGAACATAAATCTGTTGTAGCAAGAGACCAATGAAAGGAATCAGTAAAATCTACTTTCCGGTCAATGGTCTCTGATGCATTGAATTTCTCATTTCTCACCACCACAACCGTTGCCATTGTCAAGGCAGTGGATGTTTCCAAAAGTTACCTCTTCCACACGATCCGATGTATGGGCAAAACAAAATTCCACCTGCAAACGTCAACAGCGTTTCATAGATCAAAATTCTGATATTGTCGCTGCTGACAGCAAGGAGCAAGAACTTCCTAAAAAGTTTTTGTACTCATCGATAGATGTTTCTTTTTGAGCGATGCCACAAGAGATTTTTGCACGTGCCCAAACATCATGCACCAGTAAACAGTTGCTTGCACAGTACAAAGCATTAAAGTTGTTCATTATCCAGTGCAGTCTCGCCACGGGATGCAGCGCGTTTTCTTTCACATTTTTCAAACCAATGCACCCCAGCATAATAAACTTTGCGTGACAAGGGATATGCATTGCGATCGATGGCGAAACGAAACAAACAGGAACGTCCAGAATTTATTTTCATTATTATAGATAACGAAACAAAGTGAAAAAGCTATCAATTATTATAGATGATGAAATAATACCGCACGTAAATGTAGATAATACCCGGCGTCATGCGGTTTAGGGTAAACCTGATAAATAGTTATGGGAGGCGTATAAAAAGTCGAATGCCTGCTTTGAATGTCAATTATTCAGAGTAGACCGTGCCAGACAGTCGTTTGCTGTTGCTTTTATTAACTTGTTAAAACAATAAGGTAAGTGGTGTAGCAAGGGTGTGCCCCGAATTGTCGTAATCGTTGTGAGCGACAAACTTTATTAATTATAACATTAATTTTGTTCTTGTTCCAGAATTTTCAAAATGAAATTCCTCGGCGCTGACACTCTGATGCTTCTGATGGCGCTGCTCATTGCTCTCTTCGTAAGCAGCGCGTCAAGCCGGTCCGTGCCAAGTTTTCCGAAGTCAACATGCCAACCAGGCTACGTCAAGTTTGAGGGCAATTGCGTTAACAGGCTTTGCTTACCTGACGAACGAATCCCCTTTCCTCCTTTGGAAAATCCGCCGAACTGCGATTCCGTATGGGACTTACTTTAGCGATGTCTATTCGCTTTTCTACGTTGTCATTATCAAGTACAATTATGTGACCACACGCGCGTTATTATCTAAGGAACTCGAAACCAAATTAAAATGTTAGAAATTATAAGATTTTGTTAATAAAAAATTATTTTACTAGATTTGTCTTCGTTTTATTTCGTGACAGCTTATTTCATCACACTTCTGGTGCTTTCAAGATAGCTCTTTATCCACAAGTCTTTCTAGCAGCAGGTCAACATCTATTTTAGGCTGCACTGTGCGCTCCTTCGTTGCTATTTAACCGTCATACTACGATTCTACATAAAATTTGGTACAGCAGCGTCGGAGAGTCTTATGCATCGCGTAAGCGACGACACTATCGTAACGTGACATTTAGTCCATTACGAGAATCTAGACTATTAGACTAGACCATTAAAAAGCTATAAGTTTACCAAGGTTTTATTTAACGACTTTATTTGTTATATATTAGCATAAATCCAACATCTATGTATGTTTGGTTTAAGAGGTGAAATATAGTTTTTATTACTTATTTATCATTTGTATTGGTATTTCCTTAATTAAATTTCTGGGAATTGCGCAATAAAACCAAATATTATGAGGCCCGACATCAACTTTAATAACATTTTTTTAAGTCCGGCTTATTTTAGTTTGTTAATAATAAATTAATAAAAACACAACGCTGGTAGATACTATGGTGCCGTAGTGGCGTAGTGGTAGCAGTGACTGCATGCCATTTAATTCTCTGAAATAATCCGTCACAATGCTTGCTGTGTGACTTAGTAATAACTTTGTAGACGCGGTACAGAGTTGTGTCCAGTTACTGTTGGACTTGCACCAATAGGACGTTAAGTTAGAGCAGAAAGACGTTCGTCGAAGCCATTTTTACTTCGGTATCGTCTCCTTACTTCGTTGGGAATCATTTTAAACTTTATAACTGTGTTTCACATAATCCTGTTCTTAGGAATCAGGTAACACTATTTATTATAGTCTCTTGTTGATGTTTTCTGTAACTAAGTTCGAACTTAGTTAAATGACACTCATGCCACGGTTTTGACACATAAAAAATAAACTTAAATCACGTACTTTGCATAATTCTACAATCTGCGATAATCGAAAAAACTTTGCCCTTCAATGGAATTTCCCGACGAAGGCCCACAGTGTAGAAAAAAATCGAGGAGCTTCGTGTCATAGTGCCCAAGTGATATAAAAAAAAAATCATTTTCGGTGATAATAAATACTGTTTTTGGACGATTTTAGATTTTTGCTTATAAACAAATAGCAATTGTGACCAAAGTTACGAAGATATTTCAAAAAACCTTGAACCATCTGATGCGTTTTCGAAAAACGAATAATTGAAAAAAGAATTATTGCAATATCTTAATTACAGCCGGAGATATCGATATTTTTACGTTTTTGCAATTTCCTATTGTTGTAAATAAGATTTATGCAAAATTCAAATTCGATAGCCTTCCATACGCTTCCGGTCACAAGATTCAATGAAATAATAAACCTTGGGCGGAATTATGGCATCGCTGTTATCAACGCATTGTGATCGACGGCGCGCGGCCAAGCGCGCGTGGTCCGACGCTCGGCCGGACGGCGTGGTGCGAGTACCCCCTCTCGCTCCGCAGCCCCGCGCGAGCCGTTGGTTAACAATTTTAACAATTCCCTTGAAAATGGTCGTAGAACAATTTTTTTTTCTATTTTGTGTTTTTTTTTCGTGTTCACGCGAACACACAAAAAAACACACAAAATAGAAAAAAAATTGTTCTACGACCATTTTCAAGGGAATTGTTAAAATTGTTAACCAACGGCTCGCGCGGGGCTGCGGAGCGAGAGGGGGTACTCGCACCACGCCGTCCGGCCGAGCGTCGGACCACGCGCGCTTGGCCGCGCGCCGTCGATCACAATGCGTTGATAACAGCGATGCCATAATTCCGCCCAAAGTTTATTATTTCATTGAATCTTGTGACCGGAAGCATATGGAAGGCTATCGAATTTGAATTTTGCATAAATCTTATTTACAACAATAGGAAATTGCAAAAACGTAAATATATCGATATCTCCGGCTGTAATTAAGATATTGCAATAATTTTTTTTTCAATTGTTCGTTTGACTGTTGTAATTTTGTTTGTAATTTGACTGGACTAACATGACACGGGCAAGAGGCGTGTTGGAAGTTCGAACACATATTCAAAGAAACTTCTGCTCTGACATAATCTGTTAAGTTGGTTATATTTACAAATTTATCCGTAACTGGAGGAACAATAAACCCGATTGCAGGTAACAAAGAGTGCACGTTGATGAGAATGCGATCTTCTGATATTCTCGCAAAATCGAAGTTATATTCCACCTCCACTGGTTTTCCGTTCAGGAACTTAGTTGTAAATTGGTAAGTTGAGAGTTTCCACAGTTCCTCTCGAACTATGTCACATTCGTCGTTTTTGGGCCAAAGTGATTATATGAAACTTCGATAGTCTCGAAATTTCAGAAATTTCGCCATGTAGAGAATCATTTCTAAGGGTAAAACAATTCGCTTCGACGTTAAATACGGCGGCCGTGGTGCAGCTGATTGATCTTCAGATATTTTACTTTTCTCTAAAGTCATCGCGGTTACACTAAACTTTGCACTTTTGTTTTACTCCGGTTTCTGTATCTGGATACCAAACGGATCACCGATGTGTCTTGCACGTTAAGTTGTATCCTCATAACACGCCAGTCGGGCGATCAGTTTGTTATTTTATACTAAAACGATTTGTAATGCGTTCCCGAATTTGAATTCTTACATATAAATCGTCGATGACATCCTGCACAAAGACGCAAAGTGACTGCGAATAACTCATATTGAGTATAAGCAGACAGTGATAGATGAATTTTGACTTTTAAATTGTCCTCTTAATAATTGAACATCCGCATAATGTACGTGAGACGCAATATGACTGCAAAACAAACAATATAAAAAATTGGTGTGCATGGTTCAGTAGAAAAAATATTCAGGAAGATCAACGTTGATACAATCTACTGTTTGGATCAATTATAAACTAGAAAATCAGCTGAAACGACTGCTGCATATAAAAGCAATAGTTCGACGTTGTCGTCGTAACCTCAAATTTGCAGTGAAACGATCATCTCCAGCAAACTCTGTATCGTAATGTCTACTGCAACTCTATAAACATATTTGAAATTCTTTAAAATAATTCCTGGGTCTCGAAGATCGTACGAAATGCCATCTGTGGGACCCACGGTGAATCATCACATCCACACACACATTGTTTGTCAACCAAGAGGGTTTGATGCAACTGTTTTTCGATTCACAATCCCAAGCTCGCGATGTCCGTTGGCGGTGCTTTGGTGGTAATGAAAAAAGTGCTGTCATCGATCTTCATGACCAGCTACTACGAAATACGTGTTTTTGTACCGACCGCGATATCGAAATGTATGGAATATATTTATTCAGCTCCTGGATCAACAGCTAATGAAAAGACCATTACTCAACCGCCAAACTATTGCCATGGCTACCAAAATTTATTGATTTATAAATATGAAAAATTCTCTGTGTGATTGATTCACCGAGTAACTGTTTTTCCCACCAAATATCTTCTAGCCAAATATCTCTGACGAGACTCTGAGGAAACCAAATGATGTGTCTATGTGGACATAACACTATTCTTAGTCAAAAGCTACAATTCACCTTCATATTATCGTGCACCGTTTTCCCCAACGCCATTGAAATGAAGTTCAGTTTAGTTTCTAAATGTTTAGTTAGATATTGGACAATAATGAACGTTCGATTGACGTTGGGGAAAACGGCGTTACAGACTTTAGTCAAGTTGATGTCAAAATAGTATTAAAATGAACTCCAAATTACTGATTTGGCGTCAATTGTTTGCCATTTTGACATCACTTTGATCGATGTGTGTTGCTCGAGAAAAAGGATGAGGGTTACACAGAAAAACACAATGAAACATGTTCGATGCATTTATTTATTGTAATGTACAAGAGTGAGATACATTTATTCACTTACTTTTAACTTATTTTAACTTTTTTAAACTTTTTTATTTGATACTGGTGTGTTACAAAGATACTGTTGAACATCAGCGTGCACCAATGCCGTGCAATTCGCTACTCTGGGCGCTGGTAATGAAAACGCGATTGTTCTCGAAGATAAACTGTGTTATCTAATAACTCGAGAAACATTTTGGTTGCACTCCGCGATGACCAAAAGTAACCATTGTTTAACGTGTTGTGAGCAATAGTGATGTACGTGCTGATACTGGCACGTAACCGATGAAGGCGGCACAAATTTTGAAGCTCTGCCGATTTCGAATGTAACTCCGGAACACGCGCAGGACGCATATCTACCGCCCGAACACATGTTCAAATGAACGTGCGATTCGATAAAATCTGTGCACATCGATATGTTTATGAATTTATTCTTCCATGGAACGCTGCTCCAACCGAATATTGATGACAAAGAATCCACATTGAAGAGGTAGCGGTCTTCTGGTTTTCTCGATCGATCAAAGTTATATTCTATTTCCACTTTTGTACCGTTTATAAATATAGTCTTGAGCTTGTGAGTAGACATTTTCCACAACTTTTGACGTACAATTTTCTTTTCATCGGTGCTGAGCCAAATTGAGCGTATAAAACTGCGATAGTCTTCGAAGCTTAGTAATTCAGCCATGTGGATAACTTCATTAAACGGTAAGACAGTTAGTTTTGACGTTGAGCACGGCCCCGGTGCAGTCTGCGGAGTTTCCTCTTCTTGGCGATCCATCACGATCACACGAGAACCCACGACGTTTATGTTTATTTTGTTTTTTGCAACTAAGCAGAATAAAGAACACGTCCGTACGTTGAGGCGTTAGTATACCAAATACAGTCCATCCCGAGTTGTCGCCGTTAATAACTCGATTCGAAAAACCTTAACCGCAACTATAGAAGTCATGCGTGTCTATTATCAATTCCATACAGGAAAAATGACGATTGTTTACAACTCTACACCCATTTTGAGCCTCGTTAACACGATTAGATAAACATATTCCTGTTGTAGCAAAAAACAATATTTCCAGAATCACAAATGTCCAGAAGCCGTCATCAGCCTGCATTACTCCTCGTAGAAGAGTGAACTTCGTTGCCACTGTGGGGTCTGAACGATGTAACAGTAGCTAGGTGGTTCGGTTCGAAAGTAAATTGTGTTATGCAGTAACGAAACGTGGTAGCCCGTGAATAAATTTGTTACGCCATCAATCAAAGGATCCATGACAACATTTAACCATTTTCTAACGTGTGTTGAGCAATAATGGTGGAAATGGCCGTATTCACACGTGGCATTTGAAGGTTTCGCAATTAATCCAAGACGTATATCGTCGTCGAACACCGTGGGACACCTGCAGGACGCATATTGACCACTTGAACACCTATTCATATGAACGTATAGTTCAACAAAATTTCGGCACTGCTCTTTTCTTACGAATTTTTCTTTACATGGAATGCTGATCCCCCCGAATACAGGTGACAAAGAATCCAAATTGAAGAGACAGCGATCTTCTCGTCGTCTTAATGGATTGAAGTTGTATTCTATTTCCAATTCTTTCATGTTTATAAATACAGTCTTGCACTTGTAAGTAGTCATTTTCCACAATTTTTCACGAATAATATTACTTTCATCGTTGTTCGGCCAAAGTGAACGGATAAAACTGCGATAGTCAGCGAAGCTTAGAAAATCAGCCATGTAGAGAATAATCTCCATCGGTAAAACAATTTGCTTTGATGTAAAGCACGGCTGCGGTGCAGCCTGCGATGTATCTTCTTGGCAATCCATCACGACTACACGAAAACCCGCGATATTTATCTTTCTTTTGTTCTTTGCAACCAACTAAAATACGCAACACGTCCAGACGTTTGGTCGTAACCAAAGAGAATAACGGATAATGTGGCAGCGATGTCTAAAAATATGAAATGTCAATCCCAACTGGACGTCAGCAATGACTTATCCGGTTAAGGAAAATTACAACTGTTTACAACTTTCCACCCATTGTGAGCCCCGTCGCCTGTTACGCGATTACATGAACATAAAGGAACAATAAAAGAACAACAAAAGAACAATAAAAGGAATCAGTCAAATCTACCGCCCTTGTCCAAGCGATGCCACAAGAGTCTTTTGCACCCGTGTGGTCGAAAACCACCGGCAAACTGTCGCTTGCACAGTAGAAAGCATCAAAGTTGTTCATGATATAAATCAATGTTCCCTTTGTGACCAATCCTTTTCAGCATAACAAACTTTACTTAGCAATGAATACACATAGTGTGACACCCACAAGTACATCTGCTGTTGTCAGGTCGACGCAGATGAGATTAAATGTTATGTATTACAACTTCATTATCTTCATTAATTGGTAAGTATTATCGATACACGCGCAGCAACGCTCTATCGAAGGTATAAGTAAGTATCTGACGATCATGTCATAACTAATTAAAACGCTGCTAATCATACCCGATGCTTGGATCATTCCTAAAAACTTCATAACGTAACGTGGATCATTCCTGCTGAGTGGTAACGTCTGCGACTGGTTCCGAGTCGCGTTTTGCTAGTCGTCACACGTAGCAAATGAACGATATGATTGATAATCATATATGTTAACCTAAAACGGGACTAACCACAGATGAAACTCATAGCCGTTAGGCATTGTTCGTTATTGGACAGCTATTAGGAAAACCCAAACGAATTGGCGGATCTGTTCACAACGGCGCCTGTCTGTGTTTGAACTGCAGTCTATCAGAGAGGTTCGTGCTAGCCAGTCGTTTGCTCGGTGTACTAATTCGTGTGAAAAAAAGAAAGGTCGTCTAACAAGAATAGTGAACCAAACCATCGTATTTCGTGGACGTCTAATTTTTGTGACATCAGTTTCGTCTCCGTTTCAAAATTTGCAGTATGAAATTCTTTGGCGTCAACACTCCGATGCTCCTGATGGCGTTGCTCATCGTTATCTTCGTGAGCGGCGCGTCAAGCTGGGACAAGGAATATATCATTGGAGATCAATGTCCAGAAGGCTTAATCCAGATGTACGACATGTGTGTTGATCCGCGCTGTTTTGTTGAAGATGCACCAGAATATTCTGTATTGCTACCAGACTGCGCTGCCATGTAACTGGTTATTTAAGCAACGTACTCGTTGCGTTTCCGATTTATGTACAACCATTTAAACACACGCGCGCATCACTATTTGTCTGCTCTCTCGAAATAAATATTGAATGTTAAGAGTTACACGATTTTACCAATAAAAATGCTTTTCACTAAATAAACCTTTGTTTTATTTTATGACAGCTTGTTACTTTACACCTCTGGTATAAAGAAATTTGTTCTGTTGTATGTGTTCAACAATGATGTTGAATACATCGATAGTATCTGTATGGGTCTATAAAAATACCGCTTGTTTCTATGTTCAAACTTTCAATAATTGTGTGCGGTACAAGGGTTAGACAGAAAAACACAATTAAACATATTTTATATTACAATTTATTATAAAATACAGGAGCAAGTGACATTAATTGCATTGCTTTTACATGAAATTAAATGCTAGCGTGTTTTAAACATACTTTGATGCATCAGTTTGCAATACTTGTTCCAATGGAGTAAACGTATCTTGCGTCGTTGCACATAAGTCACCACATCGATTTCTACATCATTCTACGGAACTGCGGAGCCCGAATTTTCCTTGTTGATCCTATAAAGTAAATTGCGGTGTCTAGAAAATCAAAGTATGTTTCACCCCACTCTCCCGAAACTAAAATCGAAGAATTCTTGAAAAAATCCAACCAGTAACTAACGTGTCGTGAGCAGTAGTGCTGAAAATGTCCGTATTCACACACACTTTGTAAAGGCTTCACAAATAGTGCAGCTTTCCGGGCGGTGAGGTTCGGGATGTGACACGGGCAGGCCGCTTCGCGACAGTCTGAACACAAATCCAAATGAACATGCATTTCAACAAATTTTTGGCACTTTGATATGCTTACGAATTTTTGACTCGGTGGAACGAAGATTCCACCGAATACATCTGACAAAGAATCCATATTAATGAGGACTTGATTTTCTTCTTCTCTTGATGGATCGTAGTTGTATTCTATCACTATTTGATCTCCGTTTATGAATCTAGTCACGGTCCTGTAAGTAGACATTTTCCACAATTTTTTACGAAAAATCTCGCTTGCACCATTGTTGGGCCAAAGTGCCCGTATCAAATTGCGATAGTCTACGAAGTTCAAAAATTTTGACATGTAGAGAATAATATCCATCGGTAAAACAATGTGCTTCGATGTCAAGTACGGCAGCGTTGCAGGCTGCCATGTTATCTCGTTTAGGAGGTCCATCACAATCGCTTGAAAACTCGCGACGTTTATGTTTACTTTGTTTCCCGTAACCACGGAAAAGACCGCACACGTCCAAACATTGAGTCGAATGGATACACCGCAATTTTTAATCCAATGGCCTAATTAGCAGCAATAACTACAAAATTTTAACGACAACCGGACGTCATTGATGTGTTATCGGGTTAAGGAAAATCGCAAAACATCCTAACTCTCTACCTATTGTGGGCTCCATTGGCTGTTCCATGATAACATAAACATAAAGCTATTATAGCAAGAAACCAATGAAAGGAATCAGTAAAATCTACTTTCCGGTCAATGGTCTCTGATGCATTGAATTTCTCATTTCTCACCACCCCAACCGTTGCCATTGTCAAGGCAGTGGATATTTCCAAAAGTTACCTCTTCCACGCGATCCGATGTATCGGCAAAACAAAATTCCACAAGCAAACGTCAACAACGTTTCATAGATCAAAATTCTGATATTGTCGCTGCTGACAGCAAGGAGCAAGAACTTCCTAAAAAGTTTTTGTACTCAACGATAGATGCTTCTGTCCTAAGCAATGCCACAAGAGATTTTTGCACGTGCCCAAACATCATGCACCAGTAAACAGTTGCTTGCACAGTACAAAGCATTAAAGTTGTTCATTATCCAGTGCAGTCTCGCCACGGGATGCAGCGCGTTTTCTTTCACATTTTTCAAACCAATGCTCTCCAGCATAATAAACTTTGCGTGACAACGGATATACATTGCGATCGATGGCGAAACGAAACAAACAGGAAAGTCCAGAATGTATTTTTATTATTATAAATGATGAAATAAATTCCAGAAGCTATTTTCATTATTATAAATGACGAAATAAAGTGAAAAAGGTATTAATTATTATAGATGATGCAATAAAACCGCACGTAAATGTATAGATAATACCCGGCGTCATGCGGTTTAGGGTAAACCTGATAAGTAGTTATGGAAGGCGTATAAAAAGTCGAATGCCTGCTTTGAATGTCAATTATTCAGAGTAGACCGCGCTAGACAGTCGTTTGCTGTTGCTTTCATTAACTTGATAAAACAATAAGGTAAGTGGTGTAACAAGGCCGCGTCCCGAATTGTCGTAATCGATGTGAGCGACAAACTTTATGAATTATAACATCAATTTTGTTCTTGTTCCAGAATCTTCAAAATGAAATTCCTCGGCGCTGACACTCTGATGCTTCTGATGGCGCTGCTCATCGCTCTCTTCGTAAGCAGCGCGTCAAGCCGGTCCGTGCCAAGTTTTCCGAAGTCGACATGCCAACCAGGCTACGTCAAGTTTGAGGGCAACTGCGTTAACAGGCTTTGCTTACCTGACGAACGAATCCCCTTTCCTCCTCTGGAAAATCCACCGAACTGCGATTCCGTATGGGACTTACTTTAGCGATGTCTATTCGCTTTTCTACGTTGTCATTATCAAGTACAATTATGTAACCACACGCGCGTTATTATCTAAGAAACTCGAAACCAAATTAAAATGTTAGAAATTATAAGATTTTGTTAATAAAAAATTATTTTACTAGATTTGTCTTCGTTTTATTTCGTGACAGCTTATTTCATCACACTTCTGGTGCTTTCAAGATAGCTCTTTATCCACAAGTCTTTCTAGCAGCAGGTCAACATATATTTTAGGCTGCACTGTGTGTTCCTTCGTTGCTATTTAACCGTCATGCTTCGATTCTACATAAAATTTAGTACAGCAGCGTCGGAGAGTCTTATGCATCGCGTAAGCGAGGACGCTATCGGAACGTGACATTTAGTCCATAACGAGAATCTAGACTATAGACTAGACCATTAAAAAGCCATAAGTTTACCAAGGTTTTATTTAACGACTTTATTTGTTATATATTAACATAAATCCAACATGTATGTATGTTTGGTTTAAGAGGTAAAATATAGTTTTTATTACTTATTTATCATTCGCATCCGTATTTCCTCAATTAAATTTCTGGGAATTGCGCAATATTACCAAATATTATGAGGCCCGACATCAACTTTAATAACATTTTTTTAAGTCCAGCTTATTTTAGTTTGTTAATAATAAAATAATAAAAGCACTACGCTGGTAGATACTATGGTGCCATAGTGGCGTAGTGGTAGCAGTGACACAAAGTTGTGTCTACAGGGTACAGAGTTGTGTCCAGTTACTGTTGGACTTGCATCAACAGGACGTTATGTTAGAGCAGAAAGACGTTCGTCGAAGCCATTTTTACTTCGGTACCGTCTCCGTACTTCGTTGAGAATCATTTCAAACTTTATAACTGTGTTTCACATAATCCTGTTCTTAGGAATCAAGTATCACTCATGTCACGGTTTTGACACATAAAAACTAAACTTACATCACATACTTTGCGTAATTCTACAGGAATATAGTCCCAAGGTAAAGAATCAGTAGACATTTTGAATAAATGAATTCATTGCATTGAACAATTGACTGACATTCGTGTTAATGTTTCAACATTGAATTTAGATGTAAGGTTTTTTAAACACGGACTCATTTGCACTTATTCAAATTTCCTAAATCTATTCACTATGGCTGCTGTATTCGTTACATCGGTTTCCAGAGCGGTTTGATAGTTAGTGAACGCGAAATACGTACTTCTGACCCTTGAAAACGAACTGTGTTATCTAGAAAACGTAAGTATCGTTCGACCACGTTCTCATGCAAAGTATCTCCGACTTGTCGGTGCAGAATGCAAACATTCAGAGAAAAGATGATCCATTGTGCAACGTGTTCTTGACAATAATGATGAAAATGTCCATATTCACACGTGTTGACTGCGGGGTTCACAAACGGTGGGTCAGCAGCAAGTCCCTCATCGACGTTTTCCAGATGACACGGGCAAGAGGCGTGTTGAAAGTTCGAACACATATTCAAAGAAACTTCTGCTCTGACATAATTTGTTAAGTTGGTTATATTTACAAATTTATCCATAACTGGAGGAACAATAAACCCGATTGCAGGTAACAAAGAGTGCACGTTGATGAGAATGCGATCTTCTGGTATTCTCGCAAAATCAAAGTTATATTCCACCTCCACTGGTTTTCCGTTCAGGAACTTAGTTGTACATTTGTAAGTTGAGAGTTTCCACAGTTCCTCTCGAACTATGTCACATTCGTCGTTTTTATTGGGCCAAAGTGATTGGATGAAACTTCGATAGTCTGCAAATTTCAGAAATTTCGCCATGTAGAGAATCATTTCTAAGGGTAAAACAATTCGCTTCGACGTTAAACACGGCGACCGTGGTGCAGCTGGTGGATCTTCAGATATTTTACTTTTCTCTAAAGTCATCGCGGTTACACTAAACTTTGCACTTTTGTTTTACTCCAGTCTCTGTATGTGGATACCAAGCGGATCACCGATGTGTTTTGCACGTTAAGTTGTCACCTCATAACACGCCAGTCGGGCGATCAGTTTATTATTTTATACTGAAACGATTTGTAATGCGCTCCCGAATTTGAATTCTTACATATAAATCGTCGATGACATCCTGCACAAAGACGCAAAGTGACTGCGAATAACTCATATTAAGTATAAGCAGACAGTGATAGATGAATTTTGACTTTTAAATTATCCTATTAATAGTTGAACATCCGCATAATGTACGTGAGACGCAATATGACTGCAAAACAAACAATATAAAAAATTGGTGTGCATGGTTCAGTAGAAAAAATATTCAGGAAGATCAACGTCGATAAATCTACTGTTTGGATCGATTATAAACTAGAAAATCAGCTGAAACGACTGCTGCATAAAAGCAATAGTTCAACGTTGTCGTCGTAACCTCAAATTTGCAGTGAAACGATCATCTCCAGCAAACTCTGCATCGTAATGTCTACTGCAACTCTATAAACATATTTGAAATTCTTTAAAATAATTCCTGGGTCTCGAAGATCGTACGAAATGCCATCTGTGGGACCCACGGTGAATCATCACATCCACACACACATTGTTTGTCAACCAAGAGGGTTTGATGCAACTGTTTTTCGATTCACAATCCCAAGCTCGCGATGTCCGTTGGCGGTGCTTTGGTGGTAATGAAAAAAGTGCTGTCATCGATCTTCATGACCAGCTACTACGAAATACGTGTTTTTGTACCGACCGCGATATCGAAATGTATGGAATATATTTATTCAGCTCCTGGATCAACAGCTAATGAAAAGACCATTACTCAACCGCCAAACTATTGCAATGGCTACCAAAATCTATTGATTTATAAATATGAAAAATTCTCTGTGTGATTGATTCGCCGAGTAACTGTTTTTCCCACCAAATATCTTCTGGCTTCGTTAAACTTTCAATTTTCAGCTGAATCCACAAATAAGAATAATCATTCGTAACTATATGAATTCAAAAGATTTCGAATACATAGATTGAAACAATCGATGCTTTTATGGTTGGAATTGGATCGAGATATAGGGTGTTTCTGAGTTGTTGCGTCGTCGTGAACGGAAGAGCCCGATTGCTGCGCGCGCATAAATCAATGTCGCATTTTTTAAAGCATGCGCTCGCCGTGTGATACATTCACACAGGGGAAGGAAGGGAAACGATGGAAAAAATAAAATAAAAAATACACACAATTCAAGAGTGGCTCGAGCGGCCGTGTCTGGTGCCGTGTGGCACCCTCGTGCAGTGCTTGTTATTAGAAATAATAACAATAGTAATATTTAGAATAGAAAAACGAAGGGAAAGTAAATTAAAAAGTTATTTCGCAGGTCGATTTAACCGAGTGTTTCGGTCTTTTTCGAAACTCACTTGTTGCCATTCAAAAAATCTCTCTATATCCATAAAAGGATGAAAACTTTGGATATAAAGGCAAAAAAATAAACAATACATCTTCCGAAAATAAATCGTGCAATATGGACGAGAATCTGAGCAGGGGGTACGTCCAATTGGGCAAAGCCAGAGGAATGAACGACTTCAAATTGAACAATGGTTTCAATCATCTATCTCCACCGGTCGACAAGTGTAACTTCATCTATTTGGCTCTTGTGCTCGCTGGTGTTGGTTTCCTCATGCCCTACAACAGGTCATGTACATCAATAAAGCATCCCCACTTGATTATTTCGTCTTAACTTACTTGTTACAATATCTTTGGAACGTTTAAGTTTTTTTGGGTTCGTATAGTTTTGCTTGGGTCAATTGGATATTTTTTCATCGTTTATTTTATTTTTTTTCTTCAATTGCATTTACTTTAATCTCATTGGGTTCGATTACATGTTTAACGTTGCTTACGTTATTTAGAAATATTTTAACTAAATTTCGTAAACTTGCATTTTGTTTTCATGAGTTTCTGTTGCTTCGTTTTCTAATTATTCTGCTCGATGTTTATTCTTTGTTTACCATATTTTAGGATTTTACATGTTTCGTTGATATTTTTATGTTTGAGTTCTTTCCACTTTTGTCCAGAGTTTTAATGATGTTTTCAAATCACTATTCAGTGTATTTAGGTTCGTTTAAACTTTCTTTAACTCGGTTTTTTACTTGGAAAGTTGGTGAATGAAGAGCTTAATTCGTTTTAATAATATTTTTTAACTAATTTAAATCGTAATCATTATTTATATCTTGCTAGAAAGAGTCCAACTCCATAATTCATCGAATATTTTTTATTTGCAGCTTTATGATGGCGGTGGATTATTTCAAAGCTCGATACCCTGACACAACCGTGATATTTGACATGTCCGTCGTGTACGTGACTATGGCGTTTTTCGCTGTTTTCGCTAACAACATTCTCGTCGAGACTGTCTCCCTTAACAAACGCATTACTTTTGGTAATATAAAATTTCATTTATCCTTTCTCTCTCTCTCTCTCTCTCTCTCTGTCTCTCTCTCTCTCTTACTTCCATTCCTTCTTTTAAACGAAACATTATTCCAATGTTCATGAAATCATGTTGATTAGAGTAATGACAATTATTCGTTTTTTATCTATAAAAATAGAAAGTGCATTCAATTTTTTCATCAAATACAGTAAATTCCACAACGATTGGAATAAAATCACTTTTATCGACTGTTTAAAAAAATTCATTACTTTCAAAATTCGACATAATAAATAAAACGAAAAAAAGCAATTCATAGGAAATTTTTTTCAACCATAAAACGCGGCTTGCTCATGTGAATTGACAGATAAATGTTTGGACAGTGGAATGATTTACTCAGTTTCCTGTTATGTGAATTTGCGAATATCTTATTCTTGTATTTTTTATGCTGTTGTTTAATTGCAGGTTATCTGGTCTCGGTAATAACACTCAATTTCGTCGTTATTTCTGAAATTTGGTGGGAATTATTCGGAGTTGCAACTTCATACACAATCAATTTGGTGGCTGTTGCAGTTGTTGCTGTCGGATGTACTGGTATGTCGATTATCAAACATTCTCGAAACGTCGTGAAATTAGAACATTTATTAATCCTAATTATCCGTACATTCTTCACGTCTCAATTATCTCGACGAACTTTTATTAATTAATCATAGATTTTAAATATTAAAAATTTTATTTTTATTTCGTTATGTAAAAAAAAAAAAAAAAAAAAAAAAAAAAAAAAAAAAAAAAAAAAAAAAAAAAAAAAGCAGTTGACAAAGACTAGACGATCGTGTAATGATTCCTTTACGAAATTTCGTATAAATTGATCATTAACTTTTTGAGATAAAATGATTTATCGCGAATGACACTATCGAATAAATATATTTTGAAATTTTTCATTTTTTTAACTTCATTAGGTCTTCAGATAAGCTCTTGAGTCGATGAGTTCGCTTGGTAAACTTTTGTGATATTTTTCCGCGATTAAAAATGTGCTATTCAATAAGAAAAAAATGTAACAATACCGATAAACAAATTGAACGTTTCCAATACCGTTTCTATTGCAGTTCAGCAGTCGAGTTTTTATGGGTATACATCAATGTTACCCAGTCGTTACACACAAGCAGTAATGGCTGGGGAAAGTAAGTGTTTTAAGTTGAAACGAATGATTTAATGATATTTATTTGATTTTATAATTTTTATTTCATAAAAAATCAATGAATAACTATGAGAGTAATAAAAATAATATTATAAGTAATGAGGGATTTTTTCGATAAAAATTAATGTCACTTCATTCAACGACGAATAATAATAACAATGAATACCAGGTGCTGCAGGTTTCTGGGTTTCCGTTAACCGGATACTGACGAAGTCGTTAGTCAATGACGAGCGTGGCAACACATCGATGTTTTTCTCACTTTCAATAATGACAATAGTAATGTGCTCGGTGCTTCACTGGATCGTGCGTAAAACTGAATTCGTTCAGTTTTACGTAAATCTCTGTCAAGAACGAAATCGAATAATTCTTGAGCCATCTGAAGACGTAGGTCTGGTAAGTTCGTGATAGAAGTCGTAAAAAATTACAGTCACGAGTTAAAACGTGATTAAACGATGAATATTTTCAACGACTTTGTAGATGGATCCGTTGGATCAGACCGGCGATCCGAGCAAAGGCCAATACGGTGTGTTGAAAATTCAAACGAGTCCGTTAGGGACTGACGCCGCTGGTGGCAGCACCGAAGCAGCAAATGGTATTTCGTTAATCGCTTTCGAAAATAGAGTTGATTTATCGAGTTAGGACGTTAGAACATCGTTCGGTCATACAATGAGATCTGAAAAATGTGTTTTTAGGGTCAGGACAATACTCAGCGTTTTCGTTCAGCAATCCCGTTTACGAGCCGAGCGCTCCAGCTAATAATCAGCCGGGTAATAACGGTCCAACTTACAAGGTCGAGGATGTTGTCGTTATACAGGGAACTTATTACAGAAGTCAAGGAAACAAACCTTGGGCTAGCATAAAAAGTATTTTAAAATACAAATTTATTGTTTAAAAGTGAAAAAAAAAAACATAAACATTGTCGAGTGCGAAATCTTTATTTTTTTTTATCTGATTGTTATGCAGGAGGAATGGCGGCAAGACTCGAAGTTGCAAAACTAATATTTCCCTACATGGCTAGCATTGGCATCGCATATTTCGTTACTCTCTGTCTCTATCCCGGAATCTTGTCCGAGATAATATCTTGCAAATTTGAGTCCTGGATGCCCGTTATCCTTATGGCGGCGTTCAACGGTGCCGATCTTCTTGGCAAGGTAACTAAATTGTTTATTGTAATAAATTGTAATAAATAAGTGAAATTTTGACATCCATTCAAATGACCGAATATCTGCAAATTTTCTTAGTATGTTGATTTATGATAAAATTTTCATTTTCGGATAAATATAACGATGAAAAAAAATGATGACTGTTTTGATCGTATGTTGTTTTTTTTTCCAGGTCCTTGCGTCGATACCTTACGAATGGACAAGAACGCAACTCTTGTATTTCTCTGGCGCTCGAGCAATTCTCATTCCACTTTTCCTTCTCTGTGCGATACCAAGAAGCGCGCCAATATTATCGGGGGAGGGTTATCCCCTACTTTTTTCTTGGTTACTCGGTCTGACCAATGGGATCGTTGGCAGTGTTCCAATGATTCAAGCACCCAGTAAAGTGCCCGAACAGTATCGTGAACTCGCTGGTAATTGAACTTTCATTCTTGCCCAAGGAAATGTCTTTTTTTTTCAATTTTCTTATCTTTAAAGACGTATACAGAAAATGATTAAAAACAAATAACCAGCGTTTTAAAAATGTTTACAATTACGAACCTGTCGCAAGAAAATATCATAATTTTTATATATATATTTTTTGTCAGTCTGTTCATCGTTATCGAGCAGACACTTGAATTTTTTTGCAAAAAATGCCAATAAGTAACATGCTCAATTAAATTTTTGCTATTTTTTTATTATTCAATTATTAAAACTCATTAATAACTGATTCATTCATATTTTTATAATACAAAAAAAAAGCTCAGCAGTAATTACATTGCAATGAAATCGCTGACGAAAAGCGAAAAAAAATTAATGCTACGTACGAGACGTACATATTTTTTCCATAAGGGCATATTTCGTTCGATTTTTTTTCGACAATTTTAGCAGCAAAAATGCGAATTCTCCGAGCATTTAATCAATTTTTGCTTCCAAATGAAGAAAAACCTATATTTATGATAAAATTTTGACATAATTTTGTGGATTACGTAACAAATACTTATTTCTGTTTGTTACAGGCAACATCATGACCTTGTCTTACACCACCGGTTTGGCGATTGGTTCCGTGTTGGCTTATGTTCTTGACGCTTGTTTGGGCCCGGTGGTTCAGGTTAAAGATATATGTGTAAATTTGTCAAAAGTTTCAACACCAGTTGGCAACGTGACGCTTGAAGTTTTGACAACCGTAGCAAAAGTAACGGTTGAAGCTGTAACGAAGATTCCAAATTTGGAAACGACGACGACGGCGTTAACAACTGTGTTGACAACGCCTCTAGCAATCAACAGTACTTTATCGCTTCTCAATACCGGATTAGTCAATGCCTCGAGTACAGCCTTACCAAAAATCATCGCAAATGCCTCCTCAACGATCAGTAACTCTATCCTACAACACTAGGTTCAAGTTCTTTGATTCCATCAAAAGTATCGTGACCTTGTGTTCTTCTCCAGTAATAAATCTTCATTTCATCATTTTTCTTCGTATAAATCACGTCAAAAACTCTGAGGATTCGAGCTAAAACCATAAAGTTTAAATTCTTAAAGTATTTTTTCCGTTTCGATGCGTCCTTCATCATCGGATATTAACAAATCGGTGACAGCCAATCCGGTTCGTGGAGCGAATAACCGGCCTGCGCACGGACGCACTGACAGGCTCTTGTACTGCGCAGTCTGCGTTTGCCAAGTGCATATTTTTCATCACAAACGTCGAATTGACTGTCACCAATGAATTCATATCTTTATGGTATTATTTAATTTCGTTATTTGACTTATGTTTTCCTAAAACTATTCGTATGTTGATCTTTGACAGACTCGTATTCGTAGCTTGCAGGACCATCTCGTTTGAGACGTCGATTCGAACGCGACAGCATGTAACAACTCAGCGGCAACTAAATCTGTAGATTTTGCAAATACGAATGTGCGAGTCTTATTACGTTATTGCGTATTTTTTTTTTTTTTTTATTTGAGAGTTGGGCACATGTATCCATAACTGGTTGTGGTTTTCCGAAACATATCCTTCTAAATACAAATATAAATAAATATATATATTTATTATTTTCATTTCTGAAGCTATCATCAAATAACTACGAGAGTTCCAGTCATTATTACACGTGTGTGGGATTTCGATAACGAATTCGTGGACTGATTATTTTTATCTGATTTAGAACATGTTAATCAAATCGCAGACACGAGGTCGTAAAACCTAGCCTTTGTTTCGTGTAAATATCGTCTCGTAGTAAGACAGCAGGATCCAAATCTTCATTATTATTATTATTATTTGCATCCTTGTCATTTGGACACCATTTTTTTCATTACAAACTTCGAACCTCAAACTCTGGTGACAACAATCTGGTGTTTTTTTTGTCTTCGTTACGTTGCTTATGAATTGTATGCATCATGTACATATATATAATAAATACGTTTAAATGTACTTAGCTGTTGGTTAAACACGAGTCGAGAGGGGTTAAAATTTTTAATGTCACATTGTCTGTAAGAAGTATTGAGAGAGATTAAGTGATCGTTATGGAGAAAAATAAATGTCAAATGTTTGTCCCTTTTCTAGTATTTTTATTATCAGCATTTCATGGTTTTGCAGCCCATATGGGATGAACATCCACAGATTTAATCATTTATTATGATTCATATCCAATTCAGGTAGAAAGCAATATTTGGTTTTCGAGCGTTTTAATTGTCTGTTCTAAAAAAATGTCAGTTAATAATATCAAATAATTAAACATGGAAAATATAATTGAAGTATTTTTTCTTATTGTTCACAGCATCATTTTATTAATGATTACTAACATTTTAAATAATATAATAAACAGTGTTGTTGATAAGTTTAAGAAAAATAATAAATAAAGCAGCAACATAACTATTAGATGTGTGCGACCTTTGAAGATCGCGATTTATGAAATTTCAGGAAGATATGCTGCGTTGACTTATGTGCTATTCATAATTGAGAGGTTACGTTTTTGGCAATTAATACTATATATTTCATTGTACATCGCGTATATATATATTAATAATAGATATACATTTATATTTAGTCGCAAGGCATATATAATCGTAAGCACTAAGGCTCAACCGTATTTTTGGCAGGAAAACAATAACCCAATTGCAGATGACAATACTCAACAAAGTTCGTAACCGCAGGACAATTGTTTTCGGTTCAAAATTTTCGAGGTTATATATTTTTTTAATATTTTATGATGCGTTTAATCATGATTACTTATGAACTACGATTTTATTCAGTTATTTACAAACAATAGACCTGCTATATGTATAAATACACGTAAGTATGAGTATAAGTATAAATATAAATATATATATGACACTAACTCCGATTTGTTTGTATCATGCACACCATTTTCGTAGACTCTTTGCTTCTTCGCTTTCACGTTAGAATCGACACCTCGACTTTAGCGCCCTAGCGTCCGAACGCCGAAGCTTGAGTGTCGTTTGGTTTCTACAGCACCAAAAAAAACGACGTATAACACCGATTTTTCCGGTGCCATAAAAACGAAATGACATTGAGGCTCCCCGGGGTACGGAATCGCTAGAGAGATTAGATTATTCTGCAATGTTTTAGAAAAATCTGAAATGATCCTATTTTTATTCCCAAAATCCCATGTTTCATCATGTCGTCAATGTTCAAAACACTTTGGCATCGGGTTCACGTGACTTTTTACAAATCTTTTCACTAATGATCCAGTCATTTGAGATACTTTGCTGCCCAATCTGTTCTTCCGTGAATTCCACCACTCGGTCTCGAACTCAAAACACTGCCGAACAAATTCGTCTGCATCGTTGTCTTGTTTATCGTTTCTGTCACGTGATCGATAATTATTATGATTATTTCAATAATATGTTTTGTGTTTAGCAAATTCTTGACATTAGAGCTCTACTGTTTAGACAGTTTGGTCCTGACAAATATCATCATGCTTTGAGATTTATAAAAATGTCCTGTTATCTTAAGGTTAAGGTGGTGGGGGGACAACATTTGAAGGCTGACAATAAGCTTTTTTTACAAAATAATTTGCGAAACACTTAATAATGTTTGGATTAGAAATTTTCCTTTGTGCGCTTGGTACACAATATGATTTAATAGAATTTCGGACACTAAAAAATTTTTTTTTTTGAAAACCTGATACCGAACAATGAAAAAATCGTTTCCATGAATGGAAAACTGTAAAGATTTTGAGTCACTGGGTGGCCCACCACGACGTAAAGGATTCAAGTTAAATTTAATAGAGTGTTATTAGATCGAGAAAAAAACGAAAAAACGAAAATACCGATTAGACGAGGAAAATAATTGACTAATTTAATTAGATCCTAGTTAAATGAATTAGATGTTTTTTCAGAGTGCACATTATTATGAATAATGTTGAGAAACTTACTGGCATTTTGAGTACCGTAGACACTCGGATAAGGTAATCGTCCATTTTGTTCAGCGATGTATCTATTTCTTGCGAGATAATGTTGACGAGTTTGAGTCTCGATGTTGTCCCGAGTTCCCCAATAAGTTTCGGTCATCAAATCGTCAGTAAATTTTTCCCCAGGTATTTGTCCAGCAATGCCATTAACTAAAATTCTTGATCGTCCAGTATCCCCTTCGCCATTCCTAAAATAAGAGTAACGCAATGAAGAAAGAATACACGCGCGATCGAAAAATACATTTTTATTAATTTCTTTGTTTATTACAACGCAATGAAGAAAGAATACACGCGCGATCGAAAAATACATTTTTATTAATTTCTTTGTTTATTACAGAATCCAGAATACAATTCAGTGAATGTGCCCTAAAGTTAAATCATGTTCTGTTTCTTGATACGTAACGTTGCGAATATTGAAGAAAGCGGGCAGGATGATTTCCGATGTATATGCAATAGTGATAAGTGCGGTAAGAAAAATTGTCCTCAGCGTTGAGACGAAAAAATCGGCAATTTTTTTTTCAAACAAAATAGTTTGACCCACGAGTATGACAATTGTTAAAATAATATTAACAAGATATTTGATAAATGTGTTACAAATTCCGAGCACATATTGACCAAAATCCACGAAAACTTGTGCGCAGCTTCCTGTCGCGTCAGCGGTGCCCTCTATCGATCGAATAATCAGTTTGCCAAACGAACGTAAAAAGTATTCGACGCGAGGAATCGTCGCGTCGCGAACCAATCGGAACGTCACCGTCAGTGGATAGCGATCGTTTAACTCGTCGTTCAAAGTTTCGAGCTCAAATGTCGTGAATAAAGAGTCAATTTTTCGCGTAGCAATAGCGATGAGGGAAATGAGTGAATCGTGAATATTTGTCTGACCGAGTTCGGTAAAACCGATTAGACAAATGAGTGCAAGAAGTGTCCAAGCAATGAAGAGGATCCGAGCTGCAAGATTGCGATATGTTCGATACCTGGATGAAATATTTGTGCTTTGGCCTGCGACGTACCGGGCCACACTGAGATAGTGTTGTTTAGCAGAAACTTTTCGACTGTTCTTCAAATTCGTTTGCGATTGATTCCAACTTCTCGATGATTGTCTTTCGTTCCACGCCGGCGTTGCCCAATTAGTGTTTATATCTTTAGGTACATCGATCAAAGCACTTTTGTTTTCGTTCCAATTGACACGATTTTCTTTATAAAGACGGCTTGACAAAAGTCTCGTCGGCTGTTGATTTTCCGTCACCAACTTGCTTCTGTTCACCAAATACAAAAAAACTATGGTTTTTACTGTGTACAGTCAAATTTCACAGAGTTAAATTGCTACTTTACGTGTGTGTTGACAGAAAGAGTGTAACGACGAACAATGGAATGTTGGTCATGCTTAATAAGGCTTTACGGGACATGTACAACCAGAAAGAGTAAACATTTTTGTATCTACACCCAAAAAAAAACCTTTTCAAATCCGGTAAAATCGTTTATCGACTTTTATTCGAATTTCATCCAACAACTTTTTTATTCCCTTCAACTAATGATATCCGAGTACGTTTGCGAGAGTACCCAAGTCAGAGCTTCTCGCGACCACCACCAGGTGGTGCAGAGCATCGAGTTATTTTCCACGAAAAAGTTTCGCTCCGGACGTGTACGAATTACGAAGAATAAAAGTGAATCTTTGACGTTCGAATTAAAATCAGACGTAGTCAACTCGACTACGGCTAAGACCAAGAAATAAGTCGTGATTTTTTAAACCCACTAGGGGCTGCAGACCCATGTAAATATCGTTGAATAATAATATAATAAAACAAAGTATTAATAATATTATAAATATAATTGTTGATATTCAATTTTATGCACGTTGAATTTGTTGAATCTTGTTGTTGATAAAAAGCTTGAAAAACATGCTTTTTTACGCTTTTTCTTTTCTAATATTGTAAAAATAAGTTCTCAAATTGAAAAAAAAGCTCAATCAGGCTACGAGGCCTAAAAAAATTGATTTAACTCGACAAGATTTTAAACGGATCGATTAGATGCTTTTTATGGGTGTAAAACTACCGTCTTTACAGCAGAGCAACCGTTATTTAGTTAACATTGAGTTTCATGGTCACCTCCAATCATTGACAACGGTTGAATTTTGCTGTAGAGTAACTGGATGATTTAAATCAGCTATCAGGTTGTTTTCTCACTAGTACCGTCGTTTTTCCGGTTACCAAATCCACTAGAGCAAGGATAACTGAACTAAGTACAATGCGACCTCGATCTTTTTACACACTTGGGAAGAGTGTTGTTAAAAAATGGGGTCTTGGCAAGGAATCATGGCTCCCACGTGTTAAGGACGTTGTGTGCAAAATTTTCTAGCGACATATTTCCTTCAAATTTGCACTACACAAAGAGAATAGTGATACCTAATATCTCGGGCAATTTTAAGAGCTTTCACCATGTAGAAATCGAGATATTTATTTATAAAAATCACAATTTTCTATAGTTTCTCATAAGAGCGCGTGTTTAAAGTTCCAATTTTCAACATTTAATATTTCGTTTTATAAATGGTAAGGTCTCTTAAAACTTTGTATTCCGTAAAATTCCGAATTTTTTGTTTTCATTTTGAAAATTTCGATTAAATAAGACGCCTCGCAGCGACGAAACAGTGTATCAAATAATCAAAGTTGAAAAAGATCGGGGTTGCAGTGATAATTGTTTATAAATGATATTAACGAACCCTAAGATATTGGCGAAATCTTCTTCGTCCCATTTCAATGAATTGTTGTCTCTTTTGCGATTGTTGTGATTGAGCAACGGCAGAACCGGTTGCTGTTGGGGTTGGATTATAACTTTGTCCGTTGATCTCGAGTTGTTGTCGTTTTCACTTAAATCTGGTCGCATGTAGTCGTAAAGCGGTCCTGTGGGCGGGATATTGACCTTGTTCATGATCAGCTCACGTTGAGTGTTTACACCTACTCGTTTACTGCTGACGCCCCGTGGCCCGCCCACTTGAAAATAAGGGTATCTGTTGGATCGAAAATCCCGATAGTGTTACACAACGATTTTTTTTATCGCTTATTTATTTAAATGGAGCAAAATGTCTAGGGAACGAGAATAGAAGTGAGAAAAAAATGTAACCTTAAAGACTGTTGGGCACTTGGCCGTTTAATTGGATTCCACTGCAGCATATCGTCCATGAGTTCGATCGCTTCGTTGCTCGCGTTGGGTATTAAATCTTTCAATGGTATTCTACTTAATATTGGAAACTTGAAATTCATCGCAGCTGCGAGTTGATAACCTTCTGGCCAATCGTCTTTTTCGGGAGTACCGATCACTGAACAGATCTTGAATATTTCGTCGATTTCACTCTTACCCGGAAATAGAGGTCGAAAGGTGTACAATTCTGCCATTATACAACCAACGGCCCAAATGTCAATGGGACTGTTGTACGTTGTCGAATGTAGTAAAACTTCGGGAGCTCGATACCTACACGCGGTATAGTTTTATGAGTTTTTCCATCAAACTTTGGAGGAGGGAGAAACGTTCAAGGGCGTCCTATTTATAACAGAGAAAAAAGTCTTTGCCTCTAACTCACCATCTCGTTGAAACGTAATCCGTATACGGTGGTCGCGAGCGAATTTCACGAGCTAAACCAAAGTCAGCTATTTTTACTAATTCAGGCCCCATACATAACAAATTTTCGGGTTTCATATCACGATGAAAAAAACCATGTTTGTGCATGAAAGCCAAACCTTGAAGTACCTGGTAGACCATGTTTCGGATTACAGGCTCTGGGAAGAGTTTCGACCTTGACAATTCAATGATTTGTGTTACGGAATATCAATAAATAATAAATACAAAACAATACATCAAAATATGAGCAACAACTGACCGGTCTTTCATTAGTTGATAAAGATTCTCCTTCATGTATTCAAAGACGAAATACAGAACGTCATTTTCTCGGATCACTTCTTTCAGTTTCACCACATTCGCATGACTTAATTTCTTCAACGACTAAGAATTTTTTTCAAAAATCGTATACAATACTTGTTTTGCAGATTTTTCAATATTATATTTATTTTTAAATGGGCGGAATACCTGAACCCTCGCTCCGCCCATTCCAAAGCTCAGTTTTTCGACACTCTACTCATTACAAACCTCAGTTAGATACTGAATTTCGTTGTCTACAAGGCGGAGCTAGCGGACATTCTGTTCACTACGGAATGGAGCTTTCGAATAGTCCGCCCATTACAAAACCAACGAGCTAGTATGACATTGAATCCGATAAAGGTCAATACATCGAGAAAACGAATCTGTTTGGTCAAGTAATGTTTAGATTTTTGGTTTATTTTTTTTACTTTTTTAATATCCTTTAATCTTTGTACAGAATATATGGAAATTTATGTAAAATTAACCACAAAGCATTGTCGTTTGTGGAATTTTGTTGAAAATTACTATACCTCGTGGTCGATGTTTTCTAAATTCTTGTTTTATATTCAAAGTACTTTTTATGTATTACTTGATGACAAAAATCAGTTTTTTTTCGTGTATTTTGACTATTGGTGCCGGAAATTTGACAGGCACACCATCTAGATGGCGCATTATCGAGGTTCACGCGCCATAATGATAATGTATATACAAAGTAATGGCAAAATCATCAGATACAATTTTTTCCAAGATAATTTTTTGAAATTTTGCGTTAATCTTCGTAAGCATCGTATTATAATGTGTTTAAAATTTGAGAAGGTTTCACCGTCTAGTAATCGAGATATTCAGTGTTTAAAATTGCAACTTTAACATGGAACTTTATGGGAAGTTACAAAAAAAGACGATATTTTACAACTAATAACTCGATTTCTAAGCGGTCAAACTCCCTCAAATTTTATCCACAGTCAAGTATTATTGTTAAGAACCCCCGTTACAAGAACACGTTAACGCGTGAACCTCCTTTATTTAATGTTTTATTCATTTTTTCTTACCTTAACCTCACGAAGATTCATTGCTTCTTCCCACGAATAATATTTTCTCTTCATTCGTTTAATGGCTACTTTTTCACCGGTGTCGATTCTTTCGCCCAACACAACAGACCCGAAAGTACCATCGCCCAGCTGGTTCAAGGTTATGTACCGGTTCATCTTCATTCGCCCTGTTTTCCCGCCACCTTTTTTCGATTTTTTAATTTCAATGACACTTTTCAACGGTTGAAGTTTGCGCTGCACTTCAGCCGATGACACATTAGTCTGTACGCAATTTTTCTATTTAATTGCTTCATTACACTCTGCGAACAAAAGCGATTTATTAATTGAGAAATCTTTTTTTACAATTTTTCTTTCTCGTAGTACAAATAAAATTTTGTCAAAGTTCCTCATTTTTGTTTTCTTTGATGTTTACAATACTTTTTGATAGTTGTTCAATATTTTCACCCAGTTTTCTGTATTCTTTAATGGATCTTATATTCCTTGAAATTAAATTGGAATTACAAAAAGGCTGCACTTCCTATGGATTTATATTTTTCGTGTCACTGGTTACAAATCTAATATCCAGGTTTACAAATTCGAGAGGTTTTCAAATTTTGGAAATTTTATGCCACGTTTGTTATAAGCGACCCCATAAATCTCGTATTCAGATAATAAATATTACGAAATATTTACACAACTCCCAAACAGCTAATTAAATGAGGAACTAAGAGCTCCCCCATGTCACAGTAGGAAGATGTAGAAAACTATAAAATTCGACCATGTTAGCATTGACTTTACTTGTTAAGGCCTAAAATAACTAGAACCAAACAAAAAATAAAGGAATAAATACTTTGAAAGAATTAAAAAAAAAAAAACAGTCTCTGGGTTTTATAATCGATGATACTGTTCATTGGAGCGTGTCCATGAAGCAGTTAAAGTTTCTAGACACACCGTCTGTCCGTATAGTGTGTCTGTAATATTGTCTTTATTATTATACGTTGGACGAACAACCCACGTAGGGTTTTATCAATGATTCATAAGTGGATATGGAATGAGCTGTGTATTGACTTGGCGACCAACGTCCAACGTTAATCACATATCAAGTGATATCCCGTTCCACTTTTTTTATTCATTATTTTCTTGAAGCCATAATTATAAAAGAGTAGGTCAATCGTACATTCGAAAGTTATTGACCTACAAAATCTAGATTCAACTTAATCGTTCAAGGTTTCGAAGGGACGATTTTTTTTTTTTTTTTTTCATCTTTTCAATTGAACATTTATTGCGATTTTTAATAATTACAAAATAAAACATAATAATTCATTCATAGAAAAATTATACCAAATTGAACCGACAGCGATTCGATCGATTGAGTGTCTTTGTAATTTTTATAAATTTAATTTGTTTATATAAATATTTAGCGATTGTAAAGCTCGTTTAGTGGAGAATTTGACTGAACAACGAATAAGGATCATTATGATCATAATTTTTGTTCACTTTTGTTCATTTTTGTGCTTATGGAAAACGAGTCCAACCATAAGCAAAGGTAAGAAAGAACGATCTTTCATCGATTTAATAATTATCTTAACGACACACACTGCTGATCGAATACACACTTCGTTAACACTGTATAAGAAAAAAAGAAACCTTTTCTTCGATATTGTTACAATGGTTTCTCGAAATAGTTGTACAAAGAGTAATCGTTCCTCGGGCCTTAAATCTGTATTTTCTTACAATCACATGCGAGTTTAACGAGCCTATTTTGAGACACACTGACACGCGAGGTTATGGATTTTCTTTACGTTACGGAATGTTGGAATATGTCTTGTTCTACTTAAGGGACCGGAACTCGAAGTAAATGACATTTTAATCATTTTCACTATCAAACAATAACAAAAACCATAATAAATAGAGTTTTTTAAGAAATATTGGCACTTTACAGAAACCCTTAAACAAAACACCCGGAAAAATAGAAATTATGGAATGAAAATGAAATACGAAGGAAATATCACATTTGAAAATTACTCGACCTGTCTATCACTTCAAATTGTCAAATTAAAATTTTAATACACGCATTTAGAATGTTCTTTGAATATTCTGATGAATCAGTAGTTGAATAAAAATGCTTTTTTACTTACGCAATAAAATACAATTTACTCGGAGGATTTGGAGTGCCTTTTTTGTTGTCTTTCCAAGCGGCCGTCAGTGACGGAACTGTCGTGCATTCAGCCATATTTACATGTAACCATGACAACGAGTCTACAAACTCGAGTTCTGGCAACATACAAGCAATCATATGGTCTTTGAGGGCCGTTAATTCTACAGGGCAATCAATGTTTCGGGGAAGTCATGACCTTGAAGCTTGTTTACATAAACAAGGTTGTTGAGTATTGGAAAAATTAAGATAATTATATTTATAGATATGGTCCGGTCAAATAAAGAGACGATTTGAGCCGAAATAGTGATAAATAATAAACTGGTGCGGAGGAACTTATCAAAACCAGAATACGAAGTTTAACTGGCGACGAAAATCGTCACTTCCGAGAATACTTATAAATTTTACAAATTTTCGAATTTAGTCGTTTCGCTGCAGTTTTTAGAATAAAAATTCGTAAATTTGACTGGCCATGAAACGGTTGGGTACGCCACCGGTATGTACCTTGTATTTAAGAACCGACTGTGAATATGGGCCTCTGTAGAGTCATAACGGAAAAGTGTGGGAAGGACACGTCAGAGGGCAAAATACAACAGCTGGAAGCTGGAAAGGTCGGCAAGATAGATCGCTCCCTTATGACGGAAAACCTGGCCAGATATATAACCATAAAAGATAATGTATCAGTAAGCAGCGAAAAAAAACGCAGTGAAAAACAAGGTAAATGCTTTTTTACTCGCATCCAAACAATCGGCCACGTTTAGGATAACTATCACGCTGTGCGCAACACCATGCGCGGAAGGAAAGAAACAGATCGACTATACCCGAGTTAAGAGATCTTATTGATTGAGAAAGAGGGGCAGAACAGACAACAAGAAGACCGAACCACAACGAAGACCGGAATCGTGGTCACGTTGGAAAGTGTTTCAATATTAATTTTTAGCATGGAGATAGAATAAATGTATGGAAACAAAAATTGACCTTCGTTATGAATGGTTTGATGGCCCTGAAAAGGGCCGTTGTTTTATCGAAGAAACGAATCATCTACGCTTTCTTCTCAGTCTTCTTGGGCAGAAGTACTGCTTGGATATTTGGCAGTACTCCACCCTGGGCGATCGTAACTCCCGATAGTAGTTTGTTCAGCTCCTCATCGTTGCGAATTGCCAATTGAAGATGACGAGGAATTATTCTGGTTTTCTTGTTGTCACGAGCGGCATTTCCGGCCAACTCGAGTACCTCAGCAGCCAAGTATTCCATTACTGCTGCAAGGTATACTGGAGCACCCGCGCCTACTCGCTCTGCATAGTTTCCTTTGCGAAGGAGACGATGAATTCTTCCGACAGGGAACTGAAGTCCTGCTCTATTCGAACGAGTCTTTGACTTTCCCTTTACTTTGCCACCTTTGCCGCGACCAGACATTCTGAGTTAGGGGATAAGCGTAACAAGAAAAACGTGAAACGATTCGTGGTCAGAGCACGAGTGTTGAGTGTGGTGCATACGACCCGCACATGCCTATTTATGCATTATGAGAGCAACTAGCTAGCCAATCGCAAAAAAGAAACGCTTGCGAAGACCCCCCCTCCCCTTTGGACCCAGCCAGTAAGCCATCGCTTACTACACTGCTGTTCCGTCTTCTTCATTGGTGCGCTGGTTACTATTTTCATCCCCACCATTGTAGTCACTTGAGCGCGGCGGTCGAGACATCTGCTTATTTATAAGCGATTTCTCAACGGCGACCATCATTCTCTTCGTAACTCCGAGTTGAACTGGTTGAACAAAAATCTGTCATTATGCCGCCCAAAGCAAGTGGTAAAGCTGTTAAGAAGGCTGGCAAAGCCCAGAAAAACATTACCAAGACTGACAAGAAGAAGAAGCGTAAGAGGAAGGAAAGCTACGCAATCTACATCTACAAAGTACTGAAACAAGTTCATCCCGATACTGGCGTCTCCAGCAAGGCTATGAGCATCATGAACAGTTTTGTGAATGACATCTTCGAACGTATCGCTGCTGAAGCATCTAGACTTGCTCACTACAACAAGCGATCAACCATCACTTCTCGGGAAATCCAAACTGCAGTGCGACTTTTGTTGCCTGGTGAACTTGCCAAGCACGCCGTCAGTGAGGGCACTAAAGCCGTCACCAAATATACGAGTTCCAAATAATTGGAGTCTACTTAATACCATCGGCCCTTTTCAGGGCCAACAAATATTTCAAAACGAAGGAATACTCTTAAAATCGTATCCTTAAGAAATAATCTATTTTCGCTCGCTTTATCAGTTGTTTTCTGTTGTCCAAAAAAGTTATTGTAAGTTCCCTCAATTGTGCTTAAAAACTTCGCTCAAAGCACAACTAGCCAACGCCAGGTGGTACAGGGTATAGCTGGCTTTCTTTCCAAAGGGAATGAAACTTTACGGCCTGCATGATTTTAAGTTATTGCGTTTTCACAATTGAAGAAAGCACCGGTAAATATTGGAATTATCATAGACTTGTGTAGTTTTTTCGAGCAGGCAAAGGTATTGTACCTATTATTTGTCTCAATGGCATTGTTTCAGACGATAAGAACGTTCATCGTGACGTATGGTCTTATCTTCAACAAAATTGTTTAAAAAACTTTTGTGGCAACATCCCCACCCGTGGTGCAAAATCATTAATGCATCCCATATCATGAATCATATAATATTTGTGAAGTATCTCTTATATTATTATCATTATGTCTTGCCATAATGTATATTTTTTGATATATCCATAAAAGACAGTGAGAATCAGAAGTGAAACTTCTGAAACCAGCCGAACGTTATGAGGAATAGGCGAATATGTGCAAACATGCATTATGGATATTCTCAAAATTGAGATTATTTATTCAATTAATTTTTAAAACACAATGAATCATTGTAACTACTCGAATGAATGAAGAACATTGCAACATTCGTCATTCGCTGTGAAAGTGATAAGAAAAGATTTGCGAGTTCGATGTTCACGTTTTGAAATATTATTGGCCCTGATAAGGGCCGTTTTGGATTGCGAGGATTGATTTCGTATTTATCCACCAAAGCCGTAGAGAGTGCGACCTTGACGTTTCAAGGCGTAGACCACGTCCATGGCAGTGACAGTCTTCCTTTTGGCGTGTTCGGTGTAGGTAACAGCATCACGAATGACGTTCTCAAGGAACACTTTCAGGACACCACGAGTTTCTTCATAGATCAAGCCAGAGATACGCTTGACTCCACCTCGACGGGCCAGACGACGGATAGCTGGCTTAGTGATACCTTGGATGTTATCACGTAATACTTTACGATGGCGTTTTGCTCCTCCTTTTCCCAATCCCTTTCCTCCCTTGCCGCGACCAGTCATGTTGGAACAATACTGAATAGAATGTGTACAGCTCGGAGAACTTCGCTTCACTGACTTCATGTAGCAGCAAGCGTGTATTTATAGGCACATCATAGCTATCCCCTCCCTAACTCCTTCCGCAAATCAGGATCGTCCTTCCGCCCAGTGAGGCTATAAAATAACGCTCTCATAGTGGAGTGGCATTCATTAGTGATCCACCCGTTCACTGACGTCCAAATCATCATGGCGCGTACCAAGCAAACCGCTCGTAAATCAACCGGTGGCAAGGCTCCCCGAAAGCAGCTGGCAACTAAAGCTGCGCGTAAGAGTGCACCGGCGACTGGTGGAGTAAAGAAACCTCACCGTTACAGGCCTGGAACTGTTGCGCTTCGTGAAATCCGTCGTTACCAAAAAAGCACTGAGCTCCTCATCCGGAAGTTGCCTTTCCAGCGACTTGTTCGTGAAATTGCTCAGGATTTCAAAACCGATCTTCGTTTCCAAAGTTCTGCGGTAATGGCACTCCAAGAAGCCAGTGAAGCTTACTTGGTTGGTCTGTTTGAAGACACCAACTTGTGCGCTATTCATGCCAAGAGAGTGACCATCATGCCGAAAGATATTCAACTTGCTCGCCGCATTCGTGGTGAACGTGCTTGAATTCATTTTCGGGATCCCAACGGCCCTTTTCAGGGCCAACAAAAAATAACGAGGCACTTTCTGGTCCAACGTCTAATTCGCGTTTTGAATATACACTTGATGTAGTTGGATTTTTATCTACACATAACTAAAACTGATCTTTAATTTGTTGAGAATTTGCTTGAAAAATTTTAAAGTCCATTCTTTCCACTCCTTATTTGTTATATATATGTACGAGTATATTCATTAGTTATCGATCATTATTTTGGAAGGGGTATCAAATTTGCTCTAAATTATGATATCTCGAAAACAAAAGTAAAAATTAAGGGCTTGTAACGTAAAATAATGGTAATTCGAGGGAAGCAGCTAAATCTTAAAATATTTTTTCGTTTGTACAATTTTGTATATAATGCCACCACGTTTTCCTCGCTTAGTTATATAAAGTATCGTGTCCATCTCGCAGGAACAGCGAAACTACTAACGCCGCATGTGCCCAAAGTCGCAAAATGCGCCTCCTGTGTACACAATGTACCATTCCCATAGCATACACTTGCATAAACTGTTGAAAGAGTTCCCGACTGGATCCAAATCTTTAACGTTCACAATCAATAGACTTCAAATTCAATGGAAAAACTATTTAAATGAAAGCTTTGCGACGGGTAATGGATTCAACAGGGGTTTTCAAATTTTGTCTCAGTAAAATAGAAAGAGAAACAACAAAAAGAGGAAAAAATAAACGAACATGAAATGTTTCAAGGGGCTTGCAAGTACCACAGTACATGAATAGCCAATAAGAAGAAATACCAAAAGCTAACTGAATCAAGAATCTTTTTCGGTTTAAAAGAGAAGGCTAATAATTCTATTCTCTAGAATTGAATACATGCTTTTGTCATCCCTTTATTAAAATGTTAATCGTCTAAAAAATCTTCATGGAGTTTTCTGACTACAGCATCAACCACGTACGTGCTAATCATGTACTTTGTGATAGCTTGAAAAGATCCACACCACGTTCCTTTAGAGATATATTTGTTTGATATTTGATCGGACAAAGAGCCTCGTTAATTATTGTTGGCCCTAAAAAGGGCCGTTTTGATTTTGGAAATGAACTTAAGCACGTTCACCTCGAATACGACGAGCAAGTTGAATGTCTTTGGGCATTATGGTTACTCTCTTGGAATGTATAGCGCACAGGTTGGTGTCTTCAAATAATCCAACCAAGTAAGCTTCACTCGCTTCTTGAAGCGCCATTACAGCGGAACTTTGGAAACGAAGATCGGTTTTAAAATCTTGAGCAATTTCACGAACAAGTCGCTGGAAGGGTAACTTCCGGATGAGAAGCTCCGTGCTCTTCTGATAACGACGGATTTCACGGAGTGCAACAGTTCCAGGCCTGTAACGATGAGGCTTCTTGACTCCACCAGTCGCCGGGGCACTCTTACGAGCAGCTTTAGTTGCCAGCTGCTTTCGGGGAGCCTTACCACCGGTGGATTTACGAGCGGTTTGTTTCGTGCGAGCCATGTCGGTCGAGTATTCGGCTAGGGGTAGGACACTAGTGAATACCTTATTTTTGTTTAACGTCCTTATAAAGCCTCGCCGGGTAGGAGGAAGAGTCTGATTGGTCGAAGGAGTTAGGGAGGGGATAGCCGAAATGTGCCTATGAAAGCACTGTCAACTGCAGCCTCCAGCCAGTGTAATTGTGTCGTTCGGACTGTTCACAGTCCTTTTCATAGTTTCTCCATCGCCTTATCATGACCGGTCGCGGCAAGGGAGGAAAGGGTTTGGGGAAAGGAGGAGCAAAGCGTCATCGTAAGGTATTGCGTGATAATATCCAAGGCATTACCAAGCCAGCTATCCGTCGTCTGGCTCGTCGAGGTGGAGTTAAACGCATTTCTGGTTTAATCTATGAAGAAACTCGTGGCGTTCTCAAAGTGTTTCTCGAAAACGTTATTCGTGACGCAGTCACTTACACCGAACATGCCAAGCGAAAGACTGTTACGGCAATGGATGTCGTCTACGCCTTAAAACGTCAAGGTCGCACTCTTTACGGCTTTGGTGGATAAATATTTTCTGGAAGTAATCTCAATCAAACGGCCCTTTTTAGGGCCAATAATGATTTCACACGTAGACAATGCACTCGCATATTTTATTCATTAGTGGCAATCCCACAATTGATTCAAGATAAGCTACAACTTGGCCGACGACCAAAAACTCGCTCGGTTTTGAATGCTGACTACTCGCAGCAGCAAAATATCGACTGATACTGTAACGATAATTTTCATACATAACGTCACAAAAGTTCGCTCTCCTTGCATCGACGATTTATTTGATTAGTTCGGGCGCCAATCACCAAAGTGATTCGGCTACGGAAGAGAGAAAGCAGTTGACCGACTTGACTGCAACGGGATGGGCGGGATGACCACGACATTAATCAATAAAAGCAAAATGTTCAAATGACATGATTTGAACGTTGTTTATGTTATTCTTTATCCCTGGCTCGATTAATATTCATAACGATGACGAGACCTTGACGGTTTGCTGGATATTCCGATAACAATAATTCGAATTAATGACGGGGGGTTTACTGTACAATACCGCCCTGCTCTACAAAACGTGAGACGAGCGTTGACAATGACGCCAACGAAAAATTCTGTGTTCTCAAAGTCTCAAGCCGTCCTTATAAATTGTAAGGACATTATAAGAACATAAGAAAAATTATAAAACAGACATATCAGATGAGTCAGTGCTATATTAGTTTCTTCAGCGCAGAAAAGTTTTGAGTAACAGAATATCAGTTGATAAGTCGGTAAGAATCCCGCAGAAAGTTGTCGGAGAAGCTTCATATTTCACGAAAAGAATGATAGACACGTTCTTCTGTAAGAGAATGGCGTAACTTTTATTTTCCCCGAAATATCAAGGATCTTTGAGAACGACGCGTATTCACCTTGTCGTTACCAATAAGTGGATGTCAATTATAAATAATTGATTATAAATGATGAAAGAAATAATGTACTTATAAAAACGTTTTCCGATTGCGAAAAATAAATACTTGACAAAAAATTGATTGGAGAATTTTATGAGAAAAGTCCTTCGTTTTGAAATGATTGTTGGCCCTGAAAAGGGCCGATATAAACGTAGTGAATTCCGATTACTTGGAACTCGTATATTTGGTGACGGCTTTGGTGCCCTCACTGACAGCGTGCTTGGCAAGTTCACCAGGCAACAAAAGTCGCACTGCAGTTTGGATTTCCCGAGAAGTGATGGTTGATCGCTTGTTGTAGTGAGCAAGTCTAGATGCTTCAGCAGCGATACGTTCGAAGATGTCATTCACAAAACTGTTCATGATGCTCATAGCCTTGCTGGAGACGCCAGTATCGGGATGAACTTGTTTCAGAACTTTGTAGATGTAGATTGCGTAGCTTTCCTTCCTCTTACGCTTCTTCTTCTTGTCAGTCTTAGTAATGTTTTTCTGGGCTTTGCCAGCCTTCTTAACAGCTTTACCACTTGCTTTGGGCGGCATAATGATAGATTTTTATTCAACCAGTTCAACTCGAAGTTGCGAAGAGAATGATGGTCGCCATTGAGAAATCGGTTATAAATAAGCAGATGTCTCGACCGCCGCGCTGAAGTGACTACAATGGTGGGGATGAAAATAGTAACCAGCGCACCAATGGAGAAGACGGAGAAGCAGTGTAGTAAGCAATCGTTTGCCGGCTGGGTCCAAAGGGGGGGGGGGGGTCTTCGCAAGCGTTTCTTTTCTGCGATTGGCTAGCTAGTTGCTCTGATAATGCATAAATAGGCATGTGCGGGTCGTAAGCACCTCACTCAACACTCGTGCTCCGACCACGATTCGTTTCACGTTTTTCTTGTTACGCTTATCCCCTAACTCAAAATGTCTGGTCGCGGCAAAGGTGGCAAAGTAAAGGGAAAGTCAAAGACTCGTTCAAATAGAGCAGGACTTCAGTTCCCTGTCGGAAGAATTCATCGTCTCCTTCGCAAAGGAAACTATGCAGAGCGAGTAGGCGCGGGTGCTCCAGTATACCTTGCAGCAGTAATGGAATACTTGGCTGCTGAGGTCCTCGAGTTGGCTGGAAATGCCGCTCGTGACAACAAGAAAACCAGAATTATTCCTCGTCATCTTCAATTGGCAATTCGCAACGATGAGGAGCTGAACAAACTACTTTCTGGAGTTACGATCGCTCAGGGTGGAGTACTGCCAAATATCCAAGCAGTACTTCTGCCCAAGAAGACTGAGAAGAAGGCGTAAGCTTTTTACTCGAATCACAACGGCCCTTTTTAGGGCCAAAAAATTATTTAAACGAAGGATTTCTCATCGCATCTGAGTTATTAATACTCATACCTTTCAGACATTTTTATAAATATTCTAGATTGAATTACGAACAACACATAATTTTAACTGTAAATTTCAAAGTTTGTTATGTTATGCATATGTACGGAAGTTTTGAAATACGCGTTCAATCGTAGTAGAATTTAAATCGAAAAATCGAATCAAAGCTAATCGGTATACAAATAATTATGTTGAAAAAAACATTTTTATTTCAATCCGGACATTTTGGCATTTTCAAAACCTCATTCGTTTGAATTGTGTGATTTTTTGTTCCGTTTTTCTAAATAACAAATAAGCGGTTACGTATTTTCGGGTTTTTCAATATTTACTCGTGATCCTTTTGATTTTTTTTCAACTCCACTGGGCTCGGCCCACGATAACTCAAAAATGATGAGTCCGAAAGAAAATGCCTCGTTCCTACTTCGACCACTTGCATTGATAAAAAAGAAAAAATGCCGGAATGAAAAATTTTGAAACGTGTCCGCTTACTCATTACATTGAAATCTTTACACGTGTCAAAAAGAATGAAAAAGGTTCAGGATGTTAAAGTAACGTAAAATTGAACCATTGGCAAGTCAAGGATCGTTGACGGTAGATTATCATCGATTATTTGAATTTATCAAAATAATCGAACCTGATACTCAAAGAGGTTCTTATTTCGAAAATCTGGGTAAAATATGAGTGTCACTCAATTCGTTTCGAAGAAAAGACATTTTGGTCTCTCATGTGTCTTTACTCCAATTTTTTTCGGAGCAACTATTTTTGACGATTTTCTGAAATATGGTAAAATTTTCATATTTATTTATTCACTCATATTTATTTTTTGAAAATGGTAAATTGAAAAATGATAACTTTTTGATTACAAAAAAAAACATCAATAGGGCAAAAAACATAGTTCTAGCAAATCCTTTCGAATGATCAGCAGGTCATCCCTTTCAGTGGTATTTTTCCTAAGTTGAATCAACACATTTTTAAAGACATGAGTATATTCTTGAAACTTTTCAACAGTTTCGAGAAAGTACCGCCATTAAACAACAATAATTTTATAACTACTTCAGCATCACTCAAAAGCGCCGAAATGGGAAGATGTCGAATTTCCCTTTTTAAACATTTATTTAATTTATTTCGGTGGAAAACTAGTGGATTTTTGTTGTAGGTTGACACTAAATTTTGTTTAGCTGTTTCGAAATACATGACAGACCCAATTCTGAAATATAAAGATATTAAAAATAAATAGAACCATAAAATCAATGTGAAAAATTTCGGCGTATTCCAACGATGCGAGTCAGACACCATTAAACCGAGTCATCGATTAACTTCTTATTTCACGATTTTTTCTTATTTAAAAATCCCTTACCGAAAAATAATAACAAGAAATGAAAGAATTAGGAAACACCATTAAATTTTGGAGCACACAACGAGAGCAAATTAATTCAGCAATGAAAGGAGCATAAATGTTGTTAAAAAAAACGCGATTGTATTTTAGTCGTTTCTTTCCATTGCGCGAACCGATACGCTAGAATGAAGTTGATGGGAAACGTATAATATATCGCATACAGTACATCAAATCCATTCAGGCATAAAATAGATTTTATTAGTTTTAAGATTTTCACGCTCTTAGTCAAATAACTCAATTTGTTATTAATAATTTGATGTTCGAAAGTAAAGAGTGCTTTGGATGAGAAACGGAGAAGTATAGATTCATTACAGTTCTTTTGTTATCTTTAATCTTCACAGCGTTTTGCAAAAATTGAAAAATAAGCCTAAGTATTGAGTGAGCTAAAAACAATCATTACGATTGATTGTGGATATTGTAAATAATTTAAAAAATTGATTGAATGCAACATTTGGTACCGAAGAACAGTCTAACGTCAGTCGGTGTTGCCCCAAGAACGGTCTGGCCTCTCTCCATGGTACGCGCTCTGTCATCAAGACGAGCCCACCGGCTCTGTTCATCACATTCACGGTTCGACAAGCCAGCAATCAACTTCGATATAAACTCTTATCAACATCGTGCTAAATTATCTCAAAATGGCAGACAAAACAGCATCTTCCCCGGTTGTGGCAACTGCAGGTGAATCAGTCCCTGCTCCAGCTGGATCTCCGAAAAAAGCGAAAACAGCAAAGTTAACCAAGCCACATGCTACAGCGACTCACCCGAAGACTGCGGAAATGGTCAACGCTGCTATTGGATCGTTGAAAGAACGTGGTGGATCGTCTCTTCAGGCCATCAAAAAGTACATGGTCAGTACGTACAAGGTCGATGCTGAAAAACAAGCGACGTTCATCAAAAAGTACTTGAAAGCCGCAGTCGCTTCCGGTGCTTTGATCCAGACCAAAGGTAAAGGTGCTGCCGGATCCTTCAAAATAGGCAAGGTTGAAACTGCTAAACCTAAGGTCAAGGCCGCCACCAAGGCCAAAGCCCCTAAGAAGACTCCTGCAACAAAAAAACCAGCTGCACCCAAGAAAACTGCAGGGACCGCTGCCAAAAAGACACCTACGAAGAAAACTGTTGCTGCTGCCGTCAGCCCTAAGAAGAAGGCAACCAAAGGACCAGCTGCAAAACCACCGAAACCCAAGACTACCAAGGCAAAACCAGCTGCTGCCAAATCACCATTGAACAAGTCTAAGCCGACATTGGCTAAGAAGACGAAACCGGTTGCTGCCCAACCAAAAAAAGTTGCACCTAAAAAAGCCGTAGCCTCGAAAAAGTGAATTTCGCCACTCCTACGGAGCAACTGAACTCTAACGGCCCTTTTCAGGGCCAAAAATTATTTTCAAACGTTGAAACATTTCTAAGTTTTCGCAAATTTTAATATTCTCCTTCTCTTATGTCAATTTCTGAAATTTTATTACCTTAGAGTTTTCATTAGAAAACTTAACAAAACATTCAATTCTTCAGGAAATATCCAATTACAAAAAATGTCACCTTTCGTCCTTCGAAATGCATTTTCTTTTCATTGTTAATGTCATAGTCGCGAATCGAATCCCGGCCTCTCGACAGCCAATGTATGACAGAATTGCGTACCATAGAGGAGACAAATATCCTTAAAGAGTGTACGTGTACTTTTCGATGTGAGGAGAGCCCCCTTAAAAATCGTTTTTCATTTTTTATTATGCTAGTAGTCCAATTAATGAGGTAAATGTCAATAAGTACAAAAAAAAGCTAAAAAGCTGGCGCTTTTTGCGTACTGAAAAAAGAGTCTGCCGAAAAATAAGCATAGATCCCTAACTTTTAGTTAATATCGAATGTTTTTGGATAATTTTCTTTTCTTTCTCGTGCAGCCTCTCGTGCTTTCGTTGGGCATTGCTGAAATGAAAGACCTACTAAAAAAAATCGATTTTGTCACTTTTGAACGTATTTGTAATGGCTTCTATTTAATCATTCACCAATTTTATACAAAGGCACCTCCATATTAATTTTTAAAAATGATCGATTTTTCCTCGATAGTTTGACTGCACAACATTTCAAGAATTTCATAAAAAATTATTTCAAATTGAAATTCGCAGTAACATAGATTTAAAGAGTAGATAATTCTTCAGAGACATAGTGACCCAATCGAGTAAAATTGTCAAAAGCGTTCTCCGCAAAACATTTGTTCCGATAAACAATAATTTAGGCATCGGTCAAGTCTTAATGAATTATATATATCGATTATATTGAAACTATTGATAGTTATTTGCACAGAATTCAATTACGTTTAGAGATCTTGTTGGCCCTTAGAAGGGCCGTTTGAGCATTTGTTGGGACTGTAGATAGCGAATGTTTAACCACCAAAACCGTACAGAGTGCGGCCCTGACGTTTTAATGCATAGACAACGTCCATAGCAGTAACAGTCTTCCTCTTGGCGTGTTCGGTGTAAGTAACTGCGTCACGGATCACGTTCTCAAGGAATACTTTGAGAACACCACGAGTTTCTTCGTAGATTAAGCCAGAAATGCGCTTGACACCACCACGGCGAGCTAAGCGACGAATAGCTGGTTTGGTAATTCCTTGAATATTATCACGAAGAACTTTACGATGGCGCTTTGCTCCTCCTTTTCCGAGTCCCTTTCCACCCTTTCCGCGTCCAGTCATTTTGTTTTCCGAGAATAGTACAAAACGCTCCAAATGATGATCAGAATTGCTCTGAATTCACCATCTTACGGGTTCTGTGCTTATATACTTTTAGCACTTCACCCCCCTCCCTTCATCCACGAGCCAATAGCATTGCGTAACACTTCCACAGAGGCCTAGAGGCTAACGAGGCATGCTCTGAGAAAAAACGGTTTTTTTAGATGTCCTCATATTTCGGGGAAATTTGAGCCCAGTGCAGTCGATCGAACTGCTGATGAATGTTTTTCTCATTTTTAATCAGTCCTTATTCAAACACTGGAAATTGTTAACATGATGGAACATAAAATAAGTAGTATGCAGGATTTTTTGAAAAAAATTCTGAGCTGTAATCTCGACTCCAATTGCCAGAGGTTTGATATAGGGGGAAGATTTTCTTGTTACAACCTTTTGAATTGTTTTCAGGTGATCAGAACAATTTACCAATAATCGAGATTCGTACCATTCAAACATTTTTTCTTTATGAAAACGTTACTACGACTGAAATTTGTATATGCTTCGTTGGTGTCACACAACGGTAATGCACGTGTAAAGACTGCGATTGTTACAAAATAAGTATTTTGGTCCAACATTATCTAAAAACAAAAACTTTAATCATTAGGTTTGATCATTTAGATAAGTACAAAGCATTGATAATTTCTCTCAGCCAACGACCATACCACGCTGAAAGCACCAGTTCTCGTCCGATCACTGAAGTTAAGCAGCATTGGGCGCGGTCAGTACTTGGATGGGTGACCGCTTGGGAACACCGCGTGCCGTTGGCATTCTTTTTTGTTGCCTTCAGAAACACTAATTTATAATTTTATCGAATTGAAATCGACATTCAAAAATTTTGATTTTTTATTTTACGTTGTATGGTCCACATGTTTGAAACTTATAACTCGCCAAATTGCTGAGCGGAATTCGAAGTTGGTTACTCCAACAAAAAAATTGGAGTAAGAACAGACAAGACGTTTAATATTATTTTTGTTTCTCGGGTACGAGTCAAACGGTTTTAGAACTTCTAAAATATTTCAGCAATATTCAATCATTTGTCCCTTAGCAATAATAAATAATAAAAAATACTCAAAAAATATCGGGTCTGATTATATCGATAAATACAATGCAACGACCATTTTTCCCAGCCAACGACCATACCATGCTGAAAGCACCAGTTCTCGTCCGATCACTGAAGTTAAGCAGCATTGGGCGCGGTCAGTACTTGGATGGGTGACCGCTTGGGAACACCGCGTGCCGTTGGCCTTCATTTTTGTTGCCTACAGAAACACTAATTTATAATTTTATCGAATTGAAATCGAAATTCAAAAATTTCGATTTTTTATTTACGTTCTATGGTTCACATATTTGAAATTCTATAAGTATAACTAGCGTGAATCGCTGAATCGAGTTGTAAGCAGGTCTGTAATCTGAAATTTGTGAAGCAATGATAAGGAAGATACTAAAGTGATTTTGGTTGACTTACTACATGTAAAACACATATTTCTACAACTATATAAGTTCCGCATGAGAAAAAACAAATTAATGCTTACGAACTATTATTTTTATGCTAACTATTGTAGAATCTTATAATTGATGCTCTACGGAAGATGTAATTTACAATTGAACCACTTATGTCACTTACAGGTCCAAAATTTGAAACTATTGAAAGACTTACATTAAACACGATGTTACTTGGCGCAAAAGTGACAACGTCTGCAAAGGGCTGTGTCTTTCGAGAAATACTACTAGAAAACATATTTAAATGATTTTACAATAGTGATGGAGCTTATAATTATAAGGACAAAATCATCTCAATTTCCTATTGTAAATTGATACAAAAGCGGTCATTGTGCTCAAGGTGAATTACTTTTAAGCCATTGCGTATTGATTTAGGACAAGTTCAAACTTGACATTATGTTTAGGGAGATGCGATTGAAAAGCTAAGTGAAATTGCAATACAGGTAATCCTCGTTAATTTTTGTTGGCCCTGAAAAGGGCCGTTGCAAAATGTAATACGAAACGCCACTAGAAATTAAGCGCGTTCTCCACGGATACGACGAGCGAGTTGGATATCCTTGGGCATGATTGTTACTCTTTTAGCATGAATAGCGCACAAGTTGGTGTCTTCGAAAAGACCAACCAAGTAAGCTTCGCTTGCTTCTTGAAGAGCCATGACAGCGGAACTCTGAAACCGAAGATCGGTCTTGAAATCCTGTGCGATCTCACGTACAAGTCGCTGGAATGGCAACTTGCGGATGAGAAGTTCAGTGCTCTTTTGATAACGACGGATTTCACGAAGAGCCACAGTTCCGGGCCTGTAACGATGAGGCTTCTTAACTCCTCCAGTAGCAGGGGCACTCTTACGAGCGGCCTTGGTTGCAAGTTGTTTACGTGGGGCCTTTCCACCAGTGGATTTTCTCGCAGTTTGCTTGGTACGCGCCATCGTTGATTGTTGTTGTAGAAGAGCTCCAAAGAAGGTTGCAGTTCTAATAGAATACTGATGCGACGCGGAGCGAAGAGCGCTTATTTATTTGATCCAAAACGTGGTCATTGGCTAACGTCCCAGTGGAAGGGATAACCATCTCGAACGACCCTATTGCGTGAGTTTTTTGTAGAGGGGATGCAACAGCTTCACATTGAATGTTATTGTCCGACATGGCTTGGGGCATCAGGGAGGGGGTCTACACATCTGCTGACTCCGAAACGGATCTTTCCGTTGTCGGCATTTCCAATGAATTTGGGGGGGGGGGGCAGCTGCTGACGTAACTAGACAACTATTCTATTGGTTGAAATTGGGTAGCGGCAGTGAGCGGCTGTCTACGCACGATTATCGGCCGGCTGAATTTTTTTTCGCTTTCACCAATTTATCAGCTTCATTCCACAATTTCTGGGAGCTCGCTTTAAATTGTTCTCATATGAGTTTACAAACCGCAAAATCTTATCTTTGAAAAAACGAAGCATTCTAAACTGTGATCCAATAAGCAAATAACATTTATAATATTTTACGTTTCTTATCAAACAAAACGCGTAACGATCATAGCAAGAGGCTGTAGACGCTGTACGTGCCATTAACTGAACGTGATATAACTATTGATATAACGAACACCGTCCATCCTTATCGCGTAGTTGGCAATACTACCTTTTTTCAGTATCCGAAGGCTTTGAACATTTTTCAAAAGAGATTTATTGTTACAGTCTTCATGAGTGTAACATTTTTATGAACCGCTTCAAAAATAGTTCTCTTTAGTAATGATGTTTATTTATTCAGACGGTTCTATCAAAAAATACCATACCCCTCCTTTAAAAAGTCTATATTGTGGTTTCCAGCCAATTTAGTACAAGCAGTATTTTTATAGATTTCGTAGCAGCGTCGCACTGCGCACTCCATATAGCATACACCTGTACAATCATAGCTTGTATTCTGCTATTGGCCCAAACCGAAAAACTACCATCATACATTATGCGGACATTTTGAAATAGTGGCGAAGTGATTATTAGTACAGTCATCTGTACGCAGGCATTGACTCAAAATAACAATGTTTGAAACGGTTCATAAATATAATATACATGTAATAGCTCCCACGATAGTTTTAATTTTTTCAAATTCTTAAACAATTAATAACCCTTTGACATAATACTTTGGTAGAATTCCACTGCAGTATTGTTTTCTCCACTGCTCAATAACTGTAGCTGATTTATCCTAAACTGAGTCACATTTGGAGCAGGTTGAAGGAAACTTCAAAAAACCTTGCTGTTACTGAGTTAATCTCTACAGATGAAATTACAAGTATGCTTTAGTACGGCCGCCAGTATAGCATTCACATTGCCATAGGTCAATCTGAAACGTTCATTTTCAATGTACTAAATTAGTATATCTCAAGATTGTCTGGATGGACAATACGTGCAACAAAGACAGATAGAAAGAAAAATATTCGGATAAATTGTGACCGGTTATCGGATATTTTACTCAAATGGTTCGTTCGTGAAAGACATACAAGAAAGCTATGACGTCATAAAACTGGTACATTCACCTATTCGACATTCGACTGCGACAGGACTCGCGCTATCATTTTTCTTTAATACGGTAATAAGGAAGAGTATTGGATTAGGTGAAAAAACGATGGAGGATGTTAGCATTTCTTTAGATGTTGGATTGGCTGATTGACGAATTTATTCGAATTTTATTTACAAAAGGTTAACAAATATGACACGTAATAAAACATAAAACGGATGCGTTAATAAATTTAATTGTTCGATATTTTACTAGAAAATAGCTCATCTACTTTCTTTGTCAATCAGAACATAATTAGTATGGCATAAATTCACTTCTCGAGTGCAGTCTTCTTCAACTACTTCAGGACCATCGATCCGACATTTTTGGCAAATCCAATAAGTATCGTCTAAACGTTGCGGCAGATTTCGAATCTGGAAACTCATACGTGCACTGTCCGTATTGCAAGGGTTTTCTAAACGTACACTCAGATGATACTTATGAGGCCGATTCGATTCACCTACGTAGGTCATGTTGACTGCCCAATGTACGCGGCGATATGAGCCTCCTTCGAGAAATCGTCGCACTTCACATTCCGTTTTCCACCAATCGGTGGAGATCGATTGATATGCCATATTTCGATTAATGCGTGCATTTTGTGGTGAAAAATTGAACCATTCTGCTGGTCCCGAGAATTGGGGTGATAGCAGATGACCACGTTCGTCTCCGGGCTCTCTAGCTGCCTGGTAAGACCTTTCAACCGTACCGAACGGTGAGAAATTTAATCGTCCCGTCGTGGTCAAATGGTGATTTTGTATTACTGCTTCGATACGTTCAATACGCGAGAAACCATTTTTTCCGTGACTGTATTCGACGAGTGTAATTGGCATGTCAGATCTGTCGAAAATCAATTGCTCTGCAGTCACCCCAGCAGTTAACGTCATCAACGCAACAATTAATGACATCTTTCTCATTTCGAACACGATGAGTTGACTGTAGTTTATCTAGGAGCCAAACGAGCAACACGTTATTGCGATTTCGTCTTTTTCAAAATTACTCTTCTCGTGCGAACGATCAGTAATAGAACAGGAGCAAAATTGCTTGGTGGTTAGTGATCGTCGCAATGAAATACCCTCTTTCACTCTGAATTTTAATTTGTCTATAACGATCCGTCGGTTTAACTATCTTCGAATAGTACGCCAACGGGTCGAGATCACACTTTTATAATGAATTCAGAAGATACATTTTATTGACTCATTGTCACCAGTTTAACCATTAATTATTCCGACATTTTTCCTTAATCGACTTCCTGGATGGTTTTCCTCGTTAGAATTGTTTGACGTCAATACATAAGTTAAAAATTATTACCATTTTTTAATTGGGGTGAAACGTTGTAATATAAAGAGCTATTGAGAGACGTAGGGGAACATGGGGCAAAGTGAGCCTCATAAGGAATAATTTTTTTTTCTTTCAAGGACTCGCACTTTATATTAAATTCATCATTTAATGGCGTGTAAAAGCTCGTAGGAGTTGTTATGGAAACATAATATGAGTTTTAAAAAATGTTGTGAAAATTTGATTTACTTCATTTTTGGAAGAGCCCACTATGCCCCAAAAATTAAAAAATTATGCTAGACTGCTTCGCCGCGAGGGTCCACTTTGCCCCATACTCCCCTAGTAAATATTTCAATAGCTCGTTTATATTCTGTGTGTTTTTAGTTATATAACGAATGGTGTATTATTTTGAGAACGTGTGAGTGCCAATTTTTATAAGTTATGTACGAGGATTGAAATATGGTTCGATGATAACGACAAATCCAGTTTTTGGATTTTAATGTATTATATTGTGTAGAAGAACACTTGATGCACGTGTTCCTGAAGTTTATACAGTACTGGTCGTTTCGTTCTTGCGTACAAAAATTCTGAACTCGCCTCTTAATTATGATACGACAGTAATTTTTTACTTTTTTGGTAGCGACATATACCGATTTTTGCCAAAATAACGCGTTTCTAAAGGGAAAGTTTCAGGTATTGATTATTAGACGTTCAAAACAGCGAACGTTTGAAATAGCGAACATTCGAAATAAAGAACGTTCGAAACAGCGAACGTTCGAAATAGCGAACGTTCGAAATAGTGAACCTTCGAAATAACGAACGTTCGAAACAGCGAACATTCGAAATAGCGAACGTTCGCTATTCGCTGATGGTAGAAACCCGGGACATGAGAAATTAGGGAGTTCGAATAACATTTACGTCAAAAACAAATTATAACAGTATCTCAAATGACGAAGGATGAAATATCGATTCTACATAAATTCGATTTTATTACGCATTCGAGTCCCCAAACATTATATCGGCTATATTACGAATATTCACAATATCGAATACATTAAAACGAACGACCAAATTTAAATATGGTTAAAATAGCGACACGTCGGAAAGTCAAACGGTCAAAAAGCGAAACATCGAGAAGTCGAACGGTCAAAAGAGCGGAATGCTTCTGGGACGTAAAATGTACGTAACTCAGTCCCCATGCTCTTTCCACGTTCGCTACTTCGAACGTTCGCTATTTCGAACGTTCGCTGTTTCGAACGTTCGCTATTTTGTATTTCTAATTTTCAGTCACTCGTAAAATTGGCTTTTGAATTATTCATACTCTATATGCGTGGGAGTAAGATTTCTGAATAATTGAAATTGCAAACAATAAGAAATTGCAAACAATAGAATAATTGATATTGGATATATTCACACAAATATAGATTATAATATGATTATCAAATATTTATTTGATGAGAAAGAAAAAAGTTTATCAAAATCCAAGTAGTAATAACATTTCGTTACATTTTTCAACATCACTCTGATAAAAATAAAAAGCAAAATATCTATCAACAAGTGATAAAATTCTTCTATTGACGGTTCCTAAATCTGGCCGGAAAGGGGGAAGCGAAATAGTTTCGTTAAAATTCGAACAGTTAAAACAAATGGATTTCCGAATCTTATCGATTTTATCGTGATAAGAGTATCCCCTATCGGACATTCGGGTTCAGACACTCCCGAGTACATGACGCATGTCTCAAAACAGTTACAGTGCGTGTTGTAGAATAAGTCCGAGAGGAGACTTTTCAAATATTTTTTATATTTCTTGGCATCCACATGCAACAATTCAGTGAACAGAGTGTTCCGAGGAGTTATTTGCCGAATTTAAATGATTTTGAGGAAAAAGATTTCTTAGATGGGGACGAGCAAAATGATGGGTACGTAAGTCAAATACAATCAAGTCTTTATTCAACAAGTTCCAAAATTCCAATATTCAAAGTCTCGTCAATCAAGATGCGTGTTGACAATTTAGCTGTTAAAAACTTTCAAACTTCGTAAAAGTCAATAATTTACAAGCTAAAAAATAAATGGGCTAAATTATTTAGTCATCTTATAAAGTGTCAAATTTTATTGTATGGTGAACCACGAATTGAGAAGTGCGTTGATTTTTTAATATATAAAGTGTCATGTTACAGGTCTGACGAAGAAATTCAAGGATGGGATGTCTTTAGAATTTTTCCACCCAAATTGAATACAGGATCAAAAGCTGATACAACTTTTTTCGACTTCACGGCACGACTCACGAAATTCTTGACATACTTTGTTCTTTTCATTCTAATTTTGGGCGGAGGAATAATTGCTAAGACGTCAATAATTTTCGCAGTAGCTCAAATAAATAACGATGGTCGCCCCGTTGATTATTGTGATTTCAACGAAGTCGGTAAAAGAAAAACAAAAACTCGATAATGCAAAAATTAAAATAAAATGTAAAAAAATTGTATAGTTAATGAATAATATCAACTAAAAAAACATTTTTCAAAACTAATATTATTTTCAGCGGTTTTGTACAATGTATGAAAAATTATTATTATATTTTATCGATGCTGAAATCGTATTAAGAACACATGAATTTCTCTGTAAAAAAAAAAAAAGAACTAGAGGTTTTTTTAAGTGTTTTTGTCAACGGAAACAAAAAGTCGAAAACGCAATAAAAAAATGATGAATCGTGAAAGGGAGAACGGAGCTCTCAAAAAAGAAGAAGTCCCGAATTTAGTGTCAAATTATTTTTGAATATCACTGAAAAAAAAAACGACAGAAGGATATAAAATTATTTTCAAATATATATATATGCAATGCACGTATAATTGTCTCGTTTTTTCACAGCAGGAAAACCGACAAAAAGACATTTATCAGCCACGACACCGAGCAATTACCGTATCAATTGGTACTGGTGCGTCGTTTTGGGATTCGCATCTTCTGAGATATTGGGATTGATGAACGCCATATATCTGCTGTTGTTCAAGAAACGAGTCATGCCACGAATAGTGGATGGTATTATTTTACTCGTGGTGGAAAGTCTTCACACTGTCGGACTCGCTTTGTTGTTTTTCCTTGTGTTGCCGGATCTAAATTCAATTCAGGCGGTTTCCGTTAGCAGTTGTACCTGCCTGGCACCAGGATTTCTAGGTATTGCAAGGAAAAGCCCTATTTTTTTGTGAAGAATTACATTTTTTAAATTTTTTACTAATATCGTTGAAATCTAAGTTAAAAACGTGACTTTTGAAAATGTCAACCAATATAGATTTTTCACTTTGTTGAAATTTTGTCGATAAACATCTTTCAGATTTCTGTTATCAAATTCTTATTTTTCGTGTAACTTATTAAACATTTGTTCCAGAAATACTCTTTCGCAATAGACGACTTTATACTCGTGGAAAATCGATCGCCATGTTTGTTGGTGACATGATTGCATGCCTGAGTCAACTCATCGGCATTTTAATTTGGTTGCTTCCGGATGCGAGAGTTAAAATGGCGCCCGAGTCCCGATATACACTTCCGGTAGCGTTGCTACTCGTTTCTTGTCGTTGGTGGGGCAATTACGTCTCTGCACACAGTACTTTCGGTATCTATATTGTTCTTATAATTTTCAATGTTTCCATGCATACTCGACGTATGCAAAATGACGAAAAAAAATGATTTCATTTTTTTTTTTTGCGGATTTACGCACTTTCGTTAGACATTAATAAAACACATTTTCTCTATAAACCTCAGCTCAGCCGTTCAATATTTAAAGCTGTCTATTATGTCGACTTTTGTGTATTTTTAAAAGTTTGTCAATAGTTTCATTTCAACCAATCATGATCATAAAATGAAAATTACATTCGATAGCTGTTTCGTAACGTCAACAACGAAAAAAAGTCATAGTACATGTTCAATCCCGATCAATAATCCCGCCTAAACCACCAACGGTCAGCATCCTTATCGTGATAATCGAAAACATTTTTTTTCTTCGTAGCGTTTTCCAGATTTTTGTTCCGGGTGAAAAAAAGACTGGAAAATGGCAAAGGCTTGACTCACGGGTTTTCGGCAATATGGAGAATATCGGTTTTTTGTATAGCTACAATTTTGATAGCGCACATGAAAGGTATTGAAATTTCGCACTTTTTCAATGGAAATATCCTAGTTGGGAAATCAAACGTTACTCTCGCTGATGTTTCGACGGTGACACCGTCGAGCGACGAAAATCAAGTTACAAACAATGTCCGACCGTCTGCGGCTCCAGGACATATCACGATCGATTCATATTACGTTCCACTCGTGACTCTTGTGATACACGTTGTTTCTTCTTACATCACCTATTCTTCAAGTGAGGAAATCAAAAGAATTAATAAATACTTTTTTGTTCTTGTGCCAAAGAGCGACAACCTCGAACAACATAGACCTTGACACTGATGGTAAAAGGCCGTTGGAATCGCCCATTCTAAGAAAACATGTCAAACCGCTTGTTACATTCAATTTACGAAAGATTTTCGGTGCTCCTACACTCAAAAGCAAATGAATTTGGAAATTAAACTAAAACAAACATAAATAATCCTTAACGGAACATAAACACGCCCAAGCATTGCGAATGCGTTTCAAGGTCAAGGTTAATATCCATGTTGACGTAATGTGGACATTCATTGATGAATAAATTTTACTTATTCAGGCAAGTTTGCGTACAGAACGATGATGCAAAGTTACGGATTTGCTTTGCCAATTAATCTGGTTGTACCTGGAACCATCGCTACCATAACAGCAATATCGGCAATGCGTGCTGAAAATACGTGTGGGCTGCATCATCTTTTTCCTGATTATGTTTTCTTCGATGTGCCAGACAACATTGGTGATGTGGCGAATTTTTTGGATCATTGGTACCCCTGGATCTGGTTGATGACCTTGACGTCACAAGCCTGGATAACGATGCACATTTGGTTACCGCACATTGAAAGGCTCGCACCAACGGCACATATATTCTTAGTGCCAACATACGATTCCCTCATTATCGACCAATCAATCGTACTCAATAGACGCATCGATGAGATTTCTGATGACGACCCAACTACGGAGGTTCGTATATGTCTTTAGTTGCCTGTCACTTCGTGTTGAACTCGTCAATCAAACTAAACTCCCTGGAGTACTTATGCAATTTCCGAGGATTTCCTATAGACTCGGCAGATAAAAGCGAAATTACTCGAGTCTTTGAGGTTTTTCGAAGATTCTTTACAGAGTTTTGGGGATTCCCCGATCTTCGTATGGTATAAGTGCTAACAATAATCAAAATTCCTGATTAATCGCAGACACTTGAAGGGTTGGACGAAGGTTTGAGCGACCTTACTTACTCGAACCTTTCAGCCAAGAGTGGATTGTCGGAAATCGAGGAAAATGATAGGGTGACGAGAATTTTAGTTTGCGCAACAATGTGGCACGAGACAGAGGATGAAATGATGGAGTTTGTGGGCAGCATATTAAGACTGGATACTGATCAATCTAGCAAACGTTTTACGCAGGGCTATTACAACCTTCGGATGCAGGATTATTATAAGCTTGAGAGTGAGTTAATTATGATTTATTTTATAAAATGAATTCACAAAAATTGTAGCGTCTAAAAATGAGGAATGACGAATACTAATGAATTAAGTGCTCGTTTGGAAAACTCCGCGTTGCCATTCGAAGCTCACGTCTTTTTCGATGATGCGTTTCATTGCATGCACGGTTGCGAGGGTAGCTGCGAACATGACGAAAATGAGACCCAAGTGAACGATTACGCAATGAGTCTGATTAAAACGATGCAAAAATCAATCGAAAGGTTTCCAGTTCTCCCGAAGCCACCTAAAAAGTATCCATCTCCTTATGGGGGTCGTCTTGAGTGGAGTTTACCTGGAAAAACACGAATGATTGTGCATCTGAAAGACAAAAACAAAATAAGGCACAGAAAGCGTTGGAGTCAGGTTGGTGAATTAAACCTTTTTCAAAATACCAGATAGAGAAGTAATCACTTCATTTTACACGTAGGTCATGTACATGTATTACCTATTGGGACACTCATTCATGGATACACCTATTAGTCCGGACAGAAAGAAAGTTATTGCTGAAAATACGTTTTTGTTGACTCTTGATGGCGACATCGATTTCCAGCCATCAGCCGTTAAAGTGCTCGTTGATCTTATGAAAAGGGATAAAGATGTCGGTGCAGCATGCGGTCGTATTCATCCCGTAGGCACTGGTAATGCTTTTTCATCAATATTAATATTTTACTTCAACGGAAATACCAAATTTGTTGATTATTTATTTGCACCGAATCCAAAAGGTCCGATGGTTTGGTTTCAAAAATTCGAATACGCCATCAGTCATTGGTTGTTAAAGTCCACGGAACACGCGATTGGTAGCGTACTCTGCAGTCCAGGAGCTTTCTCACTCTTCAGAGCAAAAGCTCTAATGGAACACAACGTTATGAGAAAATATGCCACCCAGTCTACTGAACCATTGCACTATGTACAGTTCGATCAGGGCGAAGATAGGTGGCTCTGTACTTTGATTTTACAAGCTGGTTATCGCGTAAGGAGTATTCAATTAAGTCGTCGTTTTTTGAAAATTCAATTTATTCAAATGTCGCTTCAACTGAAACAGAAATTCCTTCCCGCCTTTTTTCTCGCTCGTATAAGCCGCTAAATCGTTTGTTTATCCACAATTCCCATGCGCAAGGCATTGTCTTGCTTATGTATCGGGGTATCGGTTTGCAAGTTTGTGCGGTGCGTGCGCAAAATTCTTTCAAGCTTGACGATTGCTTGAGATTCGTTGTTCAAATTTGGATAATGAGAATTTTTTAATGGACGTTAAATGTTACTTTCTCTCTTTCAATCGCTATGTATTTCATTAGATCGAGTATTCAGCAGTGAGTGATTCTTACACCCACGCGCCGGAAACTTTTAACGAATTTTATAATCAACGGAGACGCTGGATTCCATCTACCATCGCTAACATATACGACCTATTAAGCACATCAAAAGAAACGAGAAGGATCAACGACGACATTTCTTGGATGTACATTGTATACCAGTGGATCTTAATGGGTATATTTACATGTTCTGCGGGAAATCTATAAATAGAAAATACGGTCATATGAGGAAAAAAATTGATTACCATTCGTATAAATACTGAAATAATGTACGTTAAAGTGATCTATCAATCGCGTGAGCGTGAAAAAGGAAACTAAAAAGTGAAACTAAAAGGGAAACTAAAAAATTTATTACGATTCACGACACCAAAATTACGACTCATTTCATAGTGTTACTTTAAAAAAAGCTCCAAAAGGATGCCAATTTTAGCTTCTTTACTAATTACGACCCGGTAAAATGTTGACGTGCCCCCGCCATTTCGAAGACTGAAGTTCCGATGCGAAACAATTTTAATTATTTCATGCAACGTTTTGTGTTCTTTCATTGTTGTTTACCGAATATGGAAAATTTAAAGATATGATACTGATTTCCTGAATGGGTCTTTTCTTAAAAGCACATTTTTTTCCTAGGTAGCACCGTGCTTGGACCCGGTACTATTTTTCTTATGCTGGTTGGAGCTTTCGTAGCTGCATTCCGGATCGATAATTGGAGTAGCTTCGGTTTCAATTTGATTCCGATCGCTATTTTCGTAATCGTGTGCGTCTTTTGTAAGGCTCAGATTCAGGTAAGCTTTAAGTATAGCCAAACAAACTGAGAGCCTTTGAAACATGGTGGAACCTACGTTATTCCACTTTATTATTTGCAGTTTCTGTTTATTATTATTATTATTATTATTATTATTAAAGTGAACCGATGGATGACCTGGAACGTTAGTGAATTTTTACTGTGCGGTGTGTAAATGTTCACAAAAATACAATTATATTCATGAAAATTCCGTTTACTGCAAAAAATACCGTGGTTTTCATGACCACGTGATCTCTAGAAAATTCGTAATGTAAATTATTTGCCGACTGAGTGTCTTTCACGTAGCCTTCAAAAGCTTTCACAAGGCTTCAAATTTTAAATGAAATTTGAAAAATAAAAACTAATAATAGATTTGAATGTTAAAGAAATTACAAATAAATATGTTTACATTTATATACTAGTTAAAAGACTACTCTATTACCTGAAAGGATGATAGTTGGGGTGGTAGCGTGACATTTCGTGAAAACGGCGTGTCATGTTCGATCCTCGGCAATCTACCTTTTGTTTTTTTTTTCATGAATTTTTATTTTCAAACAGTTTGTATTGAATAGTCATGTCAGTCATTTTATCAGTGTTAAAAAACAAATGACTGATGAAATGTTTTTTGCTTGCAATATACATAATCCGTGTACTAAAAAAGTGGGTTCCGTGTTATTTACCGACTGAGCGTCTTTGACGTGGCCTTGAAAAGCTTTCACAACCGTCCGATCAGTAACCCGGGTATCCATTTCCCGCGCATCCGGGATACCCCGGGTTCCTGGTTACTGACCGGACGGTCAGAGGGGTTTGTGATTTTTTTTTTTCAAATGTTCGTTCATATTGCAGTTAATAGTGGCTGGTATAATTACTGCGTTTTACGGTCTCGTGATGATCGTTGTTCTGGTTGGTATTATGCTACAAATAGCTGAGGACGGCTGGGCAGCCCCTAGCACCATACTGTTCTTCGTCGTCGCCGGCCAATTGGTCATTGCAGGTCTTATTCATCCACGGGAATGGTCCTGCCTTCTTTGTGGCCTTATATATTACATAACTGTACCTTCTATGTACATGGTGCTCATCATATTTGCTCTCTTCAATGTCAACAACGTCACATGGGGGACCAGAGATTCCAAGAGTGCTGTTCTGGTAAATATTATTAATATAACCATGTTGGCAAAATTCGTGCGTCAAATATTCATCGCCAAATATCAATTTCATTTCGAAAAAAATTGGATTATTTTGTTGATTAATAACAACGGAATTCTCTCTTCGAATGCATGTCTATTCAGAAATATTTGAATACAAATTTGAATCTCAATGCAAATCTATTCATATACATTTGCATTATACATTGAATTTTGACAAAACTTTATTCATGTGAAATAAGCGACATTCAATTAACGCCACGGAATCCAATAATTTAATTCCCGAAACAAATACATGCGCATTCACCTTCTTTAAAAAAACTGATCCTCATAAAAAGTTAACAGAAAGGACCCTCTGAAAAGTGACATAACTCTGTTGGATAAATTGAATCCTCAAAAAAAATTTACTTCCGATGCCCTCTGTAGAAAATGTTGACCACAAACAGCAAACATCTTAAACAGTCGTTTCCTATAAATAAAGTGCTCCAGGAAAGTTTTTCAAGAAAACTAAATCCTGATAAAAAGTTGTGAGAGTGAACGGTTCAAAAATATTATCTAATAATGTCGAATCACCCAAGAAAATGATAATTGATAATTGATTTCTTGTTGGAAGTTGAGTTGGGACTTTACAAGATTAGGGAAGTTAATAAAATCATAAATAGTTTAATCCATCTGAACTAGTTGATCGCTATAAAAATATCATCCGTTCAATTCAAAACTTAATTCAAAATAAAGTTGTTCTTATACTACAGATATTCTACTTGAAAAAAATTTCCAACAGTAAAAATTAAATTGAAAAAAAAGTTTTAGCCGAAGGCCTTGGCAGACCTACTCAGACTTATTGAAAAATGTATAAACTTGAAAAAATAAAAATGCATGAAGATGGACAATAGAGAAGGCAAAAATTTGAAATATTGAAGAATTTTGATATTTAATACACCAGTTGTTAACCATTAAGTAATCATTGATAAATAAATACTTAAAAAAGTTTTGAATTTATGCAGCAAGGAATAGAAAACAATGAAGAAAACGACCGTAGGCGGAGTGCAAAATCGAGAATCAGTACCAAATTTTGTACCAATACTGGCACAAATCGAGGATCCATAGAATTTTCGTTAGCTGGATTATTCAAATGTATACTTTGCACGCAAAATGGTGTATCGGACGAAGATCAAAAACTTGAAGCCATCAAAAATTCGCTGGACCAAATCACTTCAAGATTGGACGCAATGGAAAGGTTGAAAAAGATGTCTAAATATTATCTCAATATGGGTGTTGTGTTTGCCGTGTCATATTATCGTGCATAAAAAAAAAATTTATATAAAATATGCAAAAATATATTTTGATAAAATAATTGAAAATTGTAGTCTCGCCAAAGTCTCAATTGTCACTATTGAGATATGATTCTTGAAGAAAAGTCTTTTTTTTTCTTTGTTATTGTGACAGTTACTTATAACGTACACCGGTAACAATTTTTGAAGTTATTTCTATTATGGTTATCGTTACAGTTATTTTCACATCAATTATTTTGATAAATACTTTTGAATTTATGACACGGAACTTTCTGTTTCGCCTCAAAATGATGACTCTGAATTTCAAAATGGTCAAAGTAATGATTCTCAAAGTAATATTTGAAACTGATTTTTCAGAAATACGTTCGATAACGAAGTTCAAAAAAACCGTCGAGGTGATTTCACCTCAAAGTCAAACGAACCAAATGCTGTTCCCCAGCCAAGGCATTCCAAGGACACTGGAGGTGATTCTACTGATTGTACCGATGAGGATGACGACGAAATTTCGGAGACCGAAACTGATATTTATGAAGAGGGCTCGAGTCGGGGAGGTGGCGACTTTCTTGTTTCACCATGTTGGCTCCAGGACGAAAGACTACGAAAGGGTGGCGTCGAGTTTTTATCAGCCGAGGAGGAAGCGTTCTGGGAAGGTCTTATCGAGAAATATTTACATCCAATCGAAGAGGATAAAAAAATAATTGTAAGTTTCATCATATTATCATTGTTTTACCAATCAACCGAAAAATATTTACCACGCGGTTTAGTTTACGACACAAAAAATTAATTTATGAATGCAAACTTAGAATGAATGAAAAAACACGATTGGAAAGAAAAGTCGCTCAAAAATTTCTGCTATTTACCAAAAATTTTGTTATCATTATTTTAAACACTTTTCACAGCAAAATTTTATCATGCTACGAAAAAAAATGCTTTCAACGAAAAAAAAGTTGTCGTTATCCAAAGAACTATGTATTTCAACTATATTATCTCGCGGAATATGATTATGAAGTTAAGAAAAAATTTCAATTGAAAATATTCTGATGACTCTATAATTAATTGAAATTTTGCATTAAAAATCTCGTCTTATTTTAGAATTTTTTTTTTCACCCATAAAATGCATTGAATATAATAAAATATTTTACCTTATCCCGTAAACCTGAGATTGCTTACGATATAGATATTCTTTACTTCAGGAAAAAACCGCAGAGGGTCTAAAACATTTGAGGGATGAAAACGTTTTCAAATTTTTCATGATTAACGCCCTCTTCGTACTGATTGTGTTCCTCATGCAACTGAATAAGGAAGTTTTACACTTGGAATGGCCTCTCGGTAAAACATACAATATTTCGTACTCTCAATATACAAAGGAGGTAAGTCGGGCTCATAATATGCATGTCTTTAAGAAAATTAATATAATTTTGTTTTAAAAATGTTGATTTTGATTCATCTTTTGCTTACTTTCATTGATTAATCAGTTTCCAATTGTATTCTTTTTTTTTTCCACGTTTTGGAGTTTTTTGAACCTTTTTATCAAGCTTTTTTCTTCTATTTGATGGGTTATTATGTTTTCGTTTCTATATGTGCCCATGATTGAAATTTCAGGTGTCCATTTACAAGAATTATTTGGAACTCGAGCCTATTGGCTGTCTTTTCATATTCGGTTTTGTAATGATCCTCGCTGTGCAGTTCATCGCCATGTTGTTTCATCGATTTGACACTTTTTCACACATACTTGCCAATACGAGTATCGAATGGCCATGTTGCAAAAAAGTTAGTAAAACATTCGATTTTTTCAATAAACACAACCATTTTTTATTATTTGTAATTGTTCCTGCGCATACCCTTGTGAGTTTTCGCAACCCCATCCCATCACTTTAACCCCACGTTTTTCCCGCCTTCTCTGTTGCTGTTCCTGTGAGGGCCCCCCAGCCACTCGCGAGCCGGTGCATAGCTCAGCGGTCATCCAACCCAGTACTAATCTCCCGAGAGGCTGATAAGCTTCGTAATCGCCCGGGCCATCCACCGAGCACGTACCTATAGCTCTCGGTTACAATTTTTATGTTTCAAATAATTTTTCCGTCCATTTTGCGTTATTTCAATTATTATGCCATTTTTAAAAATAACAATTTATTACAGTGTTTCCATTTCCATAATGATATAAAGTATATGTATTTTATTTTTATCGATAGCCGCTCGATCCAACTGATGAGGAAGATTTAGGAAAACATGCCAACGATATTGCTGATGAATTGCAAAAAGTTGTTGAAAATACTGGAGGATCGATTCTTGTTAAAAGAAACAGTACGGTCGCACCAGGCAAACGTACGACTGTTTTGGAGTTGCTCGATACTCAGGACAAGAAGGTCAAATTATCAACAAGCCTCGATACATTGTTCCGTAGAAATTTGAATGATTCCAATTCAGGTAAATTTCAAGAAAACGATTTATTCTCGTTTTGCATATTTTTCTATATTAAGAAATCATCTATAGGTAGAAAGTTTAAGACCATTTAAAATAAAGAATAAATAAAAGATTTTTTGAAAATTTTAGGGTGGCCCAAGGCCTTAATTATGATATATATCGAAGCACATTTTGGAAATTCTTCTCTCTAGTGATAGAAATTCGGTATTGATATATGAAGTTCCGATCTTTGTGTAACGAGTCTTGTAATTTTATATCTGTGAACAGAATAGATATCCTTTGTGATATACTATATCGTTATTTTTGTATATTTCAGAAATGTCTCGATTCATGTCAACACGAATGCCACCAGAGATGGTCGAGGCGTTCGAACGACGCCATTCCTCTATGGTTTCCCATCAGCGAAACTCGCGAGCACATAATAATCACAATGATAATTACGGTAATAACGTATCTGGAAAAAAATCGCATACCAATTCGATTTCTCGTGCAAATAGTTATAGCTATGATAACAAAGCTTTTGCCACTGAACCTGACGATTATGAAGGAAATGCTACCAATAACGAGATCAGTTTACCACATAGACCGAGCCAGGTCACCTTCGACCATATTGACCATTAAGAGCCCTTGGTTCTACGACATCCTCAAAATCGACGTTCCCTGTTGTTATCTGTGAATGATATATTTTTAAAAATTCTTTACGAATCTGTTAATCCACATTAATGAAGCGAAGTTCATTTTATTGTGTTTTTACGACTACCATCTGTTTTTTTTTTTTTTTATTTTAATTTTAATTTTCATATGGCAGCATTTTTATCCTCGCTGTGGTGCTTGTCACTTGTACAGTTAATTTATTACTTCTCGTAAAATGGTCTGAGAATTTACCCATTAAACGTATTTTACATTACATCATTGCTCGAAATTGTATGAATAATTGAAAAGATTGAGCGTTCAAGGAAATAAATATTTTTCATCAATATACTAAAATTTAGTTTTCACTTTTGATTTCATACATATCCGTGCCCGTGTGTCCCCGCGTGTCCTCGCACATCAGGGATGGTTGGTTTTATAACTTCATCCCTCCTGGGGTTCTACTCCGGTGGGGTACGCTCCCGGGGTCCTTTTCTTTGCATGGGGCGTGCAATGCACGTGTGCCGCGAGTTGACTTTTCTTTCGACACCACCTTGAATTCATTTGTTCTCAGAAGCAGTTTTTCCTATTAATTATTCTTTTCGATCTAACGAAAAACTACTGACTTACTGACTGCAGATTCATTCGAAATTAAGAACATTGACAAATAATACAAATATACATAGATACGCTTAGCAATCAGAACCTTAAACATTTTCATTCATGAAATCAGAAACTTAAGCTAATAATGAACGCCTCAACATCCATCTCACTGCCTCTTTTCTCTCATTCTTTTGGCGCGTGCCATACACACATCTGTTCAACACTCGAACTACTCACAAACACCAACCAACTAAGGTAAGTGCTGGCACTCATCGACGAGCATCCGTCATAAATCTAGACGCCAGCGATAGCCAACACACCAAAGATGATCCCATTCATTTTTTAAAAATGAAGCCCATGAATCAGAATAAGTGGTAAGCTATATATTACGTTCCGTTGAATTATTTATTCGGGGAAACTCAAGCGAAAAATTGAATTTGTCATTTTTTCACCTTAAAATTTGTCATGTTATTGAAAAAAGGCAATAAATAGAAAGCACTAATTAAAAATTTCAAGATAATTTCAAAATGAGGAAAATGGGCGGTGGCTGGCATTTCAGTTTTGATAAGAAAAAGAGTTATAGCGATTTCGCGAAACAGAAAAAAAAATCCATTTTTTTTAAATTTCACAATGATTCTTTTCTTAAAACTTCAACGCATAGAGAAACTTGCTTGATATGATTCACAACCTCGTTGTTTTACTAACGTTTTAAATCGGTTTCTGAATTCTCAACATTATTGGACAATTATTTTGTCGGTAAAATCGATTCAGATGGTAGTTTAAAAAATCGCCGCAATTCGATTATGGCGCGATTCTCGAGCTCGCCGAAAACAAAATGGCCTTCTCGGCGACTCGGAGTCCCGCCGAATAGGCAAAATATAGTATATGCTACTGCGCATCCAAGATCGCGCATCATTACTTCCGGTTAAACGTTGGACGCGCTGTGACCGAAGCTACCGCCACTACCGCGTTTCAGTGTTTTACTCCTCGGGCAACTGACAAAAGTGTCTCTCTCACTCTGTCGGCTTGGTAAAAGATTGTACTAGTACGACGGGTACGACCGACTCATGAAGCTAGGGTAGGATCGCTGCCGCGTCTTTCGTATACCATAGGCGTCTATACACGTATACGTATATGTATATGCATGCTTAAGCGGTTAAACGTCTTTTAGTGCGTCACAGTGTGCGTCGGTCGCGTTGATTTTCTTTCATTTTAATTTTTACATGAAATAAATAATCCAAACTCCCGTTCTCGGGTATGTAGTAGTGCGTACGTGTGATTCAACTAGTTCGTCACGATGTTCATTTTTTACGTGGAATCATTAAATCGCTATTCGGTGATTGAGTAAATAGATAAAATATTCGGTCTGCGGAGGCGAATTGCATGATAATATATAGATATATATATTTGCGTGCGCGCGTGTCTCACCGGAGGGCGCGGGGAGCAGAAAACAAGGCGGCAAAACAGATGAACTCGATACTTTTTGATAATGTTACGATCATTATAACCTAACAATTATTTCACGAAACCGTCGCGGCTTTAGTTTTCTGTTTTTTGTTTTTATTTTTCATTATTCCTCCTCTCGGCTTGCTAACCAGTCGGCAATCACGGGCAGTGGTAAAAATCGCGAGTGCTCTTGGGACTTGTATGTATATGGGTATAGGAATCAGCGAGGACGCTAAAAAGCAACTTTTCGTCGTTAAAAACACAGAGTTCTCACTCCGGAACTTATTTCAGTTCTGGCATTGTTTTTTTGTGTGCTAAAAAGTGAAATACAGTGAAAAAGCATTGTGGACTAAAGGTTGACAAAAAAAAACAGATAAAACAGCCACGATGGAGTCAACGACGATCGAGGTGAATGGCGGGAACGCCGAAGTGGCGCGCGACGAACCTAACCTCGAAAACGTTGAAACGCCGACGAACGAAACGACCAGCAACGAAAGCCCCGATGGTAATAACACGAATACGCTAACCAGCGTTAAAATGGAGGAACAACAGCCAACAGAGGTTAACGGCGATGTCAAAACTATCAAGAAAAAATTGACACCCGGAGCCAAAAGAAAATTACGAAAAATCAAAACTAACTCTACCGGAAACTCCGATATTGATGTTAAACCACATACGAGAGGACAAAAACGAAAACTTTCCGAACCTGACGATTTGAGCTCCGAGGATTCCGCTGAATTTAATGGTTTCGACACCAAAGTCATCGATAATATCGAGCCTGGTTCACATGTTTTACAAAAACTTATCGGTGAGTCAAAAATAACCAACTTCCTAAATTATTTAATCGTATTATTTATTTCATCATGCATAACTAAACAAAATATCGACTTAAATTTGAGGAACGAAATACAGAGTTTCAATGTTCAATAACATTATTTGACAACGCTCCGTTTCAATGACATATTTTAACGCGTGAACTGACCAATCTGTCACGTCTTCAGCAAAAGTTGATAATACTTATCTCGTAGCGCATAAAACGTACAGAAAAGCCTTTACAATGTCCACCGTAAATTCAAGTTTTGTAACGCAGTTACTGATTTATTGAACATTTCAAGACTTGCTGCAATATCGTCGCGCACTTCGGTAGAGAAATTTAACGTTAAGGAATATCTATGGAATAATTAGTCATCCGCTTTCAGATTAACTGAAAGAAAAAGAAATATTTTCGTAAACATTATGAAACCGTTGCGAAGAATTTCAAAACAAATGCCTGTACATTCAAATAAACAAATGAAAAATCGTAAATATATTTTGCTCAGCAAAATATTCATCATTGCCGATATGAAAGCTTGCGTTATAAGTATGCAAAGGTGTCCTTTTTTATTTTTTCTAAGATGGGAACAGTCAAGATTCAAACAATAGTCCCCCCCCCCGACCAACGAGGCTTAACTTCCATCGAGAACCGTTTATTAATCCAATAATTCTTGAATTTTTTTGAATTCCTCTAGATTTGGTAGCAAACTGATTTCTTTTGTTTTCAAGAAATAATTATCCTATTCTAACGTTGGAGCAGCAGTTTTCAAGATTACAGTTATATCTGTTACAATTGAATTGTATTTATCAAATCAAATTATCCACTACGTTTTATCATTTCGAAAACTCATGAACAAGAATTAAAACCTTGAAATGTGACTACGGAAAGAAAAAAAATACATGTTACGATTGAAAAGTATTTGTTTTGTTATTATTTTGAATAAAAACATTCATTGGACACTGAATAAAAATAAAATTTGTGGCATACATAATTACAAAACTCTGTTTTATGTTCATGAAGCCGAAGCTGAATCTGCGGACCAAACTCAAATCCCACAGACAAAAAGACTGCGGCGTTCGACGGCGAAAGCATTGGCGAACATGAAAAATTCTGACGACAAAGATGAGGATATGGAATTGGACGAGAGTAAAGATGACATTTCCAGCAGAATTAAAAGGGAAAAAGAATCAGATACGGATTCGATAGGAATATCAAACAGCGTAGACTCCGAAACTGATCCCCTCAAGACCGAAGAGTCTTCTCTTAAATCTGCCAATTCCTCGGCAAACAGCAGCCCTTCGGGCATTGGACCTAAATTAAAAATAGGAAAAGTTGTGCGTAACATGAGCCCAGCAGGCGGTGTTAAACCTAAAGTCGTGGAAATGAGCAATCCTGTCTTTAGAGAACCTTTCAAGTATGGATGGAAAAGAGAATTGGTTTTTAGAGCTGGTTCCGATCAACATACTATCAGAAGAATGGCTGATATTTATTATTACACACCAAAGGGCAAAAAGGTCCGGAGTTTTAGAGAAGTTGCTGAATTTTGTAAGTTTATAAATAATTTTACATTTATTCTTAATACAAAGTCGATAATTATTATTTACTTTTTATTCACTTGACTTTTTGAACCATCGTGGGACCCGAGTTGCCCAATTTTTTTTTTTTTATCAATTTTTCAATTATTATACTACTTTTCCAGGACCAAATGTGGATCTTTGATTCCACATGGTCCCTGGGACATTCGTATATGTAAAAAAAAAAAAAAAAAATAATGTCATTATTTATTAATTGCACAAATACAAAATATAAATAAATAGTCGAACTTCCTTATTTTTCATAAAAGAAATCGTTTTTTACTAAACTATTTATGAACACGGGAGTAGCAATTTTTTCACAAACTTTCAAGACACTTTGAGGAATATAACAGAATTTTATGAAAATTTATCAAACATGAGTTTTTGTTCTAAAAAAAAAATAAAGAAACAATTAATTTTGAAGATCGAAACTTTCTGAAAATGAAGAAATGAATATCGTGCAAAAATGAAAAAAAATTTTAATAGACCGGTTTTATAATTCTCGTTTCTGGTTGATTTTCTTTTCAGTAAATACGAAAGAGTTGACGATAGACAACTTCACATTTTTCAAAGAGCCCCTAGGGGTAAACAATCCAGATTTCGAGATAATAAGAGACGCGAGAGTTCGCGATTCAACGGGACCTGCACCCACACCACCGAGGAAAAATCTTCCAGCTAAGAAATCCATCACCAAGAGAATTGTAGAAAAACCTTTGACTCCACCGTTGCCAGCAAAAACGGCCGCTAAGTCGCCCAAAGTTACACCCGCTGCTATCAAAGTTAAGCTTCCTGGCAAAAAAGGACAACCGAAAAGTACGTAAACCTTTTCTCATTTCAGTTCCATATAAAATAACGAAATTTTCGAGAAATAACACAATATTCGTTTATTCATAGAAGAAGCGAAATCCCCATCGAAAGGAGCATCCGAGTCGCCGATGTTGCCACCTCAATGGAGTTCACCAGCAGTGACACGAAGGAGTCAACCGATTGTTGAAAAAACGCCACCACCACCAAAACCAAAACGGGGTCCCAAGTGAGTAAAATCTTGAAATTATTTTCAGCTTGAATGAGTTTTTTTTTCTTTCATTCTATGTTTTCATTTTCGGTGATGAAATTTTTTGTCAAAGAAGGAAAATTTGGAAGTCGTTCTTATTCGTACGAAGGAATAGAACGAAACAAAAATTCCTGTGAACGATAATTTCACTCCACATCGAAATTGCGTCCCTTTTTGTTTTGTTTACTTTATTTTTATTTTCCTTCGCATATTCCCCTTGTCCATGAAATCTACACGAAACAAAACACAAAACAACATCCAAACGCAACTTTGAATCGTCGCTATTTATTTTCCTCTCGATCCTCTTTCCCCTACCTTGACGCACATCTTACAGGGCCAAACTTCAGGAACCGTGCAGCATTAGATGCTCCTCAAGTATGGGACTCATACCGAGCTTACAATGCTCGCTCTGCCTGTGCTTGTATCATCCTGAATGCGTTGGAGCTTCCGATGTTTCTGCAACTCACGAATATGTTTGCAAGGTAATTTAACAATTGTCGAACAATTAAAAAAAAATCGAATAATCTTTCGAAGCAAATTTCGTGTAAATTTTCGGATTACTTTCATTGGGTCGTTAACGAGGTTCACGTGCTATAATTACAATATGCGCTATAATTATATACAAAGTAACGACAAAATCATCAGATAAAATTTTTTCAAAGATAATTTTTTAAAATTTTGCATGAATCTTCTTGAGCATCATATTATAATCTGTAAAAAATTTGAGAAGGTTTCACCGTCTAGTAATCGAGATATTCAGTGTTTAAAAAAAATTTATTATTGATAACGTAAACAAAAGATTTTTATTTGAAAAATTTGATTTTCGTTAAAATTTGCCGCATTATTTGTAGAATTGTCATGAGGATTCGGATAAATCTCCACAACCTGGGAGCGCATCAGTGCCGCCACCGCCACCGGCTTTAATACCGATAAGTATGATAAGCGGTCAAACCGCAGCAGGAAGAACTTCACCGAGCGTTGTAACGTCACCGAAGCTTGCAAAATTAGGAATAAACGAGAGTAGCAAAAGCGAGCAACGAAGATTAGAGAAAAAACGTAAACTCTCGAGATCTCCAAACGTTTCGCCATCGGCGGAGAGAAAAGATGCGGCGGCTTGGTTGCACACCGGAAATGAATACCTTCGTGGACACGACGGTACGGTTCCAAAACCAGCGCAAAACATAGCTCTCATGGCGGGAAAACGTTACATCGTCGTACCAAAAAATAACGCGATGGCTGTGCAGCCCGCGATCACTGTCAGACCCGATAAAATTGGGGACAAAGCTCCGACACTTCTGGAAGTGTCGCAATCTAATACGACTGCGGAAAATTCACGATTTTCATCGAGATCGATAAACGACGATGTTAAATCTAACTCAATGGAAAGCGAAATTACCGAAGAGGCAAAAGTACTGACGGAAATTGTCGAAACGATCGGAAAAATCCACGAAACAATGGAAAAAGATGAAGAAATAGTGAATCTTCGATCGAACTTCAATACCGAAAACAACTCGAGCGATTCTTCCGAAATTTCAAAACCTGACAAATTAGTCACTGAAAACGAAGATGAAAAGCAAGAGGAAGAAAGAAAAACGCATAAAGAAGATGTTGCTCAATTAATTAATGAATTAACTGACGAATCTCCAATTTCTGATGAATCGCAACTCATTCCGATGGAAGTAGACTCGACGAAAGAAAAATTACAAATTACGAATGAACAACCGATTGTCGAGCAAGAAAAAGTGACAGAAATTCAAGAGAAACCGCAATTGGAAATGAATAAATCACAAATACAGCAAGAAAAACCTGAGATTGTTATTAAACCTGAAAAATCGTTGCACGAAATTTCAACAAATCGTTCCGAAAGCTCGGAAGCAAATAATCTCACGACAAATTCAATTTGTGTACAACAAATCGAAAAGTAAGTTTACCGAAATCGTAGCAGCTTTTTATTCTTTGTTTTCACATAAATTTTTTTCTCTTTTTTCTGTCCTGATTATTCATACGTCATTTGACATGTGAATCGCCTGAGGTTTTGGCAGTTGCTTTGTACATATTGTATTTACAAGAATTACATTCGATTGTGTCGTTTTGAGAATTTTATAAATCAAATAATTGTTTCTTTTAAACGAAATAAACAAATTAATTGAGTATAAAAATATATTTAAGCGATTGAGTTGATTTTTTAGTCAAGTCGATTCGAAAGAGCACAGAAAAAAAAAACAATTTCCAATATTTTCGTTCTAGACACAATGAGATATTCCAGTCGCGAAATAATCATTATTTATTTATTGTAAATGCAATATATACCAATGTTCATTATATTTGCAAATATAAGAGCTCGTCGGAGAAGAAACAAAAATGAATTTGATTTTTACTTATGATCGAAGCACACTGCCTTAGCTTCGAAACGTGGCAAAATTTATTTGTCAACCGAAATTTGGGAGATAAACAACAACAATAAAAACAAGCAATTAAATGGAAAACAAATAAATAACGAAACAAATAAAAACCAGCAATGTGTAACGACGAATAAAGTGTGCCGGGTTGTTTCGATATTCCTTAATTGTAGTATTTGAAACAATATAGAATTTTATTTGCAACGGTTATTATCACACAAATTAAACAAGTTAATATATATTCAATCGTCTCCTATATTTTCACGCTACAATTACGGATTTTCGATAAATGCTTCAGTGCATTTAACAAAACAAAAACAATACGAGAAACCAGAATAAAAATCTAATTCATTTTTACTTTTTATATTTACAGATATAAAGGCATGTGTGAGCCAAAAAACACAAAAACACAAAAAAAAAACCAATTTAGTGCGTTTTCCTTGAAAAAATTCCAATTCTCCCAAATATTCTATCCTCTCTCCTTGTTTGTTTTGATAATTATTTTTAATCGAATTTACGAATCCTAAAAGGTCGATTAATTAATTAATTAATTTATTAATTTAGTTATTTATTCATTCTCCCGGGAACTTGAATGTTTTTTTCTAATAGACGATATTTATATTTGAATATTTTCAGGAAAAAGCTTGCTCCTCTGGAAAATGATCAAAGGCACTTTATGGTCTCCGTTTGTGCCGGTTATAATGCTCTTTCTCGTATATTCCAATACCTCAAGGTACAAGAATTATTACGTGCTGCTCGTGTATGCAGAATGTGGCGGGATCTTGCCGCACATCCGAATTTATGGAAAACCGTAAGAATGAAAAATAGCCAAGTTACGGATTGGGACGGTCTTGCTGATTCTCTTAAAAGACACGGCACCCAACATTTGGATCTTCGAAAAATGTTAGTCGCTGGTGAATCCGATGGTATATGGAAAAAATTTGTAACCGTTATTCCACGCGTTACCAGTCTCGTCAAACTCGAACTTTGTCGCTGTCCTGTTATGGTCGTCGAAGAAGTTATCAAGAGTTGCCCACAATTGCAAGTACTGAGCGCCATGTCCATCAAATGCGATACTCTCAATCTCGAATCTGTTGGAAATTTGAAATCGTGTCAAGAACTTAGGCTCAAAGCCATCAGCGGTATGTCTTTGCAAGGAGATTTATCACCTCTTCAAGAACTTACGCAATTGTCACATCTGGTAAGTTTACAAATTGACTTTAACGCTTTAACGACCACGCCAACTTTTCAATTACTGAACATTATTTTCTCTGGTATTATCGCTAAAAAACGGTTGAATATAAATGTTCAAACATCATTTTTTCGATAACGACCTGGAAAGTAGTTACGAAAGTACTTTAAACTGTATATTAACAAGAAACGATTTTTTTTTTTTTCGATACAGAGTCTAACGTCAGTGAAAGACTTGGGAAAGAAAAATATTGACATATTGGGATCGTTGATTAATTTGGAAACTCTGGAGTTGGGCGAGTGCTCCGATTTTCCTGACAAATTTGGTACGTCGGTGCTGTTGAAATTGGAAAAATTGGAACGTTTGAGGCTCGAAAAGGGACAAGGAACGTGCTGTACTTTTGACATTCTTGACGGTGTTTCCAAACTTCCGACTCTCAGTCAATTGGAATTGGTGAATTTCGACGTTAAAAATGGCTTCGATAAGTGTTTGTCGAATTGCAAAAACATCAAGAGGCTTTTAATCATACCAACTTACATTTCACAATCCGCAACCTCCAACAATATGGTCCTCGGCGGGGTCACCGAGTTGTCCAACAATTTGACTCACTTCGTATGGGGTGTTACCCTCGAATTACTCAGGGTCACTGAACTCTTCGTTGATCAATGCAATCAAATGAGCAAACAAGTCACTGGCGACTCGATACCGGTGCTCAAACCCGTTCCGTGCTTAAAACTTATTGAGGACGTTGAGGAAGACGATACGACCAAAGGTTAGCAAAAATACATTTTTTTTTATTTTGCAAACTTTTGAAACACTTATACACGGAAAAAACGAATCTGCTTCGTCACGTTTAATTTAAAGTGTTATTTTGAAATATTCGTCAAATTTTGTACATAATATGAGAATTTAGTTTTAATTTACTGTGAAGCATAGTAATTTTTGGAAAGCTTAGCATTTGTGCTCCAAAATTTAGCTTTCTTGTTGACCGAAACTGAATCGTTCACAAGGTTTTATTGTTAATTGTCATTTTTGTCGAATTCATTTTTCATTTTCGTCATTTTTCAGCTTTTTTTTATGTTAACATTTGCATTCAAAAATATTATTTTCAAATTTATCTGAAGTACAAATAAATCTGAATAAAAATAAAAGCGAATAAATAACTATATGAAAATAATTTTCAGGTGACGAGAAACCGCAGCCAAGTGTGACGAATCCTCAGGTCGATATTCTCCCATTGCCGCAATTGCAAAAGCTTTTGTTAACGGCATTACCAAAGACGCGAGTCAAGATCCTCAAGATACCTTTCCACGCGACGTGGCGCCAGAGCATCTCGGACACGACAACGCAATAAACCGTCAATCGTCTTGTTTGAGAGTAAGAATAAAAACAAAACTAAATAAATAATAATAAAAAGAAACAAAATGTTTAAACAAGACGGACGTTAAAAATGGAGCTACACGTTCTTGAGTGCGAAAAAAAAATCGAACAAGACTCAATAAACAATGAGAAACCGTCGTTACTGCTCGCACAATTTACTTCCAAAGTGTTTTGTGAAAAAAAAACCTCAAACGAAATCAAGAAATGCCAACAAGTTGATTAAGATCGTGAGAATCTTTAAGGGTCGACAAAAGTCATTGAAAATAACGTTGAGACTCGTTAAGCCACCGTCTGAAAAAATTCGACCAGCAAAAACCGTTGAATCGTTACGTACAAAACTGCGTTAATGTATTTTCGATGTTTTTGTTTTTTCTTGTTGATAATTTACTTTCGTACATTCTCACGAGTGTTTTCAAGAGAGAGTCTCGAGAACGAGGCTCGCAACACAAATCGTTCGTTCGTTTTATTGTGTGTCCGTGATTCGTGGAGCAAACGATTAATAGAGGAAATAAAGAAAATAGTGACCACTGAAGATTTCACATTAATATGACGGAGGCACGTGTCTCATTCACGACCAATTTGACATTTAATTTGAACATTTATGGAAAAAACAAACAAAACAAAAAACAAACTAACAAAATGGCACGAGATAAATCATGTGTGGAGAGTATGATTAATGAAATTATACGAAAAGGTGAAAAATAGTTAAGGCTCTATTTAGAACTTAGGCTGTATAAAAATATCTTATTAATATTATTAATATTATTATTATTATTATTATTATTATTCTATTGTAATTGTATCTTGTATCTTTAGATGACTAAGATAATAGAATTTTTACGCTGCGAATGCGGAGAAAAGAAAATATTGAAAAACACACTCACACACAACACACACATACACACTTTTTATTTTTAATCATTACAATTTATTAGGATGTACAACAATGTACATATTCGATTTAAACGTAATGTTGTTTTTGACACTATTCATTTATTTCGTTCGATTTCTTGCTTCTCCACAACACACATAAACTTAGTTACGAAACTTTTAATTCTTATGAATAAACAAATAAATATTATTTCGTTGCGTTGAATTTTTTTTTTTAAAAAGAGATTTTTGATGAGGCGGAGAAATGAATTTTCCCTCATATCGCAACAGTAATTTGAGAGATGAACAAAAATGTTTATACATATATCTATATATTTTATACAGAGGAAAAAATAATGAGAAAAACGAGGGCGAACGGACGAAGATCATGGGGTTTCGGTATTTTCGTCGCTTTGTCGATTCTGATTTTTTTTTTTTTTTTTAATTTCAACTCGATTATTCTATCGATACTGAAATTTAGTTATTACGAGAATTGTTCATCAGACAGAATTTATTGTACAAACAATTTTCTTAGCACGTTCTTTTTCGGTTTTTATTTCTTTACATAAATTTTGTCTCTAAATTCTGTTTATTAATTGCGTTCGGTGGCACAAAGACTTTTTGCTTATGACAAGTCGACTCAGTTGCTTTGCAACACGATACATTTTTTTTCTGATCAATTCAATTCGTTTTCTTGACGTTTTTCGCTGTCATGCTCCATTGTAAGGAGAAAAGTTTTTTCTTTACACAGAAAATATCATTTGTACGATCTCACTGCGGAGGATTACGAACTTGAAAAAAAATAAAGATGAAAATAGTGTCGGACACTTTTGCACATAATAAAAAGCTTCTGGATGAATGGACGGATGGGAAAGGAAACAGTGAGGTTTTCGAAATTGTGGTATTTCTAAATAGAACGCGAATTGTACGATTGTTTGCATAAATTTATGAAAAAATAAAAAATATACTTATAAATATATATAAATATATAAAACGGCGTAGATAATAAAGGGTTTTAGTTCGTAATCGTAATTTTAATAGTCGATTTTTAAGTATGTATATGAGAGAGAGAGAAAATGAAAGTTTGCCAAGCTGATTGTAGATCATTGCGTACAAACGATTACGGAAGTAATTAAAATGTTATTTTTATTTTATATTTTTCTTCATTTTTTTTTTTTTTTCAACAATAAAGGAGGTTGGCTACGCACACTAATTTTACCGTGTTAAAAGCATAGGAAAATTCGAAATGATTAGAATTCTATTAAATTTTGTGAGTATATTCTTTAGTATTAAATACGAATATACAAATTTTTTAACACTTTTCTTCTACATAGTTTTCGAGTAATTGAACAATAGAGTTTACATGCATAAGTATAGGATTCAGATATATATAGGTTTATCTTTAGCATATTGCAAACTCCAATTATTCGACGACTATGCAGACGAAAAATTGAAAATTTGTGCCATTGTATTTGATGCTAAAGAATGTTATCACCAAATTTTATTAAATTCTTATCACATTGTCGTGTGTAGCCAACCTCCTTAAATCACGGTCAACTTTTCATATCCTCAATTTTTATAAATAATTTAAATCAAATGTGTTTATAAACGATAAATCATTCACGTATTGAACTTCCGGCTTTTTTTTTTTTTTTACTTTCACGTTTTCTTTTTCTATCCGTTTCGTTCCCGAAATTCTACTTTCAATAACTTTGTCATCGAATCATCTTTGGCGTTGCTGAAAATCCATAATTTTTTGGATTTTTATCCATTTCATCGAATTGAACCTATATATTGATATTTTTTCGATAAACAAACTGTTCTGACTAATTAAAAAATTCTCAAATAAGATGAACAAATCGATATTTTATGTTTTCATTTTTTTTTTTTTTTACGTATATATGAATTTTGCATTTTTTTATCTCGATGCAAACAAAATGTTTTATTTGATTAGAAATTCGAAAGATTGCTATTGGACAAAAATCTCCGAAAATTCAACCATCGTGAAAAAATTACGAATATTGATTTTTATCAGTAAAATCATAATTCTGTAAAGTTTTTTATTCTTCGTCAAACAATCGAGCTTTTTTTTTTTTTTCATTACGTAATGCATGGGTGTAGATTTTTTCCAAAATTCATACTAATTCCTTGGGACGTTTGTAATGTTTTACAAAAGAAATTTCAAAAATACATCAAAATCACGAGTTTGTAACGTTTTAAAAATATGGTTGAATTTTGACAGATTTTTTTCGAACCGCAATGATATATTTTTTCTAGAATAAAATAATCATCATATGTGAAGTATTTATTTGAATTATTCAACCCCCATATTGTACAGAAAAGTTGATTTTAAACACGAGTTCTAAAAATCTACGTGTTTCTCTGTCTCAATTTGTTGTCTTCAACCTTCTAACCGTATTTTTGTTTTCACATTCCTTCTCTATATATATATATATATATACACATATTTTATATATAGAAAGAAGAAAACTATTCAATTTTTCAAACGCACGCAATACTATAATAGTAAAAAAAAAACAAGTCGCAAGTACTCTCGTTGTAGGACTCGGTACATCAAAAATCAATAAAGCGCAACTCGCGATTGGAGCAGCTGCAGTTCCCAACGACGCTGTCTATACATTTTGTGCTAACGCGGGATAAGATCCTGTATTATTCATCTCTCTCTCTCTCTCTCTCTCTTTCACTTCCTTTCTTGAGCATCCGAGAGAGGTTATGTTGCTCGAATTTCACGACGTTATGTTACAAGAGCGAGAGAAACGAAAATTCCGTTCTATTTATAGTGAAAAGAAGAATCGAGGAGATATTCCTTGAGTACGAGCAAGCATCTTGCGTGGCTAAAATGAGTCCGGAACTCCTTCAAAAGACCGTAATAGTTGCGAGATAGCGAGTGTTTAGAGGGGAAAGAAAGAAAGAAAAAAAAATTCTATAGCGGGTATTTGTGCGATTTAGCTCGGAAGAAAATGGGTAGGAAGAAACCGCATCCTTCATCGAAAGGTAAACATCATCAAAATCATCAATCCCAGCAGAAAAAAACTGTCTCCAATCCGAAAAAGTATGAGACTAATGTTTTGTGTGAAAAGCTTTTTCGACGTAAGTAAACCATTTTTTTCTCCTTCATTTATTTCGAAAAAAAAAAACGTTTAAAATTCAGTATTTTCTTTCGAAATTATAAGAATTACACTTTTTTTTTTTATAAGTCTGCAGCGATCCCGTTGACGTAGCTCGTCTATGGGATAATTATATAGAACTGTCGAAAGTCCTTGAAGATATAAATCATCTCGCAGAGATGAAGACTCGAGAGACCAAAAGATCACAAGCTATCGAAAGTTTTCTTCAATGGCTCAAAGAAAACAATGCCCGTGTCGACGGAGCTGCGTTGTCAGAATTTCCAGGCTACGACATGGGCCTCAAAGCCAATAAAGATTTTGCCGCTGGCGATATCGCCCTTGAAATTCCTGGCAACATTATTCTCAGCACCGAAACCGCTGCCCCGGAATTAAACGCCCTTCAAAACGATCCTCTGATACAACACATGCCTCAAGTCGCTCTGGCCATCGCTCTCCTTGTCGAACGACACAAAGACAATTCCAAGTGGAAACCTTATTTGGATATTTTGCCTAATACTTACTGTACCGTTCTCTACATGAGCGCCCTTGAACTCGGCGAACTGAAAGGCAGCCCTACGCTTGGTAAATATTCTAGAAAATATTCCATACTCGCATTTTTTATTGAAACAGTGATTTTTTTATTAAAAAATCAAAATTTCAAAATATTATCTTGGAAAAAATGGTATCTGATGATTTTGCGAGAATTGCAGTAATTATTTCCAAATTTACATGAGTAAAAATTAAAAGAATTTTCTAAATCTCCACACAACATTTTTTTACAATATTTTTTTTACTCTCATATGTTTAAGATATTAAAACGAGTGATATTGAAATATATTTTCACAGAACCAGCGTTAAAGCAGAGCCGAAATATCGTAAGACAATTTGCATATTTCTCGCAAATGTTTTACAACACCAGAAATCCTGTTTCCGATCTTCTGAGGCCCTATTTCAATTGGGAAGAATATCGGTAAGTCTTGAAAAAGCATAAAATAAATATGAGTCATTACAAGGTATTTAAAAAACGCAATTAATAAATAATCACGAGAATTTTATACAAAAACGATTATTACACATTTTTAATATAAAAAAAAAAATTGCATTACAGAGCAACAATAAATATACGATGAAATGATACAAAAATACACATTTAAGTTAAAACCCTAATTCAACAATATTTCGAAATACTTTCTAGTATTGCACAAACGTTTATTTTTTCTCGCTGTTTCGTTTTTTGGTCAGTGCCATGATCGAAAAATGGAATAAATATCGAATAATTCCAATTGAGACAGGAATCGTTCGAGTGAAGATCAGCCTTCGTTGACGAGTTTTATCCAAGATAAAAACCGAGAGTCAATTAATACTATAAACATTAGGATGTCAAAAAAGCTTGTTTACTTGCTCTCAAAATTTGTGTCTCTCAAAGAAATTCTATCACAATTTTATCATAACTTGACAGAGCCTTAGCTTTTAATTTTTTTATCAGCAATTTTTTCGATGCTCATCAGAAAAATAATGAAAGTATTAAAAAATCTTGTTTTTTTTTCTTCTTTTTTTTTTCTAGTTTCGATTATATTGACGATTTTGTTTAACATCCTAATACAACTTGATCCAACTCAGAAAGGAATCGTTTTCGCTATTTCATAAAATCCGGTATAGTTTCCCAACTATCATTGGCATCCAAAGAATCATTCTCAATGTCGCCGCCCTGTGCTTCAAATTTTTCAACCTCATGATTGTCTCGTCTCTCTGGTCTCTTAGTAGTCGAAGTTGCAACAACGTTAACCATTATGGTATTAAGACTGCTCGAATTTGACAGTTTTCTCGCTGTCATTGCAGGTCCTTGAAAAACAGATCTTGAAAAGCTATTTCTGTACGTGTATTTTTGTTTCTGTCGGATACGACAAACGATAAATATTGCGAGGAATACGACAACCGTGACGCCGAGTATAGCTCCACTGGCGATAATGCTCGGACGTACTTTTGACAAATTTCTTTTTTCACTTGTATTTTTCGTAACTGTTGAATAATTCGTGCGAATGTTTGTTACAGTTATTTCTTCTTCGTTTGGCGTGGATTCTTCTTTTTCAACGATTTCTTCCACTATACCAATCTCCACGAGATTCGTCGGTGAATCAGGAGATTCTACTTTACGAAGGATATTTTCGTTCACGATGGACGACGACTCTGTTTCCTTGGGATCCAAGGATTTTTCAGGGCCTCTTGGATCAATAGAAAATGGTAGAGAATCAAAGCCACTGACCAAGTCCAACAATCGTTGATTTTTATCTTCGTTCACCACGCTCGTGGAATCAAATTTCGTTCTTTCTGTACCGATCGACGAAATGTATGTTTCTTCCATGGATTTCTCGTTTTCTCTCGACTCCACAGACGAAGAATCAATTTCAATGTCCGAAAGATCCTCCGTTGTTGTTTTCAGAATAATTTTCTCAGTCGTCGTCGATTCTCTCAACGATTTAATCGCACTTACATCGTTTTGCTTGTTATTTCGCGAACCGGAAGCTTCTCGAGAATGTAAAATTTCTGCAAGATGCACTCTGCTCGAACCCCTTTGTCTCAACTCTATTAATTCGTCGATACTCATGTTTCGCGATTTTAATAAACGCTCCAAACGCTTTGCACTCGAACCTGTACTAAACAATTCGAATATTTCTGCACGTGCCTCTGGCTCGATTTCTGATATTACGAGATCGTATGGTTTACTACTCGTTGAAAATATTAAATGATTTTTCGCTGAATTTTTCTCATTTTTTGTCGATTCTTCGTTCATTCTTGTCGTCGATATTTCGTAAGGCTCATCACTCATCGTTAATTCTTCATCTTCATTCATTTCATCTTTTTTTATATTCTCTTCGTTGCTCGTTCCACGAGGCTCGTCACTCTGGTAATCGAGATCGAGAATTCGAAGAACATCGGAATCCGAACTGTTTCGATCGATCGTAACTGCATTCACTTTTGCATCCAATATTTTTGTTTCGTTTTTTTTTAATGAAATTATTGGCGTTTGCTGAGTGCTACTTAAAATATTTTCAATACTCAAAGTGAAGCCAGATTCTTCTTCGAATTTAATATCGTTCCCTCTTTTCGTTGTTTCTTCTTCCGAAATAGTCGTTGTCTCGATTTTTTTGATACCAAAATCAGAGAATTCCATTATTTCATCGTCATCCACTTTTGGTATCGACGATTTTTCTCTTCTTTCCAAATTTTCGACGTTCTGATAAACCTCCTGAGAATCTTTGACAATTTTATCTTTTTTCGTATCATCGACAAACTTTTTTTCTGTTATTGGATTCAAACGTGGCAGAATTATTGGTTTCGTGAGTCTAACGATTGCCGAAAGTTTCTCATTTTCGTTTAAACTCCTTTGACCAACTTCGCTCTCCGCCGAATTCATTTGTTCTTCAGATTCTTCGTTTTCTTGTTCTCTCGTGCTCGTTTGCGTTTCCACGTCATTTTCGCTTCTTGAATTGTTCGGAATTTCATTGAAAGTTGAATTTAAAAAGAAAACACTGTTTGATGAGTTGTTTTGCGAATTATATTCTGTCTCAACGTGGAACCTCTCGGGCTCGAATATTTTCGATTTAACGCCAATTATTTCGGCACTTTCGTTATCAGCGGACTTGAGAACGTTCAAAACTTCCGCTTTTCCTCGCAGTAAATCACTCAATGTTAAATTTCTTCTTTGCAAAAGTTCCGAAAGACTCAAACCTTCGATTTGTTGCATTTTCAGAAGAGTCTTGAGCTCAGCATTCTCGGATTTTCTTCTTGAATCGAAATTACTCGATTTATTACGTTCGCGAGTATTTATCACTTTTTTTTCAATAATTCCACGTCTCGTCGTTAATTCCGGTTTTCTCATTGACCTTGTTGACAATTTTTCAATATTTATACCGCTGTCGATGTATTTTTCTGTGCTCCACGTTATGGAATAAGTTGGAGCTCTCGTTTCGATGAATTCGTAATTTTGTGGGGGCCGACGTTTTCTTGGTCTTGGTTTTTGGTACTCCTCGTCGATGAGCTCGTATTCGTTGGGATGAGCTTGGAAAGTGTGGCTGTAATGTGACCTTGGATTGTCCAGGTCGACGTCATAAGATAATTCTTGATTCCTTATTTTTCCATATCGTCTTGATCGATCGCCAGGATTTGTCGTTTCGTCAGTTACGTCATAGAGCATTGAATTGGTCAAGCGTGTCACTGGAATTCTCGTGAATTTTTCACGACGTGGAAAACCATTGTTTCGTCCTCGTGACTCGTCGTAACGTTCTTCATTTTTCTCCAAAGACTCTCTTTCCTCCTGGGAAAAAAGTTGTCGATCCTCCAAGGGAATCGGAACTTTGTCAATCGTTTCTTCCTCGTCGACCCTAATCGTCGACGATTCTTCCTCCGAAACTCCAACAGATTCAAACACTTTTTTCTCCTCACGCAGCAACTTCTTTCTTCTCGATGAATCGTCAAACGGAACCTGTGGCAACGCATCACCGTCTCTCCATTTTGGCTCCAACGCTAAACCACTGTTTCGCCATTTTCCTATCAACTCCTCGTCCTCGAACTGCTCTGAATCCAGTCGCGAATTCTCATACGTTTCACCATTTCCAGCCTCGTATTTTGGCACTTCGGAAAGATGTCGCTAGAATTTGATAAGAAAAAAATATCAATTTTACTGTTTAAATCAATGCATCACCTTTTTTTTTACATTCTGGTGGTCAAATAATTTGTTTAACCCTTTGAACATATTCGGATCCGATTTCTTGCACTTTTTAGTTACTTAAGGTGATGGAGCAGTCGCTTTCTCGCAATGTGAGTGCAAGAGAAATAGCTCCAATTTTCGAAATTGAATATTTCCGACACGGTTTCACCAATAAAAAAAAAGTCCCTGTCAGTCGATTTTTGCCATCGTCCTGTGTACGCTGACAAAGCCTTTTTTTGATTAGTCAAACGACATCGAAGGATTTTAATCTCGAAAATTCGAGGCGACTGATCCATCAACTTAAGTGATGAAAAAACATAAAAATACAGTCAGATTTAATTAAATTAAATTAAAGAGAAATTAAAGAGAATTTTACTAAATACAAGAATAACTTTTGTGCTCAGAATACAACAGTTTCGATTCATTGCAGTGTAATAAAAACTGACCTATAAAAATTGATGTCTTGAAAGTGAATATCATCTCCAATGAAATGTGAATAAATCTTAAAGCGAAATAAAACGAATATCTTGTCAGTCATGCTGGATGTGAAAGAGGCTTTCCCTCGTAAGAATTTCTCATTGAAGCTTCTTTAGAAAGCAGTGTGCAAATTAATCATGAAATATTTTGTAAATTATTTGTTAACTATTTTGCGAATCGTAAAAACAGAAAACTGGAAAGAGAGGAAAAAATTGTGATGTACACGATGATGGTGAGACTTTGGAGGAAATCTATATGCAGTTTCACCGTCGTGCTTGGCGGAAAAGTGCTCGATTGTGACGCGAGAAACGACAAAGGTCGTGAGAACGAAATCCCAATTATAATTCTCTTCGAGGGAGTCGAAAGTTGTGCATGGAAAGTCGACACAATAATCTCGTGGCTCTTCTTCCCGAGTTGCGATTAACGATGTAACGCAAAATTTCATCCGCTCGATACTTGAGTTTAAAAAAAACAACCACCTTCCAGCTCATTAAACGGTTCGGTGGTCTCTTTCCTTTCGTTCCTTGTTTCTCTAACAACAAACAACTGATTGTTATTTTTCATCACGATCGAACGTTCCAACTAAAAATCATTTCACACTTCCTCGATTTCCAAATCAATAAAATTGCCAATTCGCCACAGCTCGTTAATTCTTTGACGAAGGGACGAATGTTATTTCTTTTCACAATAGACGGTGCAACGACCACTACATTCGAAAAAAAAAAAAGGAAAAAGAAAGTTTCGCACCAATTGTATTGCACAGTTGCACAATCTCCTATAATGACGAGTACGCACTAATTTCAACTGCCATCTTTTATTTCGAGTTCGTTCTCATCGAGTTAATTAATTGAAGAATTATTTATTATTTTATTCTTGAGATTATTTTCAGATTAAATTTTAACTGAAAATAAATAAATCAAAGAGTATGAAAAACCAAATTTCTTCTTTCCTTTAAGTGATGACTTCTGATCGTACTAAAAAACCATCATTTTTTAATTTTAGTATCTTCTCATAAAGTTTATTAAGGAGGTTGGCTACACACAACAATCTTGCCGTGTTAAAAGCATAGGAAAGTTTGAAATTATTAGAATTTAATGAAATTTTGTGAGTATATTCTTTAGTATTAAATATGAATATACAAATTTTTAAAGATTTTTCTTCTACATAGTTTTCGAGTAATTCAACAATGGAGTTTACACGCATAAGCATAGGATTCAGATATATATGTAGGTATATCTTGAGCATATTGTAAACTCCAATTATTCGACAACTATACAGACGAAAAATGTGAAAAAATTTGTGTCGTCGTATTTGATGCTAACGAATGTTATCAGCAAATTTAATTAAATTTTTATCATATTGTCGTATGTAGCCAAGCTCCTTAAAGATTGTTTTCGTTGAACGTATCATCCACCAGGTTTATTGGCAATCCAAATACAATGTTCGTGATCTTTTAATTTGCACACTAATTTATTTAATTTCTGACACAATTTTTCATTCGTGCTTTTGATTTATCGAATTCGATAAAATGCTTGAACAAAAATTTCATTTAAAATCATTAAAATTTTCCACGAACTCTGATAAATCTTTTCTTCAATTTCCATTCATCTCAACTTTCTCACAAACCATACAAAGCCCTTTGACAATTATAAAAATATATTCCATCGGGAGCACACACGATTACCATTTGTACTTTTGATTAATGTATAAGTCTCTCACCTGGTTCTCATAATTGCGAAAATTGCTCGAAATTTCCGTAGTTCCAGGATGATCGTGTGTCAAGGAATAGCCGATCGTAATCAGCGACAGAACAATGCACGACAATTTCCACATTGCTTCTCAACAGTTTTCCCGCTCAAAACTTCATTACTCCAATAAAGGAAAAACCACACTTGCAACGTAACGTTCAGAAAAAATATAATTGTTGTGACAAAAAAAGTAGTAACTTCATTTTTGTAAAATTGTTTGAAATGAAAAATTCATCAAATCAAAAATGTAGTCTTTTGTTGATTATGGGTTTTGGTGTTTTATTTAAAATCACATGCACGTAAAACACTGCAAGGCACAATATTAAAAATATGATATTTTTACGATTGCACAGACCACAAAGTTCTTCCACATTCATGCAGTTATCAATTTTTGTACTTTTTTAAAAAGTATCTAATTTATATAATTATTTCCAAGTGTTGAAAATAATTAAGTCATTTGTTGAATAAAAAAAAAAAAATCACTTCATCACCAATTGTCATAAAAAATATCCTCGTCGTTTATTCAAAAAAAAAAAAGATAAAAAGTCGATTAAAAAAACGTCACACTCTACTCGTAACTCGCGCCGTTCTCGCGTGAAACGTTCGGTCCGCTCGGTGTAAGTTCCTCTCGCAAACTGATGAGCGTTTTCTCTCCGCAACGTCGTAAGTAAGTCGGTGAAACTTGAGGATATTTCTAGAGGTTCATAGATACTCTCGTACTTCTTCCTCCTCAATCTACGTCTCACTTTGCCAATGTCTATACAAAGATTAATTTAATCTCTGAGAACTCGGCTATATTTCTCTGGACTATCCAACGATGGGTGAACGTCTTCGCGAATACATTCTAATTTCGATATTTCCAAGATCTCATTTATTTATGACGATCTCTCCTAATTTATTTATGGGGTCGCACATTGAGGTTTCTCGATTTAATGAAAAAAAAACACAAACACAAACACAAACACAAAACAAAAAAGGAAATATACATCGTAATGAAATTAATGGAGGATAGATATTCATAGTCGAAAAATGTATTCTTCAAGATCGATTTTGTCATGAGACAAATGGACCGATCATAAAATGTATTTTCGAAAAAAAAAAAAAAAATACAACTTTTCGCTCCATAAAACGTAATTTTAAGAAAATATGGTTTTTTTTTTTTTTAATTTAAGTAAATCTGTTAATGAAATGGCACTTTCCTGTTTGTAACATTCGAAAAAAAAATCTTTTCAACCAGATTAGTGGAACATTCGAAAAATAGAGTCCTCAAGAATTTTTTTTAAATGCAAAAATGAATAAAATAGTGTCAAAATTCAAAATAGAATTTTTGAAAAATGTTGTCACGTCGTGGAACATATTTATAGAGAAATTATTATTTTCCAGAATTTTTTATAAAAGCTGACAATGTAAATGAAATGTTTCGAGTTTGCTAGTTTTCTTGTTTGACAAGAAACGAAAGGAAATTGATCAAGTATCAAAATATAGATCCGCAGAATCTGCTGCACAAGGTTGTTTTTTTTTTATTGATTAAAAAACTCGATTGTTAGATCCAATTATGAATAAAATCAAAATAAATGAAAAATGTTTGACACGAAGTATAAAACGCGATCTTGAGAAAGTAAATAATATTTTTGACATATATGAATATTCATTGAGATGAAAAAAAAAAATGTAAATTTGACGAATTAACATATTCGGAAATGGTTTATATAATCGAAATGAAATTGATCGTTGGTGGTTCGATCGGACGAGTTTTGACGTAGCATCCAAGAAAGGCATCGAGTTTTGTTGAATTATATTATCGAGTGTAACAGGCTCTGCACCGTGTGTGAGTTTCTCGACTAATATTCGAAGCAAAGTTTCATATATATAGTAATAACATGCATAACCGTGTAAAAACATTAACAGTGGAGAAAGTATGGCGAAGATCTCACGATCTTCAATTCTTGGCACGACCTTCCCACATGCAGTCGAGTGTATATCCCCGCCATCTCAACCGAGCATGATAATTCTTTGTGCCTCTTTTATCTCATGCTTTCCTCCCGATAAATCGTTCTCACTCTCGTTGAGCTATTGTGAAACGTAAGAAAAAAAAACGTCTTTTAATTCTCTCTCGATCTCTCTCTCTCTCTCTTTTTTAAGTTCACTTTAATTCATTACAGCATTTTACACGTTGCCTGCTGAACAGCATTATGTTTTTATTGAAATTTCGAGAGATTTCACTACAAACTGGCATACGAGCCTTTTGTTTTCCTTTTAGTTTCTCGTTAAACCAACCGAAATGCCGGTGCTTCATTATAAAAGACCACCTCATCGAATACGAGAGCCGGAAGATACCTATTCCACTTTTTTTAACTACATACACTTGCTGACTCAACAATTGCCATCATAATTCGACTCTATTATTATAATCACGTGTTATATTTCATTACTTTTGTTTTTTTTTTTCCACGACTCATTTTTCGTTTGTTTTTAACGATTTTCTTAGTATAAACTTTTTTCGAAGCCATTTCAATATATCGGTTGGAAATATTGCTGGAAATCATATGAATATATAGCAAAGTTTTTTGTGCTATTACGTGCGTTTATTTTCCTGCGAACTTTTTGGATCGGGAAGTTACGGATACTTCCGGATTTTCAGTACGTTTTCTGTTGAGTAATAAACCCCGATATGGATAAAAATTTTGTTATAAATTCTGTTGAGGAATGTTGAAAAAAAAAAAAAAAAACAATTGTCTATTATTCTTCATCATATAATTAACACCGATCGGTAAAATTTCATATGAATTTTAGATTACACGAGGTTCCATTAACTTATAAGTGATTTATTCTCAAATGAATTAACGACAAATAAATTTCTTTATTTTGTTAATTTTCATTATTTATTTAGTATTTTTTTTTTTTTTTTTACAATTAATTCTGGTTTTTTTAATTATACGCAAATTGCTGTCGTCTAAATTGTGTGAATCTACGATAAGCAGATGGTTCCATAGAATACTTGCAAATGAGGTTTACTATTCGAGCTCCATGCACTTTCACACGTTTGTACTTTCTTGCTTTCCTATCAAGATAATCGCGAAGCGAAATGGCAGTTTGGTAAAAACGATGAATCTTCTGTTCGAAAACCACGTCGAATTATATTTCGTGCCGTCGCTATTTTTGAGACAATTATCTCATTAATTTGAGAAGCGAAAGTTCGATAATTGGAACTTTTCGATATTATAAAATTAACCGACTTGTAATTAACGCTGAATTTACTGTGTCAAAGTCTGCCTGAATTAATAATTGTAATCAAGTCTTAAGTACATTTTGCAGAAAACAAGAGCTCGGTAATCTGCGGATACTTTCTAATATTTATTGGCTCGTTTGCATGGTCAATTTATAATCGATTATTTTTGAAAAATCAATTTATTCTGTAATCAAAAAAATTTCATATAATTTATGGGGAAAAATGGCTTCAAGGACACTTTTAAAATCAAGATTTTATTGGGCAAACGAAAGTAATTTACAAATACTACGTCACGAGCCAACAAACCGTGATATTATTAAAATGTACTTTTTATCATTCAAATTTAATTGGACGTTAATTAACTCGGATTACATTTATAATTGACTTTTAATTTCATCTTATAAAATAGTTTATATTGAATAAGTGGAATAAATAAATAAGCACGTGCTATTTTATAATTCGAGGAAGTATTAATTTATTGCAATTGAAAATCGCCCAACAGTCTTATGTTTTGTTAGTATGTTTCGTGCTCAAAAAGCATATCGGATTCGACCGTGAATGTCCGTTCGTAAAACCGGCCAACGACTTGGCACATCGAACAAGTGTTATTTCCCCGCTCCACCGTTCTTCTTGAGAGAGAAAGTCCTCTCGGTAAAAATAATGACAACGATCCTTTTTATTTACATTTCCGGCTTTCTAGGTCAATTCCATTCGAAAATGAGTGATTTAGAAGTGTTATAAATTCTTATACACTGTATACGAACTATCATTTTTCTTAGTTACGAAAGATTTTCTAATTCTTGTTTTTTATCCATCATTTACGAATCCACTCACTCATGCACATTGCTCTTTTATCGTCCTATTAAATAAACCGATAGAAAGTCAACCAAGAATTCATAAACGTTATTTTTCTCTACCCTGGTTTACAAACTAGCTTCCGGTTTATAACATCCTTGATTATTGCGAATTATAAACAATGATGTATAATTATGACGAAGGTGTATGATTTCTTTAACGATTTATTGTTATTCATATTTATTTCAAAAACGATTTATTTTTATTTCCTCACTTAATTCAATGGACTTATGCTTCTCTATTTAATAATTATATCAATAATCGAGCAAGATTTATCCTCTCGTATTACAATTAAAAATAATGTCAATAAATACACGTATAACTTTCTGGTAGTTTAAAAAAAGTGAAATTCGTTAAATGCATCATGCTAAGGCGACACGTTCTCGCACACAGTATTATTCACATCTGGGACGTTGACCTCAATTTCTGTTCACCTGATGTACTATTGTTTCAACAGAATTTCGAAAAATTAAATAGCTTCGTTTTTTTAAATTATTTTTATTTTTCAGTTGGGCCGTATCTACGGTTATGACCAGGCAGAACCTCATACCAAGCAAAAATGGAACTCAAATGATACATGCGTTAATCCCCATGTGGGACATGTGCAATCACGAAGAGGGCGAAGTAAGTTTATTCAATTGTAAAGTTTTTTTTTTTTTTCATCATTTCCAAATGACTTATATTTGTTTATGAAGTAGACAAAAATCGTCGACTCATTCATTATTTTTTAAAATTATTTATTATTTCTGATCAGCAATAAAAAACGCTTTTCGTTAAACGACCCTTACCGAATTTGTTTACAATTGAATAATTTGGGATTATCGAAATATGACACTGACTTACTTTGTATTTATTGGAATGCTATCTGGTTGATACGCATTATTGTTTTCATCCGCAATTACTGATTGATTCGAACCAAAGTGGGGAAAAAAAATGAAAACAGAAAAAATTATAAGTTTTTAAAAAGAGGATCAGATTTTTAATTCTACAAATAGAACTTTTCTTCAAGTGGTTTCCTGAAACCATGAGGTTTGATTAGTAGGCAATAATGTTAATTAATTATGTGCAATATTTGGCAAAGATCTGGTTAATAGTTTTTCAATGAAACGTTCATTCAGTTTCTAATATTTGATTTTTAGTCTTTCTCCAGCCCTTTTGTGAAATGATTTTTTTTTGTTCCATTACAGATCACAACTGATTTTAATCTGACTTCAGACACGTGTGTCTGTTATGCCAAGAGATCATTCACGCAGGGCGAACAAATATTTATAAATTATGGCCCACGAACGAATTCCGATTTTTTCGTACACTCGGGTTTCGTTTATCCGGAAAACAAGAACGACGGTTTTAAATTACGTCTTGGAATAAGCAAAGCAGACAATTTGTACAAGGACCGTATCAGTTTACTCGAAAAATTGGGATTCACCTTACCAACAGTTACGTTTTTATTGATGTCTGGTTCTGAACCCATCACGGAAGAAATGCTCGCTTTTCTGCGTGTCTTCAGTATGAGAAAATCTGAGCTTGAACATTGGCTCCAATCTGACAAAGTTTTTGACCTCAAACATCGAGATTGTGCACTCGACACTGTCGTTGAGGAGAATGTGAGAAAATTTTTGCTCACGCGGTTGAAACTTCTCGTCGCTAATTATCCCACGACCCTCGAGGTAATATTTTTTCCCTTTATTCCATCAGTTTTTATATCTTTGCAAAATAAAAAAGTACAAAAATTACTTACATTATTTCATTGAGATTTATGCATCCAAGAAAATAAGAATTCAATTTTGCGCTCGAAATCAACTGAAAAAATCATTCTAATGCACTGGAAAAAATCCAAAAAATTACACTTACTCATAATTTGAACTGCTTTTCAAATTTCGGAATGGTATAAATTCGATCCAGTAAAAATTAAAATACATTTTGTAAGTTGCCGTATAAATGTAAATTTTTGTTATTTTTTTCAGTTTTTTTTTATTTAATTCGAAGATTTTTTTTTTTTTTTCAACAAAACTGAATTTAGTTTAATGAAAATTTTGACATTCTTTTTTCGTTTTTATGATTCTGCACAGTATTTCTCCAAAATATAATAATTCCAGTATTAATTAGAAGGTTTTTTTATATTAATTTTGAATCATTTTCCAGGAGGACCTCGTACTGGTGACAACTCCAATGACTCGTGAAAGAATGATGCCGATACAATTGAGAATATTGGAAAAAAGAATACTCCTTGGTGCTTTGGATTACGTAGAGCAGTGGATGAAAGCCTAAATTCTATGAAAAGCTATGACGGAATCGTATCGTATAAAAGTTCGAAGTTGTCTTTCTACCTGAACGCAGCGCAATGCTTTAAAACTGCGAAAAATAGAAGCAAAAAAATGTCCAAATTCGTACAGAAATAAAAGTTCTTTGTTTAGATAAATAGGAATACTCAAGTACGAAATTATATGAAATTGAGCTTGATGAGTTTGAAGAAAACAGAAAAAATCATATCCCAGTAACCGTTCTCGAACTATTCAACTTTTGACAGCTTTGAACTTTTGTAATTTACGAATAACTCTAAACGCTTATATGTTTAGATAAGATACAGGGTGTTCCCATTCTATGCCTTGTAGAAAAAACACTAAATTTCATTTTTCGATATTAACGTTTCGCGCGCAACATAGGCTACCACTATATTTTTGTTGTAAAATACTTAATTGCGTGTCGCATTCGTCAGGAACATCCTGCAATGATAAATAAAAAGATTCATAAATATATACATATATTTAGTTGTCCTATAACACAAAACCCTTTTCTCGTGTCTCGTTAACTATTAATTATATTTATGCGAATTTTATGTACTTAAAATGTTTTAAATATAAAAAAATGAAAAAATAAAATAAAATTAAAATACAAATAATCAATCGTATTCCTGTTTTTCAATTTACTCCATTCACTCCGTTTGACTCTTTAATTATATATTATTCCGATATCGGAATAGTATCGGATTCATCATTTTGATTGCACTTATCACAATTATGCTTGTAATTTCAAACTATGAAGCTATTTTCCAAATTTTTTGATATGAAATAAAAAAAAAAAATTTCCCGTACCGGGAATCGAACCCGAGCCTCCTGGGTGAAAGCCAGATATCCTAGCCACTAGACCATACGGGAGTGATGAATAAGATTGAATTTTTATAATATTTATCCAACTCGTTTCTGGTACGATTACCATTGTGGGTTACGATTTATTGATATAACAATAAAAATAGTAATTTTAATTTTGCAAGAGATTAATTATTTGAAATTTTGTAATATACGCGAAACGTCAAAAAAACATTATTCGATGTTTCTACTGTCGGTATTTTTCTGTGATTCGTTTTATACTCCACAATAAAAAAAAATACTTTTTTTTATAAATAAAAGTTAACAAAAAATATAATAACATCGTTATATTTCCACTAAACTTTTTTTTTTCTTCAACAAAAAATAAAAAAATAAAAATTGGTCCTTGATGTATTCGATTGTGGTTCGCGGAGTCGGTGCTCTCGGCCAGAAAAGATACGAAAAAATCTAATACTCGATCAAAAAATTTGCCACACTAAAAAATTTTACTTGCGCAAAAAAATTTGTCAGAAGTGGGATTCGAACCCACGCCCTCAGAGAGGACCAGAAATCCCCATCTGCGACTCAGTATGAACTGAGAAGGAATCATAGAAACCTTGAGTCTGGCGCCTTAGACCGCTCGGCCATCCTGACAGTTGAATGTTTATTCTAAGAACATTCAAATAAATCTACTCCAAAATGAAATAATATTATTTAGGAAAATCGTTAATGAAATTCCATCATTGACAGTGAAAAGGACTGTGTGTCGATTTGTATTCTACATATTAACGTTAGAGAGTATATACTATTATGGGAGTATATACTCGATTCCACGGTTATGCGATTAATGATGCATTATTTATCGACGGATGATGATGTAGGCATGAAAGTGTACCTTCTGATGGTACTACCATTTTGTTTGCTGGACATGGTGATTGTCGAATTATTTGTCAGGAATATTGATTATCGATAATGATGCAAAGAGGGCGAAGTATTAACAACCGTCGAATCGTCAAGTACTGAAATTCTCATTTTATCAAGAGACTCGTTAGTCTTGGGACAAGTACATTTGACAGATCTGTGTGTCGTCTGCTGACCCGAAGCTCGCCCGGGTATATTACCTTTGGATAAAACGATTCACCGTGGTGGGGTGGCTTTTTCTGCTAGAAATGTAAGTGTAAAACGACCTTAACGAGTTCCAGACAATTGCTCATAATCGATATTTCGGTGGTCTATTAGTTGCATAAGTGCGAGAGAGATAGCCGCAAAACAGATACACCTTTTTCTCAGACATCCTTGATATTTCGAGAAAAATGAAAGTTACACATTGTTCTGTGACGAAAAGAGAACAACGTGTAACTCTTATTTTCTTTGAAAAATCAAACCTCGCTGAAAAAAACGTGCACAAGGATTTTTACCGACCGCGAGATTGATATATCACCTTAACAGAAATACTTTCGCAAGAAACACACCCTATCGATGGAAATACATATTTTTATGGGATGGATCGTGAGAGGAGGGAGGATGAGGGTATGGTCTGGGAAATTGAGGTCGACTAGAACAGAACGTTTCATGAGCAAGCGATGTAAATGAGTGTACATAGTACACAATTTCGGCAACGATAAAAATCATTTTTCATTCATGTATGAAAATACATTTTATAAATAAAAAAAAAAAATTGCGTCATAAGATTTAACAATCGTTCGTACAATCGCTACCACGAGTGTTTTCCTGCTTTTTCTCTTCTCGTTCTTTTACTGGTAATAAAAAATATACACTATATATTCTGAGAAAAAAAAACAAAAAATATAGTTCAATTAATGTATAAGCTCAAATAATTTTTTCTATCCTACGTCGTCTATCGAATATGTACAGTGCTGAATCTTCGTGGGGCCGATTCATCCGAAATATATGAAAGAAAAAAAAAACAGCTCCGAATGATAATCATTATCTGTGGAAACTTTGTGTAAAAATATTCAATTCAATACCACGACGATGGCAAAATATACTTCGCTTAAAATTCTTACTCTTTCATCTTAGTTAAATGATCAATTTTTTTTTTTTTTTAATCATTTTCCAAAGCTTTCAATTTTCCAAATCTCACGAAAGGATTCGTGAATTTATCCATATAAAACTCAATTTATATGAGGTATTATTCAGTGAGGATTTTTTTTTGCTTTTTAAAAAATTCAAAAATTTCACTCGGTGCATCACACCCGTATTTTCATGATTTCAAGGTCATACGGAACTCCCCGGAGTATGTATATATATATTAGTTTTTAAACGTGATCATCTCCGTCTTTTCTTGAATGTATAAACTTTATCTTACGGCCGCGCTCGTACGTTCTAATCTGGATTTAAAAAAAAAATTTGAAAAAAAAAAAAAATAATCGATTTTTATTGGCATTAAGAATTAGTGTCCTCGTTCGATGACATCGAGGGTATTTGTTGCGGCACGAAATTAACGACTTCGTGATAAATGAGCTCTTTCCATTTTTCCACTGGCAAATCCATGTCCTCGAAACTTTGATCGTAGGGCAACGAGACCGGCTCGTCCGTTGGATCTGCGTATTGCGCTAGATAAGGATGAGCCAATGCCTGTTCAGCCGTTATCCGTTTCTCCGAGTCCAACTCCAACATCATTTCCAGCAAATTGATAGCTTTAATAATTAAAAAAAAAAATTAATTAATAAAATAAAATTTAATAAATAAAATGTAATTTTTCAACCTCTTTTATTTACCCAGAGGATTAGCTCCACGAAAAACATCTTTGAAGTTCTTTTTCTTTAAAGGTGGTAAACTCTGAATGTAATTTCTTGCCTAAAATTCAATAAATTCATTTACAAGTTCGTTTTAAACGGAATTTTATGATGTTGTTTGGTTTTGTTGTAGTAACAAGCGTTTATGGTTATTGACAGTTCTATTTCTAATTATTTATGTAATTAATGTCATGTATCTACTGTATCTAGGATCCTAATACGAACTAAGAAAGAACTTTGACTTTTTCGTCTTTGATTAAGCCGAATGATTATTTTTTAATGGTTTTTTTTTCTTCTTTGTATTTTAATTTACCTCTTGGCTGGTAATTTTGCTTAAAGTCTCTTCTGTGGGCGTGCCACAAAGCACTAGAACTCGTGTTAGGTGGTCAATGTCTGCTTGGGGGGTTAAGGCTTCTTTTATTAACGAGCAAAAAATAAAATAAATCATAGAAACCACACTGTGAAAAAGCGTTCTATTTTCTATTTATCAATCATTTTGTGTCAATAATAAAAATATATTTTAGTTTAAACACTTTTTATAATGAATAATTCAAACGTAAATATTTATATTATTTTCGTGCTTGTTGATCGAATTATCGACGGATTAATTCATGCGTTTTTTTCGTGGATTTTTATTGTCAAAAGCTTCCAAACCCAATAATAAATGTTGTTGCATCGTGTATGAATCATGCCCTTGCGAGTCATTCACAAACAAAAATACTCGATAAATCTTTGAATCATTTTCATTAAACATTCCACATTTTAAGACTTTTTTCATTTTTTTTAGATTTGAGTGTTATTCATTCGTTTTTCGATTTTCTTCAAAGATTTAATCGATACGTGTCGTAAAACGCGATATTTAATTGAGGGCTGGAATGGAGGGGAAAACTTACCGACTCTGACGATATTTTCTGCATGAACTCGTCCCGTGGAGTGCCCAGAATTTCCATTATTAGATTCAATTGATGAATATCTGCTTTGCTAAGGCTTCGACACTGCTATACTCTCTATTTACCATTGAAATATTTTTCTTTTTCTTTCGAAACATTGAAAAATCAGCGATCAATCCATCCGCGACAAGTTTCGAGTGTCCAAAATGTTTGCAAACTGTTTATTTGCTTGGGCAATGATTTCTCCTCTTACTTGGCGATGTTTTACGCGGGTGTTCCCACAGCGAAAAAAAGAAATTCATCGGTATCTCGAAGAGATGAAAGAATTTAGAGAATTAAATGAAAAAAAAAAAAATATATCAAATCATTAAAAAAAAACGGTTTTAATTTTCGATGAACGTAGTTAGGCCGCGAAATATTGTTTTTTTCATCGAAATTTCTCGTTGACTTGGACAATAAGCGTAAAACATCCTTAATCGAGGTTTCTTATATAATTTCGTTTCTATAAATTGTTCGTGCAATTGCGTAAAACCTGAATATCGCGTTTTTCATTAATTTTATTAGCTTGCATCGGAGCGTCAAGTTTTAATAAAGCGTTGCAGAAGAGAAAGTGTTTTCACGTGTTCAAAATTTTTTTTTGCCAGAGCTTGATACAGAAAAAAGCATTAAAAGCGTAAACAGCTTCGCAGAACCTTAGCAGAAAGCATTTTTTTCTTGTTAAATGGATGCGAGTGTCTCGAGTGAGAAAAAAGGCAAATTAGTGATTAGATTTGCTATTTACTACGATTAAACAATTTTTTAATAGGTTTTTTAAAAATAGTGATAGGGAAGGTGGACTAACAGCTCGATTGAAAAATTTTCCATTCATAAATTATATGAAATAAATTAATTTCATGTTATTTACAATATTTCTTCACTTTCAAAGTTAGTTCTGTTATTTTCAAACTTCTTAGTCACACTTTCCCGATCTTTTTTATATGACGAAAAATAATTATGTGTAATTGACAAAAGGATACGATCGGTGCCAGGAAACAATGTTCTTCCGGTCAGTAATTCAGCCATAATGCAGCCAACGGACCAAATATCCACTGAGAAACAACAATAACCGAATAATCCAATGAAAATTTAGTTGCAAAAAATCTCAATTCAAATATTATATTAACGAGGTTCACGCGCTATAATTATAATCGTATTATCGGTAATAGTATAATTATAATAGTATAATTAATTATTAATTGATTATAATAGTATTACTATCGGGCAATCTATGAATGAATAAACACCTGTTTGACTGTAGTGCATCCAATTCAGCATTATTTCCGGTGCTCTGTACCATCTCGTAGCAACGTATCCTGTCATTTCATTTTCCGTCGGTCTTGCCAAACCAAAATCCAATATTTTCAATTCGCAATCTTCGTTGACAGCTATATTGGATGGTTTTAGGTCCTGAAAAATGAAGACAATCATCAAGTTAATAATAAGTATATTCTCAAAATCATAAAAAAAAAACAAAATATTACAATTAATCGAAAAAAAAAGAAAATAGAAATGATAAAATATTACGATTATTGGAGACATATTGAATTGAATTTTTTTGAAGAGTTTAGATAAATGTTGTAACGATAAAAAATCATTGAAAAATGTGTTTTACGGTAAAAATTAATTACTCTGTGCGGGGGAAAAGGAAGTTTGGAAAGCCGTGGGAAAAGAGAAGCAAGGAAATACGTAAAAGCCTCAAAGGACATACGACAAGAATAATAAAAATTAAAAAACATAAAATTAATTACCCTGTGAATTATTCCTGCGGAGTGAATATATTTAAGTCCTCTGAGAATTTGATAAACCAAAAATTGCACATGATCATCAGAGAGTTTTTGCGTCCTCACAATATTGTTGAGATCCGCTCCCATAAGATGTGTGACTAAATATCTGCGATGAGAGAATAATATTTACACAATTAATTAGCAACTCAAATTCAATATGAAAAAATGAATCGTTATTTGAGGATCCAAGACTCACACGTGTTGAAAATCTTCCAAGGACGACGACGGGTGAAAAACGTCTAACAGACCAATTACCTGAGAAAAAAAGAATACGTGCAAACTTTTGAATAATTTGACTCTGGCCAAAACGACTCTAACACGCTCGAGAGAAAAGGGATATTTTTGTCCGACATACATTCTCATGATTCATATGCTTCAGCATTCTCAGCTCTCTGTATGTTCTCTTAGCGTGAACATCCGATTGAAAAGGTCTGGCCAACTTTTTTATTGCCACTTTTTGACTCGTTACTGTATCCTGGGCAGAACTAGAATAATAACAAAATTAAAGGGAAGAATTAATCTACGCTAAATATGAGCAATTATTGCGATACTTGTCAAAATAACTTTCAACTCGACAAAATAATATTTTTTATTTCCGGATAGCTTCAAAATTCAATGTTTTGAACTGTTGGTTTTTTTTTTTTAACTTTTTGTCGTATTCATTAAATTTCATGAGGTTTCTATGAGAATGAAGAGGAATTTTCTGGAAAATTCAATATTTCATCGTAAACGGAATGTTTTATTAATCGATTATAATTAAGTGAATTTTTTTGGTTTTTCGATATTACAAAACTGTTGTCTCTGCAGAATTATCTCCACCGGATCAGAAATCGTTTTGCGTGGATGTGATTTAAGGATAATAAGAGAAAGTAATGTTGCGACTGTATAAAATTGTCAAGGTCATTGCACGGTAGAAAAAACATTCTTTCTGGATGCGATTGAAGATCGTATTTAATGATTAAATTGCGTGACAATGAAATTATGCGAATAGAATGAGCTAACACGGGATATTTGTGATCAAGATTGTTTTATTTATAAACAGAGTTCCAATGACACTAACTCGGTTTCTCGATCGGTAAGGTAGGAAAATATTTATAATTTTGTTAAAATGATTTTGTGAAAGATAATTTAATCGAAAAATGTATTAATTTTTATACGAAATTATTGCTATTTATTACGTTGACAATAATTATATGAAGTTATAGAAAAATGTCAGATCGACAGTCGTAAAAAAAAATTTCGAACGGAATAAATGAACGGGACAAAAATCGGCCCAGACTTTTTGGACATTCGTCTTTCGTCTTGACACTTCGGCTGTCAATTATTATAAATTTGAAGCTGCCGGTGATTGGCGAAATGGAAATATATACTGAAAACTTTCAATTTTTTTCCTGTTTACAAAAATCCAGAGGATTTAAATAAATAATTAACGACGAAAATAATAAATATTCAAAGGTTATAAATAAGTCGACACAGATCGATTGTTTAACTCGTAATAACAGACGAGGTCACATTGCGAACTTTTGTTTGAAACGAAAGTATATTATTCTTGAACATTATTGCGACTCTTCATTGTTATTCCCTTTTTTTATTGAACTGTATGACTAGAACATAGACAACCAGTTGATTATTGCGGCAAGCTGAAGAATAAAGAAAAGAGGAGAGACGGGGGAATGTCAAGGTCTTCGATCTTGGCGTGGGATTCGCTAAGTTTTCCTTGTTTCACCTTTGCAATGTTTCATTTTATTTCGATTTCAATGTTCGATGTATTCCATTATAAAGAAAGTATAGAAAAAAAGGATGATTGGTATCAAGGAGGGAAAAAAACGTGGTAGGGCTTACCAAACTTGACCGTAAGCGCCTGAACCAACTGGCGTTAGCATCTGATAACGTTCAGGTACCTCCCATTCCGTTCTGTTTATTTCAATCTTCTGAAATCTCGGCATTGCTAATTTTACAAGAGCAAACACACACTTTTTATCGAAGTTTCAAACCTTCGCCGCACGATCCCCCGAACAACGAGGGACGTCACTTGTTTGCTTTTCTCTATTATATCGATTTTCCTTTTATCTCTTCTACGAGAGAATAATCAATTTGTACAAATTTGAAAATATTAAATAAAGCAACTGAAAAACACGGGAGAAACTGTTCTTTTGATACACGCACACGCGAGAGAGAAAGAGAGACATTAACCACTGAGTGGCGCGAGTGTACTCTCGAGAGCGGTCGCGACTATTTCCAAATTAGTCCGAGCTCTTTTGTGTGGGTGCTATTTTGTAAGTGTGTTGTTGCTCAAGAGGCGCCATCTCATACGCATGCGCGCTATTCTGACGTCTTTCGAGAGTATAAGAAGGCGCCAAATTTAAAAATCAAATGTTCATAATATTTGAAAATGTGATACTTTTAAATCCAACAGAAGAATTTCATGATTACTTGACTATTTTCGTCATTCTTAAATCGAGAATTTTAACTAAGTAAAAGCAGAAAAAATTATTTGCAGATTTCGATCAAACATTTATGATATTTGAAGATATGTCCATCGACACGTAACAAAAATTCACCGTGCTCGAGAGTAAAAATACATTGCAAAATTTTTAATTTTGACTTTCAATTGTGTTTTATTTTCTGAAAAGTGTTTTATATGATTATTATCCTATTTTGCATTTTCGTGTCATGATGTTTAGAAAAACACAGTAATTTTTAATCTGATGCAACACGCAATAATGATGTTGCATCGCTGTTTGAATACTTTGAATTCGATCTCTCCACTTCCTGTCAGTTGAGCTACGATTGAGCTACGCCTTTAGCCATGCATTGGATCACGTAATCTATTGCTGACCGGGAGACAGTTTTTTCTGTGTTTCTGCTTGTGCTAACCAACGGGAACTCTGAAAAAATATCGCTGGCCATAAAAACTGGCCGGATTTTTTAGTCTCTCTGGATTGTCATGCAAATGTGACACGATAGTGCGTTAGGAACGACCAAACGACTGAGAGAGTGGATGTGGACAACGCTTTCTCGAGAACTTGGACTCGGAAGGTCTCATGGAAAGCAGTGAAGTGGTAGAAAAGTGGGGTTAGAGTGATGGTGTCGTAAAAACCGCGGGAGTTTATACCCAGGAACATTAAAAATGCAAATAAATTCTTTCTAATTTTCTGCTGCCAGATTTGTGCTGTGTTCTTCTGTAAACTAAAATCGAACGTTCGACATAGTTAAAAAAAAAAAAATGCTCAACATTAATTTGTATCGGAATTTTTACGAAAAAAACTGAAATAAATAATAATAACGATAATACTCTAATAATAATGATACATAAATGGGAATTGGAATAAAATTGACAAAAAATACAATTATTTCCATATATTTCGTTATGTATTTACAATTTGACAACAAAACTGTTTAAACGTAACACACGCAGCCGCTCGCTGCTCCCGCGATCGTTCAGAGTGACCAATCGAAAAAAGTGCGTTCGAACAGAGCGCATGATGAGGGATGGGGGAGGGATTTCAGCTAAAATCGTATTCCAATATAATAAATATTAATAATAAATAGGTTTCGTAATAAATTCAATGGAATCCAATGACAAACGATCGATGGTCAAAAGGCGGCATTCATCGATATAATAATCGTATTTTCATTTTATAAATATTACATTTCTAAAAATCGCCCAAAAATTGTACATTCATTTAACCTCTTTTCACCCATTCTCACATCGATTATAATAAGTCGTTTGTTTTTTCTTTCCCTCTCATTCATTTTTTGCCTATTGTTTCAGTTTTTTTTCTTTCATTTGTTCTTTATGATCATTCTTACTATCGGATTGTCCATATTTATAATAATGATATCGTATTCACACTCGCGAGAAGCCGAAATATACATTGTCTCGTTAAATACAATAAAAAGAAATTCTATCAATTTTTTTTCCTTTTGGCTTTGCATCGTGTTTCTTTTTTATCATTTACTCTCCCATTTTCTCTCTCACTCTCATTCTCGTTTACACTCTTCAATCACTGAGCGTTCTTTTCATGTTTGAGCGAAATTAGAAATAAAAATACGCGACACCACGTTTATCATGTTTGAATTTTTCTTCATCCTCGTCTCGTTTTTAAAGTTTATTATTATTATTATTTTTTTAATTTTATTTTTTCAATTTTTTTCATTATTATGTACACAAGTCGATTTATCACGTAATATCTTCAACTTTTGCGAGCCCATTTTATAGTCGTATAATCTTCTTCGATAATTCGCCTTGTTTGACGTTTCTTGCTGCTTTTATCCTTCTCTCTATTTTTCTTTTTCTCCTCATTTTTCTTTGTTCTTTTTTTTTATTTAAGTATTATGGCAGTGTGAGTAAAAAACGAGTTTCACATCGGATTTTGATGCAGGAATATGAGGAAATAAATGATTGCTATTGTTGAATCAACATTTTTTTCTCAATTATCCATTTCTTATATACTTTTTTTTCTCTTCTTTTCACGTATACATTTATAGAGTCTTTCGTCGAACGAATCACATCAATTTCTATCGGTTTCAGATTTTTGAGTGATTTTCGGGTAAAATTTGTAAACGTCTGCAACGAAGTGCTTTATAATTTATTTTTCCATTTGATTTCACTCCTTTGCAAGTAATTAAATCTTTTTTTCGTTTTTTCTTTTTTTTTAATCTCTGTCAGAAAACCTTTTGAACTCGTCAATTATTTATTTTGATTTTTATGTTTCTGGAGATTAAACTTTTCGAACAAAACATTAATAATTAAGTTTGCAACTTTTGATTTCATATGTAAATTATTCAAATTACGTGGAAAACTTTTCTTTTTTTTTTTTTTTAGTACAGAGTTGAAAAGTCGAGAATGTTTTTTTTTCTTTTTAAATGTTGGTATGAAAATCGTTGAACCTCGACAAAGGCTCGAACGCAGTCTCGATAGAAATCGACCACCATTACCTGCTTTTCCGCCTTTTGACCTCGATCAATCGTTCTTTATTTTACATGATTTTTTTTTCGATTTCTTATCAGGACCCTCCAGTTTTTTTTTCTTTTTTTTTTCAACACCTCATGTAATCCTACGATAAAATAGTCACGATTATCAGTGAACAACAAGAGATCGTAGCAAGGCGTTCCCATACATTTGTTATTTTTTCGTCGTGCCAAGTTTTACCAACTGTCAGTTACAAATTTCATTAAAATTTTTCCGATTGATTTTATTTAAAAAATTGCATTGTTTGTAGTCTCATCTTTTCGATATAAAATTGTTGGCAATTTTTATGAAAAATATTTAAAAATGACGAAAATAATTTTCTCTTGAACACAAATATTTGTGGAATTAAATTTTTTAATGGCAATTAAAATTTATTTCGATTTGATTTTTCATTGATTTTCGATTGAAATTATTTTTAAAAAATTGTGCACGAGCTACGATCTCAAATTGTCGAAATTCTGAAAAAAAACTCGTCAGTTTTTCGTTATTTTTTAACTTTATTTTTAATTTTTAATATTCCTTCCTCCAATGACACCGAAGTATCTTAATATGTAAAAAAAAAATAAAAAATGAGAAAAGAATAAGAAAAAAATAATAAAGCGACGCTGTTAATCGATTGTGATTTTGTGGAAGTAGCAAACGTTTGGCGTTCTTACGGTATAAAGTCTTTCATTCTTTATTTATGTACAAGGAACATCTAACATCGTAGTGAATAATATTTGTTTTGTTTGTTTTTTTTTTCTTCCTCATTTTTTTTCGTTTTTTTTTTTATACACGGGTCTTGATCATCATTTTTTTTTGTTAAATCTTGTCTTGAGCCATGTTCTCGTTAATAACATCTAAAAATTTCTTTGCATTTTGTTTCTTAACTACCTACATCGTTTCGATTTCTTTTAAAATTTAATTCAATTTTTTTTTCTTTATCTTTTTGCTTCATTGAATTTTTTGCGACGTTTGATGCTGGCACAGTGAATAAAACTGTTTGTCTGATTGAATTTCGAGTGATTGTGAAATATTTTTTTTTTCCTCTTATTTCCTTTCTCTCTGTTTTCTGAAAAAAAAATTGCCACAAATGCACGAGATCGTCGCGTTGACTTAAATGGCAAAAATAATAATAAAATCATACAATTTTTCACGTGTATGACTATTAGGTATATTTTATTATTTTCGTTTTTTACTCTTTGATTTTTGGCATCTCTTCTCTCGTTCCTGTCGATCGTAGGCAACATTTTTTCCACTTATATTTTATTTATTTATTCTCATATTCTTTTTTTCCTGTGAAGGATATTTATTTTTTCACTTTTATCGATCGTTCAAGTCTCTCGTTAAAGTTTTCGTCACCACTTTTCAATTCACACATACATTCTCGTCGATATATATGTGCAGATTTTTCATTTATTCTTTAATCCTCTTCTCTATTGATTTTAATTATTTTTTTTTAATTTTTGTTTTTGTTTTTTTTTTAAATCTTTTAAATTGTGTTTTAGTGTCTTCGTGAATATGTGTGCACGTGTTTATCATTAATACACCCCCCTCCGTTTTCTCCACAGACTCGCCTCTGATAAAGTCCTTCGAGTGATATTTTTGTTTTTTTTTTGCACAAACTTCATCGACGATCCCAATATTTCACCAATTTTTATGCTTTCAACTCTCACGTCGAATTTCGCGTGTTTTTTTATTTTTTATTCTTCTTTCTTCTTTCTTCCTGCTCCTTCTTCCTTTTTTTTTTTTTCATTGAAGTTTCAAAGTTTGCACGATAGGCTGCTTCGGGATCGATGTGAATTTGTTAGTCCTCCCGAGGTCTTGTACGAGTCCATCTACAGCAAGGTCGACGCCGTGAGAACATCCGGAACTACTGGCCTCGGAGGGGAGTCCATACATCACACTCTCATCTCACTCATACTCGCCTGTGACACGCGGCTCGATACCGTCGCACCCTGCAGAAGAGGCTGATTCTCTGGCGGACTTTTGGCTCTGGGTGGTGGCGGAGCTCTTGGAACTTTCAAATGGATCGATCCATTTGGTGGTCCCTGTTAACAAAAAAATAAAAACGATCATCAATCAATAGCTCACATTTCGAGTGCACAACCAAGAGTAGAAATTACATTTTGCATGAAATATATTGTTAAATTTTAAATAGACAAAAATCATCATTTTTTCAAAAATAATTATTGAGTATTTCTTGAAAAAACAATGAAGAAAAAAACCGAAATCGTTTATTATTATTTATGAAACCCTGAGAACAAAAAAAAACAAAATTTCACGGTTTGGGTGCAGAACGAAACGTAGAAACAAAATTCACGAGAAAATTCATCGTTCAATTAAAACAGACAAATAATCATTTACATATAAACAGTAATTAAGAATTTTTGCTAAAAAAAAAAAAAAAAAACATAAATGATTAATTTTTTAAATAAATAAATACTAAATTTCATTCATAATAGCAAAAATGAATATTTTGATTAAAATATAATGAAAAATTACGTAAAAAAATATATACCCTTCGGTTGTTATGAATGTTGTAAATTGTTTTGATTTAAATGAATTAGTGATTTTTAAGGGATTTCTCGAAATTTGTTAAATATACGAGAGATGATCTAACCGTGAATTTCCAGCCCACCTGCATGCTCATTTCCTGTATCACAGTTGCTCGTGGCAGTGTGGCGTGTTGCTGGCTGTGCTGTTTCTGATGTTGATAATGATGCTGATGCGGTAACGTGTGAGTGCTTTGACCCTGCTGCATCAGTCCAGGATCGTTTGAGCCTCCCTTCATAACGTTTCTGTCAAAATTCAATTGAAAAAAAAAAAAAAAAAAAAAAAAATCAAATCAAAATCAAATCTGTTACTGAGTTTTCTTTCTAATTCTTTTCATCGAACTGGAATATTTGAAAGGCTTTATTCTGAATCGATTACCGATGGCGTTACCATTTTTTGTAAAAACGGGTTTTCCAATTTTTTTTTTTTTTTTTTTTTTTTTTTCAACTTACTGAATCGATTCACAAATTGAGTTTGTGAGAGTAAAAAAATGATATAAATCTTCAAAATGGCGGAAAGTAATCGCTCGAAGCAGCGTAAATACTGCAATTTTTTGGTTTAGAATAAAAAATCAATCATTTGGTTCTCTTTTTGGGAAATGTCTAAATAAATATTTAGTTGTTGTTTGTTTTGGAGTTTTTATTAATTTTTTTTTCTTATTATAGAGTTTTCGAAACGAATTTTGAAATTTGAACAGAAATATCGAGTGAAATTAAATGTGATTTAGAAAAATATTGAACTTTTCGATGAAATTTGTAAGTATTTTTGTAGAAAAATGAATTTCTTGAAATTTGAAATTTGAAATTTCTATAAAATTTTTTTGTAAAAATTGAATTATGATGTGATTCCCATTATTGTGATTTGGAAGGAAGAAAAAAAAAATTATTTGTTCGAAGATAAAATTGTTTTTTTACCTTCTTAACATTTCGTTCTCAACGTCGACGATAACTTGACCGCTGCCTGGAAAATGTGAATGAGGAGGTGGCGGTTGTTTTAATTCCGTAAAGCCACGGGGGCCGCACTGTTGATTCATCATTTGTTGTTGCTGAAGACTTTTTACTTCGAGCCTCGTTTTGTCGCGTTGATAATAAACACCAGCGAATATAAGAACGTTGAGAATTAATAGACTGCAACCGATGGCGATCGTGACGCTCAGAGCGGTCGAATATGCGGCGTAACTGAAAAAATAATGAATTGTCAAGAAAAAAAAGAACATTATTTTATTAAAAAAAAATAAAAAACTAAATAGAATTTAAAAAAGCGAACGGAAATTTTCAAAAATTCAATCGTTTCTTTAGTCTCTTTGATAATAAAAAAAAAGTTTAGTTTATTTCGATAAATAAAAAATGTGTAAGAATGTGAAAAAAAAAAAAAATTACCCAGCAGCGTCGAGACTGGCGAGAGTGTCTGTGCTAGCATTGTGAACATTTTGAAGATTGGTGCTTTGTATATGACTGACACAAGTCGTAATACTGTAATCCGTTGTAGTTGGAGTTTCGGTCGTAATGTTGATTCGTCTAGTAAAATCGTCGCTAGCTCTGCTGAGAGGATCGGGCCTGACAGAGCCATCATAAATACTGGGATCACCGTGACCACGAAAAAGATTGTGTTTTGGTTCAACGTCCTCCATTCCTGCTCTGTGCAATTCAGGCACAAGCCTAAGCCACACGGACAATTGATGAGCTCTGTAGTGATTTTTAATCCGTGGTTTAACACCTGAAAAAAGGCAATAAAAAAACATAAAAAAATTAAAACTTCATTAAATTTAGTGAACGTTCGTGTGACGAAGAAAATAAAACGATAACTGTATATTCAGAATTTTTCCAATCGTTACTTAAAAGTTTAATATTAGAAATCGACTTGATTAAAAAATCAATGATCAGGTAGAATTAACAGCCAAACGCAATATAAAGTGTGAGGATGTCATAAAAATTTCATCAATTTTACTGCATCATTGAATTCAATTTGACTGCAATATTAAAACGTTGCTATGGAATATAAAAAAAAAAAAATAAAACGTATCGCATAAAAAATTCATCAATTTTGATGTACCTTTCGAGTATGCACAAAATTCATTGAATTAAAACACCATCGAGTTATTTGCATCACGAAAATCACAAAAAAAGGATATTACATTTTTTTTTTTTTTTACAACGGAATATACAATTCCAAATTAATTTAATAACTAGAACTCCAACTTAATAAATATTTAATGGAGTTCGGCGTTATTGGCCTCGATGATTTTTCTTAAAATCAAATGTCAAACAAAGGACGTTTTATTTATTTTTCATTAAAAAAAATTGAGCCTGGTTTGAAAACCTCGAATTGGTAAAAAGAAAAAAAAAAAAAAGAAAAATCGAGTACAAAAAAATCTGCACTATTATTTCTTGACGAACAGAAGTTCTGATGGGTTTTTTCTGGATATTATGGCAGCGCACTGGCAGTAGTAACAGCTCGTACTGTTCAGCCAAGCATCACAGTAGTCAGCAAACCCTGAACGCGCGAGCTCAGCCCTTATTCCTTTTCTCTCTCTTCTCTCAAACTACTTCCTCTCTCTCGTTCCCTCTTAGCGAACCTGAATTCGGATGCTGTGACTCTTGCCTGTCCTTGTCCCTTGACTCCCCCCTCCCTCAATCCCTTCGCTGCTATGTGTCTTCGTAACGTGGTTTACGGTCGCTACTCTGTATAGCATGTAGAGGCTTCAGGCTCATCCTATACCTCGAGCCACATATTTTATACTCTCGGTTCCAGAATAGCGAGAATTCTATGCATATATATATATATATATATATATATATATATATATTTATATATAAATATAGAAAGAGAAAGAGAGAGAGAGAGAGAGAGAGAGAGATAATGGCAAGAGGAATACGACCGCGAAGGCTCGAATCCTGCAGGGAATCCTGGTCGCCTATAAATCATCAGCCATGTCCTAATCAACGTCGAGTTTGCCACAGCAATGGTGGTGCCTCTAGCGATGTTTGGATTCGAGTCACACTGGTCCATCCCTGATGGAAGCCAGAGGGTTAGAAAATAGTGCAGAAGAGGATAAAATGTATTAGTATATACATGCAGTGTGTGTGTGTGTGTTGTGTTAAATAATATATAAATATAGATTTGTATACGTGCAGCCAATTAGCTTCGGGTTATACGATAGCGAGAAAACCCCTTACGTATGAGGATCATGCAACCTGTGTGAATTACATCAGTTTAGTTATTCCCTGAGTCACCATCATAATGGAATTTGCCAAATAACGTTTGTACAACGTGCTCACGTAAGCAAACGCGACCACATATATTTTTTTTAATGAGGTTCACGCGCAATAATTATAATAATATATAAGAAGTAACGAGAAAATCATCAGATACAATTTTTTCCAAGATCATTTTTTGAAATTTTGCGTCAATCTTCTTGAGCATCGTATTATAATTTGTTAAACATTTGAGAAGCTTTCACCGTCTAGTAATCGAGATATTTAGTGTTTAAAATCGCAACTCTAACATGAGGTCTTGCGGGAAGTTACGAAAAAGAAGATTTTTCACAACAAATAAGTTAAGTTTAAAAATTAATATTACAAGCAATAATAGATCATTTTGCCAATTGTTGAATCTTGCTCTCTATTTTTCTGCCATTGTGCAACGAGATCGTATAAAAATGTTGAAGTAATCATTACCATCGTTATATAGTTACAAGTTTTAGTGACATACGATTTTTCTTGTTTGTCTTACAACGAGGTTTTTATTGGCTTTTTTGACACATACAATTTCTACGTGTTTTGCTGTTAAAAAATTGCTATCATCGATGGAACAAGATTGCAATCGGTGTATCGATCTTTGTCGAGCTTTAGAAGATTTTGTTTTTATATCGAAAATATATTCTCATATATATATGTTCTCGAATACCGTTTGATTCGAAAGAACAACTTGGACGAGTTGGAGAAAGAGAGGCTTGGGTCTATACCATATGGAAGAACTTGACTCCCATTGCTCCTGTAGAAGACGTATGGGAAGGACGTCGCTTTTTTTTTCTGGACGACGATGAAGGATGTGGTTGCAGGATCGAGTACGAGAGTGGTGCACTGTTACTAACGCTTCTCCTACCATCGAGCCTTACAAACTGCTCGAATACCTTGTAATACTATAGTTTTATATATATCTATCTTCATATATATGGATTTTAGACGAGAGACCATGAAAACCAATCTGAACTCTTACCAACGTTGAGTTATTACATCCCGTCTCGCTCGAGTAACCGATATTTCTCTAACTATAGACGTATATATGCATATGTGTCTATATATATATTAAATATATAATGGCTCAGCTATGGTAGAACGTACAAACTTGGAAGCTTGAATTATTATAAAAATACCCAACGATCTATCAACCGAATGTCGATAAACAGCGACGTAATTCTGGGAGCTTCAATTTTCACCGTTTTAAAGATATTTCATGACATTTTTTTTATTAGCGTCATTATTTTGACGTTCTAGAGAAAATTCCATTTTTTTTTTCATTCGTTTTAGTAATAAATTATTCATTTTATGTTTAAATAAAATTTATTTAACAAATTATTATTTCGAGGTAAATGTCGTTTTTATTATTGTTTTTAAATCATTTGTACATTTAATACAAAAGCTATTGAATTTTGTTTCAGAGAAATTGAATTTCCATGCAGTTATACACAACTTGGCGAGGCTCAAATGCAACCAAATGCAATTTCTCTTTGTGTCCCTGTGCATGGACAAATATTTTGCTAGAGTTTTGTCATTCTCTTGGTCTACTGAAGCTTTAGAAATTGGTAGAAAGAGAGAGGATGCAAATGAGGGTGAGAGAGATATCACGAAGAACAATTGCTTTCGAAATGCTTTGGTAACAACAACGTTTGCTGTTCTCCAAAACTCATTGTCAATTACAGTCTCGGAGAGTTCAGAAACATCGTGAGATACTGGTCAAGAAATCTTGCAACTTTGAGGAGAATGTTTGGAAACGATTGTCCGAGAATCTTCATTAGATTCTTGGCCATATCTCGTCGTATTCAATTTTTTTTCAATCATGTTGAACCTTTTTTTTAAATCAGCGATGTTATCAATTGTAAAAGCATATAAGAAATTTTAAAAAGCTTAGAATTTAATCAACTTTTCTGAGTTTTTTCTTCAGTCTTAAATTATGAAAATACAAATCTTTTTAGATTTTTTTTTCTACATAGTTATCGCGTAATTAAAGATATCGATTGCGTGCAATAAGTACTCTAATTACTCGATCGATAACTTAGTAGAAAAAAAAAAATTGAAAAAATGTATGTCTGCCTAATTTATGCTAAAAAACTTAGTAGATGAACGCTAAGTGGATGAACAATAAGACAAAAATATAAATCTTTAAAATTTTGAAATTTTAACAAATTCACGAAAATAACTATAACTTTTTTTCCATTCGAAGCTGTGACCCGAATAAGCGCTTATTCTCTTCATTGTGTGATAATCTTCAAATTTGTCATAAATGTTTATCATTTATAATCTTTTTATAATAACATGAGAAATTTTTAAGCCAAAAAAATGATGAAAAATTGAGTTTTTCGATTAGTCTTCGCTGAATAAATAATTTATCGGAATGTAATACAGCCTACAACCTATTTTGATTCATGAGCTTCAATACTATGAAAAATTTATCAAAATTGGTTTAGTGGTTTCCGCGTGAAAAGCGGAAACACGAAAATTTATTGACTTTTTTAATATATTGATGTGTGTATAGTCAACCTCCTCTAATCGTTTAATCAAACTTTTAGCTTTATATGAAAATGTCGACATGGTTATTTATTTATTTTTTAAATTAATATATCCTGAAAAATTTTGGGATTTTAGCGGAACGAGAAAGAGAGTTAGGCAGGTAATGCGTTTCCTGGCATTTCTCATTTCTCATTCTCGTTTTGTAGAAAACGGGCGCTTTAAACTGCACGAAAGAGAATTATGAAGGTCTCGCCTCGGTTGACGTACGACATGCTCGAGGTTGGTCGTTTGTTCAAGCAGGCGGTTGCGAATCTTTTACTTTTATTAAAGTAACCAAACATATATTTATGTTCTATCACAATGTTGTTTTTTTTTGGCCATTGCGTAAATTCGTGCAACAGAACAAAAGATAATTGGATGTATATCTAACGCGTCAGAGTGCAGGTCCAACGAAAGATAACGAAAAAGTTAAAAATAAGCCAGACACGATCACGAACGAGTGAGTTGCAAAAGAATTCCAACGTATCGAGGTTCCATTTGAAATCCGTTGCAATTTGTTCAGTTCTATTCGTCGAGGAAAAAATAAAAATAAAAAAAAAATCATAAAAAGTCAATAGGAAAGAGAAAAAGCGCAGTGCAACGACGAAGAGTGAAAATTCGATCATTTGGATCAGAGATAGAGGCGACGACATCGAGGAGTGACATTTGTAGTCAAAATCCTATTTTTTTTTCGCCCGGCCTCTATTCCTGGAAAAAAAAAAAAAAGTTTCGTGTATTGCTCGTAGCGTGTGTCGAAATGAAATTTTCAATCATTGGGAAAACATAGAGAAAAATGAAAGAGGCATGAAGAGATTTTTATATACACGCACCATATGAGAAATGGTTAGTGTTTGGAGTCGATATGGTGAAAGAATTTTTATGTCGAAGAGATTTCTCTCGAATCACCACTTTTCCTCGGGATACAATCTGTTATCGTTTTCCCCATACATCAGAATTCTCTGATATTTCCATCTTGCAATTTCCGCTCTTATAACGACTACGAAATTGCTTCATTAATGATCAATTATCACACCGTTTATCCACTTTTCAATCGGCTTTTCAATCCTCTTGTTCGACTAAAGCCACGAATTCAAAAGTGTTCAAAAGTCCAATGTTATTTACATTAAGGTCAAATAGCTATTTCACAATTGTTAGAGTACTGTGCAATTTTCGCAACGATTATAAAGAAGTAAGAAATTTAAAAAAAAAAAAAAAAAAAAAAAAAAAAAAAAAAAAAAAAAAAAAAACAATCGATTTTGTGGATTCAACTTCTTAAAATTTCAATGAAAACATGACATTCTCAAGTTTGTATTTATAGGGTTGATGATTTTGCAAATTTATCGTCATTAATATTTACACAGGTTAATAAAACATGTAGTAAAAATAATTCATCATCATATTGATTAATTATTATTGCATTAAACTTTCGATCAAAACATTGCGATAATTTGAAGCAACTATTTTACCTGAATGTTTGTTTTTATGTTAAAAAAAAGCTGGTTCTACTTACTTTAAGGTTTATTTAATAATAATAGACAATAATTATAATTCTAAATGAATGATTCACAAGAAATGCATTCTTAGAATTAAACTCTTGGCAATTCTCGTCACGTGTATTTGAGACTTCATTGAATCGAGATTCGAGGAGAACAGGTACTCGGTATTTTTATTCCTTGGTCTTTCTTTACGTGTTCGGGTGGTTGAAAAAAAAGGAGAAAAAAACAAAGAAGAAAATAGTCTGACCTGTACAAGCAAGCTTTAAAGTCAGGTATAGTGAGTGAATGGCCACACGTTGTTGGTCCAGAGAGTAAAGCTTGGTTGGTACTTGTATTTTTGTTTTTTATCCCTTGGCGTTTTTTTCCGCTCCCTTTCGCGAGCTTCACCGCACGGCTGTTGGTGAAGGTATAAGTAGACGTGCCAAAGGTAAAACGAAGCTGGAACAAACTTTAACCGACCACCGTGGCAAGCCTCTCTCGTGCTTTTTTGATTTACTCGGGGGGGTATTTTTTTCTTCACATTTGCACGTGTTTTTTTTTTGCTTTTTTTTTTTGACCACTTGGGTCGAACCAAGGGGTCTTTGGCAGAGGCCAAACGGGACATTCAAGGGGTTTTTAGAATGAGAGGAAAAAAAAGAAGAGAAGGTTTAACGAGGGCGTATGCACGCCTCGCTCGGCCACTTCCAGTCACTCTCCAGCTGTGGTGAACGAGCGCCCAAGCGTTAACAAAATCGTTCACCGACGGTATAATATCGTAACGTATATATATATACATATATATATAGTTATATTTTTAAAATCGTTACATATTTGCCAGTATTACGTATACCAACGGAATTATTTAATCTAGCGGAACATGCAGAGCGAGTATGGCGCTAAAGCGTAGCACTATTTTTTCATAAAAACAAATATATATCTGTTAATAACGAAACCCCATGGATTCTTCGGCATCATAATTCATCGTACGTGTTTGTAGCACTTTTTCAAACTCAGATAAACTCTTAATCAATTATTTCATTAAACTTGTGGCTGACTATAGCTCGTTCAAGCGAATTCCACAAAAAAACTCTCGCAGGCTTATTACAATGGAAAACACGTTTTTCTTTTCTTTTCGATAACCCTAACTTTTGAACCCTCATTAATCTTGAAAAAAAATACAAGCATTTCTCTTGTAATCGAAAAATAATTGCGGGACCAGACCCGAATACCATAAAGTATCGAAATGGAGGCTCCTCCCGACCAAAGAAATTTTTTCTCACCCTTTTTTCTTGAATTTTTTTCCTGACCACACTCTTCGTTGGATATTTTATTGTTTTCTCGCGACCTGTTGTGTCTGACATGGTGTTCTTCGTGGTAAAAAAATCTGGGAGAAAAATGGCAATAAAATTAAAAAATTGATGTTTTCATCGAGCCTCGGAGCAGTTTTTTTTGTCAGACTCACACGCAGCTTTCGAATCATTGAATTTAAAATAAATTTCGAGGAAATAAGCTAAACTATGGAAACAACCATTAAATGCCATTAAATTTTTGAAACGTTTGATTTTTATTAAAAAAACTGTTAATTAAATGATTCAATAAATTTAAATGACAGTTATAAAAATTCGCCATTTATTCTCATCGATAAATGGCTGCAAAGACTGCGAATAATTGATGAGTCGTCTCGGTAATAAATTCGACGTGAATTGGACGTGGATGGGGTGTCGTTTACCACTTTTGCAGATTTTCCATAACCGCACTTTTGTAGCCAATGGTCCGAGACCGTTTCTACGTCTGTATTTGTATGTATATGATGGATGTCGATCGAATGCTTGCAAAGGCCACCAGTGACGAAGGGAAAAGAGTGGTGTGTATCCAGATCTCCGACACGACCGGAAATTCAATTCACTTGGACACGTGTTGTCAAGTTTGCACAATTTTATTGAAAATGATGGATACTGAAACCCATTGTGAAGCACGAACCGTTCGGATATCGTTTTTCATCGATATTTGAGGTAATTTTTCAGATATAACGGTTCAAAATATGCTTATATATTTAGCTGCTTTTTTTAAGTCGTCTCAAATACTTTTCTAAACACTATAAATAAGCTTAAAACGCTTCATTAAAAGTGAAGGTATGTGGGTTTGAAAATTGCCAAGTTTTGCCAGTCCAGGAGTTCGACTATGGGAGTTGGGCTTGAATGTTTACCATACTCATGCGTATATTTTGTGAATGGTTTCAGAGATTTATCGTCTCGAGGGTTTTCGAGAGCTTCCGAGTCGTGAATAGATTAAAATGCGTGGGAGTTTACACGAAGGGTAGAATTTCAATATGTACCATTAGCTCATTGAAGGCAACAATTTTGCCGGATTTTCAAGCCCTCTCAATTATAGTTAAACTTTATTTGAGCTAATGATGTTTACGATTAACTTGTCATTGCGAATTAACAAATAAATTTATGGTATTTGTCAAGTTTTTTGGTCTCTTTCTTTATGGAATAGGCATTGGGAATAAATGAAAATGAAAAACGCGTGAATATGTGTCTGGGAATGGGATAAATCTGAAAACTTGTGTCGTCGTTTTTTTCCCCATGAAAACAATAGTTTATAAAAAATATTTCGCAGATGCTTCCATCATTTTTTTTCGTAATAAAATATATATTAAAATAACAAAGTTAGTGTCCATTAGCGTGGAAATTCTAAAGAAAAAATAAAAGCTTTCGTGGTTCCCACGATTTCCTAGATTTGACTGATCCAAAATGATAAAAATTGAGAAGATTTATGTGATGTACGAACAAACGCGTTCCTTAAACAAAGGATTTTGCAAGATATTGATGACGAACGAAAATAGTGGACGGTCTCAAGTATAAACTGCGATTTCCCATGAGAATGACGTCATTTTTCGTGAATAAAACAAGAGGCACATAGGCAAACAAATTTGTCTTCGATTTTGTAATACTAGTTGAGCCTAAAAATCAAGAAATCGGCGTCACCACAAGGGTATTTTTTTTCCGGACTCAGATTCACTATAATTTTGTTATGTCAACACATTTTGTTTCAAAACACATGATTGATTGTTTTCCAAAGATATTTCATAAAACATGCAATCACTCCTTCAATATAAAACGATCATTTTCATGAACAAAAAAAAAACGAGAGTAAAGAGCTGATTTTTATTTATTTTTTAAACTAGGCATGACCCTCCAGGTTGGAGAGAATAGTAATGCGAAATGACATATTTTCCGACTGATTTTTTCCAAAAGAATAAGTCTGAGACAGTAGAAAAGAAACGTCAAAGTTAAGACATTGTTTCCACTTGGGTTGTGAGACGATCAAAGCACGTTCATATATATCGAAGGAGTCGTAACTTCGACTCAATATCGACCCCATAACGACAACAATGTACATAAACGTATGTGAGCGTCAATTGCGTGGGTGTAGTTTTGAACGAGTATATGACAGTGTGTGTGTGAGGATTTGTATGTGCGTGTGTGTGTGTGTGTGTGTGTGTGTGTGTATGCGGTAACCGTTTTGTGAACGTTAAGGGAAAATGATGGAGCGTAGGGTGGAAAGCCAATTTGTAGATGGGAGATTCGCCTTTGATCGAGGGAGCGAAATAGGGAGGAAAATAGGGAGGAACGGTATAGGTGTATGTATGAACAGTATAAACTGTTATCGAAAATGGACGAAGGCTTGGAGATGGCGAAATATTTGGTGGGTTTGAACGTTCGTTTAAATAGTACGATCAACAGCTGCTAGAGGTCGTTGTTAGAATTGTGCTTTCGCGTTTGTCTTGACAAAGTTATATTTCTATAAGAGCGAGTGATGTGCAAAATCAGAAAGACTTTTGGTGCAGGTGCAAAAGAAATTCATGTAAATACTGCAGCTGGTCCAACGTTACACTCTCGTAGTAGGTGAAAACTACTGGAAACCTACATTTGACCCTTTTCTACTGCTTCAACTAATGGCAGCGGTCATAAAAACTATTGAAAGTTCACTACAACTTCTTGTCTGCTCTTTCGTACCAGATTGTCGTGGTTGGCTTTTATGACTTCTCACTAACTTTGTGCTCTGCACCCATACACTTATACGCTTTCATTTCATTTTCTATGTACATTATTATATTTGGAGATGTGTAGAGTTTTCTCTTTTAACCTCACTTTTCCACGAAGTGCGTACAAATGCATTCATAAACTCCCACCTTCTCGTCACCATTAGACTTTAATGCAGTACTTCGTTAATGTCAGAACCAACACGACTACCCACTCGACTCCGTTCATTCTCTTCATCGTTCTCTCTTTGGAACCTTTATGCTTATATATTTTACACATATTCGACTCAATACTTATATATACTTATTCACACACGTATGCACGACTCGTACAATGTCACATATGCAAAATCCATTCGACTTGTTGAAGCCGAATTTCGTATTATAGAACAATGTGGATATAGGGTGCAAGTTACTTCGACGATTCCCTCGGGCCTTCAATCACAGACTTTCTCGTTCCATCAAACCCGAAAATACAAACGATATAGACGCCAGTATAACCCACGTATCCGTGCGGTTCCTTACGCCTGCACGAATCAGTCTCTCTCGACCGCCGTACAATACCGTCTCTTGTTTCAACGGATTAACCTACATCCTACCGACAATTTCTAGTCTCCATTCTATCGTTACGTATAAATGGGTTTGACTAGCAGACAGCATATCTTATACCGCGTCGCAAATCGTTATTGTCTCTTAAAGCTATAGAGAATTCATTTTTCTCTCATTTTATTTGTTGATATTATTTTTTATACGTTTTTTTAACAACAATCATGTTTTAGGACTTTTGTCAAGCTCGGCTTGTTCAATTGATGTTTGTCGATCTTTATTACCATCGACGGAAACCACAATAACCTTGGAATTGGAAATTTGAAACATTGAATACCCTATTTTTTGCGAAAAAGGTCGATTAATTTTTATAACCAGATCTTTTTCATTTTAACAGAATATTCCCTTTGTCCAGTGATTGTCCAGAAAATAAAACGTTAAACTGACATATTTTTTGTTATAGGTTGTTCTCAAATTTTGCCCACCGTTGAGTATTATTGTTAAGAAGGTTCATACGAATTTTAAACAATTAAACTTGTCATTAAAAATGCATTGATAACGTGAATGTATATTTTTATTTTGTTTTCTTTGTTATATTATTCTTTGTATAATAGTGAATAATTGTAATTTTATATAAATGTTGTTATATATTGATAATATTTTGAGTACACACAGAATATTTTGTACAATTGAAGGAAAAGAAAAAGTAATAAATTTTTTTTTAGAATCCTTGGACGGATGAGACGAATCTACCAGAGTGCTACAAGGCTGTGGAGTTTAATTTTAATTATCTCGGAGGTACCCGAAGTCTCTTGGTCGTTCGAGTGACGAGAGATATAGAAACGGAAAAGCGTGTCTCGCGTTTTCTCTCCATCGTGCAAGAGGAACACGCCGGTGTGAAAGGAAGTGGAAAAGAGACCCCGAGGATACGGAAGAGAGCCAGAATATATAGTTTGCTGTACGGAAGTCTCGGAAGAGTTTCGGATGAAGAAACTAACCCACCGGGGAGCGCGAATTCCTCTCCGCCTAACACCAACTCCTCTATTTCGGTCTCGTAGAGTTTTTGGGTCGAACTCGACGTTCAGCAGTACGCCCGGCACTTTCCTAATTGAGAGTCAACCTCATTCTCTTTTTTCTTTATTTTTTTATTTTTCCTTTTCTTGTGAACCCTCTTCTATTCGTTCGAGAATCTCTGTGACGACCTTTCTACCTCGTCTTCAAGTTTCTTGACGTTGCTGCACGATAATAACTGAGCCCTTTCCCAAGAAAATTTAAAAAAATTCTTACGTTCTGTCATCACATCGGTAGCTTGATCTTCTCCCTCTCTCTCTCTTTAAATATCAAACTAAGAGATAAATATTAATTTCTCTGTTTTGTTTTGGACGATGAAAAAGAAGGGTGTGCGCTTGAGAAAACAAGAAAAATTACCCCAATCCCACAATAGTTTCATATTCAACCACAAGTTTTTACTCGTGCAAACTCTCGTGATACTCTATAAATTCTTTATTATGACCTCATTCGTGGCAATTATGAAGTGAGGACGAGCAAGAATTTCTCTGAGAAGTATAAGTGCGCGGTGAACGAAGAAGACAAGGGGATGCGGTTCACTGGGTTTGTTCGGATGGCGGAGTGATCTCTGGAGATGGTACAACGACCCAGGGGCTAGAGATTTAACGGAGACAGAGAGAAGATATAAAGATGGGTAAAGGGCGTGAGAACGCTCGCTCGGCCCAATTGGCTCTCTCTCTCTCTCTCTCTCTCTCTCTCTCTCTCTCTCTCTTTTACTGGCACAGCAGTGTAAACAGATTAATTAATTAACGAGAGCACGAAGTCACAAGCCCATTACTTCTCTGTGTCAGATAGTGTACGATAGTATGTGAGAGTAAGAAGGAGAAGGAAAGGAGAGGTCAAGCACTAGCAAGAATACTAGGATTTAAAGTCCATTTAGTATAATTGCAAAGCATATATATTGCCATACACTTTGAATCAAAATAAGGAGAAAAAGTGACTTCGAGTTATACATAGAAAGCTCTAATTCGTTGACATATCTGAGGAAAACTTTGGGCACTGAATACGTGGATTCTGAAATAGAAAAGCGTTAAATTAAATCGTCTTTCAACAGCCCGTTAAAGTTTTTTCATTTATAAAATGTGCTCGTTCGTTTATACCAAAGTAAGAATCATCTTCGGATGCATCTCACAGTTTAATTCATTGGCTTATAATGAGAGAAATAAAAAACTCTAGACACATATCGAAATAAAACTGAAATTTCTATGAAATTTCGAAAGCTAGTAAATTACAGGGAAATAAGTATCGTTTCAGACAACATAGAGTCGAAGTTCTTGGAGCGAAAATGTATCTCTCGATTAGGATCACTTAAAGGTGCAAATCAAGCATTTGTCGAACGACTGTAGAAAAACAAAAAAAAAAAAACAGCCAAGACACTGAATTATTCAAGGATGAATCTCGAGGGAATCTCAATCGCAGGAGAGGCAAAAAAACGACGAAATATTGGACGTAAAATGCTCTATCGTTTTCGCCTTCGTGTTTAGGGAGTTAAAGGGATTCGCTGAAAGAGAACGAGACGCTTTGGGGGAGTAGGATCGAAATTTGGTAGGATTTTCACTGGGTAGTTTGCTAAGTAGATAGAGTCTGGAGGATTGCAAACGTAGATATATATACATGCACAAATGGAGAAATGAGAGAAAGAGAAAGAGAGAGAGAGCAGAGGAACGAAGAGAAGGTTGGAGGCCATTAGCGACGTCGATTTCGAGCAAACATGTTATTCGAATTCGGTCTTCATATCCGTTTCTAGGCGACAGAGCACACCTTCGTTCTTCACCCTTTCTATTCGTTTCTCTCGAGGACTTTCGCTCTACCGGTCTCATGGTACGCTCGACAAAGTCTCCAATATATATTTATATATATTGCTTGTTATGTACAAACGTAGAGGTTGAAATTGCGAGAATGGCGTGTTCATCGAGGTGACAACTGTTCAAGCATATGTACACGTATACATAACTCTAAGGAGTCTAAGGGTCTCTTCTGTACACTTTCCAGGACTCGGCCAACGTCTTTGCACCGAGTTGAGGAAATATCCGAAGAGTATATTTGGATGATTATATACAACCAGGCTTGAGAGTCGTTAAATAAACTTTTCGTAATTCAAGAAACACTCGAAAGTTTTGACAGAAACATCTCTTAAATAACATTTATAATTAATAAATATTGTGTCAATGCGGAGGATAAAAGAAGAAATTCATTTAAATCATTAAAAGCCTTGAAAAGAGTTTTAACATTTGAATCTTTATTTCAACTACGACTTCTGAGACACACTGTTTACATTTATTTACCGATACTTCGCTATATATATCTCTCAAAGGTATACTCCCATCTGTGTATACATAGGTACCTTTATATGTAAATGGAGAGTTGGCAATGCGAGTGAAGAGGGCCTGAAGGAAGGGATCTAAGTAAGCGTGCAGTCAGCCGGGCGTGAGCCGTGCTAATTCGTATCGAATTAGTCTCGGGATTACTACTTGCCCCAGTCGAGAATCCAAGTGAACGATCTTCGAGCTCTTCGTAATACGTTTTGCACACCTTACAGTTTCAAACACCACCGCGACTGATTACATATTAATTCATCAGAGTACTGAAAAATTTAACTTTCACTTTCTCTTCTTTTTATTTCCTTGACTCTCTTTTTTTTTCCATCTTTTTTCTTATTTTTTCATTCGATCGATTTTTCAACTTATATTTATTTTGAGAATTCGTTGGATTACGTTGTTTTTTTGTCCTCAATAGAGTAATATCATTTCGCACGAATTTTAAAAGTGCATTTTTTTCTGTCAAACGCCTTCTTCGATCCTGACACTCTCGATTTTGTTTTAGAAAGATCGCCATTTTTTCGCACCATGTTACTAGGGCTCGATCGCTCCTGAACATCTCTAGTTTTACGCCTCGCTCACGTTTTACTCGTAAAAGGAAAAATGAGTTATCCTAGAAGCGCACACGCTCTACATACCTCGTAAAAAGGTGTAATGATGATGGGAATAGTTAACGACGCGGTGGAGTACGATTTTGTTACGATGTTTCACCTCTGGCTGAGTCAGAGTGGAAAGTTCCTCATGTTTTTTTTTTTTATTTTACTTTCTTTTTCACTCCAGTTAGACAATCGTCTTTTTTATTTCGCTACATTTTGGCGTCACAAACGTAATCAAAATAGGAGACCGTCGAGAACAATGATTACAATTGCTTGAGGAAGTGTGTACACGTGAAAAGATAAAAAAAAGAAAAGAAAAATCAACATTTTTCATTGTTGGGAAAGTGTCGAAATAATTGTGCGGACTAAAAACAAATATTTTGTGTAATTTTTACAATTTTTCGTATTAAAATTCATTTATCTAAGATATTTGAAGTGAAAAGAAGAAAAAATGTTGATACATATATATCGCTGGAGATGAGATCGTGATTGGCTGAGGAGGGTGGAGCAAAAAGGACGTAGAAAACTGTGAGGTTAGCCACTTTAGTACGGAGGAGGAGAGACGGAAGTGGAAAGTTCTCGAAGCGATCAGACACGCGGATTCTCCGGCATTCACATCATTTTCTCGCGTGAGAAATTTTATTTTCTTTATTTTTCTCCTTTTCATACTCTTCGCCTTTTTCTCTCCATTCTTCTTCATTATCGTACGAGAAGTAGAAAATCAGCCAAAGAAAGAAAGGAAGAAAGAGAGATAATCCTTTTCCCCGACCCGGTCGATTCGTTCTCGCTGCGCTCACAGGAAAGCTCGAAGCCGCTGCTCGAGAGCAATCCGATTTATCTGGAAAGTGTGTATGGCTCTGTACGTGTATTTGTGTGTGTGTGTGTGTGTGTGTGTGGACCGGACGCGCCGTTCCGGAGATCCACAAAAGGCAAAATCTTTCGGTCCGTTCGTCGACTATTGTACTCGTTGTCGTCGTCCGGTTAAAGGAGAGAAACATAGCTACAGAATGGATACGATAAAAAGAGATAGAGAGAGAGAGAGAGAGAGAGAGAGAGAGAGAGAGGAAAAAGTCGAAGAAGAGAGATAGAAGGTCTGAGGGTGAAAACAGGGACGAAGGAAGAGGTGAAACTCTACACCAGGGCGTTCGTATTCCCGGTGAAATTAAAGGGAAGACCGAGTAGAGCTCGAACAAGTGGAGCTTGAAGAGAGCAGAAGAAGACTGTAGATAGAAAGGAAGAAAAACAAAAATGGAAAATTGGAAAGAGTGGAAAGAACGAGACAAAAAGAGGACGCGCGACACTGTGACGCCAAGGCCTTGGTATTTTCGTTCGATTACATATATATATATATATATCCATATATATGTAAACAGACATGAAGCATTCCATGTCAACTCAACTCTACCTCTTGTCATTTCACCCCAGATTTTTCATAACACTGTACCAATTTCAAAGGCATCCAATTTTTCCTTTTATTCTTCTCGGCACCACTATTGAAAATGACATTCTAAAAAATTCTTGACATGAAAAAGCGATCAGATGTCAAAAGAATACAATTTCACCATAAATATAATATTCAGATACAGCTCCATTTTGAGGGTTGAAGAAAAATCGAAAAAAATTGTAAATTGAGACGACTAAGTATGCAATTTATTATTTTTTTTTTTTTCACGTTCCTGCGTATATAAATTCACAGACTTTACGAGACCATTTTGTTAACCCCCACTTTGTTAACTTCGCATTTTTGTTCCTGAGAGATTCTCAGCGCGTTGCTCACAGCCAAGATTTTTTCATGCACTATACTGCATCACATTTGCACGAGGGCCGAGGGAAACTGTGAAAAACTGCTCAGCCAGACCCCGAGGATACAGGTGGCATCGAAAATTTGAAAAAAAAAAAAAAAAAACTGACTCTCCTTCAACGGTCACCTAACCATGTATTGAACTCGCTCGAGGCTGCTTAACTTTGTTGATCATCGGAGCAACACACCGACTACAAATCTATCGCGTTGGCCATCAATATCTCGGTATTAATTTTAAATAAATATTAGGGAGTGAAGAAAAATGGATTAATTTAGAGGCTATTTAGAGGCTGGAACGAAAAAAAAGAGCAATTATGGATAAAACGATATTGGATGATAATCAGAATAGAAATTGAGGTAAAACACCCCATGTGAGAGACTTTTATATAATATATAATCAATAGCTATAGCATAGGCTCGTTCAATCGAACGGCTGTCGTGGCGATATCGCCGATGCTTCTCATCCTATCCACCCCCGCATCGTTCAGCTTTGCTACACGCTATCATCTCCACTACCACTAGCCTCACCCCTATATTGGTGCCGGTTCCCGAGGCTATTCACAGGGATGATCACCACAGCCATCAGTGCAACCAACGCCGAAGCCAGAACGATTCTAAACGAGATGATCAACGTTGTGGATTCGAAAAATCGAATCTAGAAGACATGCTATGTCGCCAGTCAATATGGCTCAATTGACCAGAAACTATCCATGAATCTTGAACGTCATGCTAGATTGTCTCTAAAAAATTTCAATTGCGTTTCATCGTTCTACAAATTTTTTTCGAGTTCATATCATTTATCGTGAAAAAATATTGCTTCCAATTTCGCAGCTCGAAAAATATTCGATTGAAGTGAAAGAAATCATTTCATTCAAGTTGCACTCTCGCCAAAACGTTTTTTCACAAATTTTTTTTTTTTCGAAGACATATTCAGGACACTATACGGAGAAAAAAATATATATATATATTTTTTTTCAGCATTTTCCTATGTATGTTACAATATCACGGTTTGAATATATTATTTATTTAATACGAATCCCATTGAATCTCTATGATGGAAAATATGAATTTGAAAATGGACGAAGAAAAAAGTTGGGGGCACGGGGCTTAGGAATTAAAAGCACTTTGGTTGGTTTTTTCGTTTATTTTCTTCATGTACATAACCATAATATACTTGCTACACTGTTTGTGTTTAAGCTTCGTATAAAAAGTTAACAAAGAGTGATTATAAGCGTTGAAAAATTGATGCTGCTGCATAAATATCACGTTATGGGAAAAGTTTTGTTTTTTTTTCTCGAGTTGCGGTTGTGAGAATAACGAGGTAGGGTTGGTTGAGATGAAAAGAGGAAAAAAGAAGCTTTGAGCGTTGGTGAAACGTGGAGTCGTTAAACTGTAGAAAGCCTCTTTCCCAAGGAGTTATCATGTTTTAAGTCCTTCTTGAGGTCGATGATGAGCAAAGGATTTTACAGAGGAACGGGGCTTAAACAGACGCGAGGGGATATTTCGAAAAGTGAAAATGTTTTATCGTGAAAAATATGTTTGTAGACTCTTAATTGTACGTCACTGTTGTTGAGAGTTTGCTTATTAAAAATATAAAGCAACGAAAACAAAGGGTACAGAGTAACGATCATAAAGTTTAATGAGAATCTATGCCGTTATACAAAAGCTCGATTAATCCGCTAACTTTGATAAAATATAAGTGTTCGAATATCAAAACAACGATTTCCAAGTGACGAGTCATTAAAAACTAAATAAATTTAATATTTGTTCATAACCAAGTACAAAAGACTCTGCGTCATTTTTTTCAAAAGTATTTCTCATTACAAAAGAGTCAACACATTGCTTTTATTTGCGGGAGGGTGAACAAGGCAAAATGCGTTCAAATATTTCAGTGCATCATTGACCTTACTCGAAGTCTTGAAGAATTTTTAACGACGTTGCTCGTAAGATATGGATAAAGAAAGAAGAAAAAATAAAATAGAATGAACTCTCTCGTTATCATTCTTCTTCTTTAATATCTCAGCAGGTATACATGAGAGGTGAAGAGAGTGTGAATATTTATTGTAAAAACGATAAATATAAGACGAGTATGTCGACAAATCGTTAGTCAGCGATGTACACCGCGACCGTGTGTGTATTAAAATTTCATCATAGTGGGTGATTCGAATCTGTCGAACTTTTCATGCCTTTGCACACATTTCAAAAATCGTGAAGTAATCATCGTTGTATAGTTGAAAATGGAATATACGAAGACAGAGTTTTGCCATGAAGGAAAAGGAACGAAAATTTAAGGACGTGACTGGGAGGAATCGAGGAAAAGAAATGGGAGTAGAAGAGGAATAAGGAAGAGAAAGAGAGTGAAGGGAAAATGGCGTCTCTGGAGATATCTGCTCGCGGAACCGTCGAGCCCTCTGTTACCCCCCGTCGAACAAATGAGGAGATGGCCTCCGGGTGAGATTGCGCGTCTCGGATAGTCGCGGAAGATAAGTCGTGTAAAAGGAAAAGAGGCAAAAGCGCGATACCGTGGAATAGCGATAGAAAGGAGTTTGAGGAGGCTGAAACCGGAAGTAGGGATGAAGGGATGGTAGAACGGGTAGAATTTGCTCTTGGGTTTCGTTCTGCGCTTCGGCAAAAGGGGAATGGCAAATGCGAGGGCTGATAGAGGGTCTATACAGTAAAACGTTAATATATATACATACAGTTAGATGCTATAGAGCCCAAAGGAGTAAAGGGGTTGGAAGGGGGTTGAGAGGCATGCCGCTAAGACATCGAGAGACAAATTCGGTCGACGAAGTGAGTGAGTGAGAAAGGAAGAGATAGAAAAGAGTAGCCGCGTTGGAAAGGCAGAGAGAAAGAGAGAAAAATAGGGAGGTTTGGCACGCTAGGTCGAGGGTTGAGAAATAGTCGCGAAAGAATTTCTTATTAGATTGGAAATTGAAATCTGGGAGTGGTAGAGAGGTGAATGCCACAACGTATGGGAAAAGAAGGGTAGAACGCAAACTGAGCAGCTTGAAACGAGAGAAAAAGAGAGAGGAGAGTTTTCTTTGGCACGAGAGCGACTGCTACTGTTTGTAATTCTTTTCTATCTTCCCTTCTGCCCCTTGTCTTTTTTCCCTCTGTCACCCTCGCCCTTTATACCTCCACTTGCCCCTTGTGCCTATAAATGCGAGAATCTCGAAAGGTGCATCTTTCCTCTGAGAATAGCAAGTGCTAGAGTTGATAAATATCGTGACTTAAATTGAAAGAAAGAAGAGTTAAGGAGAATTCTACTTTATGCCAAGGATCGTGCATTTTTCAATAAAAATAATAGTTATTTTTCTCGTGTCTAAAGAAAATGATGTTCCTATACATTTTTTTTTTACAAACGTCATTCGAGAAGGATATTTAACGATTCGATTAACGTTAATTTTTTTTCTCATTCATTATTTTCATTTTTAATATACTCCATTGTCGAGATTACGATCAAAAACCAGAACTAAAGAGTCTCAACTTGCTACATATCATGAGATCTGAACATCCCACGTAGGGGATGTTAAAAAAAAGTGAGACGGGGCGTTATTGGCCATTAAGAGGTCACTTTATCGCAGATCATTCAGTGGCAGACTCAAGAAGATCTTTTACGCCTATTGGTCTTGAGCAGAAGCTCCGAGGATCAGTCACACTCTCTAACAGAGCTTTTTTATGGGGTTTTTTTTCCATCTTGAAATAAACCTTGTTCACCGGGCTCCAAGTTCTCTGTTTCTTTTCTTTTTTTTCTACATCTCGTTAATCCTTATTTCCATTATTTCTTTGTACGTTTGAATTTATCAAATATTTATAATATGATATTTCAAGATATTTTTTAATATTACAAACGTGCTCTTAGTATTTGAAAATAAATCGTTGACTAAATGCGTCGGATTTGGTTTGGTATTTCCAGGAATGTATTAAAAGAGCCGGGTATGCGAAACATCGGATGAAAACGTCCTTTTAGCTTTGAGTAAAGAGGATATATATGTCGACATATATGTTTCCGAGGATCGTACATTGCAAGCGTAGTGGCTCGTAGTAAAACATGTCGACCGCAGCACACGCCACGAAAACATAAGTACAACGCCGGACATAACATCGTGGGCTGTTCGTTCATGTTCCTCTATAGGGTATAAATATATATATGGCCACATGATATTAGCCAAGGTAGTACAGGGGCCAAGGGGGTAGGAGTTATTTGATCGCTATAACAGTGAATATGGAGTTTCGTGCAGGTACAGTCAGCCAGAGGCTCCCAAGTTAATTTGCATCCTTGCAGAATATTCTCCACTTCTCTCTCTCTCTCTCACTCTTTTTCTCTCGCTTCCATAACCGCGGGTGTTCGTCAATGTTTCACATTAAATATTTTCACCCATCAACCAGAAATAGCGAGAAGACAGCTAGTGAAAGCAGCCGAGTTTTATAGTCGACAACTTCTTCTGACAAGAAAACTTTTTGGTCTGACTTAAAAAGCATTTTTCCACTTATTCGACCATCAAACGTCTTCCACTTAAACTGTTGGTCTAGTCCTTTATTTTTTTCTTTTCATATCTACGTTTTTTTGATTCAACGAGGTGTAAAAACATGTCTCATATAAAAAAGCTTCAAAGGCACTTAATAAGAGCTGCTTCTTCACCAAATTGTATGTTCAAATATAAATAATTTTGAAATTTTCGAGTTATTATTGGTCGAAGGACAAACTTCCACAAATGATATTGAAAAAAACTTTTCTTCTTAATCAATAATTCAAATGAATAAATAACTATCAGTTATGCAGACATTACTGTGACATGCAATTTTCTCAAATTCAATAAAAATCATCTTCATATCTGTCTAACGAAAAACTATTTAGGTATAGAGAAAAGTTAATGCACTTAGAAAATTTGCAATAGGGTGATTTTGTAAATAAGGTATAATGGGTAAGATTGAGGATGTTCTCGTGTTGCAAGCAAACTGGATCGTGGGAGGTTTGTGTATTGCACCTTGTAGATCTTGGAAGTAATCAGGCCAAAGTCTTAATCGGAATTTACCTTCTGGTGCACTAACACGTTAGACCTCGTAATACTGGTAATTCTATGCACCGGGGGTTCCTTGTAGAAACTTTGCCTTTCTCCAATGTATACCTCGTGTTTATATATGTGAAGGTAAATAAATAAATATATAGAAGCGTATACAGACAGACGTTTCTCTCAAATACCTCTGCCTCTCTCGTGTTAACTCATTTCTCAGCATCCCTTAGGAGTTGATGCACAACACTGTAATCAAATGCATTATGCACACCAACACACACACACACACACATAGACAGTAGTACGATCTCCCCTCGCTCGTTTGTTTGTTAGCAAATTGTATAATGCATTGAACATTTAAGTAGCGCCGTTCTATTGACGTGGTTCGTTAAATTTTGTATAAATCCTTTTTCCTCCTGTTGATTCTACTATATTTTTCTTAAAAGAAAAGATTGCTGGAGACCTCTTCAAAAATAACTTTGGAACATTAAAAAATGTTCACCAGTAAATAAGCTATTTAGTATTTTTATTTATATTTATTTTATATTTGTTGTTTGTTGTTTGTTGTTATTTTCACGAATACTTTGATGAGAATTCGATATTTTATGTGCACACAGAGTGAAACCATTGGTATACGACTAATTAGAGAACACGAACGAGGGTTATGGAGTCGCAGGAAACTCATGGTGTTTTCTTGAGTACACACAAACTTGCGGGCAATATGAGAGACCAGACGATGGTGTGGGGTACAAGTACCAATAATTATTTAGACGCTAATTAAATAAATCGTTGAGTTCGATTTTGAGTTCATTCGGAGGGCCATCCCACGTTTGTAAACACAGATGGTCTAAATGTTGATATTCAAACCAGATGATTTGAAAATTGCCAACTAGTTACCAACTGGAGAGTTTGTACTAATGAATTTACGTATTGAAAGTAAGTTTGAAAATTGTATGAAATCGTAACTACACAAAATTATAATGATATAGAATGTCAACAAGATTTGATAATAATAATGTTCCCATTATTCTTCAACTGTTTTTCAAGCCTTTTCGGAAATATTTGCTTCATATCTCTCGATTAAACTACGTGACGTTAATAAGACCTTTCACTAATGGTACGCGAATGTTTATCTTCCTGAAGAATAACTAATGAAAAGCTTATTTATGTCATGGGGATAAATGAGCGTGGAATTAGGAGAAGAAAGTAGTGGAATTCTCATGGAAATGAGAGTTGATCTAGAAAACAGTGTAAAGAGAAAGGGAAGGATGACAAGAGACATTAGGAATTTATGAAGAAGGAAGATTTCACGAGGATTTGTAAAACGAATCAGCGTCGGGTGAATGACGATGAGAATCTTCTGAATCAAGACTCTTGGCTAAATAATGTCGTTAATTTTGGCTCTTTGAACAATCTTAAGTACTGAGTAAATGCAGACTAAATATCCTGACTCGAATTTAAGTGCTTAACTCAAAGCTCAATGGATGTTTTATAATGAATTCACATTGCTGACGATATGTATATAGATTTAAACGTATGTAAAGATGTATTAAATGTGATGAGGCTTTCAAGTTTTCTCGATGACGAGTGGTCCTTGAAAAAGAACGCTCCATGACAAAATCAAATGCCATGAATTGATCGTAAAGCCTTGAATCTCTGGAGGTAAATCACTGATATATATATATATATAATTTCGTATTGATAAAAGTATTCGTACATCTTTTTACCCTCGTTTTTTCATATACAGAGCAAAGTCAATATGCAGCAAAAATGGCTAAAAAAAAAAACACATTTCATTTTTTTACAGTAGAACACAGGAATGTAAATGTCGTCCTACAAAAATGATGAATTTTCCTGTGCACACTGAGATTTTCACAGTTAAACTGCCTTGTTCCGAGTAAAATGATCCTAGTAAAAATAATCAACTGTAAAATTCTGGTCAAGTTGACTTTTTCCCGAAAATCTCTTTCACATGATATTTGACTACAAAATGTGTACGGTAACAAAATAATAAATTTATAAGAGTGTGTAAAAATGTACGATGTTAAGAAAAATTCATTTTTTACGCCATTTGAGTCCTTTTTACATAAAATCTGCAATTTAAAAATCGTAATGTAAATGATTATTTAATTTTTCGATCTAAACATTATTCATTTCATAACTTGTTCACTTGATCAACTAATAATTTGAAATCGAACGAAAAATGAGGGTTTTTCAACATGAAAATAAAGTTCCACTTCTTTAATCACCTGTCAATAATAATAAGCAACAAATAGAGCGTTCAAATAAGTCACAAATTCATCCAATCGTAGCTCATTTTGGGTTCACCTGAGCTTGATATTTGACGTCTATGTACTAATTTGATGATATTACTATGTCTGTCAGTAGAGCTCGGACACATCGGTCTACATCATGATTGAATGGCTTCCGGTAGATTAGACCAATTAATCATCGGATTCCATTTCAGCACGATTTGCTATAATTATGACTGTATAATCAACGGATATATAAATAAATAAATAAATAAATCAATAAAATATATATAAATATATACACATTGGAACTATGTTATTCGTTTGATGGACTTCGTGAATGAGAAACGATCAGAAAGGTCAAATTGCAGTAGCAAATAAATCATTTCCAGAGATTGATATCTTCATTCCTGTCAAAAAAGTAGATTCTTTTTTTTCCCTGGAGGCTATTTAACTAGCGTGTAGATGGAGGCACGTCGTAATATTTGCACTGGTGTCAAACAAGCGGATAGTAAAACGAGGGGATAGTGTGTACGAAATTATGGGGGAGGAGGGGGAGGTTAAGGTTTTTTGGAAATGAGAAGTCGATACGTGAAAAGCGTCATTGTCAATATTTCAACCGTTACACCTTCGCGATTGGATTGCAATATCTCTCGGTTATATTCTCCTGTAGCGTGATTTTTTTTTCTTTTTTTTTTTCACATATTTGACCCCACGATCACGAACTGGATTCGCTGGTTGCAATCGATATCGTAAACCTTTATATAAATCGAAATCGCTCGTTGGTCGATGAGCCGAGGGTGAGGAAGATCAAAGATAGGGGCATTTATGTGCCAATATTGGAGTTTATTTGGACAGAGAGACAGCGAGATAGTGAGAGACGAAACGTAAATGTCGACGAGATGTATAGCTCGTGTATAATTCTCATAGTTTTGACAAAATGATGGACACTCGACGATTGTCAATCGTACAAAGTTGAGATTATCTGAAGACTATTAGCCAACAAATAGGCGTGAATCATATACCATTTTCCTACCTTCATTATAACCTTTACGACCTTTTGTCCGATAGCTTATATCTCGCATGCATTATAGATTCGCGTAAACTGCGAGATTGGGCTTGTCGTTTCAAGTATATTTGTGTATGTATGTATGTATATGTGTATATCCTGAACAGATTAAACCATCGACGGTAATAGCGACGCTGATGAGGGAGGCTCCATCACCCCTCCTTCGTACGTTTCCATGGCTTTTGGGCTTTGACCTTTACACGCATAGAAATAACCTCGAGTACGAGCCTTTTCACGTTCAATTGACAACGATAATTCTAATAGAAATGTATATTATATACTTTAAACTGTCAATTGGAGGCAAAAAATCTTTGTAAACTAATAAATAATTCAAAAAAGCTACTGACTTTTTTCAGTCTCCTAAATGTCGCAATATTTCTTCATTATAATTAATATATAATTGTAATATTCATCAAAATTAATCTGCACTAAAGTAATTGTATATTCAGGTAAAATAAATCTCTAGCAACCAAAAATTTTGGCGAATAAAATGACGTTCTGTCCATGCAAATGAACAAAAATGTAAATGCTTCCATTGTTCAGTAATCGTGGAAGGTCTCATAGAAAATATAACAGTACACACAAATGGCCTGTGCTTTACCAACACGTAGAGAATTTCCTAGGCTGAGCGATCCTTATGTATGTTGGCGAGTTTATGTAATGTGCGGTCATTGCGTATTCCGCTTTCATGTGTAGTAAACAAGCCTGAATGTAGTCTAGGCATAAATTAACTGTCTGGACATTGGTGACGAGTCAGAATTCTTCTTCAATACATACACACAATGCATAGATATGTATTCACATATTTACATGTTTCATACACATCTATGGACGAATCTATGGACGAAGATTTCTGGCAAAGTCGAGTTTTATGTACCTGTGAAGGAGGGGCGATTGCTACAGACAAAAAGGAACAATTCACATTCATCTATATGTATATGTGTTCTAATGCCAAAGGAAAATGAGTCAGTAACACGTATATGTGAATGTGTGTGCTCAATGCACGACGAAACACCTTCCGTTTCCGGTGTGTCCGCGCTCTTCCGTAATCGGCGAGTACTAATAATGCCTGGATGGTCCCCGGTGGACAGGGAAACTATTCTAGAAGCGATTGAATCGTCTGGGATACAGAGACAAATATTGTTGAGAGGTAGAAGGAGCGATTTAATGTAAAATAAACAGAATAATACGTCCGAGACATTGATTAATAAAATCTTAAATAAAAAAAGCTCCTGGATATTAAAATGAATGAATATTGATAAGTTTTTCATTTGTATGTTATCACAGCACTCTGTCAATACAATTTTAATGGAAATTTTCAATAAAATTCTGCCAATCGATGTATTTATTCTGAAAAAAATAGAAATCGATGGAATAAATGAAAGTCGAATAAACGAGTGTGTGATGACCAAAACCAGAAGAAATTCAATATCTGTTCAATATCGAAATTCGAACTGTATCGAAATCAGTAAAAAAATAATTATTAAACGTCACGTTGTTCGATCAAATAGTCACCGAATCCTTTTCATTTTATTCGACACAGAAACTGTTAGTATTTTATTCACTGAAAAATACGTATATATTGGAAAATAAAGTTATACTAACGTGATCGCGCTTGCCTTTAATTGTTTTATATTTTTTGTAATAACAATATTACTCTTAGGTCTATTGGTTCGAAAAATTTTATTGCAGTTAGGTAATGATTATAGAAAATCTTAAAAAATGAAACCCAAAGGCAAACGGTCCTTTAGGTCGTTTGGCCTTTAGGTAAAGAGAGAGACGAAGAGAGAGAAAGAGAGAGAAAGAGTAAAAAATAAAAAGATAGACTAAAAGAGAGAGGAAGAGACAAGTAACTGCAACGTAGAACTTTGTCGTTAACTTTGCTAGCTCTGGGTACATAAAAATAGAGGTAAGCCGAGGCTTTCCGTATCGCTCTCTAGTTCAACCAGGACGTATTGGGTTCGAGTTTGGGCTCAAGCTGCACCAGGCGTAGGAAACATTGGAAAAGTATATTACACGATATAACGTAGTGTATATAAACATGTATAACGTAGTCGTGCATATGAATGCATATAATAAATTATATGCATTTATATAAGCAGAGAAATAGACGTAACCTCGTAAGTTCGTAGCATAAGTTTCGAGAAAACGATCTGAGGTCTGACCATTCGAGTATTTGTACTACTGTAGCATAGCAAGTAGTAACAACATTCTCTCTCAGTCTCTTTACTTTTTTGTTATATTTACAAACAACCATGCAAAGATGAGAATAAAGAAGTTGGAATGGAGGACTTTTTCATGCGCCCAGTGTTTTTCTATTACGAGCTTATTCCCAGACGTGAAAAACTCGTTTCCTTCCAGAAATTCATGTCCAGATGGAGGACAACTGGTGTCAAGATTCTGTCTTTTGAGAAGTTAAATTTGATTTTTTTGTATAGGTTTTTTTTTCCCCTTTATTTGAAAATGTTGATCAAATCGCGTTGAATTATTCAGTCAAAATAAATTTGAATTTTATTTCGTAGAAGATTATAAACTGGTTAGTGTATTTTTTAAATTAATTCGTAGGGAGGATTACGTTAGTCACGATTTTCCAACCGATTGGCTGCTCTGTTTCTGTCGCTCTCTGTCTCTCCGTATTTTTCTTTGTCTTTCTTCAATTGGTTGGTAATACGGGTCTCCTGAAATTTAACCACGAGTGCCAAAGCGGCGAGGGAGCAGGAAATCGTGCAATTGACCGGAGGCACTGACGTTCAAACTTTCAACGTGTTACCACAGAGAGAAGGCGATGCATCAGTTGGAAAGTGGGACCGAAGAGAGGAAGCGAGGAGAACGTTTGACTCAGTAAAGGAGGAAATCGCAGAGTATGAAGGAACGTTCCATGTCAAACAGCGATTGTTTGAATTGGTATTTTTCAACGAGCAAACGTAAAAATTAATTGTGTTTTTTCGTGCAGCTCAAATATCTGATCAGGAGCTGTAAAACGCTAAAAAAACAAAAAACTAAAAACAATTTTTCCTAATGAAAGATTATAGTGTTCAACCGAGTGTATAAATTCAAATACCTTATCAAAAGCAGAGAAGGTACAGGGATGATTGAACTACGGGTATGTGAAAGCTCGTTCGTACGACGATGCAGCGAGTTACGAAAGAGGTGAAACGGGAGGAGCGTCCGTGTGGGTGGAAGAGGTCAAAGAGGAGGAAGGAAGAGAAAAGCGAATATGTTCACTATGCAGCCCTGCTCTTGTGCGGCCATAGCAAGATTATCGGCGTAACGAGAGGGATGGTCCGAGCATTGAACGAGTAGCAGTGGTTCAAGGGGTGGACGAAGAGACAGGAGATGTAACAAAAGTTACATATATACATTGAAATCTCGTAGGATAGTGTCAGGAAGAGATTGAAGGAGTATATGTGCACATATAAAAGTGTATATAAATATATATATAAATGTATATGTAAACAAAGATAGAGATACAAGGTGACTAGAGGTCAAGGGATGTTGGAAGAGTTGGACAAAGCTGACCATATACGAGGCAGTGCACGTGTATAATAATTCATGAGTGCATGTGTACGTAGGGTTAGTAAAAGTAGGGGAGAAAGCGTAGTAGGGATGGTCCTTAAGTGATACTACGTGACGATTTATGCCACAGCCACGTGTAACGTAGAACGGTGACATCCGGAAACTAAATGAAGGGACAGGGATGAGGGGTTTAAACTTGGCAGCTGAAGGAGTGAGAAGGGGGATCGAGCTACATATCCTTCCGAGCTCTCGTTACATTGCCATCATCCACAAGCTGCGCGTCCTCTCCATACCCAAACGAGATTTCACAGATACTAAAACGACCAAGAGAACTACAGGGAGTTACTACCTTTAAACACACTCATACACAACGACTCACAAAATTCACCAAAAGTTTTACCTTCTATGGCGATCACAAAAGTATAATTGACGTTGCGCTGCCTATTCATACGTCTTTGAGTTTATTTCCAACAATCTCTGGACGATATAGTCATGGAAATTTTTCATTGTTCGCATACACTTCAATGATACATTTTTCACGATTGTTTTTTTATTTTTATTATATTTCTTATGAACTCTGATTCAGAATTTTTTACTCGTTAAAGTTATTCGATCAAATATCCCCAAGTGAAACACATTTTTGCACGTTTTTCAATATCTCATTTTTATAACATTGCTCTCTACAGTCAATATATATGTATATCTACTTATTCATTTTTACACACTACCGCATAATATTCATGCATAGTTTGAAACTAGTTTGAGAAAGGTTCAAGCCACGATGTATCCTTTCGTCTCAGTTCGTACGACTTTTCATGCAATTTATATATATACACATATATATATATATATAAATATCGGTTTATTCGTTTTTCTGTATTTTTTTGAAAACTGTACCAAAGTGCAGATATCGAATAGTACGTTGCTGAGTACTACTGTATTCCATAACCAGACGTTCGTTCTAAAACTCGAGGTAGTAGTTGAACGAGATTTTTCAAACACGTAAATCGTTCTCTCACATTTTCGGAACGTATGTGATAGCTGGCAAACCCGTTCAGAAGACTTTTTCCTGGATAGAAATTTTATTCTCGCGTCTCGATGTAAATGTCTATGCGAAGTAAAAATGTCTGTCTTTTATACATAGACATATTTATTGTGCAGCTAGCATTCGACATTGAGAATGTGAAATTCTGGAGCGCAGAGAGGGTAGTTTTGGGGAGTGGTGGGATGGTCCTGACAGTGTGGGTCAATTTCCGGCTGTCGGAGACCTCTTTCGCACTTCTCTCATTTCTCGGCCCCTCCAGCATCCACTTTCTCTTCATGTTTGCAAAAACACATGTGTGCACGAATCTGCATCTCTTCTTATACACACATCATGTGTTTATAAATTTGAACACATTTATGTATTTATATATATTTCGGCATAACAAGTTTCGTACTCACTGAGTCGAGTGGGTTATGTTTCTGACGCGTCCTATGAGCCCAGTGAGGCAAAAAGAGAGGGAGGAGAGATCGTCCAGTCCCGTACAAGAATGATTGGGATGGCAAACATCACAGAGTGCCTTAACACATCTATATGTTTATTTATACGAAGCTAGTGCATAGATATTGCCAACAGCACTTTGTACAGCATCGTATTTACATGTATATACATAATTCGAGGCTTCAAGGTACGTACAAGAGTTAAAATAGGACGATGAGAAGCAAAAGACAAAAAACGACAATAATTAAATATTTTTCATTAGTTTTTCACAAATGACATAAAATTACCAAATTTTAGATTCTATTTTGAATTTTCATCTGTACTTTCAACTGAGCAACGTTTTCTCTATCACTTTCGTACACAATTTGAACGACTTTTTCTTTCAAATTGAATTATCGCGTTAACCATGTGTGTTGAGTGCATTTGCTTGGAACAAATGTTTTTAAAACGAACATCCAAATTGATAGAACAAGTACACACGGTTGTTGGAAGTGGACTTTATTTTCTCGCAGCTTTCGTATATTTTTTTCGCCCTACAGAATAATAATACTTCCTGAATATACAAAGGTCAAGTATTCAAATATTTTTCTCATGGACATTGTTTTTTTAGGGCTGTTCGTTGTGCTGCGTCACTAGTCCCAACTCGATCTGTTTTGCCTTATCTTCCCTTACGATTAATCCTGTTTGAACATCTCGTCGGTATATAAATTTGGGAAAAATGTACATGCGGATGAGGAAATACTAGGAAAAGGTAGACAAGCGGACTTTTTGTATGCTCTCTCTATACTCCATCTTCTTTTCACTCTTATCCCTCATTTTAGGGGTTGATGACAAAAATTTTTACGTTAGAGTGTTTGCACGTCCTAGTAACCTCATCGTTTGGTCTATTTTTCATAAGATGAGAAGGATAACAACGATTTTATCTTTAATAATCGAGAAAAAATAAAAGTTATCGATTCTCCCTCCAACCTTCACTTCTACTTTGTTTTTGTTGTAGTCTTAGTGGAGAATTTTGATGATTTATTTTGTAACTTGTTGCAAATACGTCCAACGAACTTTTATCGTTATGAATTTAGTCTTTCATCAACACTCCCCTTAATTTCCATCTATAAATGCATATGTGTCTTTCATACACTTGTTCACACACATACACACACATATTGACATATTATACGACCAACTGACTATTTCTGCATCATCACAGCTGGTCTGCTGGACCCAAACTAAGTTCCAAATCCCACGAAAATTCATCACTCTAGGGACAAACAAACTAACAACTTTCTGAGTAGATACAAGAAGCATTAGTACATGCACCGTCTGTTGCGCTTAAATATGCATAGAGTTTTGATTTTTCAATTCCAAAAATATTATTGAATTTTATCAATTTGGTGATTTTGTTTTTTCTTTTTTTACTGCAGGTTACGATGTGTTTTTTGAAACATAAAATTAACGTGGCATTGAGATTACGTGACTTGACTTCTAATTACATAAAAAAACCAAGTTCACTCAAAAATTTCGTGAAATACGTCGACCGTAAAATTCAGTTTAACAAATTACTTCTTTTTTCTTCGAATCGAACGCATCTTATTGCGTTTTGATTTTAAAAAAATATAATAATAAAGACAAAAAATGTATTTGGTTGATTAAAAACATATATTTGTTCGTTCTAATAAAATTAATGATGTTTACAACAAAACTGTTTGCTGAACGAAATATTATACATTTGACGTATATTTTACAAAGGCTTGGTGGACGTTTTTCTCAGTCTAAATAGGAGTTATAATCATTTGTGGCAAGATCTTTTGAAGCTGCAACTATACACGAGGCTCATGCAGACATACAGTGTTTACAGGAGGTACATAGAACGAGTAAAGTTTCGAAGCAAACTAAGTACAAATATTGTAATACGCGGTTGCACGCTTTGCGAAAGGTATATAAAAAGTTTTTCTTCACCTTCGCACGAGTCTCGCTCTTTGCAATACACACCATACGTATCAACCAATCCTCTGGAGCTTCAATGTCTTTCCCTTAGACATATCGTTCCAAAAGTGCGAATGCGTGTGTGTGGGCGTGTGCGTGTGTGTGCACTCACTCGAGTGAAACACACACACACGCAGTTACGTATTTTATACTGACTATATTTGATTTTCGGTCTAAAAGGGTTCTCTCTATATGTGAAGTTTCATCACATTCGTTTACCACATGTACAAAACGGTGTGTAACGCTCGACAACTTTGTGATGCCTTTTGAGTATACGTGTATGAAAATCATTCACTGCAAATCCCCAGAGAGATCAATTTTCCCATTGCTTTTATGCGAATTTCGAAACAAAGTAATATTGAATGAAATTAAAAAAAAAAAAAAAAAACGAATTGGTATCGAGTACAAAGACTGATGAGATGTGATGGGTCACATTGATTGAATAAGCGAATATGTGTTGTGCGCTGATTTGGCTTGTTTCGAAATTTAGAATCAATATTACAAAATTGTTTGTTTGGTGTAACTATATAGATACGATTTATTCTTAAAAATAGTCATTTTAAGGATTTTTCATTTTGATATTTATTATTGATAATATTTAATATGAAATCAAGTGGGTGCAGGACTTGGAAGTGTAGTTTTTTGATACTGTTTGATCCTCGGTTTGATCGATCGAAATAAAAAAGTTCCAGCCCCGCAATCCAATCGGACTAAGGGTTGGGAAAATGTTAATTTTCGAAATTTGCAGATGTCTCTATCGCACTTTTGGGCTGCTCATACCAGCTAATTCTTAGCAATGAACAAGAAAACTAAAGTTGACAGTAAGACTCTTTATGGGACGTAAATAAGACTAATGTTTACTTTCGTGGATCACCATGTGGGAAAGAAACAATAGAACAAAGATACAGGAAGCAAAAACAACTGCGGGAGTGGCAGGATGAAAAAAAAAAAATGAGGATCGAGTTTCAGGATAAAGAATGGGGAAACGATATGTGGACACCAACGTAGGAATAACAAGGAGGGTGGGAATAGAGAAAAACGCCAGTAACAGAAGCTTCCAATAACGCAGCGTCATCTCAATATTTTGTAATAAATTACCGAGTTTTCTGGAATAAGGGTAAGCGAAAGACGGATGAGAAAAAGGAATATATGGCAAAAGGATAGGGTAAAAGTTCGTTGACTGAAGGAGTTTGAAAGTGAACGAGTTAGCCGCCATTTTCATCGTCAGCGTGAGAGAGAAAGAGAGAGAGAGAGAGAGAGAGAAAGAACTAATCTTGGTAAAAGCGGAGTAGCAAAGAGCAAAACTTGGACGTTGAAAACTCTGTTGGCTGTTTAGCATGTTATATCCATGGCGCTAGTCTCAAAGGGTGAGACACCCCTTTGCCCCTTTATCTACAGGATAATCTTGTGAGAATATCCATCCGCCCAGTCCGTACTATTTTCTTTCGTCCTTCAACGATTTTTTTCATCCACCACAGGAACTTGAGAGAGGTTTCTACGAGACCTTTTATCCCTCATTTCTCCAGCCCTTATGCATGGATTATATTCTATTGAGCCTTCTTATTTAAAAAACAACCATTTTTATCATCCCCTTTGCCTTTGCATCGAGTGTATGGCTCGAGTGTAGAGAGGGAGCTTATTTCGTGGATGGTCTCGTTCGAGTGCAGCTCCAATATTTTCAGGGCCATAATAATAAACGTTGCAACTAAAAAGTGCCGTTTTTCATCGACGATACAACAATCTTGTATTTGTGAGTGGGATTTAAAAATAAAAATCATTAAGCTAACTAAATGTTGACGAACTCAAACCAGAATGATCGTTATTTTTTTTCTTTTGTTTTTTTTTCTACTTAAAAATTTGTTTTATGTATTTTTGTTATTCCAACGAATGTGGAACAACCCTTTTTATTTATTTTTAAAACTAACAAAAAATACCATGGAAAAAAAAAATCGAAATGCATCATTCCCAGGACAGATTGGAGTAATAGTGCAGTTTGAGAGAATCCATTTGTGTGTATTGTGACACTTGGCTAAACTCGTTTCACACATGAATATATAGTTTTGCCAACTATTGAGCTCGACCCTCTAACTCCGAGGGTTGGGAGTATGATTTGCGTTAGTTATGGTACCAATCCGTTGTTTTGGTCCATGAATATAAACCTATATCTATAGATCCATTTACGTTCTCGTAGCCAGAGTTAGAAAGTTAAAAGCATCCTCCTCCTCTAACTGACCCTCCCTGATCCTTCTCCGCTAACCAAAACCTGACAAAATTAACGCCACTTCCCGAAACCAATATCTTACTCTCAATTTTTTTCCATTTAAATGTTTTCCTAAAAATTCTTTATCTTTGTTTTCGACGATAGATTCAATCTCAAGCGTTCAAAGAATATAAATGAATTTTGAATACATATTTTGTTACCCTTCTTTGTCACACTTAAATTTGGTCACTGCTTTCACACACTGGGTCAATTTGACCCGGAGCGTACTTCATCGGCTTGTCACCAACAGCCCTTCAGTTGGTTTTTATTGAAAAATTCAGGCTTAACAAACTTTAAATACTCCTCGATATATGTGAGTCGTTAAAATTTCGAAAATGTAAAATTTAAATGTTTAAACAAATTATTGAAAATGTCGACTATCACAAATATAAGCGTTTTATTAAAAAAAAAAAAAAAAAAAAATCATAATTTTCGTGAATTTTAATATTCTTGATATTAATAACCGGGAATAAAAAAATAGTGCTGAGACGAGAGTTACAAAAAACGCAGTCAGGGTCAATATGACCCAGTACATCAACGAAGGGTTAAAGTGCAAGTAGGGAATTTAATTTTTAATTTACCACCGTTCGTGGTTTTTCTCTTCAGCTAAAAAAAAAAAAAAAAAAAAATTACACTTAATTTAAACATTCCTACTCTCCAAAATAAAATCAAAGTCGTCAGAGGCGGAAGAGGCGACAAACGGATAATACAATACGGTGGGATGCAATACAGAAAAAAAGTACACGACATTAATCGCCTGCAACCACCATTACTTTAGTGGGATGTTTTATTTTTTTATTATTTTTTTTATTTTGTTTACTTTCCGTCTCGAATTGGGTCGATGTTGCTCCAGTATTTTTTCGTCTTTCCTGTATATAGATATACAGCTTAGAATAAACGTGGGATTTTCGGCAGGGGTGCAAAAGAGGAGGTTTATCGTTTCGCGTGATTTTTCATCTGAGGCACATAGAGAAATGGCCCGCGTTTGCCGCGGGCCACTCGTTCATCTCATCGCTCTTGCACTTTTTGTTTTTTATGTATATATTATATACATATACATGAATATATAGAAGTATATATTGCCATTTAAAAGTTTGTTAACCGTTTTCGTTGAAAAAAAACTATCAGAGTGTATCTAACTCACTCAAACGTTTTGTGAATGAATGATTTCACTTTTTGTTGTTATTGTTGTTGTTGTTAAAGAATTGATGTGTATGAATGTTAAGGAAAATTTGATGTTTTCCAAAATTGGCATTATGCTTTTTGGTTCTATGTCCAACCGTCAGAAATGAATGCGTTATACCATAGACTCGATGTTATGGTGTTTCTTGCAATCTTGACTTTCTGTCAAGAATGCAGAATTCGTGAATAAGACAGATATATATATAAAGCTAAATAAATAGATATCGAAATTTGATAAGATCACTGAATTGCAGCTCGGTTAATAATTCTCCCAGTAAAATTAATCGAAAGGACACTTTTTTTCATAATTTCTTTTCACAATTTGTTTCCTCTTGAAATGCATGCTATAAAATTGGAATGAAAGCACAAATAACAAATTTTTAATAACTTACCGATCTCCAAATACTTCTGATGAATCGGATCGTATTGTTCCCACGTAAAACTTCGAAATTTACTTTTCTCCTGACTGATCGGAAGTGGAGCGTCGTTTTTGCGATGATGCTCAGCTCCGTTAGGATTTCTGTAATCAGCAAGTACAAACACAGTTCCGTGACTTTCGATCGAATTCATGTTGGAGTTCTTTTTCATCTGCAAAGTTTTCATGTACCTAAAAGTTTATTTATTCAAGAGATAAGTGGATTTCGTTTCTGATTTCCACGAAGCATGATCGATTGTCATCTTGAAATAAAACTTTGCTAGCTCGGAACCACTTTCTTCCACTCTGCTCTATGAAATATTTGATGATTGAATTCCTATGATTTTTTATAAGTTTAGACTCGATGATCAACTGTTACGTCATAATCTCACGCTCACGAAACCATTTTTTTCTGCCACCACCTCAGGTTTGAATAGTTTTTCCAGGTGCAAAACGTTTCTAACCTCCTCAGGCTTGGACCACCATACGTTTGAATAGTATTTCCAGGTGGAAAACGATTCTAACCTCCTCCAGTGTAAACCACCGCAGGTTTAAATAATATTTCCAGGTACAAAACCACCTTAGGTTTTCTTTCACATCTTTCAGAATGTGCGTTAGAATATTAAGAAGATTAAAATTAGAATATTGAATGGAGGATATCTTGACCGCGGATATTGTGTCGTTGGATATTCCGTTGTGTTGCACAAGCTTGTTCTTTAGCCAATGTTAACCCTTACTGTTTTAGGTGTTCACAGCCAAATTACTATGAATAAAGCACGTTCGCATATATGCATATGTCTGAATGACTTTGAGACAAAAGGGCACAGAGAGTACGTTCACAAGCATGGAAGCAGAGAGTCTCTGGCATTAGTCCATCAATATATGTATAGATATCATAGGATATCTGTGCCAAGTCTGTACTTCTGCATCTCTATACACGCGTTAGGTACTAGGAATGACCTTCTCCCGGATTCAGGAAGTAAGGTACAGGCCGGAAGCGTGTTTATGTTGGCTCCGGGACATCCGTGACATCCTTTGAGCACGTGTCCGACACAGCTGTTCCTTCTGTACGTATTAGATGCTGCACCGAACTACCGATCCGAAGTCGAAGAGATGACATGGACAAAGGGAGCGATAGTGGGAAGGAGATAATCGAAGAAAAGAGTATGAATTTGAATGTATATTGAACATGGAATTTGTAAGAAGCATCAGTGGTCCAAATGCGAAACGTAAATTCTACGTTCCTGGATAATATACAAAACACGCCATCATAGAATTTTCTTTTCAAATATGTTTCTCTCCTTGAAGGATATATAAAAATAAAATAAAATTCACAAGTTTATTTCCTCGTTTCAAGATTTTTCTTACTCTTCCCAACAAACTTTTCTTCGGTGTTTTCCCGAATTTTCTTGTGTACCTTTACCGCACTGAATACTCGTCCAGACCACAAGACCGGAACGTTTAAAGTCTTTGAGAATCTTTCAAGTAAGTCTGACGTCGTAGATGCGATACACAGTTTCTTCCTTATTTCTATTCTTATTTTTTTTTCTTTTGCTCTCCCTCTGTCTCTCCCTCTCTTTCTTTTGAGACTTCCATTTTGTATTTTTCACAAACCTTTTGCACCCGAGAGCATCTTGGCAGAAAACTGACTAAAAGCTCGCTCCAGCCGCATCTATATGTACCCGGTAACGACTTTTTCTTCAAACGTCTTTTTACTCGCGAGGCGCACATGCATTATTTATATTTGTTGGTCAGTGATATGTGTGCATGTGCAGGTGTATGTTTGAGAAAAATATGAGCGTGAGGATGCTCGGAAAATGAAGTTGAAAGCTAATCATGTCAAGCACAAAGAGCACGTCGTGATTGAGGAATCTATAACGTTTCCATTGGAAAGCAAAACAATGATCTTTTATGGGTTATAACGGATTAGATTTCTTATTAGTCGATGCACTTCCATCTGATGACAAATTAAACTTCCGAAGTAAACGAAAAAAAATTCTTAACTTTTCTTAATGATGTGTTTGGCCTCGGAATTCTAATGGGATTTGGCATTCAAAAATATTGACGAATTGACGAAATGCATTTCTCCATCGAATTGTAACATCAACTCCTCTCAATTCCCGAATTCAATGAATCTATGGAACATTTAAGAGAGTTTTTACGTCCTTAATTAATAATTTGGAAGTTGATATCAATGCGTATAAAATACATGTAATATGTAGTTGAAACGAGACAATTGATAGAAAGCGAAATAATTGATTGAGTCGTTTGATTGTCGGTGAGAATTTCTAGCTATGCAAATTTAGCCTTTGATTAATTATATTGCGGGTAGGTTCGAAGAGAGATGGAGATAAAGAGGAAAAGAGAGGAAGTGTTGAGAGAGGAGAGCGGGGGCGAGGGAGAGCGGGAGATCGAGAGAGAAATTGGTCTATACCGAAGGTTGCCCGGGATTGGAGGATTCGATATAGGCACGCGTTATCTGCTTGGAGATGGTATAGTTGCGTGGTCAGATCAGCCCTAGCAGCAGGGGCCTCGACCGGATTGTATCCGGGGACGTCAATAATCCTCGGTCTAGTCAGAGATGCGAAGCGAATCGCGGTAGTGGCATAAATGGCCAGAGGCCATTGAAATACGAGCCGGGTCGGGAGTCACCGTCAGATTATTACGATAAGCAAATCACTGGGTTTGATGAATCATGCAGTAAACAAATACTAGAAAAATAAAAACCATTCCTTGTTTTTCATCTTCTAATTCAGTCTATTTCAAAATCAATTACGAAAACGTCATTTTGCCGGAGGTACGATTAGGCGTCGAGTGTGCACTAGTTCAAAGGCCGTGACCTCAAATGGAAAAATCTTACACCCATTCATACAGATTGCTCCATTATCAAAAATTGATTGACGTTGAACATTTTTCCAGCGGCTTTTTTTGTTAGTATCTTGGTTTAAAAACACCAAAATCATTATTACTTAACTTTTTATATGAAAAACCGTAAGAAATCACGTTTTAGGAGTTGATTTTTTTTTTTTCAATTGTTCTAGTGCGTTATGAGAGCACCTTAAACGGTCCTCCCGAGTGTTGACCTCTGCCACTCTTTCCTAATGCACTACTGTATATCCAATTTGCACGAAGGCCTAGGGAAACTGAGCAAAAACCCGACGTATGCAGAGCTGTGGCTATTTTTTTTGCTCACGATCAGAAAAACTGTTTTCCGCTCAGTGATTAATCTGCAATAAGCCTGTGCACGGCTAGGCGGTCACCCAACCAACTATTGTCCTCGTCCATCGCTGCCTGTGGTACCACTTAAGTTTTATCGTAATGAAAAAAAAAAAAAAAAAAAAAAACAATTTTTCATATATCTTCCCTATTGAAAAACATTTCTAACTATGTCATGAACCACTCATAGGAAGTCTAGACGGAACTTATCGATTTTTGGTCTGAGCACATCGTGCATTGGATGCTCCAATATCAGTTCATGGTTTAACCGAGATCTGATAAACCGCGGAAATGAATCGACGCAGTTCGAAGACTCGCAGTTAAAGAGCCATTCATTCCACATCGATATCTCAAGCGAGTCATTTTTTTTGCGAATAAAGTTTTTTTTTCACTTTTTTCATGTTGCAACAGTGACAAAGTTATTTCGTTCCACTTGAAAATTTCAGTTCTGCGAAACAGCTTAACGATCATTTCAAATGGATAACTTGATTAAAATTATTAAAATACTTTTTCATAAATAATATAACGACTGATAAAATATGTTTCGTAAGACCGTTTGGAATATTCATAAAAATCGAAGGCATTAAGTAGCATAGACAGTCTTTAGTCAGACTCGAATTCATTTAAATTTAAATAACACCAGAACATCATTAAGGATTTTTTATTTAAACATCACGGCCACATTGTTTAAACAAAACAAATAAAGATTTACAAGAAATTTCAGTATCGTGTTGTGACGATTTTTAAAAAGTTTAGAAATACTCTGATCTGACAGAAATTTAATGAAAATAATTCATGGAAATAAGCAATTTCAGGTATTATCACACGAATCAGTCATTCTTTACAGGTTGTCGTTTTATTATTGTTGATATTACAGAAATCTTAGTGTTAGCTCAAAGCTAATTTCACATCAATATATAGATATATCTATATTTCAAGGATAAAGAGAGATGAGAGAAGTAAATCACTGAGCGAGAGTTGCAACCGCAGAAAATAAAGTAGTATTAAAGAGCATGCTGTGTACAGGGTGATGGCGAACGTTCCTAGTTTCACTCTCAGCAAAAGAGCAAGAGGAAGAGAAAAAGAGAGAGAGAGAGAAATAGAGAGGTTGATGGGGAGAGACAAACGAGGAGCGGGAGGGTTGGTTCACTCGAGCCGGAGAATATTAAAGTTTGCTCATTAACCCGCTGATGCATTGCTGCCCACACTACCAACGTCTCTTTGGGAATGTATATAAACATATAAATGCACAATCATGCCACAAGAGCAGAGCCACAACCTTCTTCATCCCTCTTTTTTTTTTTTTTTTTTTTTAACTCCGATATTTCCTTTTTTCTTGTCTTTTTTAATAATTGTTTTTTTGCCATGCTATTTTTTCCTTCACTCTTCCCCCATTCCACTCTTCCTCTTTCCACTCTTTATCCCATTCATAAACGTTGTTAAAATATTTTTCTCACACCTATTCTGGCAGACTAACCGCACGACAACCACAACCTCACCCACGGGGAAGAAACACCTTCGCCATTATGCTCGAGTGATAATTAAAAAAAAAGCTTGTCACAAGGATAAATCAAATTACATATTCGCATTTACTGAATACTTTATGCGACGAAATGTTCGTACATTGCTATTTTTTGAAACGACTGTTTTTTTTTAATTCAAATTTTTTATAATTAGTGACATATTATTATTATTGTTATCAGTATTTTTATTAATGCCAGAAATTTTAATATAAGGACGAATAAATTCTCATTTGCAAAGCGTCTAATGTCATTATATTTAATAAAAAGTGATTGATCATTGTTGGGAATGTTTTTAATTTACTGAATATTTATTTATGACTCGATGTTTTCGAAAGAAAAAAAAACGCCTCATGATAATGGATTATCATGATCCTTGACCCTAAAACCCTAACTATATTTTTCTACTTTTCCAAACGGAAATATGGAATTCCTCGTTGTTTTTTGATACCAAAGATGACGGTTCAATGATAAAAACTGTTTGAAACAAAAAAAAGTTTGGGAAAAATGCAAAAAAAATGTGTTATTACAAAATTTAAGATTGTTTTTGACCCCTTCGTAGAGATCCAGGGTTAATTAATTTAGAGATGTAGCATCATATCGTCATGCAAATATCGGAAGAACAGCTGCCACGCCTTTACATCTGATTTTGCATTCAAAGTGAATTTCTATAAATTGTTAACACAAGAGTTTCTGATCAGTATTTCATTTTATTTGGAAACAAGGATTATGAGTTGTACATATATATTGACAAATTTTGAACGTACAAAGTGTATGCTGTAATGAAGATATAATCGGGTGCATGTGTCAGCGTAGGAAGAGTTTGAGGTTGGGTAAATTTCGATTCGAAACTGTTCTCTCTACTTCATCGTTGGCCCTTTTCTCTCTCGTGGAAAATTCAGCTGTTCACTATGGTAAACCTTCCCCCTTATTTCCACCCCGGTTTTCCAGTTCCTCTCTCTCTTTCTCTCTCTCTCTTTCTCTTTCTCTCTTGGTGCAAAGTCGTCATTTCTCCTGACAGAGAGAATCCTCTTAAACACCTGGACCCCAGGCAAAACTTTGCCTGGCTCGTGTATGGTTACACACTCTTCCTTATGCCTTTTATGACTATATCGATACGAAGAACATTCCAGACCTCAAGCCCAGCATCCGAGACCGCAATTTCAAATTTTCGTTGTTATGTACATTGCCAACAATCCAACCTTACTCTGTACCAATTTTCAACCCTCTTCTTTCAATCCCCAACGTTCCTTTGCACCTTTCCTTAACGTAGCAACCTTCCTATTTCTGATATTACACGAGACAAATCACTGCACCATTTTCCTCGTTCCTACAATCAAGGTTTCGTCACCATAAGCTCAACCGCAAGTACCGGTATCACGAGGTACTTCTTAAGCACGTAAATTCCTGTGACGACGGAATTGCACGTCAGCGAACAATGTATACTCAGTAATTGGAATCTGAAATATTTCATTCAAAAAATATCCACTGAAATCTTTATTTTGACAGTTTGTATGATAAAAAATAATTTTAATACAAAACCTAGATATCAGATTTTTAGAAAATTCTATTTTGCAAGAATTTTAAACGTATTCTAAAGTCAGTTGAATCATTTTTCACTTCAATGTAATGTTCACTTGATCAACAGAAAGTTTCTGATCCAATTACTGGATTTAACTTATTTTTTTTTTTTTAATTTTTTTTTTTTTGATGTTTCAAATCACATTGAACACCATTGACCCGAATGAGCCTTCAAGGGCGTCGAATATAGACACAACTATACGTACCTGCATAATAAATATATCGCGAATATATATTTCCTTTGCTGGGTTCCGGCTTATTTCTTTCCGATATTTCAAAATGTCTGTCTCGTAAGTATATTTTTCTGAATATACTTTGGCCCTAAACTTGGAGTCGACGGCTGTTGCCACTATTATGTAGTCACAATACACAAAATATATTATATATATATAAATATATCTAAATATATGAAGGAGTTGTATAGAAGAGAAATTTTGTACATGGTACGGTGCACGATTTGAACTCTCATGTTCCGCATGTGATGTTCGTTTTCCTATAGCCCCTCGATATTAATACGAGTTGCTAAAGCTCACTCAAACATATTGTGGGCTGCTTCTGGTGTTCCTGTCGTCGATGTGCTTGCTGCTGTTGCTGTTACTGCAGAGTTCGCTCAACGGAATGGAACAAGCTGTCGCTTGTCTGACAACGGTGTTACCGTAACTACTTTGGAAAATCGTTGGTGCCTCACTTTCTCTCTCTCTCTCTTTCTCTCTCTCCGGCGCTTGAACAAGTCGACATTCGTGTTCCTACACAGTCTCATTGTTCCATAGAGGAGGCCAAGAGAGAATAAGCCTCCCCTCGTCTTCCTCATACTCGTGTACAGGGAGCAAAGCACTTTGACATTGTGTGCGCAATTGGAAGAGGCCGAAACGGAACGTAAGCTCGCCCGGGAGAGTACACTCGAGTCGTTAATGTCGACAGAGCTCAAATATGGCCGATGGAACAAGAGAAACATACCATTATATACCCCTTTGGCAATGTCGTTCTGTTGTTCTCATCCTCATTTTCCTATTGCTTAACGTTTCAACCTTGATAAGCTATATACAGATGTATGATAAGGAATCGTCAATTTTCGGATATTCAGGTAATCTTGCTCAGTGGGCTTTGAGATTAAAATCTATTAGCGATTACATTGCTGACTTTAAACATTTTATTTTCCACCGCGAAACTGCCTCTTAATGGGGAAGAGCTAATCAATCACCAATTTTTTTGTAATTATTGATTTTTCTTTGTCGTCTCCTATTGTTAAATGTATATATCTTTGTAAATGTAATCAGGATCACCTACCAGCCCATTAGCTTGATGGACTTATAATTCATTCTGAAGATCCACAAGTGTACACACATATATATGTACGCACAAACGGTAATACAACTTACGCGGTCGTATTATGTATCAAGAGCACATATTGTACCGTCGCACATATGCGTATGCGGTCCTTATTAGTCATGCCTCTTGTGCATATGGGTGCCCATCACGCTAAGAGGTTGGGACTTGCTGAGGACAACCTAAAATGGTTAACGCTATGAGATCGCAGCTCTATATCTCCAAGTGCAGATTCAATTGAATTCTCAGTTAGGCAGAAATACGAGAGAATATATACGTATGTGTGGGAGTGGGAGTAAGAGAACGAAAGGGAAAGCAACATAAATTGCCACAGGATATATTGAATAACTCTCACAGGGTCGACTGTACTTCAGCATCAAATCGAAGATGACATTGACAACTAACCTTGCCTATGGTAGTCTATATGAGCGTACTCGTCAACGTTATTGATTAATGTGCTTTATTAGCTCAATTAGCATTTAAATATGTTTTAAACAGAAACAAAAAAAAAAAAACAAAAGATTTGGTCAACTGGAAAGTTGTTTGTGTACTTTTGGAATTCAAACTATGTTCCTCAATTAGTATCCACGATGATTTCAAGCGATAACTTTTTTTCAAGACTTCTTTTTCTGATTTATAAAATGATAATCTAATAGGAACTCTTGAATATATTGAGGGATCTTTTTGATATGCTCGACATAAAATTTGACACAAATCAGAACTCTCTCGACTCCGAAGAATCATTCGATCCTGCTTGTAAGTATATTTGTTTAGTTTATTGTTATCGAAATGTTTATTTGTGATGAACCTCGCCAGTCTAATCAAATTTCGATTGAGAGAAGGTCGCGGAAGTATTCTCGATGGTGAAATTGGAAGAGGGTAGAGGAAAGCATTAACCGCCATCAGGACTGGAAACTCGTAGCTTGGAACTTGAAGATGTTATGGTATATAGGGTTCTAGAGTACCGCAGCGAGGAGGCAAACCTTCAGTGCCTTAACGCTTGAGAAGACAAGAATTTGGGGTCCTCGGGAATCGCGTCGCGCCGGAATAGGTTATGGTCCTCCAATTGCGAAAGGCACACCACCAGCCAAACCCATCGAGTCTTACTCTCATTCTCTCTGCCTCCCTCTCTCTTTCTCGGTCGTTCGTTCTTCGTTTCTCCAAAGATTTCAGGCGTTCACCATTCGTGGCGGAAGTCTCGATGCCACTTTCGGTTATATCACCGAATGGATTGCAGAAATTCCATTTCGAGTTCGTCCGACTCCATTCTCGATTATTCCGAGCACTTCTCATATCCTGAGAAGCTCGAGCGCACGCAAGCTTTAACTATACAGCGATGTCATCAACCCTCGCGCCTTCGGTGCGAGCCAGTGGTTGGTTAACCTCTCCATCCTCCCTCTTCTTCCCAACTTCGGTAGACTCTCCGTGACACCATCGTGTCTTCTCTTTTCTTTTTCTCAAAGTGCTATCATGTACCTGCTGATGCGTTTATCTCGATTGTGCCAACGTCACTGAATACTATACCGAATATCATCTTCAATAAGATTCCAACCTCGACGGAATATCCAAATGTAATTTTCTTCCTTGTGTTTCATTCTCCATGTCTTGATATTAATCGAAACGGACTTTTTATAGGATTCTCCAGTGGAAAATATTGGCAAGATAATCATTTCAATATTGACAATATTCCAACTAAAATTGTGTCGATAAAAAAATTCTATTTATTTCATTTAATTCCAATTTGATTTATTTCCAATTTAGTTACTGAACAAAATCAGAAATTTCAGTGAAAACAATATGATTCTTAGAAGGGAAAATGTTTTAGAACAAAAAGTCTCGTTATACTTATAATAAATGTTTGTTTTAATGAAAAAATTCTGATGTAATGAGACGATTTCCTATTATCCAACAACTGAGAAAAAAATACTTATCAAGAGCCATGTGGTTTCATGTGTTCTAAATGAGTAATGCTGATTAGTTTTATGATTAATCAACGTCTAATCTAATTAAGAGCACAACAAAACATTTGACACTAATACTACGTGGCTTACATAGTGCGTTAACCATTAGTTCAATTATGGTTAAGTAAGTTGTGAATTATCGTACAAGTAGTTGGCGCTAGAGGGCTCTGGATGTCTCTCTTCGTGCCATACTTCATCTTATGTCTTGCTCTCTTTCTCTCTCTATCTCTCTCTCTCTTTGTCTCTCTATTTCTCTTGCCTGTTTCCTATGCATATATACTGACTGCACCTAAGTGGCTGCAACTCACGAGCACTTAATCCTGTCTGGGTACAAATTGCAACTACTACTTCGCCCGGGAGAGCGCCTCTGCCCGGTTTCACACCCGCGCATTATTCGCAGGGCAATATGTCTACGGAAGTTACTCCGGCCATTTTGTTTTTGTCGCAGGTGCTCCGTTGGGTCATCGAGCTCGATTATTACACGAATCTCTTGAAACACGGTCGGGACAATCTGTTTTTTATTCGTTACGTTTAATCACACGTCATTAGTGTACATCGTTTTAGTGTTAATCATTTGAATTAAAATTCATGAATATGAACGGGGTCCTCTTCATCAAGGGTTCTAAATACCAAGAGCGAAAAATAGTACAAGGATATTACATTAAAAATCAAGAACAGGTGAATATTTACGAGTGCAGCTTTTCCGAAAAATAATGCAAACTTTTTTTTTTTCATCATACCGAAAATTGTTTTGTTAAGGAAGACGATAGGGAGCCAGAAATATAATATCAATGAATATTTTCATCGATAAAAATACTGTAAAAAGTAAACGTTTCGAAATAACGAAAAAGAAGTCTCAGAAAAAATAGTCGACGGGACTCCACCGTGTTGCTAACACTTTTTTTTCTTCACTAGTAATTTAATTAGTTTCTCAGCGTGTGTCTGTGTTGTTTTTTCTTTTTGGACTGCTGGAAGAGCAATGATTACCGTTGGGAAAATTCGACATGGTCAGATCGAGTCACGACTACGTGAAATGGCGTGCACGACGCGATAATTGTAACGTTTGTAGATGGAACGTTGAAACGCTAACAGCTTCACGGGCTGATTAGGCATGTTCGCTAACGAATTCTCGGCGGGTATCGCGAAGCTGGTCCACCATGAGTATTAACTGGTTTCGTAATGGTTAGGTGAAGCTCCAACACTCGATAACATCGAAGCTCGTTTCGTTGGGTTCATATTGGGAAAACGAAACTTTCTCTTCTCCTTCTCTTTCTCTCTCTCTCTCTCTTCCATCTTTTTGGTCTCACTATCTCATTCTCTCTATATCTTTCTACGTATTCTCGTGTATTGGCAGTACAAGCGATAATTGGTGGTATTTAGTTTTCACAATTCAGTTGCAGTTGTACGAACGAAGGGATTTACACAGCTCCTACCAGCAAATGCTCGGAACTTCTTGTACGTGACCAAAATAATGAAAAAAAGGGTAAGCTCTCTTCTTCGAAACTGCTGTTTCCACTGCCATTAAAGCTGGTGGTATAAAAAAATTAACGAAAAGAGAAGCTTTTCGCATGTCTTAAGTCCCTTTCCATCTTACTTTGAATTACAATTGTCGAGGTTTTACTTACACGTCTTGCACATAGAATAAATAAATACAGAGATATCATGTCGATATATTTTTCTTTAAAAAAGTATTTATAATAAATCAGCTTTTTGTTTTCCACTCAGTTCATTCTTTTTTAACATACAAAATAAAGCTTTATACTGAATTTAATTGAATCGTGAAATATTCTGTTTGAAGTATATTATCAGAAAAAAGAGTCTACATCATTTCGGCTAAAGGTTTATTTCAATAAGATGCTCAAGAGTGTTTGACTATGTTGGATTGCTTTGGCCCAAGGCAGCCTACAAGCCGCCATTGCCAAATCCTTTGAGATTCTTGATACTCTCTGGCAACAGGTAAGCTTGTGGTTAAGAGAGCGAGAGAGAGAAAGAGAGAGAGAGAGAGGAGGAGGAGAAAGAAGAAGAAAGGGAAAGCGTAAGAAAGAGAGAAGAAATTTACTTCCTACTTCGTACTATACACACAATGTATGCATAATGGATAAATGGCAAAGGTTGCAAAACGCAGTAGGTACAGAGAATTCCCAAGACGCTTAAGAAGAGGAATGAGAAAAGGCTGAGGAAAGTTGCCACGTCTTTGTTCTCTTTCGGTCTGTACAGAAAAGATGTGGTTTTCAGACGATCATCGAAGTCAAGATGGGTTGGGGTTGTGCCGAAGGTAAAGAGAAAACTCCGGCAATTGCAGACAATGCTTGATGGATATCGATCCACATTATTTTACGTTTAATTTTACCCACAGACAGAATTTATCTCGACCGCTACATTAAGAGCGTTCCACTATGGAACCCAATTTCAAATGATCCTTAAAGCCGATCACTACATCGTTTAATCATCTTTACTTCTAATGAAAATCCACTCTACCTCTCTCCCTTTCTCTCTCTCTGCCTCTCTCTCTCTTTCAGATAATTATGAATCTTTCGTCCTGATGAAATAAAATCTAAAAAACTAGAGACAGAATATTGACTGAATCGTGGAAGAATCAATTCTTCTACTTAAATTGTCCTGGACTGTGTGAACGAAACTTTTGAGGGATAAGTGAAAAAAAAAAAATTAATTTCGTTAGATTTTTCTGTACACATTGGCTCAGATATTCTGTAACTAACATTTATTAATAAACAAATGACTATAAGAATTGTAGAAGATTTGAAGAAACAAATAAATGACTTCGCTTTCTGAAACTGAAATTTTCAGCATCATTACCATTTAGACTAGATTTTTTTTCACAGTTGGATTGAGATCTTTCTCTAAATAAATTTCATCTGGCAATACATGAATATGTTTTTAGATTATTGGCGATTGTAGGATTGGGAGTGCACGCTGAAAATTTGCGCATGGCATCAGTAAGTTTGAAACTGAGAGGATAAGTGGAAGTTGAATGAGAGTGGAAGAGAAAGAGAGAGAGAGAGAGGGAAGGAGTAAAGTTACAGGTTTGATTCCAGTATACGACGTATACGTGGGAACCGGTCAGTTGGAGATATAGACGAAGCAACGCTTGTGGGAAAACCCTTCGGTTCAGAACACAAAACGGACAAACAGACGATACGGCAATGGTGAACAATAATTTAGCATAATGCTCGTGAGTGGTGGGTGAGGACGAGTCAGATTATTGGATGAGAATAAGCGTAGCAATTGGATGGAGCTGGGGGGGGAGGGGGGTTAGAAGAGCAGGGAAACGCGTGTGTGTCGCTTTAGTCATAGTTTCTCTCAAACTATTCATTGGTTCATATGCACACGAGATATTCTATGCACAATAAATCTTTTGGTTAGTGTGTACACACGTTGCTTGTAATTAGTTTCGAATTCACAAGAGAATTGTCACAATGTGGTAAAAATTTCATTGAAATAAAAATTAAGATTCTTTTTGGACTTCGTATCAGATTTCATTATTTCTCAACGAATAAAAATAACTCTGTAGCGATTATTTTTATTTAAAAGATAAAGAACAATTTACTTTTTTTTTTTACAGAAATCTATAGTTCTGTACTGCAATTGAAGAAAAAAATAAAGAAGAAATTATCGATTTTGACGTAAAGGACATTTGGGATGAAATTCCCTGTACACATTTTGTTCAATAGTCTACTACTGACCTCGACGATGCTAGAACAGTTCTGTATTGCCGTAGGTTGGGCCCAGAACACACGACGGCACTCCCAATAACCACGAAACGGGCAATCGCAAACACGAGCCACGCCCGCCATACTTTACCGTCGTAATCCCAAAGCAAACATAGCATAATGCAGACATACGCGCATCGCCTAACCTATACCAACCACTGAGCTTCTCTCTTCGTTACTTCGACGAATGTACAGCTAGCTATGTACATACTGTAAATAAATATATATGGTTCTTCAGTAGAGAGCTTGCGCGTGAGGTTACGACCTCACTGTAAGCTCTTCGACTCCCTCGTACTTGCACTTTCTATATCGGTTCAGTTTTTCCCATTTTCACCCCTTAAATTCTCGAGTCTTGCAACGACTATTGCTAGCCACTTCAGGACGAAGTGTTTTTTCGTGCGGAGATTGAGAACTGGTAGTTGATAAAAAATAAAAAAAATTGCAAATGCCAACTGCACCAAAAGATCAATAAAATGATGTTATAAATAATAAAAATAAAATATTCTTCAAAATAAAGTGTAAACTTCATATTCGCAATGATATAATTAAAAACGTATTTATGATTTAAAGATTTTGAGTGATATTATAATTCGGAGATATTTAGTAGCGATTATTTATTCGTACACGATGTTTTGTTGAACTCTAAGAAGAATCATCGATCTTCGTAAAACGTAAGATATTACATTTGAGCGATATCCACAACGCTTTTCTGGATGTTGGTAAAGGAGAAAAGTGCGGGCGCGACATGGTAGGATTTCTTTAATGGACGTGAGGATATATAAAGAGAGTGAGGAAGAAGAAGGAGGAGTTACTAAATGTGGAAAAACAATGAGGGCATCGTGTCGGAGTGATTCATCGAGCTATTTCCGGTTTGAGAGACACACGGTGTAGGATGGGCGTGAGAAAAGCTTGGATGATTAATCTTTTTATAATGTAATTATTAGTATACGCCAGCTAAATAATTAACGTGATCGGTGGGAGCAAAGCTCGTTTATCTGCAGGACGTGCAACGCTTTCCCGAGGATTCGTGAACAGAAAAACGTGGATTCCTCTCTCTCTCTCTCTCTCTATATATATATATTGTATATTTATGTATGTGTGTTATACATATGTATATATTTAACAGGAAGAAAAGCCGTCCGTACCCGTTAGTATTTATTATCGGAGCAACACGCGAAAGCTCGGGATTCTCGGGCTTGCAGTTCGTCATAATTTGGGATAAATCGAGGCGAGACACGGTATATTCTCGACAGGATGGCTTGCGCCAGGTTTCATCCCAACTCGTCCATGTCCCACGTTCGTTTGTGTGTGGATAACGAGACCATCGGGCTGTAGGAGGGAATGAGAGGGTTTGCAAAGTTCGTTGCATCCAGCAGTTCTCTTCGTCTCTCCTTCTCGCGTTCTCACTGTCTTTCTCTCTATACGTAACTCAGCTTGACTGACGCTAAATCCTTGGGATTAGTCCCGTATATAGGGTTCGAATTGTTGAACGATATAGGACACACGCCACAACGTGCGATCGTCTGCACCGATGGTTCAGCTGGGATCGCTTAACCTGTACACCGAATCCTCGGCGTCGTCATCCGTTCCTCTAGTCCTCAACCCCCACGACTCCCATAACGTACATCGAAGCTTTATACTACACCATGAGGATTTAACCATGGAAAAAAAATCTATACGTTCTATTGACCTTGAGATATTATGAATATGATTAGAAGTTTCGAAGTGAAAGATTAACTTGAAGCTGCATCATCGCACGCCTTATATTTATTTGGATATCAATTTTAATAAAAAAAAACTTTGTCTATTTTAAAACTTAATTTACTTTTAGTATGTGACCCAATGTTGTTATATGTTTCGAGGAATTAGCAACTTGTTGAAATTTTACTTTTCATTTGTCGGTTTATTGAGAAACGTTAAAAAACACACTCATTTATATCATTTATTTTGATTCACCCTGTACAAATATCAAACGACGTTGAGTCATTCGACCTCTCGAAACGTGAAATCTCTCGTCTTGTTGATTCAGCTCTTCGGTCATACGTCCTCGATATTGACAGTCAGGATCTTCATTCGAGCGTACCAAACGACAGTGACTAACGATTATTCATCAAGGTTTGACGGTGAATACGCACTCTGGATGTTTTCATAGATCCCATTGTGGATTTACTTCCACGCGAATGTCCGTATGTTCGAAATAATAGCTGTGTCCCGATGAGAGAAACATTCGCTGTTTATTCAGCATCGCTCTTGTTTGAAACCGTTAGGATGAACGCCGTACCTGACTAAACGATCATCAATGCTTTGCACGAACTTTTCACTAAGTTGATCAGCAATCAGACGTTACGTTATAGTTATATATTTTTGCATCAAAGGAAACGAATCTACTCAGAAATTCTATGGTAAAAGGATACCGGAAAAGATCGTTACCAAAGTGTGTGCACGATTCGGTAATCCTTTGGCTTATCCATTCGTTGCTCAACCCACATCCACAGTCAGAATCAAGTGTCACGTGTTTCCACGTGCTATTCACGAAGTCTTTGCTTATTAATTGTTTAATTTTTTAATACTTCTTTATTATTTCTTAGAAATGTTCAAAATTCGTTGCAAAATTAATAAATATGTGCAACTGCACGTTCCTTTATATTTTTTTCTTTTTTTTTATCTTTAAATGAACGTTAGCGGACAAGTGTAGTTTACAACTTTTCGTTCGAACTCTTCACTTGACCGAGGAAATGAGAGGTAAAGAAATGGAGTACTTAAAATTCGAAACCGTTGGAAAAGCCAGTTGCAATCGCCCGTTATACCGCAAAATTTTATTTCCACTCGGCAACTGTTGCTTCGTCTTTTTTCTTGCTTTCTCACTCTCTCTCTCTCTCTGCTGCTCTTTTCGTATATTTTTATACTTAAGAGAGAATATATAACGGTGAGTATATAATATATGGGCGAAGAGTGGTGTACGAAAGTATGCGAAGAACAAGAAGTGATGACGTTGCCATGGGGCACTGGACAAGTCACACTATTTTTCGCTTCCAAGGTTCTCGTCCGTACTCTCCTTCTCTCAGTCTTTACTACTTCTGTTTTGTTTTTTCTTCATTTTTTTTTGTTTTCAATCTCGTTTATTTTCATCTCTAAGCCAACGTACTTCGTTTTTTCCAAGCTTTTCACTCTCACCAACTCTATATATAAATGTATATATTATATTGCTTCGTACAACTCGTTCTGCAACATTGCGAAGAGCTGCGAGAAAGTACGAGGAGACGCCTTCAACGAGTACATTCTTGGTAATAAAAATACGAGGGTTTTTACAAAACTTTTATTTATTTTTTTGTTTTTTATTCTCCTTAAATCCTTTTGCACCTGAAAAAGCGAACCGGAGACTCTGCCCTTCTGACCAACCTCCGAAGAGTTTTTCTCTCGGAAATAACCAAACGCCAGGCAATGAACGGAGTGTGAGAGACGAAGAAAAACCACTAAGATGTTGCGCTAGTTCGTCGGCGAGAGTACGAAGAAAATAGAAAGAATGGATTGAAAAGAGAACGAAGGAAATGAATGGAACAAAAGTTTGGAACGATGGATGAGATCCGGCTTATTGGGAGATACTACTGGCGTATTAGTGATGGCTTCCAAAGTAAATCTTCCAGTTACTTTCTTACACACAAGCCAGACCTACGCATTTTGCTTCATTCAATGTTCTAAAAAAAAAAAAAACTTGTGCACAAGAGCCGATTTCGAGAGAAAAAAGTGGACAGTTTGGATAATTTCGTGTTGGTAGCTTTTCAAAAAATTCTCAAGTATTAGAATTAATTTGATTTATTTATAGTGAAAAAATAATGTTTGTTGTTTTCTTTTCTGTTGATATTATTAATCATCAGTATCCTAGAACAGACAGTTCTGTAATAAATTTGATCAGCCTTAAATCATCAAGATTTATCTAGAATTGTTTGTACAAGTGGATACGTCAGTGGAAATTCTCAACTTGGTCCGCCGTCGAGACAAAGTAGTTACGTCTGTTGTTTGGTCAGACACGACGCCCCACTGGATTTACAGGCACTTAAACTCTTCGTAGCCGACTACAGGATGGGACTGACCTTGTCTAGGTCAGTGCGTCACGACTTTCATTCCGTTGGAAAATAAGTTTTGAGTTACTTGTTGTTTTTTACAATTTCAAACATATATGTATACTTTTTTTTAAATACTTTTTTAATGTTTTGATTCAATAAAACGGATTTTTAATCAAGTTTGGTTGATCTAGTTTTTAAATACTATATAATTCAATGGTGTAATCAATTTTTAAGAGCGTTTCGACGACATTTTCGTTTTTAAAGGAATTTCTATGTCATACGATAAAAGGTCTGAAAAGTGTTTACGCCGTGGTTTGAAAATCCGATGTGCCTTTATGCCGTGTACTTAAACACATTGAATATAGCTATTGCGTGGCTTGCAAACCTCTTCTGTTTTCTCTTCTCTCCAGTTTTCTCCCGAATATGGCTTCATTCCGGCCGATCTTATCCGATAAAATGCTAATTTTATCTACAGATTGGGCAGGTTACTATTACAAACCACAACGTTCAGTACACATTTATGTGTATATATTTATAAACATTAATGGAAAGCGAATGCATACAGATTATTTTAGAAAGGTTATGCCATTTAACCCGAGTCTCACGCTTTCCTGTTTGCTCTGGTGCATTAATGAGGGTCAACACCTTACCGAAATGTAATTTGGTTCTTCATGTTTAATGACTCGCAGCTTTGCGAACTGAGACTTTTCAAAAATTTACGTTCTTGACCTTCGAGCTGTGGTTAGACTTTATTATTATTCTTTATTATTCAACGACTATTTCAACACCAAATACCGAGTTTTTTGGTTCTAAATGATCATTGGGAAGTTTATGAGAGTGAAAAAACACTGAGCGATCATTATTTGTTAACTGTTCGAATACCACATCCGAATAAATAGTTGATTTTTCTTTTTTTTTCATGAAAATGTCCGTTTTGTACTAAACTATTGTGAACATCAGAATGAAATTTTTTTTCCCAACTCAATACACTTCATAGAACTTTATAGAATTTTTTCAAATTTTTTCGCACCGTGGTTTTCGTTTAAAAAAATAATGAAACGATTCATTTTGAATAAACTCATTTTGCGAGTTGCGATTCGTAATCAGAGAGTACAAAAACTTTCAAGTATCAGTTTTCAAGTCTATAACACGTGAAGAAAAATGTATTTACGGAGTATCCTTCAGAACAAACTCAATTTCTTAATTCACAAGATTTTATCAAACTAAATCGTAATTCTTTTTGAAAATCATGAAAATAAAACCAATGTTTAGTTGAAAAAACAATGCGTTGAACATAGAAAATACATGTATGTATAAATGTTCTATTCTCATTGAAATTTTATGACGATTCTGTATAGAAACGTTACTACGACGATTATGCGAAGGGAAGAGCAGGGTAGTTGGAAATTTTCGTTCATTCCCGGAACTCGTGAAAAGTGAAGTTGGGATGTTATGATTTGAACGAGGATGAGGTCGACGACAATGAGAAGAGAAAACGGGAAGGAAGGATGAGAAGGGGCAGGGGGGAGGGGGTAAAGACGAGAAAACCTTTACGATCGTAATAATCGTGGCGCTAATGTTCATTTTATCAGAGGGGAGGAGGCAAAGTTCTTCTTTCTTCGACAATTGTACAGGAGTCAGTAAGAGAAAAAGAGAGAAACTGTATTCGTTGGCAGTGAAGAAAATAGAAGAAGAGAATTGTGTGTGCAAAGAGATCTCGGTAAGCGTATGCTATCAAAGGAACTGATTTTCCTTGTGCAATCGAGAAAGCTATACACAGTCCATGGCGTAAAACTGCTATACTTCGTGAAGTGCAATCGAAAAAAAGAAAAAAAAATAAACATCACCGTGACTAAGATGAAAAAAAGAAGAAAAAAAAAACATCACTGTGACTGAGATGAAAAAAAGAAAAAAGCAATCGCGAGTGGACTTTTCTTTGGTCGAGGAAAGACATTCGTAATGAACTGTACAGAGAGCTCGCTATCTCGAATTAAGTTTTTTTATTTTTACCTTTTTTTTTTTTTTACATTTTCTCAAGACTTTCCACGGTATAATACTTGAAGCATATATATTCGTTTGTAATATCGCTGTCGATTAAATGGAGCAGTTCGTCCTTAAATCCAATACACAGAACAAAATAATAAATAAAAAAACTCGATAAACATCAACCATGAAAGTGTAATCGTGATTAAATCATAAAAATTGATAAACCGTTATTCATATTTATTTTGAAACAATATCCATCACGTTTTTATTCCTTTGATATTGATCTGTTGAAATAAATAATAATAATAAATAATAAAAAACAAAAGTTATTTTGTCTTAAAGAGGGGACACGATAGTCGATAAAGACAGAATATGGCAGACTTTAGTACGTGATGACGAAAGTGGTTCGTCGAACTGATCCCCGGAGATGACGGGCACTTGAACTTTCTTCTAATACTGAGCAGCTGTCTTTGACGCCCCTTGGGATATTCGACTCAAGAGCATCGTTTCCGAAGAGAAAGAGAGAAAAAGAGAAGAAGAAATCGTAACCTCGCAACATTTCCCAATACAAACTATCGTTTTCTTTCCCTTCTTCATCTTTATACTTTTACTTGACGATACTGTACTCATGCGCAACTCAAGAGAATATCGTTTCTGTCTCATATTCTTTCTTTGATGCTTCATCTTCGAGTAGAGTTTGAATTATCCTTTGTGAATATAAAATAAATGGTAACATTATCGATCTTCCATTCCAACATTCAGGGAAAAGTTATTTTCGCAGAGAAAAATTCTTATGAAAAAAATGACAGTTTACATTTTTGTTAAGTTCTTGAAAAAAAGTGACATTGCAAAAAATTTAGAACGAAGGGTATAAAAATAATGGAATTTTTGTTGTATTGAGACTTTTTGTCACAATATTGAATTTCTATTTTTTTAGAGTAAAAACTTACATGTCGCGAAGAAATGAACTTTAAACATAATCAATGTTGTCAATTTAACTCAAGAAAAATTAAAAAAAAAAAAAAATTAATAGTTAGTATATAATATAGAAAAAAATCTAGAAACGAGACTAATGTAAAAAGGAGTATCGACAAAACGAATTTAACGTATAGCTCGAGGCAGGACTCAACTAAAATATAGTCGTTTTCGTTCGACGCCCCTTTGCTTTTGCATATTCATGCTGTCTGCTGGTGGGGACTTTGCGCATATGTCGCCAATAAGTTTGTCGGTGCTATGGCGCGTTGCCCGGGTCGCGGCTGTCGTTTGTGTGCACTTCCGGATGCTTTATCGTTGACCCCAGTTTACTGGTGTGTGTGTATGAGTGTGTGTTTCTGTATGGATGTGTTTTTCGTACTCGCGTAGACCGAGTTATGTGCGTCTGTCGATGCACCTCACGTGTTTCCGGTAACAGTGTATCCAACCCTCATAGGATCACGTCATCCACCAGGCATATCGCCTTTCATATACGTTGGATAAAGTGTGAAAAAAAAGGAAAAACTTTAAATTGATGTATGCAAATCGATACCGTACATTCCATTTTCCTTCCTTGTACTTTCAGACCGTTTGCAAATTTTTCTTTCACCAGCTTGTGGTCAGAATTTAAATAACGAGATTATTCTTAACACAAAATATAATTGATTCATTAATTCAATTGTTAGATATTAACGAATCCTTCATTTTGTCCAGTGAATAATAAATCTCTTGAAATCTTCGAATAATACATCATTTTTGAGAATTGTAACTCGGTGTTTTTTTATTTATATTTTTTATTGGCATAGAGGGAAAAAAAATTATTATTTTTTATACTTCTGTCTACTTAATGACGAAACAGAACCTTTTTTTTTTTTACCAACCTTTTCTCGGGTGCAAAAAATTTCATACCGATTCAACGCATACGAAAAATGTATTTAAAAAAACCATCTATGTATGCAAAACCCACAACGTAAACTCGACTCGTTCTACATACACGTGGATTTTATATGTAAATGCGTAGCATTGATAATGCCGAGGATGAGGAGTTCTATAGAAAAATTCGTGCATACAAATGTGTAATATTTAATGACCACGATTCTTTTGTGCGTTTATCACGTATATAAATTTATAATTATACATAAATACAAATATATGGAAAAAGTTTTTGAAGAATAAAAGCAGGCGAGGATGAGTTTGAGTTGCAATGAAAAGCGTTGTAATGACCAACACGTTACACAGCTGCAATTTTTCTACTCCACGAAAATGTTACGAATAATTCTGGTTACATGTTGAAAAAGTGTTGCGATAAGCGAGAAAAAGAGGTGAACGAGAAGATTTTTTTTTTTTTTTTTAATTTCCCTGGTTTTTACGTTCGTTAAAATTTCGAGTCAAAGAAAAAAAAAGGATAAGAGAATTTTGGGCAAATGAAACAGCTGGCAAGGATGAAAATTTACGTGTACAAGATTTTTTTTGTCGACCGGTTACCACGAACGAATCGTTTCTGAATTCCAACAATGCTTTATATATATATTTTTTTATTGTTTTTTTTTCTCACTTCCGTACCGTATAAACAGGGGATTCGTGATTTCAGTAGAATCGCAATGGAAACAGAAATTGTGCATATTTGTTCCGGTCTAGTGTGTAACGCTGATGCGCTCATATGGTCAAGCTTTTTTCTTCTTTTGTTTTTTCAATGGAAATTCACTCGTCTGACTAGTAAAGGTTTTTTCTACTGGAGATTCGTATATTTTTTTAAAAAATCGTATTCTCGTAGAGGGTGAATTTAATTTAGGAATAAAAATTGTGGCTTCACACACTTTTCTCGAGTTTTTCACAGACTCGAACGAGCACGAGGTGTGGCTGTTTTTTTTCTTTTTAGGAACAGATCTGGACTGATGTATATTGCCTTTTTGAACACTTTTCTTTCTCGTATAATTAATTATCTAACACATCTGGCGACGATTCACAAGGGAATGGAAGTTTGTTTTTTTTTTTTTTTTCATTCTACGTTCCTTCGAGACTCCTCGTACAGGATTTTGGCTCTTCGGATTCGTTCCTCTTTTTCCCTAGATTTTTCGATCTCCCCCAACCCTCCCTGCTCCCCTCATGCTGCGATCTTTCAGTCGCATTGGAAAAGCGAGAAACGAAGAAAACTAACGGGCGGGCTACCTGACGGAGAAAAAGAGACCTTTGAGAATTCGTGTTCTCTACTTGATTTATCTGCTTCAGATTCTCTCTCTCTTTCCTCTCATTTCTCTCTCTCTCTCTCTCTCTCTCTCTCTCTCTCTCTCTCTCTCTATTCTCCCCTATGACAGTCACGACTGCGTTTCTCGAACTCCCTGTTGCCAGGATAACTTCAGATGTAATAATATCGTCAGTGAGATCTCAAACAACATGACAGTTATTTCTCATCAAACATCAATGATGACATTTTGAGAAACAAAGTGAAATCGATTGCAGTTCACTTGAAAATTAAAAGATATTGCAAAAACTGATCATTGAAGTTAATAAGAGAGTCGTGAGATGAATGAAATGCATGTATTTACGTTTATTAATAAAAATAATATTATTTCAATATTTAAGTTGACTCGTAATCCAAAAATATCCAGTTTGAAATATCAAGATTTTTCTATATATAAATATTCCGAGATATTTTTCATCTTTTGTTGAAATTCATTAAAATGTGAATAAAACGTTTTTTATACTTTTCACATTTCATGAAGAGTAGCTCGAGCATATTCTGTTTTATAATATTCATATATATATGTATATATGTTTATGAAAGGTAGTGACCAGTAGAGAAAATAAAATTAGCTGACATTGCAGCACGAATTTCATCAGTTCACGAAGGCAGATAAAATGAAAAAGTATTAAGTTGAACATGATATGTAGACGCGATTTTAGCTGGTACGATTCTATGCAAAAAATTAATAAAATTTCTTCTAAACCTTTCCCTCTGCAAAGTTACATTACGCGGTCGCGGGTAAAACTTCATTATCACAACTGACAAAAATATATACATATCTAACGGCAATCTAACACGACTTTGTTGCTTCGTTATCTTTTTAAACTTTTTCAACGGTTTGCATTCTTTGCATAAATATGGAAAAATTAGTGGAATCATCTCAGTCGTAATTACAAAACATTAATTTTTTTTTCATCAAAACTTTTATACTCTACGAATTCCAGCAGCAAGTCATACACAGAGATTTAATTTCAGGATTAAATAATCTTATATCTGAGAATGATAATGATATTAATATTAGTGTTTAATAGTTTTATTGACAATAATAATACACGCAGAATACGAATCTGTTTTGTCAAGTAATAATTGGATATTTTATTTTTTCACATGCTTTCAATTTTGTGAATAATATAAGAATTTACTATGGGGCATAGTAATTTTTGTAAATTAAAAAAAAAAATAAGAATTCGACGATCAATCACAATAAAAACATTGAAAAAAATTACTCACCCTGTTCTCACGAAGTTGGCAAAGTACTGAATTATATTCTCAGACAAAGCGACTTCATTTTTCGTGTAATTTTTGGGAAAATGTCCGAAACCGTCGACAAGTGGTGCTCCAAAAATGAAGGGTAATTCCTCTCCATGTACAGATCCCATTTTCTGTAAAGAAAAAAAGAAAAAAGAAAAACTTCAAATAGAGATATGAAAGAGAATATAGTGATTAGAAAAAAAGAGAAATATTGAACAAAGAGTAAAAATTGCATTTATAGCGCAGCGAGTCTTTTGTTCAATTTCCATTTATATTTTTACGTTTTTAAACATCAGGCATCTGTGTCAAAAAAACCTCACCAGTCACTGTAGACAATGACTGGAAAAAAGCGATGAAAAATCCAGGATCCAAAAAAAAAAAAAATATTCAACGAAATAACCAGAATTTTATGGAAACGGTTGTGATGCGCTGGGCGTCGGAGCAATATTTTTGTTTCCACGAAACAAAAAATCCACTTGTCTTTTCAGTTTTTTTTTAGCCCTTTGAGAGCTCAAAATTGCTTTTTTATATAATCTTTGTTGAGCTGAGTTTTTCTGTCTATTCAATCAAGCAAATAGGTTTAATGGTTTTAAAAATGGTTCTTTTTGGAATAATAACCCAGAAAATTCACCTTTTATATTTTCTATACAAATCGAAGAATATTGTTGTTTGAAACCATTTTTTTTTTAATATTTCATTATAAATTTTTTAATAAACGAAAGCATTGTAATGGATGTTTCCTTTCTTCCATTGAATTTTCTCTTTCTCCGCTTGTCTGTGTCTGGTTACGAGACAACATCGAACCGAGTTCCATTTCTCGGATAATTAGATTAATCGACGGACGAGGTAGGAGCAAACTGTGAGTAAGAGAGAAGGGAGGGAGGGGTAGAGGTTTCTGTGGTGGTAGCTCCTATTGCCGTTCATCCCCGTTCAAGTTTCGACAATGACGAAATTCAGTTTGCGAAACAACTCGCTCGATCTCGCCGTCTTTGCAAGACAGTGACAGATACTCTCGAGTCCAATTCACCTTGCGGGCTCGCTTTTCTCATACACCTCATGCAGACGTACATATAAACCCAATCGCAAATCTGGTTTCTCACCCCATCTTGTTTCGAAATCGTATAGCACGAGACGGAGGCATTGCCCTTGCCCACGATTGGCAAATGAGAAAGGGTGTACCACTTGGAAACTAAACTTCGACTGCGACCCAACACCTTTCCCTCGAGTTTTAGAGGCAAGATGTTTGAAATCGTGAGCAATTTTAGTTTAACCTCTGAAAGCATTTGCACGAATTAAAGACGAACTGGTGTAATTACTATGAGCGTCAGAAAATTTGCTGAAAATATACAAAAAAAATATATAAAAGAAAACGGTATAATAATAATAACAATAATAATAATAATAATTGCTGTACCAGATAATTAACGATTTATTTTTCACATTTCACGAGAGACTGCAATACGAGAATATTCATACTGAAGCAATTAGGTTGAAAGAGTTAGCACTTTTATCGTGTGGAACCGAGAATGTTGTAGAGCAAAGAGATGACGAAGGAAAAAGTGAAAAGAAAAAAGATAAAAATGAACCACTCGAAATCTCATTAGCCAGGGTTCCGATAAAAGGCACGTTAACTGGGACAGAAGGCCTTAACGAAGATAAGACTTAATTACTGCGTGTCACTTTGATCTGCCGCAACCGGTTGGCTCGGTCCACTACCAGGAGACTGTGTTCCTTTATACTCTATTTTTTTGCTGTATGCATCTCTTCTCCTTTTTTATATCCTTTTCGTTGTATCCTACGTCGTAGAGCTTTCAGGAGTTTAGTAATATCGAGGGTTGAAAATGAAGAGAATCTTTAATTTGGTTCGTTGGAAAAAACAAGAAAGATGCAAGCTGTTGGACTATTTTCCTAGCTTTTCCAGTCTCATGGGAATTTTATCACTTCACGCTTTTTCTCACTGTTTTTTTTTTTTTTCTTCATTCGTCTGGTCTGCCAAGCTCAGCAAAGCTCAAAAGTCAAAAGCATAGGATAGAAAAAGATGGGATAAAAGAAAAGGATGGAACGTCGAGAGGCATTCCCATAAAATGAACAAATCGTAACTTCACCCTTATCCTGGATAATGGATAGACGAGCACTCCCGGGGTTCGAGTACGCGTTGGAAGAACATGAGAACAAGAGGAGGGTCAGAAAGGAAAATAAGGGAATAGGAACTGAAATAAACAATGATAAATAAGAGACAAAGGCGTTGGCAAAGTAACGAAACTCTCCGCTCTAGATTTTTTTCGTCTTATTCTCGATGGGTGTGTGTGTGTGTGTGTGTCTTTGTAAGCGAGAAAAATCGTCAAAAGGTGCACGTATAGAAAGATGTGAAAATTGCGAACTTGATGTCCAGCTAAGAGAAAGAGAATCAGAGACAGATCCGAGAGAATATCGACTGTGAGGGAATCGATACAATATTGTATCAAGGGACGTGTAGACAGCAATTTTGTGGTATTGGAATGGAGAAAGCGAGAAAGCTGTGGCGAATGACGACGTTCCCGATCGTCGCTAGGATAAAAAGAAACGGGAATATAGGGTGTACTAGTGAAATAACGGCAGCTACGAAACTCTTTTGCTTTTCCTACTGTCAATGCTTGCTTCACTGTCTACCTTATTTTTCCAATATTCCTATACATAGGGCATTTCATACTAAATTCATTGAGCTTCTAATAACCAAAGTATATTTTTATTCACGTTTCATACAGACAACCAAAAACTTTGCGTTGAAGCTGTCAGCTAATATATATGAATATGAAAATTGAAGGTCAATTTTCGATTGAATTTATTTTCGCAGCATCTTTCAAACTCGATGCAAATTGAGTATCAAAATTCATTGAAAAAAAAAAAAAATCTTTTTTTTTTCTCGAGGAATTAAATTAGAATTGCCAAATGCAATGGCATAAATATGAAAGTATTATAATGTTCAATTTTTGTTTCGATTGAAAAAGTGACAAACCATTCTGTGGTAGAATTTTCATACTGCTTAAATGTTTTTTAATGAAATAACGATCTTGCAATTTTGTCGATTCTGTTGGAAGAATCGACAGTATTGAGGCCGTTTTGTTCTTGGTAACCCCATGCATTTATATAGATATGTATGAATATATATACTGTCAGTTAGCAGAGGCGAAGAAGACATTATAAAATCCATATGGATCGTAGCGTGTATATATATTCGGTTTCTCATATTGGTTCGGTGAAAAATTTTCCCGACAAAAGAGGATCGAACGAACGAGGGTGTAAGAGAAACGAGAGAAATACGATCTATCGGATAGTGAGAGAGAACGAGGCAGAGTTTTAAAAAAAGCGAAATGAAGTCGTGGTAGCCAGTGGTAAAGGCCAGTACAAGCCAGACGGGACTTTTCGATTTTTATTACGCTTCCACTTCACTGTATATATTGAAGAAACGTATACGTATTTTCTCTACTGTATTAGAAGACTCTGCTAACGTTATATGCTGTTCAAATTATACCACGAGCTTCTTTCTTGAAAGAAATATATATTTTTTTATGAATTTTTAACTTCTGGCAATATTTTTTTTAGCATTGAGATTAATTTTTCAAAATATGATAGGATGCTTAACTTTGTAATCGCCGAAGCCATACACCGAGCGCGCACCTATCGCTGTCGATTATTTCAGCAGAATATTTTTTTTCAAAAGATAACACTATGTCCGGCCATTTGGATGGCATCATAAATAATCGTTACTTTTCTTCGTCCATTATTTTTACTCCACGTGAATTTTATTAACAATCAATCCACGTGACAAAACTTTTTCTTTGAATGAATGAACGTGACAAAAAGCGCAGAGCCGAAACGTTACAAGTCTCTTGGAAAAGTTTTATATTATTTTTTCGTCCATATAACATGGGGCTTTTATCCTTCGTTACTCACGGTTCACGCTGACATGTTTTTGCACACTTTTAATAAATTATTCTCGGTATATAATACCATAGGGACCTTAGGACGATTTAGACGTCCGTTCTTCTACAGTTTCTTGCTCTTGTTTCACCTCACGCACGCACATGAAATGTGTCAAGATCAAAGCTATGGTAAACTTTTCTTCTGCCATGACCTCCATTTTATTCTTAGCCCCAACTTGTCTTATTTTTTTTATTTTTTTCTCGTCACGCATGATTATTATGGTTGAATATAAAAAAGAACGAGCTTTGGAGCTCTGGGAATAAGAATGGATTGGAAATGAGTCTGAGGTCCTTTTGGGAGGAATGAAAATAAGAATAAATCAAAAAAACCATTCTGAATTCGTCAAACTTTTAAAACAATTTACAAAAAAAGTCTTAAACCGAACCAATCGAGAAAAAAATGATCGAGGATCAATGATGATCATTAAGCAACTGTTCATTACTACAAAAATGTAGGAAGACAAAAAAAAAGAATTCTTGTAGTTGCAAAAATAAAGAAAAAAAAAACAGTATTGCACAACGAATTACATCTCGGGCGAGGCAATTTTCAGCAGAGAGCTCGAGAGGATTATTTTTACTTACTCCCACTCACGAGCGTAAGAATTTTGGTCGAAGTTTTCTCGAATCATGTTTTTTATTCCTACTTTTTCTTACTTTTTTTTTTTCACCCATAATCGCGCCGGAATCACTGGGATTTGGTTCACCTGTTTTTTCGTTTTTGATTTGGATTCCCAGATGATATTTCAATCGCGTAATACCCACTCACACGGGTCATTACTTTGTTCGAAAGACGAGAGGGACATAAATCGTTCGAGGATTGTTTCGAACAAGGGAAAGAAGTCTGGACAATTCACCTCGATGTACTTAACTTACGTTTTATTATTAATACATTTTTGCATCGGATTTATTTTGCTACGAGAGTAAAAGAGACAATGAAAATGAAGAAAGAAGATAATATTAAATAATCGAGTTAATTGGGGTCTAGGGGAAAAAATCTCCGTCGAGTACGTTGTGCGTGCTGAATGTGAGGTAGAAAGGAAAAAAAAAAAAAAAAACAAGAGAAAGGAGCCACTCTTGCTGAATGAGTACAATTAGCTTTGCGGCTTTTGCTACAGTAGTTTGCATTCAAACGTAATAACGCCCACAGTTTTACTCTTATTTTCGACGATTTTGTTTTTTTTTCCGTTTCCCTCTTGTTTTTTTTCTTTCCTTCGTCACTTGAACATTGCACACCAAAAGCTACGGCGCTTGCTGCAATTCAATTGGAAACCTCTTACAATTAATTAATATTAATTGAATCTCTTTATTAAATGATCAATAAAAAAATGACCAATATTTTTTGTGTGTTCGATCGAAATAATTCTTGAAAAAGTTGACGATGAAATTGATTAGACGAGAGACCATTGGACGTGACGGGATAAAAATCGTTAACACCCATGTTTGTTTTTTTTTTTTTTTTTTTTTTTTCATCATATGCTGTCAATTTGTTACGAGAACAGATCGTTTTCGAGCCTCCAGTGTCTATTCACGTGGGTGTACGATTCTACATCCATCGTGGGTGGTAAAGAACAACGAATCGACGACATGGAGGTGGCGAAATTTATTAGAGTTCACGATGATACAAGAAAGGGTGGTTCACAAATTGAGTTCCATCGGTCTCCTACGGTTAAGGTTTGACTAACGTAGATATATATATACATATATGCGTATACACGTATAAATGGGCACCCTCGTGCTGGGCTTTCTAACTTAATTAACGCTAGTGGTCTCGTGGCCCACTTTATGCCTGGGACACCTCCGTTTTTCGTATAACACACATCTCAATATTATATAAGGGCCCAAAGCACATATATATCTGTCAAGGTCCTCGAACCCTCCTTAAAATCTTCCTCCCACCAATTCTCCTCTTCCTAACATGACCCTAAAATAAACTCTCACGTTCTATTACATCCATGACTCGAGACAAGGCAAATTTAAACTCGCTTCTCACGAAGGACTAACTCGTTGGAATATTCGATGACATAACCCACATTTCTCAATGAAATTATATCCAGCATAGTTTGCAGAATTTACCAAATTAATGCCTTTAACTTGACCCTAATTATTTTGAGAGTTAATCTCAAATGTACAATGACAACTGACGGATAACATCATTCTGTCACTTTGGTGCTAAAATTTTCTTATTTTATTATTATTATTTACCCAATATCTTTGTCTCAAAAATAAATTGAGTTTTCAACTAACATGATTTTGTTATTTAACGTTGTATACTGTCGCCACAGTCACATGGTCACGATCTAATAATATTAATTGTTATATTTTACAGAAACTTTAAAACCCATAAATATTCGAAAAAAATGTTTAATTCAAAGTTTAGAGTATGAGGAATAATATTTATAATTAAAAAAAAGCGTAATATCGTTGTGTCTCCGAAACTAAACGGAGTCGAAATTCTTGGTTTTTTTTTTTTTTTTACTAACTTCGTCATACGTAATTAAAAACTGAACAAACTTTGAAAGTAGGCACCTAGTTGCATAATAATGTTTTGAATATGGTTTGAAAATAAAAACAAAAAATCTGTCGAAAAATGCTCCAAGTTACTCGAGAAGTTAAATGTATTAAGGGGCGTGGAAACAGTCGACTAATTACAAGCGAGTTTGCGATGAATGTGTCGGATATGAAGTCGAATTGCGGAGATTGGTCATGACGAGAAACACTACTGGAATGTTGGAACCAGTGAAATAACGCATAATATAGATATATATATACAATATATATACATATATCCATATAAATATATAGTAACTGCGTTGGAAAACGAATGAGTGAGAGAAAGATAATTGGAGAGGTCGTAAATGCAACAAATTCCATTCGAAGAGTTAATTATCGCTTGGCATACCTGATTATGAGCGTACGATCTCGTAGTGAAGCGAGCAAACATCCCCAATTGCCCAACTTTCCACCCTGATTCGCCTATAACAGTGATCTCATTCAACCTATGACCACATTCTCCATTTTATTTGTCCGGCCAATGTCGAACTTTTTAAATTAATTACTAATACCAAAAGAGATTGGAAAAGGCAGGGCAGAGTATGGTCATGGATATTGAAAAAAAAAAAAAAAAAAAAAAAAAGATTTCAAAGTAAACAATTCACAATTTTGAATAAAAATACAATAAGAACCTTTTGATTCCTGAACAGAATAACAATCTTCTGTTTAATAACGATTCTGCTACTGCAATCTTTACTCTAAACGTCATAAGATATTTATATTTATTTCCACATTATTCCTAATTTTCAATATTTCTTCTCATTGTAAAGGAGGTTCCAAAATATTTCTACTTTAAGAAATTCCTGCTCCAAAACATAACTATTCTATGAAATAACAGTAAAAACTAATTTGCACAACTCTGCTCTGAAATATTTCTACTCTGGAATATTTTCCCTTCCATAACAATTTCCATAACAGTTTGACTCTTGAAATAAATCTAAAGTTTATTATAAGTTGAGTATAAAGTTATGTTATCTAAATAAATCTGGTGTTTTCAATATAAAACAGAGCTGTTACCGAGTAGATCTGTGAAAAGAAGAGTCTGCGAATTTCGTAGATCTACAAAATTGATGAAGTACAATGACGAAGCAATATGATAAATAAAATAATAACGGAGTACCCTTTTACCCTATTCACTCGGGTATATATATTCTTTTGTATTATTATTATTATTATTATTATGATTTTTTAATTCGGCATATTAATGATAGAAGGAAATTTGCAAAGTCATAATGAAAACACGCACATCTATTTCATTGAGAAGATAAAGAGGGTAAAATGAAATTTTGGCATACACACACCTCCCAGGGCGGAGCTTATATAGGCTCACGTTCTTCTTCTCTTTGATACTATAGCTCTCTCTCGTCTAATGTACTTTAACATTATTAATGACGAGACATCTTATTCCAAGGTACGTAACTATAGCAGCTAGACGTTCGCAATTTATCAAGCCTTTAATTAATCTCCGTTGAGGCGTGCGAGCGTGGAAGCGGGTGCTTGCCGATGGTAAGGGTGATAGAACGCGCGGAGGGGTGGAAGTAGTCATTCACTTTGTGCACGTCGTATCGTCAGAGAGTTTTCTATATCGCTACACGTTAAAGTAAAAAAAAAAAAACAAAAAACAAAAAAAAAAATCAGAAAAGAAATAAATTAACACAAAAATCCTTTCATCCTTTCATAAAAGAAGTGTTGTCACGAAATCTTGAAGTGCGAGGTATTTCTAAAGCTGCTATAGACGTAGTTTGTTTGGTTGTCGATGACGTGCTCGGAGTTCGCTCATGTGCGTATTTCAGATCGTAGAAAAGAGAAAGAAACAATTGCAACACATCACCCGTCAAAAGAACATACAACTTGTATTTAAAAGATGTGGAATACCAGCCTTCTTAACAGAATTGTATTTTTCTATCGCGTTCTTTATTAAGGTAATTGACATTCCAGTCAAAAATAAATTGGACGTATACACAATCGTATCTACGGTTGTGTTTAAAAAAATAATAAACTGTGAAAAGAATCATACAACCCAAATATGAAATTAGAGATTTACCGGTGTGCCATCAAATCATATGAAGAAATTAAAATTTAATATTATACATAGAATATTATTTCATTCATCAATTGATTCATTAAAGATAGATTTATTGGCAACTTTCACTTTGGGTTTAATTTTTTAAGATTTTCTATAATAATTACTTAACTACAATGAAATTATTCGAAACATAATATTAATAAAACATATGCAAGAAGTTTTTTAAAGGACAAAAAATTTATTAATTTATCATTCGAAATAACACATCAACCGAATCATTCTCATCATCACGTCGGATATAAACTTATTTTACGCTTTTTTTTTGATGAAATTCACCAGAGAATATATCAGGGGACGAAATAGAGGGGGGAATAAATGTTGGCTGTGTATATATCGCTAAAAGGATATGGGGCTTGTTTTATTTGCCATTCTTTCGACAATAGAAAGTATGCATAGATATAGTGTATCGTGTTACTATTTCTCTATGCTCGTACACTGCGGAGAACGCTTTTTGGAATCAGGAAGCACGGTAGTTTCCGGCTCTTCAGACCGTAACCGTATTAGGTCAGTAAACACGTCGCTGGTAGACGAACGGAAACTCGTTGGGATAGTACAACATCCCCTTACTCCGGCACGTTTCGAGGGCAGTTCGAGGGTCGTGTCTGAAGGACCTTCACGAACGTACTCCCTCTGGACCCGTCTGTACTTTTACCCTACACAACTTTTATTGCCACGACTATTTTAAAGCTCGAAACATCGAAACAGACAAACGCATGTATAGAAAGACTTTTTCACTTTTTGCCCAATTTTACCAATAAATATCGATCTTCCAATTAATTTTTGGGACTCTTCTACTTTCGGGACCATTTCCATTAAGCAGAATTTTCATTGAAGACAGAGACCATTGAAATTTCTGATGAGAAAATAGAGGCAAAGCAATGTAATGCGATAACGCGAGTAGCTAGGGAAAAAATAAAAAGGTTAAACTAAGTGAATTCGTATCCACGATTCAAAATGGTTGTCGATATTTTTGTGACTGGAAATATCCGGAGATTTGTTTGGATGGGAAAACCGTTAGTTTTTTAGAGCACGTAGTCGAAATTGCTGTACTTCGTTGACTCTAACAGCCCCTTTTTTCTTTTTCTGTCAACACCCCCAATGAGAAATAAACTTTGGTCAAACATTGCGGTCTGATAATGGAGTTTCTAATAGTGTTGATTTTCAGTAACAACAAAACTGGCCAAATGTAACGTGTTCTTTGTTACGAACTGTCCAGTAGAAAACATTCTCATGAAGTCGATCGACCTCCCTTTATACAAAAGTTTGGAAGCTACATTGAATGTTTTTCTTCTTGTAATATATTGCACAAAGGTCAATATGGATGTACACCAGATTCGAGTTATTATCAATAAGATGGAAAACGCTTCATAGATACTCGAAAACAACCTGCTGGGTCCAGATTGCAGTGATAAGTATATTTGCATGTGATGCATTTTTGAAGCATCAGGGTCTGTTGTAATCTGACGAAGAATATAAAGTACACGAATGGCTGCATGGACATGTATAAGAATTATAGAAGTGAACTGTCTCTGTATATCTGTCTTCTCAGATACATTTTCTACCACCCAGTTATTTTCTTCTTCTCGTACTTTTTCACTCATACACATCGTTTCCCACCCTTTTTCCTTTATCTTCGACCCTCCATCTTTTCTCTTTCCTTCTTTTTTAGTCTATACGCATATATATATGTATCCCTGCGATCTTTTTCCTATTGTCGTGACACGCGGACTATCTCTCGAGCTACTATAACCCAGGTCATCCAGCTAACACTAGGCGGTGCTTTTCACTCTTTGGCTTTTCCATTTCTATTTCAACCCCTCGGCAACAGAAACAGCAACGAGGCAGCAAGAGTCACAGTTCTCTTTTACAGAGCCTTCTCTACTCTTATTCCTTATTCACCCTTCTCTCTCTTTCTCTCTCTCTCTCTTTTTCCCTTATTCTTCCATTCATTCTCTAACGTTCTCTCTAGCGATGCAGCCTCCCACCCATTCTCTTACGAGTTATCTTCTGGCGTGTGGCACACGAGCTCTCTCTACCCCTATTGTCTCCCACATGCAAGAGCTTCCATTCTCGACATGACGTTTTCTTCGTCGTCGTCGTGGTTTCCTTCGTCATCTACGTCGTCATGGCACACCCAGCCCGAGGTTACGAGCTTTCTACATACTAAACTCTCTCACTCATTCTTTTTACGTCCAATCCTCCTCTTTCTATCATCCCTTATTCGTCTTTTGCTATTTCTTTATTATTCTCCATCACATCTTTCTCTAATACCCTTTTCTAGCCTCCTTCTTTGTTTATTTTCTCTCCGCCACTCACGCTATATACTGTAATAATACACTTCGTTTTATTTTCTTTGAAAACGAGAAGATCGTCGAGTTTATTTCCGTTGATGGTGGCGGAGGACTATGCATTTGGATGCAAAAGAAGACGAGACGTTAACATCAACTGCGAAGAAGTGAGCCTCGGGAGTTTCCTCCGAGGAGAAGATAAATAGACAGTAAAACATTGGAACGAATAGAGTAGCTTGTCTACTTTCATGATAGATTGAATAAATATATCTTACGTAACACAATTGTTTGAATTATAAACTTCAAATAAAAGGAACAATATGATCGTTGCTACTTGCTAGAAACTGCTGTAACATGTTTATCATTGTTCGTTCTTTTATCATCGGATATTCAAAGCCTCGTATGTTATGCGCTGTTAATTTAAAAGCTTTATAGCACATTAGTAGAGTTACTTTAGCTTCTAGTTTTCTTTATTTGATACTAATTCAAATTGAAGTTTGTTTCGTTGGAATGAACTATGAAGAAAGCAGTACGTGCATACTTTACTCGCTATTTAATACGATTGTTCCATCGCTAATTCGTCGAGTATTTTACTAATTAATTCAGTCGAACGTGAGAACGAATAGTGGGTCGGGAGGCAAAGGGCTTCTTCTTCATCCTTCGAGAAGAAGTGAAGAGGAAGCTCAAGAGGAAGTATTGAAATTTTCTTTGTTCAATTACTGGCTCTCGCATCTTAAAAAGCCAAGCGCAGGGCAAGTAAAAGCAAGTGCACACCACGTGACAGTTTACGACATTCAATGTGCACTTTCGTATTCGCTACGGACTTGGTCACGCTTCCACTCCTCCCATTTTCAACCCACTCCTACGCTCTTTCTTCTCAGTAAAGACTTGAATTAAATAATAGTTCTCTTATCTGTCACCTTGGGTCTCCGAGTTCCTCAAGCGAATCCTCAGTAAGGAATCTTTTTTTTCTTTCTTACCTTCCTCCACAATGAGAGGTGCATTCACCCTCCAGCCGTCAACACCCGGTACTTAAATCCCCTCGCAATCCCCTCCTTGCATACTTTTCTCTAACTTCAACTTCTGGCAACTCTCTCGCCTTCTTAATTAATTATCGTTGTTCAACCTATTGTTACCACTGACTCAATGTTTCTGGCTCTGGCTGAGATCTCAATCATTTCATTCTCGAAGTCGATCGATCCAGCAAAAAAATAAGCAATCATATTTTTGCACGAAACTTCTTTTTTTTTATGCAGCGATTGTTTATTTAGTGACGTGATGAAAAAGAGGATGCAATGAAACCAAGTGAATGCAATTTTTCTTTTCCATTCTTCAGGTATTCCTACGGCAATCGCAAGGTCGAAAAAATAATTGAAACGATATATCATTTCACACACTTTCATCGAAAAATATTGTCAGCTGGATCGAAAGTTTGAGGAAATACTTTGAAATTGCTTTTTACAGAATAAAATAGTGGAGAACGGAAGGAAAATCGAATCGAATAGTTCACAGAATTACTTTGATATCTTACCGTTGGTAACAGCCTCGAAATCGTCGTCCTGCGTTTTCAGTACGTAATGGAAATTAAGTATATATAAGTTTAGTCTGTGTAATGTGTTCACGGATGCGTTTCTTTATACCGTCAAGATCTCAAAGGAAATCTCACAGGAATTGAGAGAGGAATATCCACATACACAACCGAGGCAGCATGTTTGTGTATAAATATTCATGTTTTAAATCCCTTTTACCGAATTTGGAAAAACTTGGTACACGTCTGTCGCTAGCACAGAGTATTCCGTGAAAAAGTTACAGAGAAATTTCTGGTTTATCCCCATTCGAAATGGGCGAAAGAAACTCGTGACAGTTTTCACTGAAAATCTGCATAAATCCTTGCTATACATCATCGACCCGAAGGTGTTAAAAAGTTACCGGAACATTTTATCCGCATCAGGATCCAAATTTTGATGATTATGAACATTTTTCCTGTACCATACGAATGAAAAAAATTTATAATAAAATGTCAGTGGGAACTGAATTGAATAAGAAGAAAACTTCGAAATAATATCAACCTCGATTTGACTTTGGTGCCAAAACTTCTGAATATAATTTGAAAATATTTAGTAATTTTTGTATTAAACAATCATTGAAATTAAAAGCGATAAATTAAAAGATTTATAGAACAGAATACGTTGATAATATGTTGAGGATAAACCTCGGGCACTGCTCGGAGGTCGATCGATCCGAATGCAGAGTTCAATCCAGAAGCAGCCTCTCCATGTCCTATAGATAGTCGAAGATGCACACTGATTGCTCGTGACGATACATTATCGGACGTGAATGGCCCCCGACATATATTAGATGACGGTGTACGCGGAGAGGGTTAAGACGCGAGACAGTAGAGGGAACGGGGAATGGAGATTGGTGAAATGCTGCACCGACTCAATCGAGGGAAGCAGACGTGTAACGTCGCGAGTCACCATTGTCTTGGCCCTCATGGGCGTCCTCTCGCATCACGTCCGATAACAGACATGACACAGGAGATCGTAATCTTCGCTACCACTTGGAGAACACATTCAGAATGCATTACGTATGTGTGAAACATTACTCCAAATCATCTTCTCTCGTATCTCTCGTCTCTCTCGCTTTTCGAATCAATGTTAATTACATTGTTCCAATCTCACTATAAATTTGTATATTTCCGTTAGTCGCTGAGATCCATTGTTCGAGTGTCTTTGTCTCTGACATTTGGTGATTGTAATTAAAGCTCGAATTCCATTTGGTCTCATATTTGTATTTCGATTTAATGAGCGGTGGTGTTTATATTTTTTTTTATTCCTCATACACGTTGAAATATGCAAAAAAAAATATATATATGATTTTCAATAATGCAAATTTCGATATGATACTTTTGATATGATTATCAAACGCATCCGTGCGAAAAATCGAAAAAGAATTTTCCTGGCGGCTCACCACCAAGGTCCGAGTCGAAAATTCAATTTATTATTCCTCGACGATTCGATCCTGAACGCAAATTCTACGCTCCAACAACTGAATTCGACCAGCACAACTGATAGAAACCGATATCTTTTTTTTCTCTCCCTCTCTTTCTCTCTCTCTCTCTCTCTCTCTCAATTCTCTGTTTCGACTCTGTGCCACAGCTTTTTATTTATACCTACGCTCCTCCCTACCCAACGATCGTAAAACGCTGTAGAATTTTGTGCATTGATTCGCATAAATACAGAAATTATGTAACGCCGAATTCACTACTTGGGCGAGAGGGAGAGCGAGAAAACAGACGAATTGTTCGATGACGAGTATAGTTTTTCTTTCCTCTCTGCTTCTGATTCTGTTCTCAACGACTTCGAATCGATACACGTGATTTTTCGTATCATTTAATTCCCATAAATATATGGAATTGCTCCGTGATTTATTCAAACACCATTAAAGTAAGTAGTAAAGTCCTTTTGACGTCGAATTCGATGGAAATTTTGTTGTTTTTACTCCATTTACAAAAATAAAGCAAATTTTTCCATTGTTGAAGAATATTCCATGAAGTCTGACGACATTATTTAGCAATTCGTAGCAATTAATCAGCATATGAATTCGTAACTAAACTACATTGTTTTTAATAAATACGTAAACAAAATGTTGATTAAATGAAGTGAGATTTTCAATCTGATTTATTAAGCATAGCATATAATTTAAATAATGAAAGCCAATGTAAATGAAGGACAATGAAATTTCATATTATTGTGAAAATATAACATACGTACGTATTAACCTATATGGTGAGATTATGTGTGAAGCTTCAACAACAATGAAAGAATCTCTTTGTAATAAAATATGTAATGAAAATTCGAAACCATTGTAGTGGTACACCCCGTCACAGGAATATTTGATTTTCAATTAAACATGGATTTCAAATATTGATGAAAATTTTCTATAACCCATACACCACAAGAATGTTATAAATAATAACAAAAAGCAGGGAACAAGAAAATTCAAACGATGAAAAAAATTTTTTAAGCCAAATTTTCTAGTGGTTATCGAAACCCAATACTTTTAATGACTAATTTCATTTTTTTATTATCGTAACAGTCTTCTAAAGATAAAATATGATCATGGTACTGAAATAAGTTATAGTAATAAATTTGCAACTTTTTCGACCTTATTTTTATTTTACAGTTATTAAAAAACATTTAATTTGACTGTATAGTCCTTAATAAATTTATTCAAACATTTTTTTTTTCGACATTTCTGACGACTAATTAAATTCTTTGCATTTTTCTACCCATATTTAAGAAGAATACTGGATTCTTTTTTTTTTTTTTTTTTTTCATTTCAACTCAAAATATGAGCATTCCCATTGTAAAATATAAATGCACACGAAGTATTGTTTGTCAGCTGCACGCTACGCTGAGCTCACGTCTTCAACCCACACCCTCTTTTTTGATTCTATATCGCACCCTCCCGTACCCTTTATCCTGGATAATATTTATAGACACGTAGAACACGTACTCGAGGGTAAGTATTCTCGCCTCACCCTCTGTTCTCGTCCTATTTTGTACGTATGAACGCCAACGAATACATTTATGTATTACATACGTCGACAAAATGAATATACAAAGTAATACAAAAATATGGGTCATTTTAGTCTGAAAAGAAACTTCGTATACAATTTAACATTTCATTGAAAAATCATTCGATCGAGGAATGAAAAAACGGGTGAACTTTTTTTCCAGTCTTGTTGAAAACCCATTAGAACAACATAGAAAAAAAGTATCGAATTAAAATCTTCCGTGAACTTCCAGGACTTTATAATTAACAAAAAAAGAAAAAAAATGAAATCATTAAAAATAAAAAAATGTAAAATAAAAAAAATCACTATCGTTTTATCTTTTAATTAAATTAAATTTCAATTAAATTCAAATTTCAATTAAACTTCAAACTGAATCCTCGTTATAGTTCATCCGTCACGAGCTTTTCTATTTTATCAAAAATTTTGTGGCTGTGCATTGAAAAATGTAATTTCAATAGGAAATTAAAGAAAAAACAATCCAATTGGAACTATCGTTGATTAAAGTAGAAAATAAAAATAAAAATATGTGAAAATTCTTTCAAAAAACGAACTTTTGGCAGTTTATGATATGAGTTAATGAATAAATAAATAAATAAAAACGTTTGTCATTAATTTAGCATGAAAGTACTCGTACGTGAATTTAACATCATATATAGTGTGTAGAGCCTTTAGTCGAGAACGTATTCGCTTACGTGCAAAGGGGTTCTAAACCAGGACGAATGTTTATATGTGTGTAACACAACATTTATGAGCCCAACTATTACCGTGTGTATTGGCTCTTGTCTGAGTACGAAAAGGGAATGAGTTTGTATGCGTTTATGCAATATAACAGCCCGTCGACTTCAGGTAGAGAATTCTGGGCAAATAGTGCATGGTTACCAGTAAAAATATCTCAGTCCAGTCACGTACTCTATATATGTAATAATGCGTTGTGGCTGAGGATATGGGGCACGTGTATGTATATATGTGTGTGTGTTTTTGTGTTTACCCACAAATGGAGTTTTCCTCACGGTGTTTTCGTTCATCCAATACCATTTCGTTCTATTCTCACAGTCCTCGAGAGTTTCCTCTTTTTATTTTTTTATTTATTCATTTTTTAAACTGTTTCATAATCAAATATTAATATCGAACGTATAACTAAATCTGATGTAATCCTGTCTTCCTTGATGAATATTCGAATATTCACGAATTTATCATTCAAAAAAGTTACTAAAAGTTCTTAATCCTTCGTTCTCTCGTTTGTACACTTTGAACCATACATTTTTTCTTACTTTCAATCGACTTGACATTTATAGATTGAAATTTTTTAATGGGATCTCTAAATTCAATATTGATTGATTCTTTTTTTTTGCACAGAAACCAACGTACGAAAAATGTTTAAAAAAAAGTCTTTGAAATTCTATGCAGTGTTTGGAGATTGTGGAAAAATTGGCAGTTCGATGGTCGTAAAAATTTGATAGTAAATACATTTTTTCATGAAAAAACTACGAAATTCGAGTATTTATTAATATGTGATATTCGGACAACTAATAAATAATAACTGTTTAGCTTTTTTCACCATTTAATAAATACAAAAAGTTTGCTATTTTTTGTTAAAATAGTAGTTTGAAAATTTTTAAAAATTGTAAAAAAAAAAAACGTGGGACAAAATAAGTTCCATTATGGTTCAAAGAGTTAATGTTCTATTGGATTATTTTATTGTTATTATAACCGATATCTATTTACCGTAAAAGTTATTTTCGTTAGTTATTTTATGGAAATTTGATGTATTTAGTAATTCATATATAGGAACGCGTTTGATGTAACGATATCGTTAACAAAATAAATTCGTGTGAAATGTTAATAAGTATAAGGTTGAAGGTGTCAATGCTGCATGGAAAATCTCTGCTGCAGGCATGAAATTCTGCACGCGTTTTCCTGCAATTGATTTCGCGTGACAAAATTCACGATAGTTCAATGGTGTAGCGTTAATGCAGGGAGATTGAGAGAGAGAGAGAAAGACGAATATGAAGAGAGAGAGAGAGAGAGAGAATGACGGATATGAAGAGAGAGAGAAAGAGACGAAGAGAGAAAGAGAGAATGAGAGAAAGAGAGAGGGAGAAACATTGTGCTATACCATTTGTTCGCAAGGGATTCCCTCGACTGGCCTCGAATCACCCGGACGGGAAGCTCGCTTCGTTCATGTTTGTTCATTCGGAGAGGTTACACGGTCGATCGGGGCTGCGCGAGATTCGTCGTTGAGCGGTATACCAAAACGCATTTCCCGGGTGTCACACAAATTTATCTCGAACACAAGAGAAATTAATGCGACTCCTGTCTTCCTTTTCTTTCTCTATTTTTATTTTATACTTTTTTTTCTCACACCCTCTTCATCCGAGTGACGAAAACATTTTGTTCAGCGTAAATGGATAATTTACAACTTCACTGAGTGGTAACAAAGAACGACCAACTGTAGCAAGTGTAATTTTTGCGAAAGGAGAAAAAAAATCAGTAGTGAAAGGCGAATATGGTCAGACATGACGAATCCCCGATGTTTCTGGCCTGGGAAATAAAATTCTTAATGTGTCGACTTGAACCAAGAATTTCTGACTTAATAAAGACCACACGTTAAAAATGTTACTAAGTTAATCAAAATTTTGACAAATTGTTCGAATTTTTAACAAATTAACACGCAGTCAAATGAGAAAACTGTTTCGTGATGCACTAAAATAGGCAAAACACATTGAAAAAATGGTATCAATTTTTTTTCAATTTCTATATTTGTAGATGAGATATAAGGGAATTAATGAAGAATAGAAAATTAGAAAATTGATTATTAAGAAGTAACTAAATAAAAATAGATGAAAGTTATGTTAGAATAATGAAAAATAAAGAATGAACAAATACTAAAAAACGTAAAATTAAATTGAAAAAAGATATACGAAGCAGTAGTCTCGCGAAAGCATAAGAATTCTCCTTTATCTACGATTCTACCTCCCGATTATCCTCAAAAAAACTTTTATCATAAATTCATAAAATCCTGATGATTTTATGTGTTGAAATCGTTCGTTAAAAAATCTAAAGAGAGAATAGTGTAATGTAATTTTTGTCCAGCTGCGATGAACTCCTTCGTGCATGAAATTTCAATATTTATGATTTCTCTGTGGATAATGTATTTTCAATTTTCACGTAGCTTTATAATTAATTAACAACAATGCCCAGTGGGGAATCATGAGAGCAGAATCTATCACGGCTGCGTTTTATAGCTAACAAAATATACGTAAATACATATATATATAACTCAAATACTCGAGAATACTAACACTCTAAAATTTATTCACTCATACGTTCATGCTTCATCTCTTCGTTGGCAATTAACGAGCTGTTTACGTTCAATTATGGACAAATTATGTTTCTCTCTCGTCTGCAGGGAGAACATGCCAGAGGATCGACGATTTTCGGTTATTCCAACTATTTTACTCCCTTTTCATCCCTTCCGACCCTTCATCCTGTTTATAACCGAGGGAAAGATGTATACGTCGTTCATAGAATTGCAATCAATATCCTGCTTCGCACTATACCGTGTGACTACCGTGTACCTTCGCTCCACAGGCTTCCCGAATGTATTCATAAACCTCCCACGCCAATGTTTGTCTTGACTTAATACGATTATTACATTTTAATACGTTCACGCGACGAATAAGCGATTCCCCATTCCTCTCCAGCCTCCAAGGTTTCGACCTTTTGAGCCCGGAAATTTGATTAAGCCTCTCGAAACCCTCATTGATGAAGAAGACCGGTAAACATCAAGAAACAATTTTGCTTCAGCGGAATGTCACATATTTTATTAAATTGTTTGTACGGCGAATGAAAAAAAATAGAAAAAAATTGTTGACTGATTTAAATATACAATCAAGTAATAAATTTCTGTTTTGCTTATATTTTTTACAAATTCTTCACAAGTATTTCATCGTAGTCATAACTTGGAATACGCCGCTCGCAACTATTAACTTATTTTATATGTCGTTTTTTGGTTAATAAACTACTATTTTAACAACAAATGCCTGGTATTTTGGTTCCACGTGGTCCCTGGGACATTCATAAATGAAAAAAAAACTGAAGTGTAATTATATTTTAATTGCCCAAATGCCACACAAATTAAAAGTGAAAATTCACAATTTTCCATGAAAAAAAAAATGATTTTCTTGTAAACAACTATGAGAATTGTATGGCAATTTTTTCCTAAACTCACAACACTTCAAAAAATGTTGTAGACATTTTTAAAAATGTTTTCTACCGTCTTTTTTGTTTGAAAAAACAAAGGAACGAGAAATTGTAAATTTCTTGAAATTAACCCTCAAAGGGTTAACTTAAGAGTTGATAATTTGTATCAAAACCCTGTTTATGGATGGAGATTTTGAAAAAAAAAAATTTTTAATTTTACTCACCTCTGGATAACCCCCTTTCATCTGATAGTCGAAAACGTAAAAATACGTCTTGGGCAAAGGTTCCCTTTCGCTGACAGGGATCGGTGCTGCATGTGGATTGTTGGGTTTCTTTGTGTGTCGGAGAGTAAAAAGGTCACCCGTTTGTACCAAAGGTGCGACGAATTGAGCGTCACTTAAAGCCTGTACGCACGAGTCTCTCGTGTTTTTTGGATGCTGGACGGTTCTTTCCCAATCCGTGTATTCGTTTACCACCTGAAAATAATTTTCAAACAAATTGATATTTCATTGAATCCTATTTGCTGAAATAATTCCAAATTATGACTGGTAATTAAAGTTTAAATTCGAGGTATTCGATGATTAAACAATAATTGGATTTCCGATGATTTATTTAATGAATAATTCCTTCTTTTTTTTTTTAATATTTATTTTTATTTCTTAAAACAAGCTCGCGTGATTCGCACTAGGTCACAGGCTTTGTAATATTCCGATGAATGGTCGTTTACGGAATTTCAATAAAAAAAATTTAAATTTCTGATTCCATGTCCAATAAAAAAATGTGGATAAACAAAAAACAGAAGTGACAAATTTTGGAGGCATTTCGAGAATAAAAAGGGCGAGCGTTGGCTGGGGTTGGAATTTTCGATAGAAAAAAAATGGATTCACGAAAAAAGTTATTCGCCTGAATCCATAATAAATTTGACAATTTTGAAGTTTTTAATATTCGATTGAGTATTTTATTTTGAAACAATTTAGGGGTAAAACTTATAAATTATATGAAGAACGACAAAACCTTGGAAAAAAATATAAAATTGAATATAAAATAATTGGCAACGATCTGTTGTTATATTTTGACAAGTTTAGTGTTTTCATTCCAAGTCGACGACCTTCTACATCGTAGATTGTTCGGTTGTAAGTAAAAAACATAAAAACGCGTGTGATCATCAAAATATTTTTCGAAAATTTAATATCCGATTTATCCGATTTTTTATTTTGTTGTTGTTGTTACTTTCAACGAAATAATCAATTTGTTCGTTTCGATTGTCGTATAACCTAGTCGATTCTTTTGTTGTTGTTGCTTTCTTTTTATTTATTTTTTTCTATTCATTTGGAAAGGTTCGTTTTATCCACGTTCGAATACACCGTTTAACGAATGTTTCGAGATAACGATATCACGAGACTGGATATTTATTATATCACGAATCGAATATCTATATATATATATATATATATATATATATTATAAGTAAATACATCGTGTCAAAATATGAAATATATAGATATTTGTAAAGTTTTGAAAAACTTGGCTTTTGGGTTATCAGTCTGGTTGGAAATGCTCTTTGCCACATTGATGAGTGATCGAGACCTTTCATCCGTTGTACCAACATATTTGTTTTATTTTTGTCTACTTTTTTTTGTGTGCTTTTTTTTTTGTTCTGTATACCTCGAAATTGCGGAATTCCCATGAGGCTGGGCCTGATAATTCCGCTTCAGAACACGCATGTGCACACTCACACACACTCTCTCTCTCTCTCTCTCACACACACACGCACACACGCACACACACACATAAACACACACCTATCGGGTTAAACACGAAAAGATAAATAAAATAGTACATACGCTTGGGGATTTTGGAAAATTCGACGTATTTCACCAACAGCTAAATTATGACTCATAAATATATCCACTAAAACTTTCATTGCTCTCGTCTAGCTGTGGGGATACACCTGGAGACCTGTAAATCCCGTTGATACGAGGTGTTTTTGAATATTTGTCACGTGAAATCATGAATTTTATGATTTATATACGCGAGTGTAAAATAAAAAATGAAAAAAAAATAAAATAAAAATAAAGTTTTTAACGATAAAATCGGTTTAAAAGTAAAATCATCGAGAAATCATAAGTTTTTTATTTGATTTATAACGAACAATTGCTTTATCAGATATTTCATTTTACTAACCGTGTAAAAAATTTCTGTCAGATGATAAGTGTACGCATTTCTCACGTAAGTCCTTATTATTCGATCTCTCCTTTCGCCCTCGAAACCCTGCTGAACATCCCTCTCAGCGAAACGCCACAGAGCTTCGCTCGTTGTGACCCCAAACAACAAATCATACTTGTTGTTGCTCGTTATCGGTGCACCGTGATCCGATCTTTTTGGTATTTGCCTGTAAATCGTTTGTCATATTTTATTTGATTTTTTTTTATCTGTCTAAAAATAACGACGTTTGTTTACTTTTATTTCATTCTTTTTTTATCGTGTACTATTTATTTCGAGATTTCGGAATAAAGAGATTTGTGGATGTTTATTCGAGTCTGTTTCAACGTTTAATTCATTGAACAAAGTAAAACTAAAGTTTGTTTTCTGCTTTCATTTGAACTCTTTGAGAGTTCTATCTCATGTTTAATTTACTTGAAATTTCGTACTCTAGAGTTTTTGGGCTCGCTGATCACGAACCTGAATGTGAAATTTAGATATTATTTGATTCTTTATTTATTTTTTTAGACAAGCACCACCGTATGAACAATTTTCAAATAATTCTGTAAATTTCTTAAGAGTTTATTGAATTTGTGAAAAATCTGATATTTTAATGTTCATAAATGTTCCAGGTATAGTTCCTGAGATCATCAATATAAATCTTGTATTTCTCGTTGAAATAGTAATTTAATGATAAAACAAAATATCCCGATTGTGCTCATCGAAAAGTTGAAACACCCGACATTGTTATTTTTTATGTTAAAGGTCAACATGACCAAAGGCTTTTGAGGAAAGCCACCATGGCTTATGGAGATGGAAAACAATATTCACCTTATGGGATTTTGAAGATTGTTCAAACGAGGGTTTCTCATTTGAGATTAAATGGATTTACATTGCTTTCTCGGAGTCTCATACTCGAAATATAATCGTAACGAGAAAATGGGTTTTGCACTCACCCAGATCCTTGAAACTCGGGTCCAAGATACGAAAGGAGGTCCTTTTGGAAGTCCGGCTTTATAACGACACCGTCAACACTGGGCCCAAAAGCACTGAGGAACGTTGGTGGTTGTGTTTCCGTCATCATAAGCTCTTCAAGGCTCGTATCACGAAGGCAGTCAACTATCAGCTCGTGATCCTTGAGAAGGTCCTCTGGGATCGTGCAGTTTGCGGCTCGTGCCAGTTTCAGAGCGTACATCACTGGATCCTCGACTACTGCCCACGACGACAGAGCGCTTCCGGAAAGAAGGATTGCCCTCTTGAAGAGACCTGCGAACAAGAAGACAAATGGCCGGATGACGTTGTTCGTGGTCGTCCTTTCAAAACCCCTTTCTCTCTCGACACTACTTCCGTCTATGTTACGTTTGCCTCTAACGGAAGTAGGAGTACAATCCCTCTTTTTCCCACTTCCGTTTTTCTCTTAAATGCGTCCATCAATGACTTCCAATCAAAAAGTTTCGTCAGGAATATTTCATCGAATATTTTACGTCTTGTTATCATAAAAATAAACCATTTATTTACTTCCAAATCTCAAGATAGTTTTGCAATTATAAATTAATTGTCTCGTTCATGGATGAATAAAACTTAAAGTATTGATTTTATTTTTTTACAATTATTATTATTTCTGTTTATGTTCCATCGTGATCTTACGAACATAATTTGTATTTAATTGTGTTTTTTTTTTTGCGTAACCGTAATTATGTTTATCACGTGGTTTGGGTTTATTTTGGGGGATTACACCATAGAAAAGTTTTCTCTGTGAAACTGTAACTTTCTGCGCTATAATTCTCGTAGCTTCGCTCTTTCTCCCTCTTTCTACTCTCCCATTCCCCAAGAGAATCTGCAACTTTGTACACCAATGTATCATATCGTAATTTTGAAATTTCTGCATCACAAATATATCATCGTTTCGCTAGGGAACTGCAAAGAAAAGGGATAAATTTTTCTAGTCACACGAGATAAAAAGCAGCTGACAACTCCTGGATAACTTTTACTCTAATTTGATATTAAAAACAACAAAAACAATATTTCACGACATTCTATTATTAAAATTTGGACAATGGACAAATTTGGACGAATTCTCCACTTTCGTTCGTAACAAATTATATTATTTAATAAGCGGCTTAACAGGATATTTTGTTCTTCGTAAAATGTCAAAATAGATATTCGCGAATGAACGTACACCTTTTTTCAAAACCAAAGGAAAATATATACTATTGTTCATTTATATTAAACAAAAAATGAATGAATGGTGTTAAAAAATATATATTCATATGGCAAGGCAATATTGTCGTCTGGCAAAGGTGTGACACGAGGTTTCTCTTCGTCATATCGCCTGCGGGGCCAAAGAGGCAGCCGCGTTTCCCGACAAAGAGGATCAAGGTATCGCCGGTGCAACGATGCGCACGAAGGAACGTGGATGGAGATAGCTGATCCCGATTCTGGCAACTTTCCAGAAAGGAAAAAAAAAGCTGCCGTATACTCGAAAGAGCCAAGTTTTTCACGAGGTTAGGGTGAGAGATGTTGAGAAGAGGGTGTCGAAGCTCGAAAAGAAAGAAAGCAAGAGGGAGAAACGTGTAGAGTGAATTGAAGAGTGTATATATATAGCCACGTGATCGCTAATCTCCTTCTTTCCTTTCTCGATCTTGTAAAACGTCAGACGGTAGAGAATATAAAAATTTTCTTATTCCAGATTCGTAGCATATGAATTTTGTAATGGCAGTTCAAGTTTTTCATTTTAGTTGACAACTTTGGAAATAAAAATATCGAAAAGTCAAGTTATTTATTGGAATTTACGTGTGTGACTTTAAAAATTCATATTACTAGAGTTTCAGAAAATTCACAGGATCGAACGAAAGGAATAAAAACCAAAATCGTATTTTGCAATATTGTAAGTAAGTCTTTAAACTTTTTCAAGGAATGACGAGCAGAAGAAATGTCAAAAAGAGGACTGATGTCTTTCACTTGAAAAATCACATGTGATGGTATATATATATATGTGTTTAAACCATACCGCAGACATATGCTTTGCAATGGCAGAAAATCTCAGGTTGAATGAACAGGAAAAAGGGGAGGAAGAAAGACTCGCTGGAGAATGAAGATATAAAGGGTGGAGAGCCAATATCAGAAGCAATGTGTTACCAGGAAGTTTGATACTTCGGTGAGCAAGGTTTCCTCAGGACAAAGAAGGAAAAGAGGGAAAAAAAAACAAAGCAAATGCCTTATGTCACCGAGCTGTAGACATGCCGAGTTTTAATTAATTCTGTAATCCATTATTTGATTAAAGTAACAATATTTCATTGAGTTTATCGATCTTTATTGGATTTTCTTTTGTTTTGTTAAGTATAATATCTTGGGATAATTATTTGAGGCAAAATTCATTATCTTTCCAGATTATTTTTCGAACTGAATAAATAATTCAAATTAAAAACAAAGAATACCATTTTTATTGAGCTTCGATATCAATTTTCAAACTTTATTCTTGTATCAAAAAACTTTTTTGTTTCGATTGCTGTGCGAAATGATAAAATATTGAGCAAAAATAATGATAAATAATAAAAAATAATAAATGAGACCGGTGAATACACCGAAAAGAATGAAATTTCCAATACTTTGTAAGAATGCATTCGACCCTTAAAAAAAAAAAAAAAAAAAAAAAAACAGATAACGAGTGGGAAGATGTAAAATTTGAAGGATTCAATGTGTTGCGCGGATGGTTTTGGAATGCATAAAAATAGAAATCTAGGAGATTCGAGCAACGAGAGTTTCGTACTTCGCGTGTTGACAATTATGTGACACTTGGGGTGTGCGCTAGTTGGTGAAAAAAAAATAAAAAAATACATATATTCGTCGGACGACTAATTGAATTCAAAGAGCGCGGAATTAGAAGAACAAAAACTCGTACAAGCACGCACGTATATATTCTAGCGAGGAAGTAAAAATAAAGCAAGTGGAAAAAGAGGGAATAGAAAGGAAAAATAGTGAAACGAGAGCTGGGATTCGCGCGAGCGAGAAGCATCACGCGCTCGGGACTATCTCGCAAATTGCTTATTACGCGAGGAAAGGTATACGAGGAAGCGAAATGGGCGCGTCGAGCATCTCGTTAACGCGCTCCTTCGCTCTGTGTCTCGAACAAAAAAAAAGAGAGAAAAAGTAAGTACGAGAAGAGTGGAGAGAGCGAAAAAGGGCTCGAGAGCGAGAGGAGAAGAGAAAAACTAATTGCATGACAAGAGCACGTTGCCTCGTCTTTTCCATCTTCTGCATCGTTATATATTTCTAAGGAGATAAAACCATCGATCTAATACGATAGAAAAAACCATTAAAGAGGTCATCCACAAGCTCTTGATGCCAAAAAAACATTAAAAAAAATTTTTTTAATTTTTTTATAATTATTTATATTCACCGTTGAATCTTTTCATTGGTAAATTGATTTATTTACCAAAAGAATCGTAGAAATGGCAGTAAATTGGAGTGCTCATGAACCCTAGTCCCACACTGGGTCTGTGAGACACGAAAATTCGATTTTTTTCAAAATTAAAGATCCCTCCCCAGGTCTTGAAACGCAGAGATTCAACAATAATCATATTTTGACTTTCTTTTTTCTTAAAAAAAAAGTCTTTTCTTCTCTTTTTGATTAAAAATAAACTAAAATATAATCGAGAACAGAATATAATTATAAAGAATTAGAAAAAAATTTGCAGACAAATAAAAACTTACCAGGCATGACGGTAGGACTGATGGCAAGAAAATTAACGCAAGCAGCTCCAGTTCCATGTCCCATGAGAGTTACATTTCCAGGATCACCTCCAAAGAGTGCAATGTTCTCTTGGACCCATTGTAACGCTGCGATTTGATCCATCAGGCCATAATTGGCTACTCGTGCCTTCGAGTGTCGTATCATATTAGCATTGAGAAATCCCAGTACACCGAGACGATAATTAATTGTAACGATAACTTGATCAGTGTAGCTTGCCAGGACACTGCCATCGTACGGATTCCCACTACCCCAATCGTAACTCTCTCCATGTATGTACAATAAAACCGGATGCTTCCTATTGCTACCAGTCGATCCTGAAACAATTAATAAAACCACAATTTCATTATTTTTATGCTAAGATAATCCATATTTCGTAAAATTCATTCTAAGGTTTCAAAAACGACATACGACGTGAGTACGAGCTCGGTCTCGAGGTATAAGTACAAAAAATTTGGGCTGGAAAACATTTGTTTATATTTAAACAACATTGTTCGAATGAAATGACTAACAAATTGATTAAAAGGATATTAAAAAGAAAAAAAATTGTTTTACGTCAGGTTTTTTACCCTCAAACGTTATCAATGAATTCTCCACAAAATATATTTAATCGAAGAGAATCTTATGAAGGGTTGTGAGGAAAAAAACTTCAGGATAAAACAATGCGACCCCCCTAAACCGAAGCCATTGTATAACGGATACAATGAGACGTTTCTTGCCAGGATTTTAGACACCATCGCTCATACCTTCGTCTTTCTTCTTTTCCAATCAAGAGTTTCATATACAGAAGGTACCCTTATCCGATTGATTTATAGTACGTGAACAAAAGTACATTGATTGGCCATTGAATGAGGTGGCCATGAGTCCGTCTGGTAGCACAAAGGGACATAAATGTGAGAATGTATATTTTTTTGTTTTTCATTGGACGAGGCCAATCATTGTATCGTTTGGAAAATAAGAGAAGTTGTGCAAAATCGAGAGTCAGCGAGAGGACGTCGCAGCTGTTGGGATCGTAGCAGCTCATGTCATGAATATTGAGGAGAGATAGGATACGTTTTTTTTTTTTTTAACTTCCCCACGAACTCTTTTTTATTTTTATTGCCAAGAGCATTTTTTAATCAGTAATACGCTTACTCTAGATATCGAGTGGTTTTTTTTTGTGGAAAATGATATGGAGATGAGAAGAAGAGAAACTTTGAATAATTCGATCCACGAGAGAATATATCTCTATTTTTTTTCATTAAAAATTAATGTTTTTGCTAATTGAGAATTCTCTCGACACGTTTTGTTACTGTTTTTCTTGTAGTCTCGATTTTTAATTTTTGTTTCTATCTTCAAATATTCATACATGCAATTGGATGGATGAAAAAAAAATCTCTCGTGGTTTTCCATTCTCCATTGGGGTCGTTATAAGCCTGAAGTGAGCTTAGTCGATATATACATTTCCCCTTATGTATATCCACGAACCAGACCTGAACGGAAGTAAGATGGGAATGCAGAAAGAAGATGGAGATGGAACATTGAAGAGGGTTGAAGAGAGAGAGAGAGAGAGAGAGAGGGGGAGAAAAAAGGGATTCTGGGACCCTTATCGAAACAAAGACCGATGTTGACCATGTGTCTAGCCTCTATAGAAAAGCTTCAGCTTTATATATACACACACACACAAATGTACTCCTCTCGAGAGCTCCACGTTGCTGAGTGGACAAGCCTTTGCCAAAGAGTCTTGGCTCTTTCGCGTAGTATAGAGATTTCAGACAAATTTTTTTCTACCGATATATATGTGCATTTTAAATATACGAGAATGGAAAATTCTAAAAATAAAAGAGAAGCTGAAAATAATGGGGTACGATGTATCATACGTTTGTATTTATTGTGACGAATACAAACTGTATATATATATATATATATATATAGTTTTCAGAAACATCAAGTATCATGTCTACTAAAGCTTTTTTCAGTCTCCTCCAAATATCCTCTACGTATTCTGCACAAAAGGTATTGGATTTCACATTTTAATATACAATTTATGCACAGGAGAATGAAATATATAATATTTATAAATCCTACACTTTTTCTCATCTCTATAACAGTCGGATATATTCTACAAGAAGTTTTGTATGACAATCAATAAATTTTAAGTAATCGGATTGTACTTTTCTTTGAATTTATAAATTATTATTTGCTCCTGTATTTTTTGGCGACATTGAAATGCTGTTTGCAATGTTGTTGGTATACGTGACAATACGGAATGCATAACAATTTTATATCAATTTTTTTTTACTTGTAAATTTCAAAATAAAAGCTATTTTTTTAGGAAATTTTTTGATTGCCCATGCTACAATTGGCTGTAACGTTGGAACGTTGGATCGAGCTTAAAAAGAATATCATCGTGATGAATCACTTGAGAAGTTCTTGAGGAAAAAAATGAGCGATGGTACATCAGAACCGCTTAAGAATTACTGATTAAACTTCAAAAAATGTCGATGGAAATATAAAATCGTAAAACGTTGCATTTATCAGACTAATGTGGAGCTCCTTTTTTTTTTACAGTAAAACGAACGAGGCGAGACAAGTGGCGTTAGAGAAATAATGGAATTTTCAACCTCGACTGCTTTTACATTTTCTCGTTATTATAATTTTTCTATACCAAAAAAAAAATGAAGCTAAATATTCGACGATATTGAAGCTTAAGATTTTATACGAGTTATGAAAAAAATGTCGAATGAAGCTTCGGAAGAAGGGAAAAAATAGAAAGAGAGGGAGATGAGGCGATGACAGAGGGTAATAAAATATTTTTCTTTTTTTGCTTTTTGATGGATGTATGACGAAATAGCCAATCGATCAATATCGTCCAATTCTCTTGACATATGTACGCATGTTTGTAGAATGTCGTTTGAACGTATTGAATGTATGTTCCGGGACAATGCAGTTAACACGACATCGAATAGTAATCGTACAGTAAAAAAACAAATCATGACAAATCAATAATGTTATAAATAAATGGAGACAAAAATCGATATTGAAATCTGTCAGTCAATCAAACGCCATCCAATAATTGCAACGATCATTTTCTTTTGCAATTAAACTTTTGCTCCACATCAAGAACAAAGTTTCGGCTAATAATTATTCGAAATGATGGTATTTCTCGAACGACCAAAGTGTCGTGGAATGTCTCATATGTTTCCAAATATCGTTTTCGTCTCATAGTTTGCTGTAATAATAATCATTTGGAAGTGTTACGTTCATGGGACAATTGTATTCGGTTAATGAGTACGTGACGGGTTCGGGGATGTTGGTGGACCTCGGTTTAATTCCCCCAGATGGCAAGTTTAAGTCTCGTACGTATTTGTAGCAAGTGCAAAAGGCACAATTTTGCACGTGGCGAGTTACAAGGGCTTAAGGATAGAGTTTCGGAGTCAAGAGTTCGTTTTGGGTACACACGCAATGGATATATTCTCGTCACTCTGTTATCAAGGGATTTGTGCAACTAGCATGAGATTCACATTCATGTGTATTGTGGGGGAAGGTAAATTCTGACGTTTCGCTTCGTGGATTAAATCAACTGGGATTTAATTACCTTCAATTTGAATTTTGTCCATTTCTACATATATATTGATATGATGAAACATATAAATATAAACATATCGATGGTCTCGCGTGATATTTCAATGTCCAATTTTCGTATCGAATATTCTAACTTCCGAGAATCGTGTTTTCCCTTTGGATCTAATATGACAACTTATTCACGATAATAAACACCGAAAAAGTGCAAAGAAACTTCATTTTTCGTACTTTCGATCTTGAAAACCCATTTGTTGAAATTTATTGTCGATTTAAAACATTTCTTTTTTCTATTTTGTTCTGATATATTTTGATACAATAATGGCACCAAATAACTATATCTCTTATTTCGAATTTTTTCTGCATTTCGTGTAAAACACGATTTTAAGTTCTCATTTTAATGACGAACCATCGTTTAGAAATCTTTTGAGGTTTGGAAATAATTATTGGGAATATTTAGGTTTGGAAAACAAAAAGATTTAAAATTATTGGACAATCGATTGAATTTGTTGGAAGGAAAAAGCAGTGAAATGCCGAAAAAATGTGCATATTTAAATCTATTTTTAAAGAAAAAAAAATCTGATGTCTCATCGAAAAATATTAAACTTCCACTAGTATCGATACTTTTGTAGCTTTTCTACTTTTTTTCTTTATATACCAAACTAAAAACGCAAGTTGCAGTCGTGTTCGGAGGAAAATGCTTTTTCGCTTCTCAACATCAGGGATCGTAAGAGAGTTGAGTTTGGTGAGAGAGAAGAAGGCAGGAAAAGAGTGGAGACGGTAAGTTTTCGCGTTAACCAACGGAAAGTCAAGTTTTTTTTTCTCTTTCAACTTTTTCCTCGTAGTTTTTCTCGATTATGGCCTATATATTCGATTTCAGTTTGAAACTTTTATGTTTCGAGGCACATTATTTTATCATTTTTAACTGGCCACTCATCGCGAACGAGAGTCGAGAAAACTTGTCGGTGAATTTTAACGCCACTGTATTACTTTTTTTAACGCTTTATTTATTTCTCCATATTCGGTATAAATCAGAATATTCATAAATATTTTTATTCAGTATTTATATTTGTATATTTTTCGATTTTTTTTACTACCCCAACGACGGCAGCTTGACTGTGAAGTGGATAACTTTTATTTCTTCTCTTATTTCTTTGATTAAAAAGTGCATAACTCGCTTACTTTTCCTACTATATTTATTTTCATGGCCACATTATTTATATCGCGTCTTTGTTCTGACAGTTTACTGATTAATTCAATGGGAAATTAACTCCTTATATTATTTATCAAGAGGCACGATCAAACTGTTGAATAATATATTGTTGATTGTTAATCTCTAAAAATAGAAAAAATAGCAAAACTTTCGAATAGAGTTCCGATCTGGGCCAAAACCTAATAAACTGTAAAAAAGATTTCCATATGTTCTGTTTGCTCACTATGTTCCATATATGTATCCTATTTCCTGAGTTTTTCAGATTGTAAATTTGATGAACTGCTAATTGGATTTCGTAATCACGAAACTCGATAATTTTCGGCCACCCTGTGTACTTTAAAGACGAGTTTGAAAGTGTGTCGCGTAAACAGGTCTTAACGATGTACACGCACGATACACAAATGCACTGGGAATGGATTCGCTGGATTTACGTGGAGGTTCCTCTCAAGTAGGAAATACATCTAGAGTTTATAAACATTGGACGTTTATATATATTTAATATCTATATACATATACATATGTCTATAAAAGCAGGTGCATCAGAAAGGGTGGGTTGAATGTATGCGAGCGGACGACCACTCTGCAACACTTACTCACTTTGTCATGAATATCTACATAGACACGTAAATATCTAGATATACAGGTATGTGTCCAGGCCTATAATACTTTAATCCCACGACAATGCAGAGCTTTGCGTCGTTGTACGCCTGAGTAGCCGAGTGCTATACGGGAAAACTCGGTGTGTTCTAAATAACGTTTTTACGAACGAGAGGAGAAGAAAAACAAAAAAAAAGTAAACGCGCCACGTCGGCAAATGGGAGACTGCAGATTATTGTTGAAAAGTAAGCAAATTGGCTCTCATCAGCGCCACCCTGTGGATTGAAGTAATTTATTTTATTCCTGTAAAATTTTTCAACTAACGATCGCTTCTTATGACGTGGAAGAGTCCTACGTAATTGTAGGATAAAAGGATCATATAGCCACGAGATCTGAAAATAAGGAAAACTGTGCCGATTAAACGGCTATGGAGGGAATTTCCTCTAATGTGTTACGCAATCGTCAACATTATGTTTTTTATTTGATGGACCAGTTTGGATCGTAAATTGAGAAGCTGAACGTTAAAAGTAGTTGAACGTCGTTTAACCGATAGTCGAAATGATTACTACTTTGAAAGGGAATAATTGACAGGTTCTCTACATCATTTAGGAGTCGTTAATTGCCGATAGGATTTCAAAGGAAGAAGTTCAATGACGGTAAAGTTCTCGTTTAACTTTGTTTATCGGATGTGTGATCCCATTGCCTTAGTAACTATTAAGGATTAAACGGTAAGAATTGCTTACAGACATGTATGCGTTTTTGTCTTCATTGGCTTGCCAGTAACGTGGATTAGAGGAAGCCCATTAACGAAACTAAGCAAGAATGAGTACATACAAACGAATACAACTGCTAAGTTGATCAACATATGTATATGAGAAAAGCAAAGGACGAAATCGTTGGAGGTACGGTGGTTCGATTTTTCTTGGAAAACTCCATTGCACTCCTTATTCCACGGCGTTGACTTTGAGGTCCTTGGGTATATCGAAAATCTCATTGGTTTTCTCTCGCAAAAGCGATTCACCGAAGCAAAGGGTTATTGCAAACTCGCTTCTCCAAGCTGTGTATAGCTTTGAATACCACGTGTATATATTTATATACAATATCGTGTTATACCAGCCAAAAGTGCCAAGGTGAAGTCTAGCTACGAGGAGATTGAGAGGGATCAGGAGAAAAGGGAGTAGAAGGAGGTGGAGAGAGCGTGGGAAAGCTCCAATGCGATTCATACGATCTCTGTAGATATCACGGATATCGCAAAGCAAACTAACTCTCTGTTTCGTAATATCTACCTTCCAAAATCGAGTCAAAGAGATATATCGAGGAGTATACGAGTGAAGAGATAGTAGGTGGGTGCAAATATGCAAGCAGAATTGTACGTATGGTAACCGCAATGTTATTGATTCGAGTTGGTTTGCTTTTGCATCTGATAATGCATCAATGCACCACCAACCAATTTTGCATACCATATCAACATTAGAATGCATTTTCGGTGGTAATTCGTGTAATCGATTGGACGAATTGAATCGAGCCTATTATTGTTCTGTCAGTAAGGAATTTATCGAAAATTCAACAACAACAAAAATAAATTTTGAAAAAGAAAACAACGAAAAAAACAAAAAAGTGCATGGTTAATTATTATGAAGTAATTTCAGAGATTTCCCAGACGGTAACGTCAAAAATTATGTGCTCAGAATGAGAATTCTCTGTTGCAATATATCGACATTATTCTGTATCACAAAACAAATCTTCCTGCTAAGTTATGTGGTTTTTGTTTTCATGCTACGACGAAGCAACAATTCGGATGTGAGGATCACAGGGTGAGATTCCGGACATCGTACGGGATTTACCAGCAAATCCCGTTTTACATTTGCTCTTCGCACCTTTCGCGAGAAAGTAAGTGGTTCTCGCCCTTAATTGTCAGCCAAGAACCGTAATTAGTCGTACATACCAGTTGGGGTCGTTGTGTACCCTAGAATTTGTATAGAGTCGAGTCTGGGCTTAATGTTCGTGGTTTATCGTCGCTCAACATGGCGAAAATCCACTTTTGAACAACGTGAAAAAACAAAACAAAACAAAACAAAAAATATAGACGAGTACGTGGCGCTGTATTATACGTTGTAAAAACTTCCATGCCACATTTTTCCCGTTGTGTTCACAGGTACGTATGTACACATATTCATGCGAACTCACGAACTCTGAATGTTTAATGGAAAAAGCTATTTAAGTCTCTACTACTGACGTTGTGATGAACCAGCGAGAAATCAAGGTTTTTGTTGGCAAAAAAAGAAAAATCTCGATTTTCAGTACAAAATTCGCAGTTATTTTTCTATAAAGTTTGAAAAAACTTTTGACAAGTGAAAATTATAAAATAACACAAATGTGAGTAAATAAAATACCTTGCTAGTCAAAAAGTTTATAATTGCATGAGTCAGAGGGTCTAACGAAAGGCAGGAGGGAAGAGGAAGGGACAGAGGAATCGGAGAGAAAGATATTTTTTTCCTAATTGACTTCAAGATGCAGTTAATGAAAATTCGTTTCATTGAAAAAGCCACTGACTTGAAAGCGTGCTTCTTATAAACGTTAGAACTGAATACTAATTGCCCCGAGGACCTGCATCCCGAAGAATGATGAATTTTAAAGGACATTTACCTGGGCACGGTATTTTCTTCCGTGAGAACGAAATGAAAAATAGATCTTACCGATTACTGCGTAATTGTGCGGATAAAGGAAGCAACTAACTTAAAATTGTATACAGTACTCGTTCGGTTGAGCGTGTTCAACGATGCCGAGTGCTGAAGAGGATTCTGAAGAGGAAGACGCCGTCAGTGAGACGATTTCGATAGCTGTAGAATAACAGGGAATAACACTTTCTGTTCCTCAACGTTTGGAATTCTCGGTTGAGGAAAGGAGAAGGACTGTTGTTGGGATTCGCAGGATTGTTGTAATGATTAGAAGCACTAAAAGTAAATATCTAAGACTGCGAGTGAATTGCAGAATAAAATTGTCAGTCTAGTCATTGTTTACTGTGCGAAAGAAATGGAAAGAGTAACAATAGCAAGAGGAAGAGAGAGAATGAAAAAAGCGCAATGCTATAAGTGAAAACGCCGAGGCATAGGGAAGTGGTGGGGGACGTCTGAAACGCTCAAACGTCAGTGCCCCCTAGCGGTAGCGTCGGTGCAGCTTTTTCACTCGCTCAAGCTCTCCAGCTCAACGTTACGCTTTGTCTTACTTCCGCTTTGCTCCTTCGTCGCCACGAAGCTCGGAAGTAGCCCGTGCATATTTGATGGCCTACGGGAAGAGCTACTAGCTGCTGGTGCTTCTACTCCATACAACCATCAACCCCCGTTGCTTTCTCTCTGGTGCATCCTTTCAGTCGGCAAGTTTCCGGGTATTAGCATAGTAAACATGGATTTACGTTATGTCCGCTACTATCTCGTTCTACGAACTCTAGGTGTTGTCTCTGTCACGTTCAGAGAAAATCAAGAGCAACTCCCAGCTACACTACCCTACTGTCGTACTACTATAATGGTTACGCAGTACTGACGAGCCTTTCTATTCCATCTTGGGTTTAGACGTTTACCTACTTCAAGCACTTAAGGGAAACTCTCTTCTCTTTGCATTATCCGCTTTTTCTCTGTTTTTCACTTTCGTTCCAGCTTAACAGCTTGTACTTGAGTTCTTTTCGTTTTTTTTATTTGTTTCCAAAGAGGATTCGATCACGCATTTTTTGCCACAAAATAGAAGTGCTACGACAAATATATAACGATGCTTCTTCAGGCTCCACACCACGAATGCACCTACTTTATAAATATATTTTAAAAAAATACATTGTATTCTACATAAAACGTTCAAAAAACCATTATCAACGGAAAAAGAGATTTACGACAAGTGGAAGAGAAACTTTTCTACGAAACTAAACAACCGGCGACTTAAGCTATCTGCAAAACCCCAAATCTCTTCGTCTGTATTTTTATTGCAGCTGAAAGGTCATTCTACTTCGAATGCATGACGGAAATCGTACTTCTGCACTTTTCAAGTGACTGACTCACAAATAAGTTGAAAAATAAAACAGAAAAAGAGAATGATTACAGGTGAACACAAGGTCAGAGCCAGACACGGATTATTGTGAGAGCGTATTATTTTCCTTGGAAAAATCTTTCGTTTATAAGTTTTTCCATGGCTTATGAATCATTTATAGTTCAGGAAACCCCCCAGAGTGTAGCCCACAGCTATACTTTTTCCTAATGCATTACTGTATCGAATTCGCACGGGGACTAAGGGAAACTGTGGGAAACGTTGGCCGATACAGGCAGCTATGTTTACACTGAGTTTCAGTTGGTTAACGACATCAGAAACTCAGCGAAAACTGCCTCCCGCCCAGCGATTAATACGCCAGTCGGTACATGGGCTAAGCGGTCACCCAACCATGTACTGACCGAAGCCGATGCTGCTTAACTTGTGTGCTTCGCCGGAGCCACGCACCGATCGCGTACCCATCGCTGTCGGTCATCCTGTGAAAATATACAAGAAATAAAATAAATCGTATTGATGCGATTAATTAAAAAGCATTGTCTTGGTGTGCACTCTCGTAGTTATGTTTGTTGTAGAACCTTAAGTGAACTTCTCAACAAATATATATATATATATATAAAAAGACATCAAATCAAAGTAATTACGAAAACAAACTGCTCCAGCTTCTACAGGGGGAAAGAACCGGATACGAGGAAGAATTATTTGTCTGAAAGGACGACGAATAAGACGATAGGGCGAGAGAAGAAAGCGCACGTTCCGAGGATAACGACACTATAAAGTTGAAGGTATTATGCAAATATGATAACGCGATTAAAAGCTCAAACCCTTCGCCGAATTAGCGGAACTTGGAGTTTTTGTGGGTATGATAAACAAGACATTTCCGATAACGAACTTTCGATATTTCACACTTTTCCAGGAACCGGAAGTGAATGATTATAGTGACTAAGTTATGAACACGAATTTAATCATCTTAAGCCAAGTTCGTAAGTTATGAATGACATCCTTGGATTTTGTGGCTTTTCGCTTTCGGCATTTCGACATGTACTTCGGTAAGTCGCATTATTTTGTTTAATTAAATATACAAAGACAATTATTTGTTGAAAAGTGATGAAAAAAGTATGAAACTGCAAAGTGTATTGAAACTTACACGCAGGTGTTAATCAGTCTCAAAGCATTTTCGCAAAATACAGGAACAGGAAGGAGGGCGGTTTCGATAGGGATGTAAGAGGCGTAGGGTGAACAAACTCTCGTTACCGCAAACATGCAGTTGAGTGCACTCGGGTGGTAGCTTCGAGGCCAAAGTACCAAAGTGTATACACGAAAGTTTTCCTCGTGCGTTTATATACCGGTCTCTTTCCTTTTTGTCTTCGTCTTTCCCTCTCCCTCTCTCTCTCTCTTCACCTCTTTCTTTCTCTTGTTCTCTCACTCTCGGTTTTGCGGCGGGAAAACTTGGCGTTTCCGAGTAACTCACACTTTTGTTTTAATTTTAATCCGGACTTGCCGCTTCATTCACTTCGTGTACCTCCCAAATGTCCAAAGGAGAAAATGTAACAGGAGTTATTCTCGAAATGGACTGTGTAATAAGACCGTGTACAAGCAGTGAGTAAGAGAAATGTGTACTCGAAACGAGAACCCAAACTTTTCAACCGAATTACGAAATAAATAAATATGTACATAGTGATTAATTGACTTTTAGTAATTAGTCAAAGTTTCGGTTAATTCATTTGTTTTTCCTGTACGTCAGTAACTCTTAGAAACGAATAATGAAATAATAGAAAGACAACAAAAAATACAAGGAAATCCTTAACTTTGATACCATTTCGAGGTGCAGTTGAAGCTGATTTTGTTCCGCAAATGAGAGTCTGCGTCAGGGATCGTGCACAATGTTCATGTCGCTAATGAAGTTTGCCACGTGTGTACGTGCTGCTTAAAGTTGCGTAGGATTAAAAGCACAGCACACCACGTGGTCTTGTTGTCTCACGAGTTCCTCAAATATGAGCGAAATGGAACTTGCTAAAAGGACCCACGGTGTTGCGGAGAGTTTCTGTACTAAAAAATAAATAAAAAAAAACGTTTCCTGTCTTCCGGAATTTTCTGCGAAGAAATTTTTCCCATTTCGGAATTTGGTATAAAGAAAATGGCCGCTGTGAAAGACAAAAGGAATGAAAAAAAAAAACAAGATTTCTTCGTTGTCTGATAAATATATTGAATTTTTTATATTTTTCAGCGAATCCTCCCGCGCAGATCCTTTATTACAAAATGTCGAAGGTGCAGACTGCATACCCGGGCGAATTTCTTTGACATCGAGACTGTAACAGGAACGAGAGGAAAGAAAAAAGGGGCAAATAAAAATGAAGGAGAAGGCGAGACGCTCGTCTGAATGACGGGCCAACAGAGAGATTCAAGACTGAATATAATGCAAGGGATACTCTTTATTTTATCTCTCGCTGGAGACTTTTTCCAATTAGAAATGATTGCCCTACATAGGACGAATAAAAAAGAGAGAGAGAGAGAAAGAGAGAAGATAGATTTTCCGCTCCGTCTCAGAGAGAGGTACAAGGATATTCGCTCAAATTTATTTCTTCTGTGAAACTTCACGACAAATTAATCGTGCCGAAGCTGTTTCGTTCTAGAACATTTTACTGGCGTACTTTTTACAATACGATTGGATTTTTGCCTCGAACACGTAAATTTACTTTTTCTTAGACTAAATCATTACTTCACTATACCCGGAAGTATATTTTTTTTGATGATTATTTTTTATATTTTCAATTTTTTTTTTTTTTTTCGTGGGGGAATTGTACATCGAGAGATTCACGTCACTCTCGCAACTCTAGGTATCCATTTCCCGTCAGTTCTCTAACGGAGTTACGGGTAGTTTAATACCTTATCCTTCGTTAGTGAAGTTGGCGATGGCGAGTGGTGTCTAGAGAGGGGGAAGAGGACGAGAAGGACGCAGAGAAAAAGGGATTCGCAGAGTAGTAGAGAAAGCCCTGATCCTCTTTCGAGCGGTTGAACGCGGTGAGCCGGAAAGTTTCCTGAAAGCATTCTCTCGCTGCTCTCGACCATTTTATATATATATACGTGTGTATATATTTATATATGTATATACACTAACGTGACAGTATCTCAACTACTGAAAAGTTTAACGCGTCCAAATCCGCCGATGGAAAATGGGCTTGGGCCATTAAGAAAAATTTTCACAAATTTCACTAATTTCACCATTTAACCGTAATAACAGTATTAACGGAGTTCTGGTAAATAATCACTTATCTATTGTCAGATATGATTTTTTTTATTTCAAGGTTTTCACGCAGTTGCTATAAAAAAAAAGGCTTTTTGATTAATGTCTTCTTTTAGATTGATAACACATTTGTTTTGTTTTCTGTTGTCAAAAGTAACACTTTGTGACTTATTTTTTCGTATAATTGACTTAAAAGTTTGGATCCAAAGGTTTTAATTACGAATCTGTATCAAAAATTGAAAAATAACTGACAGTTTTCAAATAATGCTCTTGTTCAACTGGATTTTGTATTTAACGAAAATCACAGATCGAACAATTTTTATAGTCAATTAGGAATAAATAAATTTTTCCATGAAACGCGTTGTTGCTAGTTAACAAATAATGAATGTTGTTCTTTTTTATCTTTTGATTTTAAGTTAATTGATAAAAAAATTGGTCAAAACAAATTGGGCTCAAAGAGTTGACTCGAATATCGCAAAATCAGTGTTTTTTTTTTCTAATTTTATTTCATCGAACCAGATTTTTCAAAACGTTAAGGTTATAAGTAATTTTAAACGTCGCTGCTCTGAAAAAGAGGTTACAGAATTCGACCTTTACGTTTCGACGAATTTCTCTCTCAAAAAGGCCACAACGTGGTGGATTGGCTTTCATAGTAAATCAGTCGACATTGGACCTGTTCGATATTGAAGTCGAGCGTGCAATGACGTGCCTCCCGCCCGTCCGGAAATGGTGGAAAGAGAAATTCAAGGCCTTCTAGAAAAAGTGAACGAAAGCCGGGATAAAAAATATCGTTTCTTTTTATTTTTTATTCTTTTTTTTTATTACACTCTGTGAGAAAAACGACGTCGACGAGACTCCCTCTTTTTTTCTCTACTTTGACCCAACTCGACGCTCCAACAATTATTGGTCTCGACCCACTGACTCCCCGAATTTTTCACACGAAAGGTGCTTCATCCCTTTCCATTTTCGATATAAAAAAAAAGCGCCTTCGTCATTCTCTTTTGAGGTAAAAAGTAAAAAATAGATTATCAATATTGCGATTTTTTGAAACGGTGCTGCGTCATACCGACGCTTTAAAAATGACCTTGAACTCGGTTGGTTCACTCTGTTATTCAATTTTGTAAAAGATTTTTTAAAACCTTTCGTTTTTTAATAATAATCCTTTCGAAACTTTAAATAATTTCTTCCCAATGATTTCAAGGTGAGAACAAATATTTTCCAAATATTATATTTTCTCTCCCTCGAAGAAAAATAAAATCTTGCTGATACAATAAAATTAATTACTGCAATAAAATTCTTCGTCCTAACAAACGATGCGTGAGTCGTTTGATATTCTCACTCAATCAATCTCGCTCCATTCCACCCTTCGATTCTCGTTTGTTCGTCGCTACGTATACCGAGTAAATTTCATGGCTGATTTTCCTCATTCATTTACTCGTGCAAGTTCTCGTTTGCCACACACGAATTTACGCGTGGCTCCAAGAATTTCTCGTTTAAAGGAAAATCATTTATTTTGTTACTCCCCTTCCGAAGAGTGGAAGTGGGAGAAGGCAGTAAGCGGAGAAGGAAAGTAAAGAGACTCCTGTGTTATTACTGTAAACGTGTTTAAATTGTGCTCGTGAGAGTGATTGGTTTTCGGCAAACAAAAACGATAATAAACGAAAATAAATATCATTAAAATGCCACTTCTATATATATTAATCGATGAGAAGTTTGTCACATTCTTTGAAAATTTAAATCATTAATAACATTTAAAATTTAATCTAAAATCGAGCGATGTTGTTTATTTTTGTAATTATTTTAATTATTCTCGTAAGACTTATAATTGCTTTAGCTAAAATCACATAATATTTGTGTCTATATCGGTGACGTACGAGTTTGAAAATTACTAATCAATTTTACCAGAAATAATACCACCGTACGCAGTATAAATATAAATTCCTGCGTGATTATATACGTATACACATTAGTTCAGAGAAAATGATAGGAAAAGCTGGTTTGGCGATGTTTCTGAGTATAGTTACGCTCATAGGGAGGGACCGGGAGAAGCTTGAAGAGAGAGAGAGAGCGAGAGAGAGAAGGAGAGAAGAGCTCGCGGTCACAGAAGCATCGCTGTTGGGCCGGTACGAACGCGAGCAGGAAATTTAATTAAGCTAAACGAAAATTAATTGTTGCAAAAACTCGTATAGAGGGAAGGAGAGAACGAGAAACAGGGAGTTAGGGCAAACGGAGAAATGGCGACTTGGAGAGAGATAAAGAAAGGCAGGGATAGAGATAAAGATAAAGAAACGAAGAGAGAGAGAGAGAGACGAGGAAAATGGTTTCTTCGCAATGCAAGCAGGTGAGGGATGAAACTGACTACGAAAACTATTCATTTTCTCAAATGTTTCATGACACGATCTGCGAAATAATATACACCATGCATTTACTGGGAATATACGTTCTTAGAATCCTAATTCAACCAAAATATATCTCTTTAAATATACAACATTCTCGTATTCTCGTGCTTGGCTTAACTTTCATCCAATTTTTCCATTAATTCCGATCATCTAAACAATATTATGTGCGCATTTTTTTTTTTCAACTAAATAGTCTCGTCACAGCAGTCACGTTCAAAAGTTAACTGTTCGTCGTTCTTGATTTAGTCAAACCTGGCAATTAAGAAATAAAGAAAACAATTTTTACAAATGTTTATTTTAATTCATTTTAGTTCTCTTTTTTTTGCTTCTCTCTTTCATTTACAGGTTCGATGCAGTCCTTCGACGAGGAGTCCACCCGCAAGGGTAAGTATTTCTAATTATTTCTCTGTAACGAATATGGAGATTGAGTAAATTGATTTTTTTATTATTTTTCAACAGGTACAGCGAAGTCAACGGGGCCAACTCTCAACTACCATGTAGTAAGTTAATTATATTATTGAATTAAGAATGAAAACATGAATAATTATTTGTATTTTTTGCTATTTACACGTTGCGACAATCGTGAGAAATTTGTCGATGTTGTTTTTGCTCGGATAATTAAATTAAACCTTATTTATTTTTTATTTTTTTATGTAATAATTAAGCTTTATTCATTGTTTTAGTGAATTTTTTTGTTTAATTCGGGTAGAAAAATGTGCGACGAAAATTGAGAGTTGGAGTCACAAAGCGACGTACATGTAACAGTATGCAAAAAAAAAAAATTTTCTAAAAAGGAACATAAAAACAAGTAAAATTGAAATAATGGTATAGAAGATTATAAAAAGAGAGAAAGAAAGAGGACGCAGCAGAGACAAAAAAACGAGAGACTTTAACGTTGAGACCGAAAAGGGTGGAAAAAGATATATATGACGCAACTGTTGGAAGAAACGATGCCGTTACGAGGTGACGATGGATCTGGATACGAGACCATACACTCATTCTCCAGTTTCACTCGTCGCTTTTCTCAGTGTCTATACAGATATATAAATATATGTATACGAAAGTGTGTACAGATATTTATAAACGTACAACTTTTTCTCTCTTACTCACTCTTTCCTAGCCTCGTTAAGGAACCTTCGGGCTGAATGTCCCACAGGGGTACTTTACAATCAGCAATTTAGCTTCGCTATACAACCGTTAAGGGTCTTAGTATCGCGGTGTGTGCGAACCTAGCGCGACAATTTTATCGGTTCTGCTGCGAAAACTCCGACTGAACACCTTTCTCGTACTTTTCTATTTTATGGTTATATATATATATATGTGTGTGTGGGTGAGCAACTGTGCACATATACTATAGCACAAGAAGGACTTGTTGTGCAAGAGGTTAAGGGGGGTTCGCCTTTTTCACAAAAACTACTTTCGTCCGCTTGGCTACGTCTCGATTCTCCCTCCTTCAAGTAAGCTCTCTGCAGTGAGCACGTAAGTTCGTCTCTAGACTGCAGTATTCCTTATATATCGTATGGAACTCCGTAAAAATGGTTCCAACTCAAAGACTTAAGATGTAAATAATTTTTAATGGTCTACGTTATTTTTCGTTGTATTTTTTTTTTTTTTTCTTTAAAGGAAATGATAAATAATCTTATTTATCATATTTTTTATGGTGATTTCTTGGTGTTAATATTTTGGAGCAATCTGATCGAGTTTTGACTCATTTTCCAGTTTTCCTTTTTTAATAAGCTTTCTAAGATAACATTCGAGTTTGGAAAATTTCGAGATTACTCTTCGTCAGTGTATATTTAAAGCTCAATCTCTGTTTTATTAATCTACAGAATTCTTGCATTCGCCGATCAGAGATTCACGAGGGGCGAAAAAAAGAGGCAAAACAAAAGTTGCGCTGAGAAAAGTTTGTGCTATCAATATTTTTTGCCACGCTGTACTTTCTCATTTTTCATCTGTATCTCGTCCTGGAAATAAATAACCTCGCGAAACAAATTCCGGGTCTATTTTTTTTTCTTCTTTTTATGTATACATATATTTTTTTTCCTGTATATAGAGCGAGCTTTTGAAACGAATGAAAGAAGAAAAAAATGGTGTGTACATTTATTCAACTCTCTTTTGATTTATTTCTAGCAATTTTTCGTTGGAATTTGCGGTATTATTCGAGTACTTTTTACAAGTTAAACGTCGCATTTTCAACATTCTCTGGTGCGTATCAGGAATTGACAAAGAACGAACAAACAAGGGCTGAAAAAAATAGTGAAAAATAAAAGTATTCTTTGCCACTCATTCTCGTGGTGGTTGTTGCCGTCACAACGAAACAACTTTAAACTAGCTGTTGCGGTAAACGCGAGAACAATGTCAAAAAAAAAAAAAAAAAAGAAACAATAAAAACAAAAAAACAGCAATAGAATGAAAGTTTTACTAGGCAAACGGTGAAAAAAGGTGGGTGGAGTATCCTCGCAATCAAAACAGGTGGTGAAGCTTTCGAAGAGTGAGGTAAAACCAACGGAAACAGCGATTCTGTTTCCTCCTCTTTTTTGATCCCTTTCTCGCTCTCCTTTTCTCCCTTTTTTGTTTCTCTCACACCCAAACAAATACATACTCTTTGCGTTCTTTGCCGACAAAATAAAATCAAAGCCGCTCGAGGGACTTGCAGCATGCAAATGGAAATAGTTTTCGTATATACTCCATTGCAGACTGGCTGTTCGTACGAGCTTGCAAGCAAAAGTTGTGTAAATTGATTACTGAATTATTTATTGGCCGAGCTGTGGTGCTTCGTAATTCTGAACACCCTCCTCTCTCATCCCTGCCCTTCCATCCCTTCTGGCGGCCGTCATCAACATTCCCCATCTATTATTCTCTCTTCTCCTTTATTTTTCCTTCAACCAATTCTTCGTCTCGTGAGTTTCGTTACCGAATATCGATTATTCAAAGAAATCAAGTAGTATTTATTGTCGATAAACCATTGAACTTTCACTTACTATAAATACATCCATGAAAGATTGTAATAAATTTGCTTTTACGTCGTTTGTGAGATGAATAATTATTTTAGATTTATTAATTAAATGTATTAAATTTGACGATCTATTGAAAAACAACGAGAAAAACAGAGAGTAATTACGATCTGTAGTCGCGTCGACGTATTATCCATCGAAGATCGAGATGTGGAGTTGCTTCAAACTTTCAGGAGTGATAGCGAAGTCAACGGAATCATTGAAATGGATATTATGGATGTTTCTATTATTAATATAAGTAATAATAATAATAATAATAATAAACAAATAATTATTTTTGTTTCTGTCAATTACAATACTTGACATTTCAAAGTTCGATTATATTGTTTAATCAACAATTTAATATGAACGAGAAAAATTCACATCTTATGATTTCAACGTGTTTTTCAATTACTTCAATTTTTTTTTGTTCGTTAGAGTTTCCAATTAACCAAACCGCTGATATTTCGAAGGCAATTACAAAATGTTCAATGCTCTCTCGTCCTACACATTCTATTCACCCACGTAACGAATTATCTATATCAATAGCAAAAGCAACGTGATCGTAAATTAATATCTGTCGAGGTTCATTACGAAGATATAGATATTGATACGTGCAGCGAGTTTATACATCGAAAAATGAATTTATCGATCGATCGGTGGTAATAAACATTCGAAATTTCATACTGCAATTAAAACGATACATTAATACTTCTAATATAGAGAGGTTTCACAATAATTATTACGTTCCTCCAACGTTTCGATATCCCGATGAAATATTTATTGAACGAATTAACGTGTCTCGATCGTGAATTCAAAAACAATTTTGAAAATGGTCAATTTGTGGTTTCACATTGATGCTGATTAGAATTTGTGATTAATGTTTAAACTGATGTAACCGTTTTCTGCATTGTCAACAATTCATTATTTCCATGCTCAACGAGCAAATTTTATAAACAACAAAAAAAGATTGAAAATTGAATATAAAGGGGGGGGGGGGTTCCGGGACGAAAATTCGTGGACACAAACGTGAACAATGCAAGGCTTTTTGTTCTCTGTTCCATATGCTCTGTACCCACAGGGAGTTATGCATTAATATTTTGACAATTTCGTTCCATTACTCTTTCAAAATAACTCGACACTCAACATTTATAGTGGTCGTTATTATTGTGGATGGGTAAGTGTCTCATTTGGTTCATCGCAACTGGAAAGCGTTTTGGTATATGTTCACTGAAGTATGTTACTCATCCATAGATATATATATATATGTGCATGAATATTACGTACACTGATCGCATTGGTTGGGATGCTGGACCAGAGGAGAATTGCAGTTGCTGCAGTTTCAGTTGCACTTCCACCGGAAGTTGCACTGAATATAATTCGTATATACAGAGATATGTGAGTCGATAAAAATATAAACGTGTATATAAATACATAAAGTTTTGATTTAACTGTTTATTGGGTTGTGCGCTTGAAGAACGACAGCAAGTTTCGTCGTTTTGATGTTGGTTGCATATTTGGCTGACTAATTAAACACTCTGTCGAGTTTCGTACGAAAATTTTGAACCTGTGGTCAAATAGTATCACACCCGGTGATATTTAGAGTAGAAGAGGAAAAGCTGGGCGAGGAGAAGGGGTGAGAAGGAAAGTCTGCCAGGGTCCAATGCCCCAAAGCCACAAGTGCAATGCCATGAACCGTGAGCTTCTCTTTCTCTTGGCATATGTATTACGTTCCACAGTAAATGAGTTAACGTGTGAATACCTTGTGGCTGCACAAGTATACGAATTGCATTATTAATGCATTATGTATTTATTTTGGTACGTGTGTGTATATATTATTATCAACTAGCCAACTATAGCCTCTGCGACCAGTACTTATATCTATAACAAAATACATGGCTTTCGTCAGCAAACATTAGACATAAAATATGTATGGATCATATTCGAAGCACATGCAAACTTGCCTCATTTCCAAAATTGCATGCATGTTCCCTCAAAGTTAGTTTATTACTGTCGAATTTTCTTGTAAATATAGTTGTTCGTTTGGTTTAAACAATTCGAAGCATTTCAATGATTTACTGATTACTTTTGGAAACCGATCAGCTTTATTTATCGAATATTAATTGCTCCCGATTGGTGAAGCTGCTAGTGTTTTCAATTTTTTACGTTTTCATCCACACTGTAAACATTGTTATTTGGTTTTCAACGTGCATTTATCAGGTTTTTTGTATTATATTCTGTTTTTACATGAAATCTACGATTCTCTTTTCCTTCCTGGCATTTTTTTTCTGTATTCTCGTCGTCCAGAAAAATCTATTCTTTGGGGACAGAGATTTTGGCATAGAAAGAAAACGCGCGAGAGGCAAAAAAGCCTGCCGGTAGTCAACACCCAGACAATATAGAACGTAAAATATTTTCTATTGTTTGGGAATATAGAGAAAGGGGAAACGAGACTAAGGAGAAAAAAAATAAAGAAAAAATGGAGAAGGTGCATGCATGTATATATTTTTATTATAAAAAAAGAAACATGGAGAACGACTGCCCTTTCCGACACATATACATGGATTTAAACTGAAGGTGTGTGTTCAGGCAAACTCCCATTCGGCACTACCAGTTCATCACCCCTTTTTCGTCGTTTCCTCTCTCTCTCTCTCTCTTTCTTTCTTTTTCTTTTTATTCTCTGTGCTGGGTCTACCGAAACGTTCGAAATATTTAAATGCTGCAGCCATTTTATTTGCTAGCTCGAGTTGTCCCGTTCCTTTTCATGGTTTCTATCTTTATGCACAAAAGAAGAAAGAAAAGAAAAAAAAAGAAAAGAAAAGAGGTGGAAGCGGTGTTGTATACCATTCTGGATAAAGAAATGGTCCGGAGGATGGACCGATAAAACGTGACAAACGTCTCAAGCTATGCCATTTTCATTTAAACTTTTGTATTCATTTTTATCAACTTCCATCTTGTTCAAGTATAAATATGGACTTAAAGACGAAGGAATAAGAAAATATGTCAAAAACACTTCCCTGGGAACAGGGTCTTATGAGAGGTCTGTAACTTGATGTTTCAAGTTTTCAACCAGCTCTTTTTTGAAGTTGATGGCGAAGCAATTAGACTTTTGAAAGAATCTCATTGAAATAAAGAAAAAAATATAAGAAAATTACAAAACAAAACAATTGGAACGTTAACAGGTTTTCAATCGATATTCACGAATGTCATTAATTTGTTATATTTTTTATCAAATTCTATTAATTTTTGCAAAATTATCTTTCCGTCTAAAACGCTTTGACAAACGGCCTGTTTGCTTTTCTGACAAATAATATTCACAGAATAATTCATGACAAATATCCTGTGTACGGAATATTTAAAATGGTGAGCAGAGAAAATGTATCGGTTGCCTCATCACGGTACGGATCCATAGAATGACGAAGAAATCCATTTTCATTAGCGTTCGCTTCCATTATTCCATATGCAATTAATTAACCGTGGTACTCAACGCGTCATCTGGGAAACCCAGAAATAATCGGAGCTCTGTATGGATCAGAGTAGAATGATGAAATATTTTTTTATATTCATCACATGTGCAGCTTCAATGAGATTTACATATATTTATAAATAACGAAATATAATCACTCTGGAAAACTGGATTTTGTTGAAACTGTTAATATTTTGTCCGATTCGTTCAACTATAAGTTATTTGCGGATAGTGACCGAATTTTTTGTCATGTCAACAGTATCTTTGGTCATTATACAATAAAAATATACTGTTGAGATGACAAAAATTTGGTTAATATTTGCAAATCATTTTGTTGAATGTATACAACAAAATATTTGACACTAAAAAAAAAAAAAATCGATTTTCCGTGCATTACATCGATCGAGGTATCTGTAAAATAGAAATCCAACCAGCAGAAAGCTTTTAGTTCATTTTCTTTCCACTCTATCCTTTTTAAAACCATATATATATGCATGCTTCATATTGTATGTATGTATGTATATATATATAAAAGCAAAGAGCCGTTACTTCGGCGAATTAAATCTTAAATTAATTGTCGAGCAAACTCTCGAGCCGCGACGCTCTCGAGAGCCAAGAGGGATTTAAGATATATCGTCTTCTTCTTCTTCTGTCTCTTTCGAAAAAAAAAAAAAAAAATATATATATATATCGTATCTGGTATAACCCAGAGCTAAAAGAAAGTTATGGGCACGGCGTGTGCTTGAGAAATCTATTTAACTGGGTTAAATCTTTTACCAGATACTGAGATTTACTAGCACATTGTTCTCCAAAGCATGAGAACGATAAAAGTACAGGTGAAGAAACACACGAACGATTGGGTTAGGTTTACATTTGTACAAACTTCAATGTATACACTAGAAACCCAACGAATTTTCTTTTCGTAGCTCTATCTTTCTCGTAGCTTTTAAAACTTCCGTAGCCTAGAGGAGACATTGAAAATCATATAAACTTTGCCCCCCGAGGTTGTTCGAGCTCTGTGTGCCTTTTTTTTTTGTTGTTTTACAGTCTTAAGCATTTTTCTATGCTCAGCTAATTCTTCCGAGATTCCCCATTTCGGCTACAAATATTTATTCAACTTTTCATTAAGCTCTCTTCTTTTAATAAGCTACGGAGGCAATAAGCAAAAACAAACTGTCAACGACAAATTAACAGCAGTTTGGAAAAGGTAAATGAACTTTTTTCCATCCTCTTATTCTTCGATACCATTTGTGGTATTAAAAAAAAAAAAAAAAAAAAATCACATTCAAAATTCCATCGTTTCTCTGTCACAGTAACAGACGTGACAATTTTCAGATACGCGTATTTTTTTTTTGCTTTGTTACGAGATGCTCAGAAATATACAGAAGGGATAAAAAATCAAAGTGATGCGAGATTCGTTAGTAGTGTAAAAAAAATGTCATACAGGTGGTGGATTTTTCCTACAGAGAAGTGATACTCGGATCGCCGTTTTGTCGGAGGAAAAAAAACGTCCGTTGTCACCAGGTCCGTGTAATTGATAGAGGTCTAGTCCAGCCAAGCTCAGCAGCCTCAATTTTTTTCTTTTTTTTTTTAAATTCTTTGCCTCCTTCTCTTCCCTCCCCCCACTTTCTCGCTTTTTTACGCTTTTGGAAAACTCTGTGTTATGTAGCTGGTCCGTCGATATATCGAAAAATTCACCTCTCTTTCCTATGCACACATTTTTGTTTCCTCGTTATTGACAACGGGTTTTCTCGATGCCTTTTCGATGAATTTTCCACCGAAGTGACGAGTTCCACCATCCCTGACAAATACTCCGATGTTTCAAATACGGTAGTAGAAAAAAAATAACCAAAAAAAACGAAAAGTGGAACGGTCTGATCGAACCTGCATTCTCTACTCCATGCGCCGCTATATCCCTCGGTTTGTCCACCTATACCTCTGATCATTGCAAAGAAACAAAAGTACAAAAGAGTGCAGTATGAGTTAGACACATCTGTTTAAAACCATTGTTTATACTTGATTTTTTCATTCCTCATCAAAAATTCTCTCATAAAATCAATTTAGAGTAATAGTCGCACAAAAGCGTATATTTTTCTACAGAATTTTTTCAAACTTCAAGCACACGTTCAGAACACTTTTATGAAACTACGTTCAAATTTTCAATAGGATTCACATTTCTCGTATTCGAGATATTAGCAATAAAAAATTGCACAGTTTTACATGCGTTCTTATGGGGAGCAGTAGAAAAATTCAGATTCACCGAAATTACTTTGAAACTTTTATACATTTGTTTTTTGCTATCTTAATTACAGAGCAACTATATAAAGGAGTCTGTCTAAAAAAAATCAAGCATTTTGACCACTTAGTTTCGGAGGTACATCGATATAAATTATAAATTATGTGTATCGAATATGGGAATTATTATTCAAACTGTAAACTTCATATGAGATCTTTTTTTTAAAGTCTATATGTTTTGACGTTTCTATAAAATATAACAACTAATGTTATTAGATTATTCAGCAAGTTATATCCAAGTTTTCGAAAATTAACTAGAAAGTGAAGTTCTGAACGTGACTGATGTGGCGAGACTATCACGTTGACTTCTCCATCCCCTGATGTCTAGAAAGACAGGGATATAGAGACTATGAAAAAAAAAAACAAACTAAAACTACATAAAGTGTGGGAAACTTGATCATAGAGAGGTCTAAGGAAAGTAATGGGAGGAAAAAATGACTAATGATTGTTTTTTCATTTAATGAACTTCGATAGAATTGGAATTTCATTTTCGATAAATAACAACAGCCTGAAGTGTCTAATGATTTCGATTCAACTGGTATTCATGAAAAATGAATATACCACACATCAATGAGAGCAAATAAAACAGCCTTTACAGAATTGTGCAAATTGATATCCTTTTTTTGTTTACAAACCGACGTTTTTTGCTTTTTTCTTCGTTTGGCTTTTTTTTTATCACGAATGGATTGCGATGAGGTTTCCACCGGTTCAATCCTCTCCGCAAGCTCAAAGTAATAACGTTTTTGAGGGTGCAACTGTTAATCGATACGCGGTAACGTGCACATATACAAAAGGATTTTTACGGTGGAGGCTCCGCTGCTTCATATCAGTCGTCGTCGAAGCGTGAAACGATTTTCTCGATATACGCGCCCCGTTGCAACTCTCGATGGCCTCTGCTGTTTTTTTCAAACCTCAGCCTGGAATTTACCGGCAGAGGTCAGTTCGAGGTTTGGAGAGAAAAGCGCGTGGCCATCCAAGAGCTTCATCGTTAACAGAATTTTTCAGCCAATTATTCCATTTATTTTGGTTTGCCAAAACAATCAAATTTTTTTCTTCAATGGTTTCTATTTATATGTTACTTTATAAATAAATTTGATAATAAATTTCTTGGGAATTATTTTTGCGATGATTTAATGCATCAAAAATTATTTTATCTAAATATTTCGGTTGCTAGAAAAGTATTTGAATGAAAGATGTAAAACGGTTTCGTATAATCAAACAGTCTTCGTTTTATTAACCTACTTCTGGGCCACTCTGTTTAGTGGAAACGTAAAATAGAGTATTAACGGGTTGAAAAGCTTTTTTGGATGACCCTATATCCATATATATCCATATGGATAACTCGCTTTGTTTCCTCCACAAATCCCTTTGAATGTAGCTCATAACGAAACCTATTAGTTACAGGCGCTCGAGCTTGCCGGATTTTTGCCCTAAATGCTCGATTTCCAGCATCCATTCTCTGCTCTCGCCCTTTTCAGGCCCACCCCCAGTGTTCCACGCTCTTCTATTAACCCGAGCTTTCTATCTGGTGCACCTCCAAATCTCTCGTGATCATGACGCACACCGCAACGAGCTTTTCGATCGGCATCCATCGACTATCTCTTTCTCCCTCTCTCCTTTTTTTTCGCCAACCGCGAATCGTACTGCTGCTCTTCTGTTCTATCTTTGTTCCTCACTCGATGAGAGAATTAATTGCTTCGTGGCCAACCACGAGAGCAGCCGGATAAGCGCTGCTTTGTCCGTAATCATCACGGTAAGCCCTTTAATGAAATATCCGACGTCGTGTATACATATATATATATATTTATGTGTGTGATATAAATAACAAGCCAGAAATTGCATATTATGCAATCGAACCCCTTCGTATGTATGTAAGGATGTAAATATGGGAAAATATTTCACACAACCACAGGCTACTAGCCGATCATGTGAATTTATTCAATATCCGCATGAAAACCAATCAAGATTCCATCCAATTTTTTAACTTAATATTCACTAGAAATTATTTATGTTGAAAGTGTAAGAGGTTTGAGATCGATTAACCATCGATAAACTATTATCGGTTGATGGATTAAATAATTTCTTTAAAATTGAATCCAATTACTAATAAATGAGTTCTCGATGGAATTTAGAATTGAAGTGGAAATTACATTACTATAGTTATTTTAATGAATGGATCAGAACTCTTAAAAAATGTTCATTGACCAACTAGTTACCTTAAAGAACGCGATAGAAAAATACGATTCTGTTAAGAAGGCTGGTATTCCACATCTTTTAAATATACAAGTTATATGTTATTTTGATGGGTGATGTGTTACACTTGTTTCCTTCCCTTTTCTACGATCTGAAATACGCACATGAGCGAACTCCGAGCACTTCATCGACAACCAAACAAAATACGTCTATAGCAGCTTCAGAAATAACTCGCATTTCAAGATTTCGTGACAATACTTCTTTGATGAGAAAAAAAAGAAAGAGGATTATTCAACATTTTTCTATCCATTTTGAAGTTTTACAGTCCATCTTTAGATCCCATCGTATGTGAATGTTGAGAATCTTGAAATCATGAATACTTGTTGAATTCATTTACGAAAGGGTGTTAAAATTAAAATTATTCAGATAAACGTTGAAAATGACGTTGATATTATCTCAAGAGTAACTCAACAAGTTGGTTATTCCACAGAAAATTTTGGTATTTTTGATTTCTTATGTATGAGAATTTTGTTACTAATATCATAGACGATAACGATATTTTGTTGAAGGAGCTAAGGATCGTAAGGTTACGAGAATATCTTGCCAGAGAGCCTCAAGCGTTTCTCGAAGATAATCAAGCCTAATCCCCTTTGGTAACATCATCTCTTCTTCTCTGACATCCGCATCATCCTGGAAGGCTCACTCCATAATATTGTTATCGAGGCTCTACGTTTTCCGAGAAATTCGATTTGTTGCTAAGTCGAGTGACGTCGGATAAAAAACCTCCCCGAACAGTGTACGCAATTAATATTTGGCGAACCAGCGTTGTATAATAATAAAAATATACCCTCAACATTGTACTAGAGACAAGAAGTCAACGTTTTAGCGACAGAATTGCTATGGAATGAGAAATAAAATCAACCGAATTACGAGACAATTAAACAAAACTTATTTCAAATAAAACTTTCTTTAACTCTGATGTAAATCCGTGATTTTTGCTATCCACACACGTCGTTGAATATAAAATGAGCCAATCGTGCTTTGATATCTCAAGAATTTGGAATCTTGATCTTTATGTCGAACATATATCATGTTTCAGCTCGTATTAATATCTTATTCCGATTGTTCGTTTATACGATCTGCCCGTCACTAGAAATTTAGCTGAGTATTCATACATATATTTATTAGAACAGATATAATATTCGTATGTACATATTTATACAGGGTGTCCGGCTGCTGATGGTCATCCCCTAAGAATTTCTGATCGAAATTCTAAGCGAAGAAGTCGAATACCATCGATTTCGATCATACTCTACCCTCATGAGTGACAAGTTTATTGAAATTGACGACATAGCACGATGTAACGCCGCACGCTGTCGAAACGGTCAGGGATATAGCAAATATGAATAGGACCAATCTTCTAGAGCATAAAATTCCCTACAAAAAAGTCATTGACATCGATTCGCTATTTGCAATAGTTTAGTTCCGACAGGGGTCCGAAAAAAGACTATAAAATCTTGGCCAACACGTAACCCGCAGAAGTAGTTTTACGACCCACTCTTATGGCCAAACTACTGAAGATAGAAAAGCACAACCAGTGACTTTTTTCTAGAGAATTTTATGCCCTACAAAATTCGTCCTAAGCATTTTTGCTCTATATGCCACCGTTTTCATAGGAAAGCCATTTAACGTCATTCAAGATAAGAAATTACTTAACACTAGTATCTCTGTTTGGAAAATTGCAATTTTCTTTCATTTAAAACTCGGTTTTGAACTTGAGTTAGTAGTAATGAACATCAATGGTGGGACACCCTGTATATTTAAAGACGATGTTTGATTATATGCTCCAAGGCTTTAATACCGACATAAATATTCGAGCTCACCGCGACAAGAGTCCCGTGGGGAAACCGAGAAAGCGAGGTAGTGCTTGTGGGTAACAGACGAGCATATATATATCTATTTATATGTATACAGCAACACGGTAATTCCAACGGTTCATTTTGAGGACATCCATTACCGGTGAGAGCAACAGAGAAAGAGAGAGAGAGCGGACGATAGCGGTTTCTATTTCGTACCTTAAGCGTGGAACACGAGAAAGCAGCACTCTTGAACATTTACGTGAGTAAAGAAGAGAGAGAAAGCAAGAGAACGAGAGAGAGAGGGAGAGATCTGATCTTACAGCAAGGCTCGCGTGCCGTAAACTGGAGAACTTTCGGCACCGGAAGTACATTAGAGGGGGTTGCTTCGAGTCTTCTCGTTATCGCCCTGCATACATTCACCAAAAAGCCATCTTTTTGCTCCTCACCCTTTTTCCTCCAAACACTTTCAAAGAGACACAGCTTTTTGTCCGTCAGTCATTGACACAGAGGCAGTTTATTTATGTAGCACTCCGTTTTTCGTGAAATCTTTGAAAGCTTATATCTCAGTGACTTTACATGGTTGACCTTAATTTCCATATTTTTTTATGATTATACTTCAAAAAGTATACGTTGAAGAGAAAAGCAATTAAAAATAATTGTTCAACAAAACGGTTGCCCGAATAAGATGAAAAATAAAAAAGGTAATTAAGAGCATTCAAAATGCTTTGGAACATCATTTCATTTAAAATCAGACAGTGCGGTTAAAAAAATACCATAAAAAAAGGGAGCTCAAGATAATTTTTTCTCACAAATCTGAAAGGCAAATCAGTGCGATAGATCTTTCTGGTTGCAATAGACCCAGAATAGAGAATAGCTTCGATGGTAGTCCGTAATAAAAACCGTCGTGGGTAAAATTCAGGGCGACATTGTCGCGTCCTCTTGACTACATTTATGAAAAGTCTCTTCAAGACGTTGGATTATACGATATCGTATTCGTATACGAGAGAGAAAGTGAGACAGACTGATCTTCGATATAATTTACCGGTCGTAGAACAACTTTTAATTTCCATAAAACCGTTTCACGATGGTACAACTTTAAACCATCCAGGGGACGAGCATTTTACTTGGTTTCACCTTTGGTTCTCTTGATACTAGCCTCGCAACACTATGATGTGCTGTACGGGGCTTTCACACACTCTCGTTTATCTCCTACCCAACCTTCTTTCACGACGACCATGGAGGGAGCCACGGTAGAAATTCAAATTTCATTCGTTATCTTGTTGCCTGGCGTTCGCCACTGCGATATTAATTTTTTTTTTTTTTTGACTACATCACTTTGACTCTTGGGCGTGTGCGATGAAAAGGGTTGGCAAAGTCTCCTGTAGCTCTGTATATAATTATATACATATTTATATAGAACGGTACCACCATAGCGTCTTAATTTTGTGGCTTCCAAGAGAACCAGGTATTCAGAGTAAATATATATACATATATATGTATACATGCGTGATATATATAAATAAATATAGAGTGGTTGAAAAGCGCAAAGGGTATGAAAATGATCTTGTCGTCAAGAAAGAAAAAAACGAGAGCACAGAAAAACAAAAAACAAAAAACTGTTGAAGGAAAAGCTCACAGGGTAAGAAAGCGGAGGTTGCGAAGGGCACAAGAAAACGGAGCTATACCTTGAGCAAAAGGCTCGCCTAGGGAAAAAGAAACCTTCGAGGGAATGGCGTTTTATGAGACTCGGCGCAGGACTTACGCCGGTCAATTTTTTTTTGCCCTACTTTCTTTTTAACTACGGTTTACGTAATTTTTTTAATGTTGCTTGCACGACCTCACAGAAAGCTCAACCTGATCTTTTCTTCCCTCCAGAAATAAAAGAGGCTCTGTGTGTACTTTGCCTGCAGGTGCTTTTGCTGGCTTGAAGAGAAAAATCTTAATACATCGTGACATGTAGTTGTCTTAATCTTTTCTTCAAGCTTTTACGCGCTTTTTTCTTCATTCCTCACAGACCTGCTTCCAGTAAAACATAGGCACATATATTGTGTGGACAAAAAGTATTTACAACGAGAAACCACTCGTTACCGCGATCTTTTATTCCGAGTTGTGAATAAATGATCATTTGAAATTCCTCCGAGTGATACTTCCAGAGTTTGTTTGTGTATAGATAAAATATGTCGAAACAGAGTTTGGAAAGGTGAATATAACTAACCCTCCCATTTCAGCTGACACATGCGATAAAGTAGAGACTTTCTAGCAAAAAGTTTAACCTCATAAACTGACTTAGCCCACTCAAGCCTTCGTCTGAGCCACATATCCATGAATCTATTTCTCCTATGCTGGTGCGATTTTGGAGGGAATGGAGGGCCGAGGAGAGATGGTGAGTCTGTGCTGCTACACGATAATGGGATAAGCCGTAAAATACTCGAAACAACCACAGAGTTCTGTGATGTTTGGTAGGGTAAAAAAAAGAGAGAGAAAGGTTTGGGCCACGTTGGCCAACGATAGTCTGGATGTTAGAGGTTCCGCGGGATCGTCTCTCTCTCTTTCTTCTCTCTAAGAGCTAGTTGGTGGAAAAGTTTTCTGTTGGGCTCTTGCTTTTGCCCACGGGAGATATTCGACGACGACCACGAAAACCCAAGTTGGATAAGTCGTTGTCGTTGTCGTACGCGCGCTAGTCTTACTCTCTCTCTCTCTCTCTCTCATTCTCTTTTCCTATCTTCGTTTTCCTTTAGTGTACAGCCGCCTTGCTTATACTGTTTCTTTCTTTGTCTTCGCTTTTAGTTCTTCTGCGGCCACAAAACATTGCGTCCCCTTCTCGCCCACATTGTGGTATATCAGAGTTAAGTCGGAATCAGTGTTTAGTGCTTTTAAATCAAGTCGTTTCGCCTTGCTGTTGCTGTTGGCTCTTTTCTCCCTGGGTGGTGGAGGAGAATTCCAAGGAGCCTCCTCGTTTACGCACTCCTATATCTCTATATGCCTTTTCATCCTCTTCCCCTTTCCCTCTCTCCTACAGCGAGAGTCTTTTCTTTTACTCTTCGTGTGTATCGTCTACTCTCGTAACCCTCCTGAGCGAGCTCGCTTCGCTTTTTTTTTTTTATTCTTCTTGCCTCCTTTCGCTTTGCTCCTGACCTGAACCAACATCTTTCGTCGCGCTTTCAACCCTCAATTCTCTTTCCTTTCTCTACTCTCTTCATTCCAGCCGTTATCCGTTTTTATTATTGTTTATTCGTTTGTCGTTGGGCTTTTGGCGTCGTTGCTTCTAATACACAACTGACACATCTCATGCTCTTAAAACCATCTTCAATAAAGTCTTATACTCTCAACACACACCGTCTCAAACATATGCGGACGTATAGTGCCATTTGCGAGCGCCGTTCGTATTCTCTTTCCATTCCCATGGAGACCTTTGGACGCAAACGACCTCAGCCCTTAAAACCAATGCCAGGGTTCATTGGGATAATAAGTATATTTCAGGTTCTCAATAACAAAACCATTTTGGCTGGATTAACTTCTAAACAAACCTAAATTTCTCTAGGAATCCAAGAAAACCAATTATTTTCAAAACTAGACGCCATTGGGCATGAAAAAATAATTAAAAAAAAAAAAAAAAAACAACTAAAGACAACAAAGACATTTCGAAATTCCAATATATTTTCAAACTCGAAATCACACTTTCCATTTGGGGGATAATTGGAGTGCGCTTTATGAAAACATGTAGTTAACGAGATTACTCCCGAACGGAATAAAGCCATTTGCGTTTATTAAAAATGTGGAGCAAATTAATGGATTCTCGTACAGGGAATTCTTGTTTTTGTCCCTTATTTATCTACATTCAATATTGACAATGCTTCGTGCAGCTGTGTTGTTCGCAAACTGATAAACAAACGAGCGAAACGAACAATCGAAAACATCATCGCTAGTGACAACAAGCTTTAAATTTGTTGTGAGTAAAGCTGTCTATTTGTGAGATTTTTCATGTTTTATTTTTTTTCGTTGTTTTTTTTTTTTTTTTTATTCTCAGTGTTACTGTCACTGTGTTGTACATTTTGTTTCATTATAGAAACAAATGGGACTGCATCATGACAGAAAGAGAAAGCATTGAATCCGGCATGTAATGGTTATCGACGGTAAAACTGAATTGATAAATATGATTTTTTTTCACGATTCGACGAATATTCATTGCACCACGCAACCCCTATAGTCTACAGATACTCGTTATAATGGACGGTTTAGCCGTTGACCAAGCGCAAACATTCAATATATAAATTGATATATATACATATATTTATGCACGCATTTCTGATGCATTTTTTTTTCACCTTTGATGGAACGTGGTGATCGATGTATCAAAATATATGAAATGTTCGTCGTGCATGTCAAATTTTACAAGAAATTCAAAAACAAGAATCAAAATCATAATAAAAATAGAAGAGCATTAATTTTCGTAAAGTGAATAATGAAATAAATTTCAACGATGATTGATGATCGATTTAATCGTAAAAGTATAATGGATTCAGTCATGAAGTTTATAAAAATTCTAACTTTGTTATAACTCGAATTGGCAGCTCATAAAAATGCGATGTTACTAAATACACTATCGAAAGTTTGAAAGAGATTTTCAGAGGAACTAACCACGCTTTCACGTACAGTGTATACGTTCGTATATATACGTATATGCACGTCGAAGAACGATCGACCCTAAATTTATAGGTTAAAGCACTTTCACGTGGCGTAGACTATAAACTCTCGTCAATGGGATATAAATTTCGTTGTGGGAAGGAACGGAGATGCGACTGCGAGTTCGCGAGCGTGAAACTCCTTCCTCAACATGCTCCGATTTGCGTATGACCCCGTGTAAGAAAGTTTGGGTCAGAGAGAGAGAGAGAGAGATATCGATATTTTCCAGCACTCGATCTTCGACTCAATTTGTGACCGTTCCGGTTTAACGCAGCTGCGCATTAGATATGACGACCATAAGTCCTGTGACTTCCAATCTGTAACCGTCCTTCATGGAGATATATTTTGGCAGTGGCGTTAGGTCAAGATTGCCAAAATGGAACTTTTTGCACTATTACCCTAGATTGTGCAAAAAGTCCTGGTCGAAACGTACTATCAAGATTTCAATATTCACGGAGAGAAACATTTTTTTAACATTTGCTTAAGGAGGTTGGCTACATACGAAAATATCATAAGAATTTAATAAAATTTGGTAATAACATTCTTTAGCATCAAATACGATGACACAAATTTTTTCAAATTTTTCGTCTGCATAGTTGTCGAATAATTGGAGTTTACAATATGCTAAAGATATACCTATATATATTTTAATCTTATGATTATGCATGTAAACTCTATTGTTGAATTACTCAAAAACTATGTAGAAGAAAAATCTTAAAAAATTTGTATATTCATATTTAATACTAAAGAATATACTCACGAAATTTCATTAAATTCTAATAATTTCGAATTTTCCTATGCTTCAAACACGGCAACATTTTTGTGTGTAGCCAACCTCCTTAATTAAAAGCGAAAATGAATTGGAGATAAAGTTCTTTTAATTTTGGTAAATTTCTAATTGATATTTTTTGTAGCATATAAAATGAGATTATGACTGTTGGTTGAGCAGTCTGATCAATTGCGGCTTCTACTACTGCCATATATTGCGGTGATATCCTCTCTGTGTTCTCGGGGTACGTGCTACATTCCTCCCTCACCTAAATGGCTACGTGTCCCGATGGGGTTTCTACACATTACGTGAAACTCGTGGGTTGTCATGCTCAAATGAAAAATTCCAACCCCGCAATTTGTCACAGTAAACCCGAGTTTCATGCCAGCCAGTATTATTGTTTATTTTCACGAAACATGCGTCTGTTCTATATAAATATATATTCACTACATATTTATATGTATCATGTAAGTGTTGGAGTTATGCGCCATGAAATGTGCACAACGTTTTCAGTTGAAATCGGAAAAATGAAGAATAGAGGAAATGTCATGCAACTAGAGAACAATTGAATGGGTTGTTGGTCAGAGAGTAGTGTAGAGCCGGAAATATCGTGTGTACGAAAGGACGAGTGAGCGTGCGTATGCACTGGAAAAATAAGAAAGTACGATTGTGTTCTATGGAAAAGAGAGAGGTATTTGTTTAAGGGCGATCAGTTTTTGGGCGAAGCCGTTGACAAGAAAAAAATACGTGTATTAGAATCATGAATAAATTGTTGTTTTAAATAAATATTCCCTCGTTTTTAATTTCACTTGGATTTAATCAAATAAATCCCACAGTAGGAAGAGATGAAGGACCTTATTTGTATTCATAGCTAGATACCAACGATTCTCATAATGTGTAAAGGGAACCATTGGCTTGAATGTCATAAGATGGCGAGGAAATCATTGAATTGAGATAATTTGATGATTTTAGAAACCTCATGAAACATTAAATCTCTTTTTTTTAGAATATCTCTGATCATAGCTCGAGGAACCCAAGATTTATTAATGAAGTCACTTGACAACGGTCATAGAATCTTTTCATCAAGTTGTCGCTACGTTAGAGTGAGTGAATGTCACAGCGATTATAGAGACAACTAGTTAGAAGTCAGAATATGAGTGCAGGGTGTGAGGCTACTAAACGAGACAGAGCATCAGGTTAACTGAGCAAATACATTTGCATACATAGAGCCATCAACTAAGGTTTCCATTAACTTTAGTAGAAGGGATCTCAAGCCTAACCCACAACTAGCCAAGTCATACTATGAAGACCCGAAGATGGTACATACTTTCGAAGACCCACTCTCCGCTCCGAGGAATGTTATACCCGCTGGGCTGTGGACCTCGCCCTCCCGCATTCACTACCATCCCTATCAACACACTCGGACGCGACAATCCCTTGAGGCATCCGTCCCACAGAATTCGTTAATACGTTGAGTAGCTCTAGCTTTTGCCTCTGGCTTTCCTCATATCTTTTATATTATGTGCCTCTCACTTGAGATTTACGAGGGAATACCAAATTCCTGTGCAGGAATTGTTTCTTATGAAATGTTATGAAATCGTCACTGTAAAATCCTGGGTTGAAAAATAATAGTATTTATGATAGCTCAATCACTTGCTCTGCTTTTGCCTTCAAAAAAAATTAAAAGACGCATCATATTTGTTTCTAGTAAATATGATGGGAGTTTTGAAACCAGCGAGTCATATATTTTTTAGTCATACACTTTTTACCCAATGACACGATGTATTTACTTTAATTACTTGAACAAACTCATCATCTTTGTTTGCCTATAGTTCTTCATTCAACCAAAAAAAAAAAAAAAAAAGAAAAAAAAACTGACATCAAGAAGATCAAAGAGAATATTTCGATTGATGAAAGACGACGAAGAAAAGTGACAGAATCAGAGTGATTTTATCGACATGAAGTTTTGCCTCGTTGCTTGATTCTTTTGTCGTCGTGTCCGTCCCTCAATCTCCTCTTGTATCGTACAGATGTATGAAAACAACAACTAAAAGTTAGGCAGCGAGGCAAACAGTCTACGTCATCTTTTCGCTGTTGAAGTCTCGCCGGCAGCCTTTGTTGTTCCACTCGCAGCAAGATCGAAAAGTATCTACAGGACGATACCACCTTTGTATCGTTTGATCGCTGCCTCCTTATTCCGGAGGCTTTATTGTCGGCGTCCTTCTTCACTACAATTTTCAATTCCTTAACCGATTGCACCCCATCTCGTCCACCAACCAACGATCAATTTCCGGTCAATCGTTCTCGTTGTATTTGTCCACCATCAACCCCTCTATGGTTCAATGTCGATTCTTCGATCGCTGCTGATGCCAAAATGTTCAACGGTTACCCAACTCGTTTGGCTTAGGGCAACAACCGGATATCATCATCTCGGAAGCACCAGAAAATATTTCGATGTGTGTGGATACGAAATGCCGGAAACTTCGAAAATCAAAGCATCTGGTTATCACTTCCATATTTTTAGAAGACGATTTTGTTTATTTTATTCTTTATTTATAACCAACAGGTAAACAAATTGTTGTATTCTTCAAAATCCTTTTGATATTAATCGACATTGACGGATATCATGTCGACGCATAATAATGAGGTTTCTCAACCATCCGATTCGGTAATAAACTGTTCCGGCATGTTTGTTATCGCAGAGCAATAAAATTTAAGGCTGGTAGAAAAGTTTCCTCGTGCGATCAATTGGAAAGTTGGATTCTTCGTCCTCGTATGGCCCTTTACAACTGGCATCTCCTTCACCCTCGTTTCACCCTTTTACTGCGTATGGACGCAATCTGGACGTAGTCGGTGAGCGAACAATCCACTGGATCCCAAAGTCTCTTTCGCAGTTACATTCAGATCCTCTAGGGGACAACTTTGCTGAAATCCTCTTTGGAGAAATGTTTCTAGTGTCTTGCTGGAAACAGAGCTATTGTCCATAAATCGAGAAGACACTTTTCACATTCTTGGGCTCTTATTCCTTTTTGCAGTTTTTTTTTCACGTCTTTTTCTATATGGGTCATCGCGTCTCAACATGTTCATCGAATGAGTCAGAAAGGTATGACGATGTGGCAAACTCCACAAGTACAAAAAATAGTTTTGATACATTCGGTGCAAGTCGAAAAGGTTTAACGTTAATCGAAGGGTTTGTGAGAAGAATTTTACGATGAGGGTAAGAAGACGACCGGAGATTTATGGTCACCGTGCTGTCAATGCTGTCAAAAATGATCGTGGAAGGTATGTGTTGACGTGTACAGGTGCGTCGTAAAATACAGAGTTAGTTAAACGGTTTTAGGGAAAAAAAAACGGTCACCAGGGTGTCGATGAAACTTTTACGAATTGAGAAATATAACACGCAGTAAGGATCAGGGAGAGTATTTGAGAAACACGTGAATTTATCTGACATTTCTTTCATCATCGGCTCAGCAGAGTTCACTTCGTGCCAGGATATAATGACATCAAGTTTTGGGGAAAAAGCGGAAGAGTGATTGGAGCATTATCGAGCAGGCACGGGAGAGTAATAACTCTGACGAGCGAATTTTTTTTCCTCTCTAACGTAACTCTGACACAGCAGCTTTTTCTTCGTTCGCTATGGGGGAGGAAACTTTGGACGTTCCATCGTTTCTCATACAAAAAACGTCGATGTGTCGCTTGCAAAGGCGAGAACTGGTGGGTTCATGATTCCGGCAAATGTCGACGTTTGATTGGATAAACCTCGAAAAATTTAATTGTTAACAAAAACATTAAGAACGTTTATTGATTCAACAAATCACAGAAAACTTTCATTTTGATTTTTACATTACGTTATTACGAAAAGGAATAAAACCAATGAGGAAGTTTCTATCGTTGAGCAAAGGGTCTTTATACTTTTGTTATACTGTACAGTCAAAATGATAAAGACATAAATGAATAAGACGGACTACAACGCTTTGAAGCTATTCAGTAAACGCGTTATTACCTTCAAAATACCTTTTGTATGCACTATATAGAAATCTGGGGCATAATCTACTCAGCCTCTGTTTGTGGCACGTAGCATGAGAAAGACAAAAAGGAAGAGAGACAACTGTAGAGAGCGTGTCAGAGAGTGAAACTTGTAGTAAAGTTGCTTGGTATTTCAAGCCTCGTGTATGAGCGTATATTTGGCTTAAATTATATTTATATACATAAGTCTAAAATGAAATCTCTTGAGTCTGGATTACCTAAATTTGGCTGTAATCATCGAAGCGGACATTCGCGTGGCTGTTTTCGAAATGTTTGGTGAGTAAGAGCACATAGAGAAAGAGGGTGGAAGGATACAGACAATGAGGTACAGAAATCGAGCTGGAACTTTCGCAGATTTGAAGCTTAGACACAAAACACACTCATACTCATAGACAAAGCAAAATATCCTCATTCAGAATAGACAAACCGCAGGGGAGAGATCTCACATTGGATATCATGGCTGATATAATCCACGATTCCTATATGCGAAGCTATAAACAGGGTGCGGCTAAGGGCCATTTGTTTTAGTGGATCTAATGCTTATTGGCATAATGTAATTTCGATGCTGTTCTGGATATTCCTCCGAACCATGAAATTTTGTTTAGCGTGGGCGCCAAACTGTAAATCCAGATAAATTCGACTCTCTCTCTATCTCTAATATTGTTAGTGTTTAATTTCTGTTTATTCAACCAAAATGTTTTGTCGGACGATCAAATGATTGTGCACTGTATATCTACGAACAATGAGTATTTGTATAAAGTAATGAAAATTTATGCTCATGCCATAAAATTATAAAAGCCGTAAAATTTTATTACAGATTTATAAACTACGTTATGAAAATATAGATTTTTGATATAGTTTTGCTATTTTTTAAATGCTCAGAAACTAAAATATCTTAAAATGTCATTTTCCAAGCAAAAAGGAAGATTCGTGTACGAAGACGCAATAACTCAAGGTTATTGTCATTAACCGGTTGGTCGATATGAAATCCGGTTTTTCGCTTGACAAAATCGCTTTCAACGTCAGTCTCGCTCGCACCGCTTGATGCGGTTTTATCACACGCATTTGCCGTATCACGGAACTCGACGTTCACTCGAAATTCCGTGACAAAATTTCGGCGGCTGCACACGAGATATTTCTTCGGTTGGTGCACTCCATGAACGAGGAACGAGAAAATGTAGTTCAGCGACGAATCCTGCTGGTAGCGTAGAAATTCTCTCTTTCTTTCTCCATCTCTGTCTCTTTTCTCTGTGAAAAGAGTCACTGGAGTCTTTCAAGAGAGATAGTGGACTGTACGAAATGAGCACGTACATGTATGTTAAAAGGAGACAGAAAGAGACTAGAAGAAGAGTCACGTTGTCCACGGTGTGGCACATTGCAGCGAACTAAAGTTGGCGTCGGATTTAGCAGCCCGCCCTTCCGCACCGAGTTGACAGAAAATTCACAGCAAAAGAGAGAAAGCCGTAGAGGAAGATAGCAGAGAGCGCGGACACTGAGAATTTGCAGGGGTGTTCTCGCAACGCAGTCCTGGCGTCGCGACGCCCAAACGCTCGTAGTGTCGGGCACGTAGTGTCGGCCAGGGGATATATATATAAAAACAAAAGAAAAAAAAATTAAGTTTCCTCTGCATCCTCGCCTCCAGTAAAAACTTTTTCTCACTCGTATTTTTTGTTTCCATTTCCAATTGTTTCTTAGGCTTCTCTCTGATATCCGAGATTATTAAAAGTTCGCGGTTCTTATTATGGATTCATGACCAAGTAACGTTATTGCAATTAATTCACTGTCTATTTTTCTGCAGAGATCTTTGCGCGGTCTATCGTGATCATCAAAGTTAAGCAGCATCGGGTGAGGTCAATACTTGGTTGGGTGACCGCTTGGGCATGCATTTTTCGGCTACCAATCGCTAAGCGGATTTATTCTGTTCTTTTTTCAGCTCAAATTCGCATCTACTGGATACACACAAACTTAACAGAGATTATTATTATTCTTGGGAGAATATCCATTAATAGGACCAGTTGAGCTGTTGTGGATATTTTCATCATTTTCCAGTCACGAAAAAAAAACAACCCGGAAGTAAAAAAACGGCAGTATTCAACTTTTAATCGTTATTATTCTCAATATTTTTCGTTCTTCGTTTTTTTTTATCGATTATTAAAGTCTAACAACCAACGACCCACTGTTATGATTTCCAGCAAATTTTCATTCAGAAAATGAATAAGATCGGAGATAGGAATAAAAAAAAAAAAAAATTTCGAATTACCTTATATTTTCTTTGAATACCTCCTGGAACTCTGTAAAAAAGTTCAGTGTCCTCTCCCAACGGTATCACAAAAGGGTCGAAATTCATTGCTCGGAATAACTTATAGAAAAATTGAAAAAATATAAAATGTACCTCTTTTTTTTTGTTGTTTGAGAAATCGTAAATCGGACGTGGTCTGTCTTCTTTTCATATGGAAATTTGGCGAAATTTTTACAAGGGTGTTCGACCATAGAGTTTTACCCTGTGGGATATTCCATGGCTTTATTTTTCTACGCCTCTTCATTTTTCTGCTTCGGACTATCCAACCTTCATCCAAGCTTTTTACATTCAAAGCAATACACGAGTTTGGTCTTTTGTTTTATATTTTTTATTTTCATAGTTTCGACTTGATACAGTTTTAGCCAAATAGCATAACTGAATTTTATTTTATTCTTTTGGCTGATACCGCATTCAGATTTAACTCGAATCTCGGAAAAAGTTATCAAACTCATATATATTTTATATGTACTAATGTATACGTATATATATATTTAGTTTTTCCCGTAATGCCCATTCGTTTTGCCATCCCCATCCTAATCCACCCCACCTTCTGAGCTCGGAGCTCGTTTCCTCGTTTCCTACGGAGTACTTTTTATTTCCACTTAAGAGCTATTCATATTTAAAGCTGTATCCGCTCGTCGGGTAAGGATTTACCACGCTATGGCAAGCTTGCGCCAACCCCGACCAATTCTCCCTCGCTATCCCGCGGCTTTAAACTATGTAAAGCAGTAACCAGAGCATTGGAGAAGTGAATCAGTATAGAGAGGTAAAGAAGGAGAAAAAGTGACGGATGGGAATATGCATTTGAATTATGAAATGAAGTGTACGAGCGATGAGTGGCCTGTGTATTAGTCAGAGGTTGAAAAAGTATTTCCGGGTTGTGCATTTGTGTTTTTTTTTGTTGTTTCCTGCCGAATTATTTTTTCACACCATATTTATGAGCAGGTTTATGCAAATTTAGACTGGGCACTGGCATGTGAATTATTTCAAAACGCACTCCATATTTAAGGTATTCCGAGCATGTTTACGAGGAAAAAAAATTTCTTAATGGAGCTAAATTTGTACTCGTTTTCGTTTGTAGGGATTAGGAAAAAAAATCTTTTATAACAATCGTAGTAAAAAATTTTAGGTTGGTTAAAAATAAATACAAATATTGAATCGTTCAATTTCCACCAACGAATTCGTTGTTCGATCAATAAATCTACATCGGCTGAACCGAGTGAGGCTAACGAGAAAAAAAACTCGTTATCGTGTGACTAGGAAATTTTAACGAATACAAATTTTTGCAGGATGCACTATTTTTGTATATTCATTGTATCATTTTTCATCATATTAATGATCGATTTTACTATAGAAAATACGTGGCATGTATTCATTATTTGAAACTAACTGAAAACGATATTTGTATTATTGCATTGTTGTTTATTATTTTACAGTTGAATCATTTAATTATCTTCAGTTTCATTTGAACATCATTCATTTTATTTTGCTCCAACGTGATTGGATTCATAGTGTTTGCAATCCAAAGCTCACTGACAGAAGTCTCGCCTTTCATCAACGAACGAGGTTTATATTTTTGTTATTTTTTAAAAGCCATGTAACCACTAAGACCTCGTTAGATAATAAAAACACGTTTTTGATAAAATGATTAAAAAAACAAAAAATATTTGCAAATACCACACACCATGAAACTTTTCATTTAGTTTTACAACGATAATTAATGAAATTTTCTGGCTGATCGACATCCGTGCACGGTTTTGGTGTTAGACAAGAGGAAATTGTCAGTGGAGCTTTACTACTCCGTGGTGTTGCTCGTGGTAAACTATTCGGTGGTTCTGGTACGTATTTATGGAGGGGGAGAACGGTGAAAACTTTGCTTGAGTGCGAACGTCAGGTCTCTTGGCCAAGTTCCCAAATTTCGGCACGCAATTCCATTACGTGTCGGGCCGCGAATAGAGCGGTTTTTCACACGCCATGCGGCCTCACAGGACTTTGATTAACAAAGTGTACCCAGAGCACCGTAGCCAGAGAGAACGCCAGCGTGAAAGCGATAGAGTTTTCGAGTGAAAAGACAGGGCAAGAGAGAAAGGAAAGAGAGAGAGAAAGAGAGAGAGAGAGGGAGAGAAGGGGGAGAAAATGGAGACCGAATGAGCAGCACAAGCTCGGAGAGCTTTCTAGGCTCACTGGCGTTGAATGGAACTCTGCCAGTTTTCGTGTTCGCGAATTACCTGCTCGCTGGATCTTTTGTCGTTTCTAAAAGAAAGAGAGCAGCACGTTTGCTGATCTTAAACAATTCTCCACCAGTTCGTTCTCCCCTCTGTTACATTTACCTCAAGCACTTTTTGTCACATGTACACAGGTGTGTTGGTGAGTGTATGGAAAAAAAAGAAGAAAAAAAAGTGGAGAAAAAATTCTTTCTCGAGTCGTTTTTTCCCTTTTGCATCGAGGTTGCTGTCTTGTATTGTTATTCTTTGAAAAAGAAAAAAGAAGAAGAGGGTTAAAAAACAAATAGATTTTACTCTCGTGCTAAGAGGAAAAAAGAAGGCCACCACAACATTTTATCTACCGAAGGCAAATCCCTGCGTGGCAATTTGCCCCAAACTCCAGTCTGACCAAAAACGCTCTTTACCACTTCGAGGGGTGAAAGATTGTCTCCGTAAGCGAAGATTTGGTAGTATCGTGTGTGCTAGCGTCCGAGAAAAAAACCGCAAAACACACTCACATTTGCTGAGAAAATGGCTCGTCTAACGCAAACTTATTGCTAACTCCACGCCTCGGATTCGTTGGTGAAAATCAAATTTCCGAAAATGTTCTTCCAACTCGATCACTCCGGCTGTTGAGGTACGAGAGAATTATAATAAAAAATAAATTAAAAAAAAATCAAGAAAACACAACAATAACAACAACAAAACTATTAAAAAAAAAAAAGAAACGAAACGATATACGACGCGTGTGCAACGATGAAAAAAAGCCGCTTTTGGCACTCTTTACAATGGCAGAAGAGTGACTTGAAACAGCGAACTTTGCCCTCTGGCAAAACGAGCTGCGAAACGCCAAAGAGGGTAGAGAGATGAAAGGGGACTTGAAACTGAGAACCGGATGAAAAGAGAGAAAGAGAAAGAAGGGAGAGAAATATAAAAAGGGCGAGAAAAATTTATTCTCGCACTTTGGTGCTGCCGCCACGATGTCGCAGGGGATAAAACCACCAAAAGTTTTTCCTGTGAATATTCGCAAATCGTGAAACGTAACCACATATATATGTACAAAAGAAAGAAAGAAAGATTAGAGCCATTTAAAGGGAGCAGATTTTCGTTGGGCGATAGTCGTGCAGGATCAAGAGAACGTACCATAGTTACGTGTGAGCAAAGTTTTCAACGCTACTTTTTTATATCTTCCAATCTTCGTTTTCAACACTATCTACATAGCACATTCCACTGGAGTACCGATTTTTGGCTAAGGAATTTTTCAGGGTAGTCTAATTAGCGAACAGTTGCTAGAAGAAAAAAAAATAAAAAAAAAAAAAAAAAAAACAATCAAATCACCATAAAAGAAAAGAACCTTCAAAACTTTACCGATTACTTTTATTTTTTCATGAATAACGATTTTCTAGAAATAATCTATTTCACGTGCAGATTTTCAAGACAACGATATTAAATTAAAGGGTTTATTGTTGCGACAATCGTTACCAAAGTCCAATGACTATACTGTTAAATTAGTTTGGAAAATAGATTCGACAAAACATGGTGGACAAACTCATCAGACAGGATATGGAAATAGGGAAGAGTATAACAAAGAGAGAGAAAGAGAGAGAGAGAGAGAGAGAGAGAGAGAGAGAGAGAGAAAGAGAGTAAGAGAGTTAAAAAAAGAGGAAGACGTTTGATATTGCTTTTTTATTTGGCTGGCAGGCAACTCTTTTGTTATTGTTACGATGCTGCAGGAGGGAGGGGTGGAGAGGTATAGGAGTGGAGGGAAAAATTTGATCGCTAGCGACGATTTCTCGTTGAAAGGCGGGCGCGAGATCGTTTCTATTTCTCGGTCCCCTATTGCTCACCCTTTTCTCCTCGACATGAATTTGTAACTGTTCTCTCCGATGCTGGCCTATTTATGGTAGTTGCGGCAAAAAGCTCAGGCATGCCACCGAACCAAAGCTCGCAAAGAGAAAGAGGGAGAAAGGGTATAAAAGCAAAAAAAAAAAAGAAAAACAAAAAAAAAAACAGAAAGAAGGAGAGAAAGAGTGAAAGCTATATTGCGGGCTCCACGCTCTTGCTGGCAAGGATGTTTAAACTCGAGATTGGAGATTGTCAAGCCACGTTAGTCTCATGGCCAGCCAGTTCTGACTTCCCCATGTTTGCAACCACTAGCTCCCCCTAACGCTGTACTTCTTCACCATATTCTCCCCTTTTTTCTCTCTCTCTCTCTCTCTTTCTTTTTCTCTTTCTCTCTTCATGTACATCCATTATATGGATATATATATACGATTGTTATATGTTTGTATACATGTGTTGGTTCCTAGACTCTGTTGTGCAGAGAGGGAACGGCATTTCGGTTTCGCTCGGGCAGCCCATTTATACTAAGAGTCTACTAAATATTCCAGCTGGCGCCGGATTAAATTTCGTCTGGTAACGCGATGATCCCCTATATATTCATGTTACTATATATATATTTGTACTGATAGATAAGAGGCTGTGGAAAAATTGCACGAAGTAATTGTCACATAAACATTTTGACGTTTTATATATCACTGAGAAACAAAGTTTGTTGAAAAGAGTGGAATATTTAGTTGAATATGCACTACTAAATATTTTGTGATAATAACCATTTTTTTGTCGTTCTAACAGTGCGCAGAAACTGTTAACAAAATTGACTGTCGCAATGACAATTATTTTGTTATTTCATTACGAAATATTTTGTCATACGTTTTTGAATCTTCATCTCGAAGAGCAACAAACAATTTTTTATTGTAAGCAAGAAATAATGAGGAATTATTATTACGAGATTTTTTATAGGATTGATGTGACAAGAGGAATCGAATAGTAAGAATTAAATGATGAATTTTTTGAACTTGTTCTCCTCGCTATACTCGAACATTGAGTTTTTTAAGTTCATCTACGATTTTTGTTTTCCCGAAGTTCATGTTTTGCGGGTCTTGTGAGTTAAAAAAAAAAAAAACTTGTGTCCATGACTAACGGATTCTCAGTGAAAAGTGCCGCAGCAGGTCGACACAAACACTGTTGACCAGTATACCTTCGCAAACACCGGGGAAAATCACTCTCGATTTTTTTCGACATCAGTTACGAACGTGGAGGGTGTAAATATTTCACAGAGAGATAGAGAGAGAGTGGACGAGAAAGGGGAAAACTTGAAAAAGGTAAACGAGAGGCTGGACCACTCGTTTGACCATGTCCTCTCGATTAAGGGTCGCCACGACGAGCCAGAAAAACAAGCACATGCGAGAGCACGATAAACGAGACTTTTAATTTGAAATTTAATCTCTCGATCATATTTTTTAATATAAAAAGTCGACATTTTTGACAAAACATTGTACATATTTACAAAAAAGATTTTTTTTAATACCTGAATGTTTTTTTAATTATCTGGAGTAATGTTTTTCACAATACATCGTGAGTGATTTTGATAACGTTTGTCGAGATAACTTTATTTAATAAATTCGTAATGGCGTTCTACGGTCAACGCATTCATATTTATTAGTCACTCCTCTCGTGTAACAGGTTCAATTCAAATATTGTTGTTTCTTTGTTTTTTAATTTTTTCATATTCAATCCTTTATAGATTTTCAAGCACAGCAAACCTAAAAAAACAAATTCCATTGGCACATAAAATCGTGTTTTTTTAAGCAACGAGAACAGATGAAACATTGAAGGATTTTGTTTCGAAAAAAAAAAAAAATCCACATGTCAATATTCACTAAATAATTAGAAACTAAAGTCATAACTTTAGTCTTCGTTCTTCAGGCTTCAGGATTTATTCCATCACTGAATTTTTTAGCTATTTGAATAGGCATGAAAAAATTTTTAAAATCATATTCCAAAGAGTGAATATTTGACAAAACGGAGTGTACGAACGAATGAAAAACCAGTGCATGTGTGTTTACTTTTGTGTACATATATTCATACATTCATATAAACTTGAAACTCGTGTTTTACCAGCTGAGATCGAAAATGAATATCTATCGGTAAACCGTGATACAGAAATGGATTGAAATTTCTCGTTATGTACTTCCGATTCTCTCATACGATTCGTCATATTGTGTTTCACGAGCGATCATAACCGAACTGACATATATTCTGCATTCGTGATCATATCTCAATATAAAAACCATTCTTGTCAAATCAGATCGAGTGAACGACGACGAAATAGAAATTTTCAAAGTTCACTCCGTGTCTGCGTCTTATCTCGTCTATAGCAGATACCAAAGTTTTTCTTCTTCCGTATCAAACTATAGTAAGAGCAAAATTTCTAGAGCATTATTTTCGTGTCTCCTCGCCCGATAACCCAAATCTCGTAAAAGGACTTCAAGAGTTGTGCTGGTCCCTCCCCCTCACCTCCCTTCCGTTATAAACTGACTTTATATCATATTTACACGTATAACATACTGCAGATTTATGTTTCATCGTTTTTTACACTCATCCTACGAAACACTCAGTATTCAACAAAAATTAAACCTAAAAAAATTTTTTAAACTCATTTTCTATTAAAACATTCAATAAATAATATAAAAAACTCTGCGATTAAAATTAATTAGGACAAGAGGTGTGCACTGGAGAAAAAAGTGAGTTTCGAATGCTAATTGCTCGTAGAAACCCACAAAGGTATGCGCAGGAAAAAAAAATACTACAAAATTCACATTCCGCGTAAAAGAAAGAAAAAAATATGTTGACAATTTCGTTAAACTTCATTTGAAGTAATCCAGTTCAAAACCTTATTCCCAGACTTTTGTTTATTTATATAATCATTTGAAAGTTTGAGAAGTCTTCTAAGTTTTTGTCACGTAAGATACTCTTTTATTAGACATAAAATAACCCATGTATTTTTCATATGCACGTGGGTATGAATTATATTGAAAATAGAGTCTAAAAACTACGAAGTAACCTTATCCACTGTAGTCGATGGACATTCGTATACGTATAACCGTATTGGTACACCGAAGATAGTTGAAACTGCTCTAAAACGTGTATATATGTATATTTTTTTTTCCTGTTCCATATACACATGTATTTTACATGGAGAATAGAAGGACTCTCTAACACCGAAGATTCGTATGTAAAGCGTGAAGTATACCCAAAAAGAAGAAAAACGTATAGGATCCGTAACGCGTTCTCTACGGTCCCACGTATCCTCTCTACTCATGGTTCCTATCTTTTCTGAATACATATACAAGACGTGAGATAGGCAAAAGAGTTTTCACTCGAAAATGTACTTTGGCTCAAGGTGCTGGATATTCTTGAGTATATATATATATAGAAATTTGGTTAACCAGGTATCTCTCTCCTCAGGATCATTTCTGCTATCTATAGATTTCAAATAAAGTGAGAAATACGGTGATACGTGCACAGATCCAGAATTATCACTTAAGAATAAAAACAGGTCACAAAAATATTAAAATATTTTTAATATATGTTTATTTCAACAAATAATTGTTTTTATTTTACAAGAAATTTGCTTCTGTGAATTTAATGTTTTGAGAAAAATCATGCACACTAAAATGACGTTATGAAAAATATGAAATGAGGAAATACTGTACAAATAAAAGAATTTTTTTTACTTATCATTAATTGTACTTGAGTCAGCGGATTGTATTTTCCGAGATGTGCAGATTAAAATATTTTCAATGTGTTGATAAACGTACTGCGATGTTCTTTTCTTGTTTTTGTGTAATTAATTAAAAATCTCTTGTTAATCACGATAATACGATACATGATTAACAAAAAGCACGGAATAATATTATTTTTCAGTTTTTTAATCGGACGGATAAGTATTTTTTCATCTTTTTATATACACGCGGAAATTATGGAGCAGAGAATGAGTTGAGATTGGTTGCATATATATCCGAGGATAATATTCATGGCTGAAGGAAGTGAATGGAATAGTGAAACGAGCTGTTCTGATTTATTCTTTTTTCTATCCCTGGAATCGTAACAAAATCGTTCTGATTCCCAGTAAAGTTTCATGAATACATTTTCTCCACCGTGTTGAATCGTTGAGTCTTTTACACCTGGCTATGTTCGCGACATAACTGGATCTATTTCGGTTTTTTTGTTCTTTTTTTTTCACCGGTATTCGATCCCAAGGTATCGATATTCCTCAATATGTACAGAGATAACTGGCATGTTTGACTGTATCGTTAATTCAACATTTCTTGCTCTCTCGATATCGCAACCCACGACAGGTGATAAAGTTTTGCAAAGAAGAAAAAAAAGTTCAATTCTGTCGTTTACTTTTTCTTGTCAGAATGGACGAGAAAAAGAAAGGAGAGAGAGAGAGAAACGACAAAAATGAGAGCTCGGTTTCAGTCTATCGATCTCCAGGGGGTTACACTCAACGTTTCTCTCATCTAATTTTTTTCTGGTTTTATACATTGTATCGTTAATCACGAAGCAGAAATACCAATCCTCTTTTTCACTCGTCCCTCAGGATCGATTAAGCGTATTATCCGATTGTACCAACCCCTTCGCTGTGTCATTTCTATACGAAATTCTTTTTCTTCGTCTGATCCTCGAACGAGTATCCTTCGAATTATTATTCGCGGAGATGAAATCTTCATCTCTGTCGATTCACCATCGTTTTAATTCCACAGAAGAAATTTTTTCTTGCTGGATAAATATGTAAAGAGGATTCGGAATATCCATTTTTGCTCGATCGAATTTTATGAAATATCATACTCAATCCTTGGCAAATTAAAAGTAACGCTATTCCATCACACAGATTGAAATTCGTTGCAGAGTTTCTAACATTCCTGAGGTTTCCAGCAATAAGTTTGAGGGCAAGCTTTCGGTATATTCGAAAAGATTCTTTAGGAAGAATTCTAAATTTCAATTGTGTTATCTCGACTATGTGGCTATGATTAATTCAAATTCTTGTTAAAATTTATTGGATAGTTTTGTGCTACGGAAAACCATGGTTGTAGATATTTCATGTATCTTTACATTGCTCCTTCTTTACTCTTTATCCGACGACGAAACCAACAAGAATACCCAAGAAATTAAAGTTCGAAAAGTTCCAAAAAATTTACAGGCTGGAACATACCAGCGTGTGTTTTCGTTTTTATTTTGTAATTCAAATTCGATTGAATTACAACGAATACGTCGTCGCGTATTTTTCAAAATTGCAAAATAACTTGGCAGATGCCATTTTTATATGAAAAAATAGGAATAAATTGGTTTTGTTGATTTAGACATTCTAGGGGTTTTTTTTTTGGGGTAAAAGTTGGCGAGGTCTTCAGACGTGGGTTAGGGTTTCGCTCTCTTTCTTACTCTATGCCCTTTTGCTTCATGTCATCTCGATAACTTGGCCTGCTCACCGTCGAGCATCGATGATGATCAACTTCTGCTTCGTAACTTTCTATCGTCTACTGAGATTATATTACGTACACGTATATAGAAATATAAGAAACTGTATAAAGTAAAATATATACGAAGTAGATGGGGCTGAGGGATAATTTTGTCTCCGTCCAGAATACCAAATTGGTTGTCAACTTTCTCCGCAATATTTCTCGTCCCTCGAATACGATAAAAATTCTGTTTTTTTTGTTGCACATTTCATTTTACCATTTTTCCATATTTTCCACTTTTTCCATTATTTTCGCGCCCTTACTGTCACTCCAAAGTTTTCCATTTTCCTCGTATTCTTTCGATTTTTTTTTCTTTTTTGTTTTTAATGAACATTTTTGACATTCAATTATTTCAGATTACGAATCTGAGTTTGAAATTTAGAAAGTCAAAATAAATCGGTTGTTTGTTATTTTGAATGAAAACCACTTGACGAAATAAAAAAGTATAAAATTCGAATATTTATTTATATGTGATATTTGTGCATTCAACAAATAATAACTGTTTATAATTTTTTCCATTTAATAAATGTCCCAGGGACCATGTAGAATGATAAAAAAAAATCCTATCTTGTTGGAATAGTAATTGGAGAAAATTGAAAAAAAAATATATATATTTGGGACAACCCAAATGAGTAAAAATTAGCGAATGGATTATTCAGAATGAAAAGCAGAGTCTAGTGATGACCTCTTAATTAAATATGTATGTATATCTTGATTAAAAATAATAGTACTATTGAGTAGTTATTTGAACGTGTTTTCTTGGTTATTTAAATTGGTAAAAGAGAATCTCTGGACGTTTTTCGAGATAGGATAATGCTTGTGGTTTTTTCCATAAGATCGCAAAAAGATGGCATAAGAATGAGGTACCTGGCTTAAGGTGTACAAGTGCGGTGTATGTATAAGCGAGCTGTGGCTTAATTTTCAAGGCGAGGCACGTAAACCCACAGTCTTCATTTATTTAGTTAAGGAGATATGCCGTTACTTTGGAGATAGAGCTTGAGAGGCCTGTATAGTATCGTGAGAGTGCTATCTTAACTCTGCAACTGTGATATTGTCGGTGTGTAGTTTGGTTCTTTCATCGCATCCCCAAAACTCTACTCTTTCTTATCCTCCTTTCACTTCCTTCTCTCTCTCTCTCTCTCGTTCTTCTCTCTCTTTCTTCTCTTTTCATCAACCTCTTCACTCGCTTTCTTCCTTCGGTCAACCAATTTCTCTTCCCTTCTTCTTCTTCTTCCTCTTCCACTGTATTCAACTCTGGTTCACTTTATTTCACGATGGTTTATGCAATGCAGTGGCTCAAAGCATGCTTTATAAATGCTATGTGCATTCCAACATGCGGGAGGAGGAAATACGAAGAGACTTAAATGAAAATAAATATCATTAAAAAATCGCTCGAATCTTCGAGCCAGAAAATTTTCTCAAACCTCAAACCAATTTAAAAAAATATATATGTATGAAAATAGTTCAAGAATTCAGAGTCAATAGAAGTCTAGATTTTTATTTCGCAATATTTGGTTTGAGTAAAAAAAAAAAATCCACATTTTTTAGTAAGTTTAAAATTAAATCTTATCCGACAGTTATTTGCAGAAAAAAAAAACAATTTTCGTATAGTTGACAAATGAATATTTCTTGTAAAATTGAAATCCAATGAATTTTGTATTTTAACATTTTTAATGAGCATCAATTATCGTGCAAACCGAGCGATGTCAAATATTCTCCTGAACTCTTACAATCAGCCCTTTGTTGATGTATATACAGATATACATCCCTTCCTTGAATCATGGGCTTCAATGCACAGACATAAAACATCGATACCAAAAAATATTCATGTTTCAACTCTGCATAAAGATGTCGACGTATTTTTACTTTTTTATTCCAATAACTCTAGTTGGCCATTAAGAATAACGAGGTGTACGATCTTATTTTTGACACATACACATTGACACTTGGTTCTGCATACCGTTTCATTATAGTTGAAAAGTCAACGGAAGTTCGTGAGTTATATAAATTTAATAAAAAAATATTAGTCTCTTTTGTCAAATAACAAGATGTCTGGATAAAGTTTTTCAGATACTTTTATACACTTCCAGGACAAGAATTCCATTGATCATACAACATTTTTATTCGGTACCTATAGCGGCTGCATTCCTTTTTTGAAATGAAAAGAGTATTTTAATAAATTATTTATATCTTCGATTGAAAAAATTTCATACAAAATAGAAACATATGGAACGAGAACTTTGTTGAACTTTTAATAATAAAAAAAAGGAAAATAAATTATATTGTATTTTTACCGCTTATTCATTTAAGGTATTAATCTCGCGTTTTTCTACAGAATTTCCTCAAATTTCGAAGATACGTTCAGGGGATTTCAATGGAAGTATGTGTAAAATTTCAGATTTTACGAAAAAATTCCGAAACTTTTCAATAAATTCTTTCCAGTATTTAAGAATTTAAGAATTTCGATCGTTTAGTTTCAGAGATACAAGGAGAAAGGGATATAAATTCCAAGTTTTGTGTATTACAATTTTTTTGCCATATAATTGCTGGTGTAATCGATCTATTTTGGAATATTGAATGAAATAAAGATAAAATAATGTAATGAACAGCCGCGTGAATAAAAATGCAATTACTTTGGTCGTTGAAAAGAAATAAAAATCTATTTTGGTTCCTCAAGGAGTTTAAGGATCGTATAACGAAATGCTTCGAAGAAGTGATTATTCTTAATACGGTAATATGCGAAGTAAAGTGGCTATTAGGTGTTCCTGATGAAAATGCGTAAAACGAGGGTGTTTAATCCTCGCCTAAGGTAAGTTATAGCCGTTTGAATATCGTGTCAAGTAGAAATATAATATGAAATAGTTTTCTTGCAATTTCCCGAAGGTTAAACTTGGTTGCTGTACCAAAAGCCGAAGTTGCCTATAAATTGAGGCCAAAGAGTAAGTTCCCTTATTTATACTCTGTTACACATTTGCAGTGAAAATCAGTTCGTACATTTGAACTCTCTATACAAAAAGGCTTCGTTAGAGAAATCATGTTGAACCATTTTTCCTTCTTTCAACCCCTCTTAACCGATCCTATGAGTTGTGTGCTTAATATTTTCTCATTTGTGACTCAAACTCTTTAGACTTTCAAAATATTCTTAAATGAATTCAACATTTCTATTTGTACCTCGAACTTAAAGGTTTTAACTCTTTAGTTAAAGTCCCAGTGAAATAGAAATAAATTAGCAAAAAAAAAAACATTTTATTTCATTAAAATTAATTTATCCATGATTTTAGCCTAAGTAAATAAATGTGAAGATTGGATCTCATGAAGTAACATAACTACAAATTAATATTGATTGACGTAAGTATGTACGAAAAGAGGTGGAGCAACTAGGGCGTTGAGTCAGTAAGATGAGAAACCAGAGGTCAATCCCCATGGCCATGAGAGCAATTTCATACTTATACATAGTCATGGGAGGTGTTAGTGCAGTAACTGTAACCGCCACTTATTTCCACGTGTCAGCGAGGAACTACCGTAATTGGTAACATGACACGGTCAGATAGTATGCAGGTTTCATAAAAAAAAAAAAAAGATGATAAGCCAGAAAAGTCAAAAGGTCAAAAATTGATAAATAAATAATAAATCTAAAATACAGAATTAATTTTTAAAAAAGTGTACTAAACATTGGAACTGTAAATAAATGGACAAAATCTATGAAAAACTTACGATTTTTCATTCGAAATTCCTTTATAACTTTAATTGACAAAGAAAAAATGAAAATAAAACTGTTCCATCAGGATTAACGTTACATGCTCGACGAATAAATATTGATTGCCAATCATCGTGTTTCTAGCTGTGAAAGGTGATGAATTTACTTGACGTTATGAAACAACAGGAAAGAGAGCATAGAGCACGATCGATGGTCGACGGTTCTAGGAGGAAACGTCAAAACTAAACTACCGGGACAGTTATGCTATATAACCTAATAACATTGTACAGAGCCCTACAGGAAAACGTTCACTTCTATCCCGACTACAACGACTGTCAGTCCAAAGTTGCAATTCGGTGCGTCATAACTGACGGACATCAATAGATATATATGTACCAAGGCAAACTCGATTTTAGGACAAACTGGTGTTTCCTAAGCTAAGCGGATTTATCCTCTGAAGACTGAACCAGTTTGTCCTAAAAATTGAGTTCGGCTGGCAAACATATATATATATATAGATTTGTTAATAAACTATGTTTTTGAAACTTAATTACGGTTCCATCGGTCGGACAAATATCGATTCATTGACACTTTGAACAGGACGTTAAGGATTTATGGCAGTGACTACGCTGGTCAACGCTGTGTTAAATTTTTGAAAGAGTTGTATGAATTCGTCTTGCAGGATGTCTTGTTTACTTAGAAAAATATTGATAACTATAGATATGTTTAATCATCAACTGATAAATGGTAAATTCAACAAAGTCATATTTTTATCGAGATTTTTGGAAGAATAATCCGTATTTTTAAAACGATTTTGACGCACGAAGGCTCATTTCATTCCTCAAGAAATTCTCTACAAATTCACTGTGTCAGTTTTTTTTTTTCAAAACTTGTCCATTTTTTAATAAAAGCTATTTGTTTCTTAAGTGTGAAGAATAAAGATGTTTTTATTAATGTTTCGTTTTTTGTTTCTCTCGTTTGTCTATCTATAGTTTCCCATAATTTGGAACGTTATAACGTAGCACCAGTTTTTTTTTTACAATTTTGATTTGTCGTATTCCAAACGGTGGTTTAGTAAAACAAGTGAAATGGTTCGATTAATTAAAGTATTTCTGAATGTTTGCATTTCTCGTGGCTCATCGAATGAAGCATTGATTAAAAAGCTTTCAATTTCCTTCGAAATTATGTATATGTGCTGAAAAAACTTGAATGAATGTTTGCTGCAATATTCACACGGAACGAAGTTGAAACCAGTGTGAAAATAAAAAAAAGTAACGCGTTAAAAAAAGTTCGAACGTTTTGCCGAAGAGCAATTATGAACGAACGGTATGGAATATATTATTTTTGCGTGGCAGTTTCATCTCACGACAAATCCACATGGAGCATCTGGAAACTCGAACAAATCGCAGGCGAGAATAATTTGGTTGACTAATTAATCGCGAAATGAGCATGCATTCCGGTAAATGCCAGGATGAAATTTTTTTCGTTTTTTTTTTTTTTTTTCATCACCTCATTTTCTCGTTAAATATTTGTCGCATTATCAGCTCGTCGTGAATTGCTCGTACATACCAAATGTTCACACATTAATGCGGATGGATGTACACACGAATTTTAAACCATCAGAAATATTTTCACTTACTTACGGAATAATGGTTTTCGAAATATCATAGAAGTTATAAGAAAAAAATGACATTCACCAAATTGCAATTATCGATAAGAATTTTAAGGGCTTGGGTGGGTTGAATATTTTAAAAACAACGATTTTGGTGTTTTTTTTCGTCTCATTGAATAGTACAATTTGTTTAGAATATTCTTCTAAAAGTCCAAATCGATTGGAGTAAAATTTTAACAGATAGAGAATTAGAGCAACTAACCCCTAAATGCGTTCTTTGGACAATTATTTCCCGAACGTAGTGAAATGAAATATATGAATATCCTAGATTCTGAATAATTCGTTGCTCTTCCATCCGCTTGTACTTAGGAAAAGTTGAACTTGGAAATGATATTCGGTTCGTCGTGAATAATCCAATTTGCGAAAGAGAACATTCGACAAAGCTGAAGAAGCGACGAATCAAACGGATTCAAACGTAGACTCTTGTAAAAAGTTTTTTCGAGTTATCGCAGGGTTTTCAGAACGAGATGATAGGATGCAGGAAAATTGTAGTTTCCAACTTCTTTGGAAATATGAGTTTCGACTGCGCAACCTCTCGGAATATGACACAACGTGGAGAAAGCGATAGAGACGAAGAAAAGGAGATATAAAGGGAGAAGCAGAGAGAAGCAGGCAAGGTCTCGGTAAAGTCGCTCTTCTACTTTGAGCCTCTTTGGTCATACACTTCGTTGGCTTACTTATTGCGCTCATCACCCCAACTCTCGACATAGCAATTAGTAGTTTCGGCCTTGTATGTAGCAGCAAAAGTAGTTATGGACGTGAACGCGGACTGTGTGGAGTGTTGAACGCGAGGTAGCTCGATGACGGTTTTGCGAACAGGCATCGTCGACTTGAGCACTAGAGAACATTTTAATCTTGTGCTCGAGTTCCGAGCCTGTGGCCAAAAAATCTTCATTTGCTCTTGAAAAATTGTCGAAAAACAAAAACTTCCAAGTTAGGATTGAATTTTGTTTGATTTTTTACATTTCAAACTCTTTTTAAAATCCATATAAAAAAGAGAATGAAAAGATGGCTTATAAGGGAAAAAAAGAATTTCAACACACAAGATACAGATCTCGATACAGATCGCTAAAAATACGAGATTTGTGGTTCAACATTATTCCTTGGGGAAAAAAAAAAATCCGGCAATCTATCCACGATCTCATTCTTTTCCGGAAGGTCTAATAAACGCACAAAAAAAGGAAAACATTTCGATAAGATTCGAAGTTTCGGGCGTGAAACCTTCGGGATAACTTTACTCACTTTTATCTCTCTATTCTCGAGGGGGCAAAACCAGGTGTCGGAGAAAAGAAATTGACAACAAAGGAGAAGGAAGAGAAGGTGAAGGAGAGAAGGTTCAAGTTATCCCCTCGCTACTGAGGGAATAGAAAAAAATAAAAATGAAACGAAAGGCGGAAACGAAGCTTTGAAAGGAACGCGATGATTCTTTAATCTCAAGGGGGCGGAGAGAGGAGAAAGAAAGGGCGAAGCCTTTTCTGTCTATGACTGCGATAGCGTGCAGGATAATCGAAAAAATTCGTTCCTATATTTTATTCGAATAATCTCAATTTGAAGCTGCAGAAAATCTACGTCATTTTTCGGTTTGATTGGGTAGTGTGTAGAAATCGAAAAAAAAAAATCATTTTCTATCGAATGTCAAATTTCCTAGAGATTTAATATCAATAAATAATAATGATGAAGGGTCAGTCTTCAAACATCAATACGTTGCATTGAAAAAAAAAACATCTTTGCTTAAAACTCTCGTAAATTTAAGCCAAGTTTTGTATACACTCGAGCAAGCAGGCATGACAGAAATATGTGTGCGCATGTGAGTGTATGTTTGTACGTGACTGTGGTCGATAACGATAACGAAAATCTGAGAGGAAACGAGGTTGTGTGTGGAGGATGGTTGTTGAAGGATATAGTGGGTTCACCCGCAAGCTCAACGGCGGAGATCGAGGCGGACGTTCGCATTATAAAGTAAAACACAATACATAGCAACAGGAGCCGAGAGACTCCGTGTATGCTCTTCTCTCTAGTACTGCAACCTCCTGCCGAGTTTATCCCTCTTTTGCTACTTCAACCTCCACTTTTACCATATCTATACGTATGTACATATGCCAAAGTGATCCCACAGTGGCCACCGCCCAGAAACCCACCGAGGGATAAAGAGAGAATGAGGAGAAGAACGAAAGCATGGACCAAACCCTCTCCAGAGTTTCGTTCGCTATCTTTTGGATTTATTGCTTCGACTGTTCCCTTTCTACGGTGCAGTGCCATGCAGCGCGTCTTACTTAACTTCCGCTTTCCGATACTGGACCACGAAGAGAGTAGCTCCTGGGCAATTCGCCATACTTTTCCCTGCTCTGCACTACCGGCTCATTCTCTTCTCTAGTTGCCTGCTTTCTTCCTCTTTTTTCTTTTCCCAATCTCCCGGATCTTCTAACCCCTCTTTTCATTCAATTTTTTCTCCCCTTTCTCTTCATCATTCTTCATACCATCGCGTCTCATCTTCATCCTATATTCCAGAGACGCGTGTCCATCAGTCTCGATTATCGATACTTATATATATTTTATCGTCGATGTTGATAGTCGCCAAATAGTTTCACACTATTGTAACCGTTTAGAAATATTCACTTGAATTCTGTTGTTGTTATTGATTTTTTATTCAATCTTTTCAATGTTTACTCTATAAATAGAAATGTAGTTTTTAAATGAATTCAAGCCTCTAACATAGTTTCGCATTTCAACTAAACGCAATTTTCAATCAGACTCTGTAGGATTTTTTAAATTACAAAACAGTTGTCAATCGAAAACTTTCAAAAATATTCGATGAATGTGACTTTACAATTAGCTTCTGATAAAAAATCATTTTATTGATTGCAATGATGAAGCGTATATCTAAAAATTTCTAATAAACGAAAAAAACCTCAAAAGAATAAAACATTCAAATGAATGATTTTATTTATTAATAAAGATTATTAATTGAAGATAAATGGTCAAGCAAAAAATATCGAACAATAAAACATTTTTATATGAAAAAAAACGTTCGTCGACCAAATTCTTTCAATGTCTTAAAATATTCAAATTTCTTTCGTAATTATACCAATTGCATAAAATAGCTCCATACTAGGATTCTTTGAAATGAATTTTGTTTTCTTTCCGTCGTAATCGTCTAGCAATTCAAAGGATCCCGAGGCTTTGCTTGTCGGGAGAGGGGTTCGTAAAAAGATAATAACTTTTTTCGAAAGATTGCGATCTTGGGAATGCGATG